>OY998256.1:54232500-55432500 GCA_963922045.1 Persicaria maculosa
AAAGGTTAAAGAATGAAGAGTAGTCCTGCTAGCCGCCCTTTTTAGCATAGGGTGCCCTTGGTTGAGGTGAATCTGCTTCGAAAGCAAACAAAACAGGACGCGAGTTATAACGTAAAAAAAAAAGGAAAGGTATGCCCAAATACCTTAATGAGATGCCTTTTATCCCTAATACAGGAGCCAACTCACCTCGGAGACTGGGGGTAGCCAACATGTTGCATCAGCCTTCCTTCTCGTCGGTGGTACTTACGCCCCTGGTCTACGACCACCCTCTTGGCTCACCTGGTCTACTCCCACCCTCGTAGTCCATTAGGAAGAAGGTTAGCCCGTCCGGTAAGAAAAAGTGCAGGTGACTTCTAGGATTTCTAGTTCCGTGCCCTAGGGCTTTGACTTCTAATAAGTAGAACTTGGAAATCCCTCTCAAAGCCTTCGACGTACCACAGCCTCTTCTCAAGCAGCTTCCTCTACTGCTTCAGGACATCTAGCTATATGATTCTTGGGCTTGTTTCTTTCACCTCTTAAGAGAAAGACCTCTTATGGCTCTTCCTTGGTCCAGAGCTCTTTTTCGTTTCGTGGTTCGGCAAGCCGTGGTTACCGTTACCCGCCTTTAGAAAATGCGTTCTACGCTATGGCTACGGGCCTTCCTGCTTTGCTTAACAAGTATAGCTATCCCCTAAGTCCTGGAAAGTATGCAATAAGATAAGTAAGAATAAGATAAGATGAGGAAGAAGTAGAGTTTCGAAGTTCCTACATCGACTCGGTTTGAACGACCTTCTTGATCAATCACCTTTTTTGCAGCTGATATCGGCATTTTTATAGCTCCCGATGGGTCAAGGCATTAGGCTTTTCTTCAACCTTGTTGAAAGATAGCCAGTGAATGAATATCCCTCGTTGTAGTAAGGGCTTTGGTTTCCCTTAAAAAGAATCCCCTCAGCTCTTAGAGTGGGTGTTGATATCCTTGCTCAATGGCCTTACTCAAGGACCAAGACTACCTCTATTTTAGCGGCATTTTCGACTATTGCACAGCAGATTCAATTTCCTTTATCTACTGATCTAAGGTAGCTGCGGGAAAGGACGTACCTTCGAGCTTTCGTGGTGTGGTACCGGCTTAACAACCTAAAGGATATTTTTTCCTATAGCTGTTGTTGCTGTGGCTCAATCAGTTAATGTTGAATCTTCCACCCCTGAACGGTGAAAAAACCAATCTACTTCTTCCGGATCTTAGGACACTTGAAGCAGGACTGACTTCAACAGATGCGGATGAATTAGCTGCCTATTTTCTGATTATATACTTGATAAACCTCGATTACACCCCACCCAAGGGAGTGCAGCTCTAAAGCTAGTGAGTGAAGCGGAGGGGCGTAGCGAAAGCAAGAAATCCGTTAACACAAGAAGAGCAGAAGCGTGAACAAGAGAAGTTCCTATTCATTTAGGACTTTCTAAGTCTAAGACTGAGTTCGGGTCTTTAGGCTTTTTAACCTTGCTATCAAGGGAGTCTCGCCCAGTAAGGATTAAGATAGTATATAGCCTTCGGTAAGAGTAAGAAGTATACCCTCGAGAACAACCGCAGAGCTTCCAGTCTCCGCTTCTGATTCACTTGCTAATACCGAATCTCTCCTTTCCTAAGGCTTACGAAAGAAAGAAGAGTAACTGAACTGACTGAGTGAGCTATAAGTTCTTTAGGCTACCTCTCTTACCCTAGCTCCACTTCAGGATTAGGCATACCGGGCCGAGAAAGCCCAGGGGATGAGGCTATTACTATCACCAGGAATAGGCCGAGAGAGAGTCCTTAGCTTGAGCTTGCATTTCTGGTAGAAAAAGGGCAACTATCAGCCTAGCAAATCAGTCTGAGTTCACAAAGTGACCGATACCTGCAAGGTCCCGGGTTTTGGTCTAGTCAACTCGATTGGGAATGGATGCTAATGGTATGTCATGAATGTAGGGTGGGGGCGCTATTGGTCTAATCCCAGGTTTCCTTCTTCCTTATTTATATAATAAGTAGTGGTGAATCCGTCTAGCTACTCTAAGTAATCTCCTGAAAACGGTTGTTCAAGCCTTGTTTCGAGTCAAGTGCCAGTTAAAGAACCAATTGTTGGCAAGAGTCACAAATAAGAAGTAAACGACTTGATCTCTTCTGATAAAGATTATAATAATAAGTCAAGTTAAGAATAATAATAGAACTAGAGGAGTGAAAGCCACTCGACTGGTTGGAGAGGGATGGGGAATAGACAATAGACTCAAAGACAAGCAGTTCCTCTTCTTTTCCTATCCCGGGGAATCAATCCTCTGAGATTGTCCGATCATAGCTGTCTTAGATGAGTTCTAACATTCGATTAGGGCCCGGAGTGACCACTCTTCATGAACAGATGTACCAGCTCTTACGAGATGGGAAGATAGGGATGTGGAAAGAAGAAAAAGTGAAGAATTGGGAAAAGCGCGGCATTAGATTAGGTCTCAGAGTTCCTACCTATATAGGCCACTGCCTAATCTCAGCTCCTATACTAGAAGGAATGGGAGAAGCGGAAAATTCGCGCATTTACATCTCATGTCTGACTTCCTGAAGCTTGAAAGAAAGCTCTTCTCGTCCGTCCTTGCCACGCCTGTTAGCGGACTGATCACAAGTCCTACAAGGGATCGGGTTCTTCTCACGTCTTGATAGTTATCTCTTTCTGATCAAGCAAGGAGATGGAGTCTAAACTCTTGTCCGCAAGAGGGCAATCAGTAGTAAGATAGGGATCGGATTGAATCCTTTCTCTTATTTTAGATAGAAGGACGGTCCTCTACTTTGACTTTACCATGGAAGAGAGAATAGCGAGATGGAAGGTTCTCATTCTAGCCGCATATCTCTATTCGGTCTCGTTGGCAAGGTTCTCATCCCTGGCCTTTCTTATCTTCATTACGTAATTAAAGAACCCAAAGTCGTCGTCTAATTAGAGACCTCTCTCTATCTTCATCTATCTCATTTCGAATACAGAAGTCATCGAAGCCTGCCTTAGAAGACCCATCACACTTAAACTACCTCGAATGAGGAAGAATCAAGGATTTCAGGACGAGAGCGTATAATAGAAGAGGATGGAACTGAAGATTGCCATTAATGGACTGAGAAAAAATGAACTTTTTCTCCTTGGAACAAAAAGTAAATGGCCAAAGAGCCAATAAAGAAGAAAATAGACTTCTTTGTCTTGGGTCACAGCACTTGTAGGACGAGCTTTCGCTGACAAGAAAGCAGAATATTCGCACGGTCCGAGGTGAGATCTAAGAGAAATCACTCTTAAGTCAAGGAAGGGATGCCTTTTCTCGAGTGGAAGAGGAGTGGGAGTTGTCTTTACTTAGTTTATTCTATGTAGGCGCAGCAATCTTCCTCGTATAGGACGGCAGAGCTTTTCCCACCTCCAGGGCGAGAATACCTGAAAAGTTACCTATAGCCTAGGAGTTTCCCCTCAAATAAGGTTTCCATTTCCACCTTGTTGAAGATCTAATGGTGCTTCATGGCTCAAGAGATTGATTCTCCATCCCCTTCTTCGTCTACCACCCTTTCCAAAGAAACCCTAGCCAACGAATAGCCTGGTGAATAGAATATGGCCATCGTTGTCCCCTTCGAAAGTCACCCCGCTCCTGCCTTAGGTCCTTGCTTTCTCAAAAGCCCAGTCTCGGATCTCATCCACCAAATCTTCCCCCGGAGAAACCTTCTTTCAATCGTATGCCTGTGCTTGACACAGAAAGTCCAGAAATGGCTTTCTTCTTTCGATTGATAATACGAGGACAACTCCTCTTTCATTCAATTCTTAGTCTCTATAAGAGAGAACCGTATTAGGCAACAGTCAAAAAGCCAGATGAGATGTGATAGCTCTTTCAAGTAATGGGCGGGGACGACTACTTACTGGCTGAAACAAACAGAGCTCTCAAGGAGATAGAGAAAGACTAGAAGCCAGCAGAAGGGAATCCAAGGGATGAGAATGACTTGAGCGAAAGCTTAAGCGGAAATGAAAGAGTAGGGTGAGAGGGCGAAGGGACTCCGCTGGATCAACATGAGCTTACCTTCTAATATGCCAGGGGATTACACAAACAAAAGGGGAGATAAAGCAATAAGTAAAAAAAAAGATTTTTAGCCAAGAGCAAAGAATTACTATTTTGTCTTATGGAGCACTCTAGTATCCCTTACCTGCTTGAGAATTTGCTTGCCTTTACTCACGAAGAAAATGAAATCTTATCGTTAGGGTTGGGAGATCACGAAATCCTTAGAGCGTGGTGAGGAAGAGAGTGTCTAAGGACACTATATCTATCCTTGTATCCTTAGTAGGATATGATATAGGTGAGCAAAGCCTAGGGAACTCGTGGGTTTTAAAGGGGCTTAGCTTTTTTCTGCTATTGGTTCATCTTAAGACTGGATGTAAGGAAACTGGCCCTGACCTATTAATATTAAAACGGAGACTCAGTCTAATACTCGGTATATGCCCTACTGGGACTCTTACATTAGGAAACCCATTTTTTTTGAAATACGTCATGCGAGTAAGATGAATATATGGAGTGGAAAAAAGTTCTAGCTTGGCTAAAGGCTTTCACTTGCCAGAAGATAAAGAAGATTACAGTCTTTCTTCAAATTATTCTAGGCCTATAGCCTAACCTGTAGCCTATTAAATCTTGCCTTTTGCCCCCCCAAAAAAAATCGATTCTCAAAAAAAAGTGACTGTATTTGCTCTAGTTTCAAAACTAACTACTGCTTGTCCTGCACTTTCTAATGTTACAGCCCGGAAAAATGAGGAGGGGTCTTAATACTAGAAAAAGCACAAAACATTTTCTAATAGTTTTCCAAACCCTATGACAATAGTCCATCAATTAGAATTAGAGTAGTCCTAAAGTAAGGAGTGCTTGATTGACCTAAGAATTATGGTAAAAAAAACTCTTTGAGGGAGATGAATAGAATTCCTTTTTTCAGGTAGGTTTACTTGGAGCTTTCTATCTAGGAGGGACTGTGTTGCCACTGAACTCTGAGTAAGAAACAGGCGCTGTAAATGCTTTGCTGCCCGGAATGGTAGGCTTGATCTCCTTCAGGTACGAGGATGGCATCTAATTCAGTTGGAGGACGAGATGAGAGAAGTTCAACAGGCAAGGCCGGCTTTGCTTCAGATGTAGTGGATCGGTATTCTGCTATTCTCTATCGCTTGATACCGGGCATAGAACCCTCTCTCTATCAACCCAACTGTCTAACCTTTCTTTCACATCACAGCTATCAACTCTCCTTTCCTTTCTTGTCTGGACAGTCAATCTTTTTTCGACGCTGGGCTTTAGTCATCCTAGAATTCCCGGTAGTGGTTCATCTACCTTGATCTGCTTTCCGAGTGACATGGAAGACTGCCTATTACACTTCTTAGCTCATAAAGATTTGAATATGAAAGGTATCTCATTCAACATGGGAGTTGTTGCTGTCGTGATTCCCACTTGTTGAAGCTAGAAGCTCTTGCTAGATTATCCGACATTGACTCGCTAGAAGAAGATTGTCCGAATAGCTTCATTCTTCTATATAAAATACTGATAAGGTTTCCAAGGGCTATCAGATAGTAATGAGTGGACTGGCAAGCAAGCCTGTACTTCTTTCTTTAAAAAGTAAAAGTTAGAATTCCAGGAGTAAGGTAGCTTAGTTAACGGACGTCCCTCCGGGTATAAATGGAACGATTCTCTTTCTGAACCACCACCGTTGACAAGTCTCCTTAAGGAAAGAGAAAATGTCATCAATTCGCTCGAGGTCTGGAACGGAGGTACGCTCCTATATGCCCTCGCCGCGGTGTAATAGAGAGGCGATGATAGACAGAGAAAGAAAGTGAAGTCCGTAATGAGTGGTCATGAATAGGAAGATGTCGCTACCAGGACGTAAAGGGCGATCAAAAAGGATCTTCATGCCGGTAGAGCAAATAGAATAAGATATCAAGGCCAAAGCCGCTTCTTTTTCGATGCCGACGATGGACTACTATCGATACTGTAACATCCTTGATTGGGAGAATCTCGACGGATTGCGAGGTGTCCTTTCTATGAAAGACGAGAATAGGCCAATATCTTTCCATTTCAGGTCTTCCATTCTCGTGGAAAGCGAGGAAGAGAGAGATTTCTCTCGTTAGTCCTGGCATGATTGCCGCGGGTTGTGGCCCACCCGACGGACTTCCCTGGATGTAGTTCGCGTTAAGTCTATGTCACGCGGGGTACCAATCAATTTCGTTGGGAAGATGGCAAGGATGAAAGAAGGATATCGAGAGAGAGATAGGAAAAAGAGTACAGAAGCGAGAGCGGACTATAGCTTGAATTGGCTCGTGCACACACACATGAAACTTAAGGCGGGGAGGGCTATTCCAGCTATCAGAAAGCAACCAACAAAGCCAGACAGCAAGAAAGAGAGTGGGGCAGTCTCATCCCATGAAAGATAAGGAAGGACTGCAGCTTTCCCGAGTGGAAGAGGTTCAATTCAATAGTTCCGACTATTTGAAGCCCGGCCGGGTGAAGAAGCCTCAGCCCGAGCTTTGACTATGACTACGAGCTGTTGGGATCACATTCGAGGAGGTCAAGTCGGGTTGAATAGATGAGTGTCACGGCTAAGTCCGGATCTTGTCATACCAACATCGGGAAATCCGACAGCAACTTCCTTTTGTACGCAATTCGAAGATCGACGCTCGGGTGAAGACAATGAGTGGCTTAACGCTCTAACGGCGGGGACAAAGCCATATCTTTCAATCTGACGGAAGAACTTCTTCTTGGAGCTAAATTCCCTCAAAAAGTTTCATTGAGTGCCTTACCAGAAAGCAAGGATCTAAAGGAAAGGCTCTTTAGCTTGCTCAGAAAGGGGTCTCCTTCCCCCTGAGTTCAAGATGTCCCTTTCCGCTACTACAAAATAAGACCTTTCGGACGTTGCCACCGCTCAATCCACCCCTGCAGAAAGTTGGTATTCAAGAGACGGAAACTATGTCAAGAAGGTGGAACTAGGAATAAGAACAGGGACCCACGCCGAGCCATCGGACGAGCAGCATCAATTGAATCGGCAGACACAAAGACGAAGACAGAGACGAGCTAACATGTAAAGTAGTGGAATGGAAAAGGATGGTAGCCCACCCAGGACAGCACATAGAGTAAGGTTGGCTCTATGCGAGAGAGGAAAACCGCATGGACACGGCTCCTTTTGGATAGATCGTAAAGCAATTTACCCATATAGCTATTATCGCGAGGGTGAAATACAATCCATTACATCTAGATTGAAACTTGAGAACTTCGAAAACCAAAGATATAAACTGAAAGATAGAAGCTATCTAACAATTTGAATATGAGTAGGAACAACCTTCAGAGAGAAGAGACATGGACAATGTATCCTGAACAGTATGGCAATCTCTTCCTCTTTCGATTGGCAAAGAAGCAATAATAGTAAAGCGATAAAAGAAGCAACTCCTTGAGCGGCTCTATCAAGGAGCAGAGGCAAGGGATCTTCTACAGTGGGCATTAGTAATGCACTTTGTGGTCCTTATTGGGTGCTGGCGAAGCATAAGAGGAGATTCTTAACGGCAGGAATATCGGCCTTAGCATCTTTCTTATAAAAATGTAGATTATCTTTCTCTACTTGAGAAGGTTCTTACCAGGCATACTACTCATCGATTATTTTTCCCTTTTGGATCGAAACAACCTATTAAGGGTTGTAGCCTACATAACCTACCTCCGGGAAGAGGGTATCAGATCCCTGTAGTTCGAGCCCTTTTTTTAACGCAGTTCCTGTATTTTTAATTTCTTCAAGCTAGTAAAGTAGTCTGCGCGAAGGGGCCCCCCTCACCTCTCCCCTTCCCCTTATCATGGAATCAAGGCAAAAACTAACCATGATACAAGGGCCTGCCTTTCAGTACGTGAAAGCGGAAGGGAAACTTTTCACTGTCTTACTTTGGCCCCTCTCTAGATTTCAAATTTCATGTTCTATTTCACTCCCCTCTTTCCATCTTTCCTTTCAGAGTTTACCACGTTGAATACTTTTTTTTTTAGGTCTCGCTCGACCAAGCCATAATTCAAATGGATAATCACTTGAACCACGGGCTTTAGTATACATAGCGAAGATACGGTCAAAAGAGATCGCTTGTGATCCAGCTTTGCCAGCACTCTATATCCTCCACCACCAATTCGAATTAATAAGGAAAATCTTTAAAAAAAAAAGTGTCCTCGACTCGAACTCTCCATTTTTTAATAGAAGAAAGCTGTTAACGTAGGTCGGATCGGACTACTTCTCTTATGATTCGATGGATGACCCTGCGAAGCTTATTTAGGAATTGACTGTTTTTGTAAAGAAGCCAACAAAGCCCAAGCTCAGCCCGGAGAATGTAAGTAAGAGATCCGTGGTCAGACGAAAATCAACGCGGGCGGGCGGCCGTCTTCTGTGTGCTATCACGCAACGGGTGAGGGAACCCCTTCTTTTTTTCCATTACTCAAACCTGGTCGAGTGAAATACCTTTCTTCGTCAAAGAGGAGAAAAACATTCCCATAAGCCTGTAATTAATCAAAGCTATTGATGGACGGTTTTTAGTCGCGTAAACCGTATCAAAATATATTCGAACCTACCTAACTAATGTAGTGTGGTAAGCATGAGTCGATCCCACAGAGAATCAAGTTATTCCTAAGTTAAGCTTATTTACCAATTCGTATGAAACGGGGGTTTTGAGTGATTGAAAATAAGAAAGAAAACAAAATAAACTATAAACAAATTAATGCAAAGCAATTTAGAGAAAATCGTTCTACCTACAACTATCCACTTTATTTGGTTGAATTGATATTTTAACCTCCTCTTGTCCTTTTAGGTTTCCTATGAATGCCCTTGTCCCGACCTAATATAGTTACTAGTCCAATCAGTCCTAGAAACCCTTATCAATCGAACAGTCCCTAAAGAAGGATTTAACCCAATTGATAGCTTTAAGACCAGAGATTAACCAAGGTATTTGCAGTCCCTAAAAAGGGATTTAACAACACATCCAACTTCCTACCCATCCAATTAGTTCAATCAGCCCTAAAGGGATAAGTTTGCCACTTGGGTTAAGGTTCACAATCAGGAATCTACAAAACCCTAGCAATTGAATTAATTCTACCAAGTTGATCAGTCGAGATAGAATAAAACAATGAAACATTCAAGCACAAAGAAGTCGAAACATTCAATATAGGAAATAAGGAACAAGATTCAGAAACTCACAATCAATCCAAACAGAGCTTCAAATTGTAGAGAGAACGGGAGGGTTTAGGTCTCCATAAAAATAAGACAAAACACAATTAGGGTAAAACAAAGTCACGGCCGTATCTCACTGTCACTTTCGGCCTCCCCCGTTTTTGCCGTATAAATCACTATATATATAAACTATGAAAAACCTAATCTATCTAAATTTATATAAATATAATACGGAGTATATGATTCTATCTAAACTAATTCTAAATATATAATAATAATAATACTAGCATAGCAGCAGCTTCATCACTTGGAAACGTGGGCTCTTTTCCTCCTTGGACCGTCTGGATTCCAATTGCATTAAGTAACTTCAGCGCACCAATGATCAACCCATCCTTCAACTTGTAAAATAATTCCGATCGATCTCCGAATTCATACGATCCAACCCGAAAATACCTGAAATATATAAATATGCTAGCGTAGACTCCGAAAATCAAATAATACAAATTAACTATAAAATATATAAAATATGCTCTAAATTAATATGCAAATCTATACTTAAAACATGACTAAAATATACACTATCAAACTACCCCATGCTTAGACTTTTGCTTGTCCTCAAGCAATGAAAAACAAATATAGAATTAATTATCCCATAAATAAGATCTTCATGCTATAATTTAGAAAAACAACATCACGTAGTAGGAGCCATGAATAAGAGAACAAACATCCTAATAAGTATATGAGCGATCCAATAGTAAAGGCAAATTTAATCCAACCTTACCGGGATATTGTGTTTCACTCAAGCTCTCATGTGTTTAGGCTTTAAAGTAAATCTCTCAACTCAATCCAAAATGCTCTATACACCGTGAAAGTCATTACTTGCAAATAACATCATGAGGACTTTTATAGGGTTGTAATGGGGCTTTGGTAGGAACATAAGACATGAGAAATATTTAGGCTTGTGGTGCTAAAAATTCGGGAAAAAGGAACAACAACCAACCAGAACAACACCAAAACTTCCATACTTCACAACCATTCCAATAATATAAACTCCAATACACATCAATAAGCATTTCGATTTCAATAGCCATACAACTCATGCAATTTTTTTTTATGATGACTTCTTTTCTTTTATGCTTACTTTTGCCCCTAGGTGAATTTTATCCTCCCTAGGTCCAAGCTTACTAGACTTTTACTCCTAAGTGAATTTTATCCTCCTTAGGCCCCTAGTATTAAGTCATCTCTATTATGCAAGAAGGGTTACCTTATTTTGGCTATGCCTCTCGCAATGTACAACCATACATACATCATCTCCACTCAAAGCAACTCCAACATGAAGATTTTTCACCAATTTTCCTCCTAATTCCCGGATGGGAGATGGCTTTGATTTGCCGATTAGAGACCTCTACTTGGCCACTAGTTTGGAGATGGTAAGGTGTTGCCACCCTGTGTGTCACCCCATACTTAGCCAAAAGAGCCTCAAACCCTCTCTTGATGAAATGTGAGCCACCGTCTGAAATAAGAACTCTAGGAACACCAAAGCAAGGAAATATGTTAGTTTAAACAAAATTTGAAACTACTTTTGCATCGTTGGTCCCAGTTGCTACAACCTTAACCCATTTAGAGACATAATCGACCTCCACAAGGATGTATTTGTAAGGGCCTGAAGCAGGGAATGGTCCCATAAAGCCTATGCCCCAAACATCAAAAAGCTCAACCTCCAGGATCCCTGTGAGTGGTGTCTCATTTTTCCAAGTAATGTTACCCGCTAATCATTGGCTAGGATATATTTTTGTGGAGCTATCAACAAGAATAGGCTTTAAGGCTCAGATGGGCTTCAAGCAAAGGATAATATGTAAGGTGGATAGGGTATAATATGGCTAAAGAAAACATGCCTCAATCATTTGAAATTCACAAGAAACAACCATGTGCAATACGGTATTGAAATAAGAAGCATATGGAGAGTATAATCACACAATAAAAGCAAAAGGGAAATAATTATGAATAGTCCCTATAAGGCCAAAACAAACTCACAAAGGGTTATGTTTTTGCTAGATTTCACTTTAACCTCAACTATGAACCATACTTGCTCAATTATATTCTCAAATCATGCTCCAAAAATCATTTTCAAGCAATTCAATCAAATCATGGGATTTATGCAATTAGATCATAAAATGAATTAGACGACAAACTAAACCAAGATGGGTATCGTTAATAACACCTAAATGCAATGAAATGCATAACAAAAATTGAAAAAAACAAAAAAAAAAAACTAACATAAATATATAAATACGGAGCTACACTTGAATTCCCCACCCCATGCTTAAAATCTTACTTTGTCCTCAAAGTAAATAAAAAGAAAGAAAGAAAGGAAGAGGAAACTCACAAAGTAATCAGGCATTCGAGACAAATCATTCAGTTCAAATCTGGAGGAAGGAAGAAAATAGGTGATATCCTCAGGAAAATTCAGCAACAAATCCCACCAGAAAAATGCAGCAGTAACTCGTAGGAATGAGGCTACCAGCTCACAACAGCAAAAACAAGCAAAACTTGCATGGTAATCAGCGGTAGATTCAACTCAATAGCAAAGGAATATCAAAAGCATAGAATTCAGCAAGATAAGTGACTATTCCTAAGTACTAACACCCTTAAAACATAATAAAAGAGTAGAAATTACAGCCATGGGTGTTTGAGCAGAAGTTGTCATCAACAACTTGAATGCAATTGGCATTTGTGATCCGTCTTGGAGTAGGAAAATATAGACATCATCTACTTTACCAAAGGTCCTGGCCAAGACAAAAGGCAAAGAAAACACACAAGAACAAACAATCCAACCATCCAAGAAAACCATATCATCCAAGAATGAAAAACAACAATGACCAGCCAAACCAAAATCAGTCCATGCAAGTCATGCTCAATCACTTATGACAATTTAAAAATATGGAATTCAAGTAATTTCAGGGAGCATGAACTAGTAAGCAAAAAATTGAAGCATGGGCACCATGAGCTAGACGATAATAACACTTACAATAATAACCAAAGCAAGACGCCATATCCACTTGTCTAGGAAGAATCAAAACTCAAGTAAGTCATCAGCAGTTAGGGCCTCTACAACAATCAACATAGAGATAGCCTTATTGATCATGCTCGTCCATATTTTGCAAGTAAAATCATGAAAAATCAATGGACACAGGGAGCAAAATCACAAGGGGCACAATCCGAATGCATATAACCCAAAATCTCTCAGCTCCCAGATTAATGACAGACTTAGTTAACCAAAAATAAGGAGTGGCTACACATCATATCCAAGTAGCGATTCTCAGCTAAACCAATTCCATCAATCAAGAAAACTCAACTCAATAGCAAGTATCTTCTAGCCCTATAAGCACAAGTCAAACCAATTATACCTCTCGCAATCATGCTCAGTCATATACATCACTAAAAATCAATGAATACAGGTGACTTCAGGGAGCATGAAACACACAAGACTTAATCGCGATAACCATACTGAGTCGGCAATACAATATCAGATTATCAGCAATCCCTTAACCCGTATCAAAGAAGGCTTAATCAACCGGTTTGCAGTAACAATTCCGCAGCACAAATCAACTCTGCCCCTAATTTAGAATCAAAATTCAGCAACTCCCGCAACACAAGTGAGAAGGGAAATTGATTACGAACCTGCATAGACCGGGCGGAAATGGAAGTCGAGGGCACAGATAAGGGATTGAATTCGAAGCCGGCAGCAACAAGCCTTAAAGCGGTGTCGGGCGGCGTCGGGCTGAGCATCAGGAGCTGTGTAGTTCGCGATCAGAGGCAGAAAGGGAGAAATTCCAGCGATACTGGGAGACCGCCGGTGGTCAGGTGGCGAGGGTGCCGACGATTAGGAGGGAAGGCGGTGATGAGGAAAGCTGCTGGTGGATGGCGGAATCGGCGCGGTGGATGAAGGACGGAGGGCGGCGCTGGCTGATAGATGTGAACAGAGAGGTGCACAGAGAAAGAGAACAGCGAGAGAAGGTGAACTGCAGCGATGGGCGAGGGAAGGTGCGCAATCCGGTGGCCAGGTGACAGAAGGATCGGGCGAGGAAGAAGGTCGGAGAGGGGGAAATCCAGCGATCCGGAGAGGGAGTCGCCGGAATGGGGGACAGCAGAGGCGGAAGGAGGAGACGCGCACAGATGGAAACAGGCCACCCTTGGGTTAGGGTTCCGTCGAGACAAGGCGAAGGGCAGCGATGGTTGGTGCGGGAAAGAACGAGGGAGACGGGGAACACTGACGAGGTTTTTTTTTTTCTTTTTTTTTTTTTACGAAATAAAATAAAATAAAATAATATAGTATAAATTAATCCTAACTAAAAAAATAAAAAGGGAAAAAGAAAAAATAATTACCTTTGTTGGCTCACAATCTCTCTAAGATCGATTCAGACATTGTTAAAGCCCTTAACAACTTGTCAAACTCTTGGGCACTTATCCCACATAAACGAGCATGACTCTCTGCAGATGATATGTAATACCACCAATTCAGTTCCATTGGTGGCTTCTCAGAATATGCGCTCCTCTTTTGCCAAACTCTTTGTCCGTTTGCACCCTCATTAAATTCAAACAATAGAATCCCCATTGTGAAATTTTCCTCATCTTGCTCATCTATCCATTCTTCTAAGATCTCCTCGTCAAGAGAGATGATAGCGTAGTCGTAACTAACCACCACCTCCGTCTCCCTAGGAAAAATCTCTGAAATAATTGGAATTGTAATTTGGTGAGCCATTTGGATCCGCTTCATCTCGTTATTGAAATCAGTTTGGATCATTATAATTTGGGACTCCATTGCGGCAAAGTGTTCTTCCATAAGGGGCAACATGGACGATTCGTGTGATATTTGCGGAGCCAGACACGGAGGCTCTAGTTGTCCGATTTGGAGCTCTAATTGTGCAATCTCATGTCTGATATCCACCTCACGAGAAAGTTGAGTTTTGCACAAATTGTATACTTCCTTAACCTTTCCACTCGGAACTCTAAACACTGGACAATCTTTAAATATATGATTAGAAACTCCGCAAAAATCACAAAAGAAATCATGAGTCATCTTTAGAGGGAACCACCTAGACACACGAACACAAACAGTTAGTAGCACGGGTGTTATGAACCGTAAGATAGGCTCACAACAAAGTTAATTATATACAATAATTGGCAAACACACAAACAAAGAAATAAACTTGATTCCCTGGTAGCACCTTTAGAGTACGATTTGCGTCGTTCGCCATCTCTGCAATGCTTTCTACAGAGAAGAATTAGTAGCACAGGTATGGACCCTATAAGACGGTCCACACCAAGATCAACACTAAAAACACACAAGAATTAAATAAAAATCCCCGGCAACGGCGCCAATTTGATGGACGGTTTTTAGTCGCGTAAACCGTATCAAAATATATTCGAACCTACCTAACTAATGTAGTGTGGTAAGCATGAGTCGATCCCACAGAGAATCAAGTTATTCCTAAGTTAAGCTTATTTACCAATTAGTATGAAACGGGGGTTTTGAGTGATTGAAAATAAGAAAGAAAACAAAATAAACTATAAACAAATTAATGCAAAGCAATTTAGAGAAAATCGTTCTACCTACAACTATCCACTTTATTTGGTTGAATTGATATTTTAACCTCCTCTTGTCCTTTTAGGTTTCCTATGAATGCCCTTGTCCCGACCTAATATAGTTACTAGTCCAATCAGTCCTAGAAACCCTTATCAATCGAACAGTCCCTAAAGAAGGATTTAACCCAATTGATAGCTTTAAGACCAGAGATTAACCAAGGTATTTGCAGTCCCTAAAAAGGGATTTAACAACACATCCAACTTCCTACCCATCCAATTAGTTCAATCAGCCCTAAAGGGATAAGTTTGCCACTTGGGTTAAGGTTCACAATCAGGAATCTACAAAACCCTAGCAATTGAATTAATTCTACCAAGTTGATCAGTCGAGATAGAATAAAACAATGAAACATTCAAGCACAAAGAAGTCGAAACATTCAATATAGGAAATAAGGAACAAGATTCAAAAACTCACAATCAATCCAAACAGAGCTTCAAATTGTAGAGAGAACGGGAGGGTTTAGGTCTCCATAAAAATAAGACAAAACACAATTAGGGTAAAACAAAGTCACGGCCGTATCTCACTGTCACTTTCGGCCTCCCCCGTTTTTGCCGTATAAATCACTATATATATAAACTATGAAAAACCTAATCTATCTAAATTTATATAAATATAATACGGAGTATATGATTCTATCTAAACTAATTCTAAATATATAATAATAATAATACTAGCATAGCAGCAGCTTCATCACTTGGAAACGTGGGCTCTTTTCCTCCTTGGACCGTCTGGATTCCAATTGCATTAAGTAACTTCAGCGCACCAATGATCAACCCATCCTTCAACTTGTAAAATAATTCCGATCGATCTCCGAATTCATACGATCCAACCCGAAAATACCTGAAATATATAAATATGCTAGCGTAGACTCCGAAAATCAAATAATACAAATTAACGATAAAATATATAAAATATGCTCTTTTATAGTATTAGAAAAACTCTTCCGACTGAATATGATAAAGTCTATAAAACAACGAGCTACTATCATTTCTTCATTATAGATTGAGATCTTCTTCGAACTTGATGCACAAATAGATAGAATTGCAGCAACTAGCATCTTTCCAGCCTGACTATTATGTGAAAAAAATCTCATTTTTCATTATACCTTTCACTGATCCGCTTTTTGCTCAAAAAGACTTGTAGGAAATCACCGGTTGGTCAAACCAAGAAAGGCACGGGACTTTTGGGCGTAAAAGTGGCTTAGGTCGAGTCTTGTATAGACTACCTACCTATAACTAGAATAGTTGGATCTCTTACCAAAGAATAGAACGGGAACTCCAACGACATACGAACCTACGGGCGGGCAGGCAGCCTCCGGCCGGTAGGGGTTTGGACTTGCCTAGCATATAGTCTAACTAGCATGATTGAGCCCTGCAGTGGTAGAACCTCGTGAACCTTTCTTCTCTTAAAGAAATTTCTAGTTAGAGAGAGGACACTTCTCCCCAATAAAACCTCATCCGACAAGAAGAAGGGCATCCGCTCTCTCTAACAGAAGCTTCCATTCAACCGGACACCTGCGGATTCACTATGAAGAACAAGGCGAAAAACTCTTGATTTCTCTCTATTTTCCACATCTGAATCTGACATGAGCGATGAAGCTATGCTATGAGAGCACCAAGCCAACAAAGAATACCAGGCCAAAGCAAAGAAAGCCGAAAGAATCTTTTTCAGAAAGAGAACTCAAGAATACTAAACGAAGGCAGGTTTAAGAGCTCGATAGAGCAGACGAAGACTTTCAATATATATAACTAACTGCCTGTTATCCCATAAAGTATAATCGCAAGCCAACGTTTTTTTCTAACTGCTGGGAGAACAGTTAGTTTACCAACAACTGAAGAAGGCAGTCTAGACCAGATGGCATCAAAGAGAAAAGGTAATCGAATGAATGCTCGGATGCTATGCCGCGCGGATGAAGGTTCTTAAGTTAAACGACTATTGTATGAAGATTCGATCACAGAGAAAATGAAATAGTTGATTCATTCAATCAGGACCGCGAAAAAATATTTGAGTAGATTATTGAATCATGCCCTTCCTTGAATGAAAAGCAGCTGATTAGTAATTAATGTGCGCTCTTGTGTCGAATCCACTACATAGGCTTTTTCCTTGTTCTACCTAAAGAGCGTGAAGGTCAGACTTGAGTCTTATTCGATTATTAACCTCCACGAGGAGCCCCCATAAGTCACATTAATAGCAAAATGAAGAGTATACAAAAACGTCTTTATACATGGATGAGTGGAAGGTCACTCTGCTGACCGACTAAAAGGCCCCTCAAGAGGTTCCCCTCTCCACATATATCTCTTTTTGAACGAGCCTTAACTGAGTTGGTCTTGACACAAAAAATGTTGTCGATAGAGTGCATGCCGAGCCGGGAAAAAGCAGGCTGTAGAAAGAGCCTCAAATTCGAGCCTTGCCCTGTTAGCAAGAAAAGAAGGCTATTGATTGAATCAGGAAGAAGATAACCTCGAGCGGACCTTAGTAGGCTTTTCCGCAGTCAAATTACTCATTCAAATTGATTATTGACAGCTTAAACAATTGATTGCCCTTTCTTTGTTCTTTCCCGAGTGAAGTGACTCACACTAAGCCTCTCTGCGGCCCCTTACTTAGGCAGATGAATCTCCTTCTTTTTTTGAGCGTGGTAAGGGCTGAAGATCGAGTTCATGCTTTTTGGCTTGTGTAAGGATTTCCTTATTGGTTAGCCGGAGAAGGGGCTATTGACTTCCTCCCTTCATTCTTCTATTCAAGTGGGAGGAAAATTTCACGCTTTATGGTCTGAGTTCAACGGATCTCAAATCATCCATTTTTGAGCTTCAAGCCTTGCAAGCTTTCGAAGTCTTGCATTCATTTCTGTCTCATTTTCAGGTAGAGTGTACCTGGCCCCTATAGGAAGCCCCTGATATGGTGGGGGGAATTCATATGAAAGAGGCTCACTTGTAAGGAGCGATAGAAGAGATAGCCTCATTCAACAGGAAAGCTTTGTGTTGGTTATAGCTTTCCTATCGAGTTCTATCCCGAGGCGAGAATAGTTTGCAGCCGTATAAGAATAAGATCTAGTAGGTCTTGTAGTTCTAGTCATTCTTCCTGTAAATGCTTTTGCCTTAGGATGAGTTCATAGGCACTTGAAAGGCATCTAACTCGAGGGCAGGAAAGGCAGAAGATAGTGAATCTATCCTTACTTTACTCTAGAAAGCTCTTTCTTTGTAAGCAAGTGGAAAGCAAACTATAGCTATAGTTCTATGGTTAGAGGGAATGAACGCATTCAGCTTGAAAGCATGAAATGAAGTTGCTAGCTGGACTTACTTTCGGTTTCTAGTCTTTGCTTCATAAAGTCATTTAGAAAAATCCGCTATTAACAGAGAGGATTGCCTTACATTTCATATGATATTTGAGTGGGGATTCACTAAGCGTAAGTCCTTAACCCAATGCGACGAAGACTTCCTGCTTTGTTTCCGTCTCTCCTTCCTTTGTGAGTCTTTAATCGGCGAGTGAAGTAAAGAAAACGTCGGAGAATCGTTTTTTCTTTTTTCATTACTGACTAAGGGCGGATAATCATATCCACGAAAAAAATGACAGTCCGTTGATCCATTTTTCCATAGTTATAGGGACTTTAGTCTGGTCAACTCTCTGTAAGCGACGTCTTCGCAGATCGGTAGTCGACCCGAAGCGAGACTTTTCATTCGAAGCATGAAAGTTCCTTTTCTCCGCGATACTCTCTATAACGAGAAAGAAAATGCTAGGCACAGCTTTGCTTTCCCCCAGGTACAGGTGGAGATGCGACGGTCAAGGATTGGGGTGAAAAAAGATGAAATAGTAAGGCCTGCCCCTGTTATGTTAAATCATCGAGCGGCGATCTGCTAATGTCTCGCAGCGGCGGGTTTTCCCCACCAGCTAAAATACGAGACGATGCTTTGCTAGGAACCCTTCAAAAACGAGGGCCAAGGGTATAACTGTAAAAAATGATTGACAAATAGGGGTTTCTAAAAAAGTAAGAATTCTAGCGCTAGCGACATTTTTCAAGGATTGAACTAGGTTCGGTTTACTGAGGGTGTAGATCAGACATAGATCAAAGGGTCTTGTATTCCCAGTAGCACCGCTTGTACTAAGGTGGATCCTCCTAAAATATGATGATCATCTCGGACAAGGCCTTTCGGAAAGATCGGCCTAGTTTAAGTAAGCGAACAACCCAAATACTGTATTCTTCTTCACTCCTCGATTTTTTACCGGAAGTTTCTTACTAAGAAAGCTTTCGTGTGCCAACAGTCGTGTTCTTGGTATAGTACAGGTGCTTTTCAGCTCTCGCTCCCAGGATTGAAGATGCTCGACCCACCCTTCCTCTATCGAGTTAAAAATTCCCTTAGGACCAGACTTCCTCCCTCAACCTATCTCCCCGCCCTCCTCTTTTAGTGGAGTGACTTCGTTCCTTACACGAGAAAGAGAACTCTTATTCATCCGGAAGTGACTGAACTAGCCTTTTGGCTTAAAAAAGCGTTGTCGCACCTTCACTCTTTGTCGTTGTCGGCCTTACTAGCTTCTCTTTTTTTGGAGGCCTAAGGACTGCAGCTTCTTCTGTAACAACCGAGTCTGACGCCCCATAAGGGAATTCAACTGAAGTAACTTCTTTTAATAATAAAATGGAACTAGACCTAACGGAATGGCCTAGCTTTGGTTCTTCCTCTTTCTCAGGTTCGGGTTACCTCTCACTCGCCGGCAGGCAACTTCCAATAGACCCCAATCCAATATTCCTACTTTTCACTTCTAACCTGACTCGGAATAACATAGAGGAAGGGCAATATCTAGGAGTCCTATTACTCTTAGTCCTCTAGGCCCTAACACTCTTCTTTTTTTATGCTTAAGCCCTAGAACCAAAACTTGTCTACCCTGCTCTAGAAAAGCCATATCAAAAACCCTATCAAAGACCATGGCAAAAGCAAAGATAGGGTGCTGGCTTTCAAACGATCTTATATAAGCTTATGCTCTAGGTAATATGTGCAAATAAAAGAACAAAGGCTTTTTTTCTACTGAACTGGCTTGCTTAAGAGGGAGATTCTTATAAATCGAGTGACTGCGCTTGCCCCACTGCCAAAGCAAAGGAAATCTAAAAAAAAAAAAGAAGCTCAGTCGCCGGTTGGGCTATCCTCTCAATCGTTGAGGCCTAACAAGCGAGCGGGGTGAGGGGAGACGGGGGTGAGACGAGATGTAGCGCAGTCTGGTCAGCGCATCTGTTTTGGAGAGATGGGTTCAAATCCTTTCACCTTGGATGTGGCGAACGAACAGGAATGGCTATTAGGGTAATATGCATAGGCTGAGTTCGAAAAGTTTGTCTATTCATAGTTCTTTCTCGATGAGAAGAAGATTGCCTTTCTCCTTTTTCTCATTTTCTCTGATCTGAGGATGAGATCGATGCATCAAGTTAGATGCTTTACTTAACTTATATTGTCGGACATTGGCAGCGGCAGCTAGTTTCATAGAAGCCGGTCTCACACAGTCTGGAAGAGTAGCCTTCCTTCTTCACGTAGGATCATCCCACTTTCCCCTTCCTTCCCTTGGTCGAGCTAGTTGTGGAAGAAAATTCTTTAGTGGTCCTAGCCAGCCCAGGCCTAAATCCGAAATGTCGGAAGCGTTTGAAAGAGTCTTGAAAAGGCTCCCCAGGGGAATGAGAAAAAGCGGGAAGTCAAGCTACTAGCCGGGAGTTTGATGGAGCTACTGCGAATAACTGAATTATCATGACTGGAATCAGATGTACCGCAGAGGAGCATCAACCAGCAGTAGCGCTGGATCGAGGACTTTATTTGGATAGGGTACTTTATTTTATTTAGGGTCCTAGGCTTTACAGACCAGAAGAGCGGTAAAGATCAAAGAGAAGGGCTAAGAGAAAAGGATGGAGCCAGATGAGAAAAGAAATTCCAATCTTGTTGAAATAGAGAGTACTGAAAAGTCAGATAGTGGCATCTAATAAAGAAAAAAAGAAGGAAGAATCAACTAGTCGCAGAAGTAGGACTGAAAGCCTTAGGTTAGTTAGCGTGCAACCGCTTTTCTTTTATAGCAGGGCGGAAAGTTGAAATTCAGACTAGTAGGAAGGATCTCCCGGAGCGCTTCTACTAGAGCTTCTTGAGTTAGCCTAGCTGCTGGAGCTAGAGATAAGTAAGCATGGATCAGAGTTGAAAGAACTGAACCTGGAATAGAATGAAGACCCGACTTTTTGAACTCAATTTCCCGAAGAAGAATTCCACTCGTAGACGTCAGGAGTTGCCTTTACAGAAGGATGGTTGTTTGCGGAGAAAGAATCTTACCAACCTTCAAAGGTCAATATCCGCAAATGACGAAAGCCCGGGAAATGGGCCTTTTTCCATGACATGATTCGGTGTGTGTATTCAATTACAGCGGGTGCTTTGGTAGATGTCTTTTCCATTCTATAACGGGGATCCATTCTAGACTTGAGGCAGCTAATAGTTCTCCTTCTACTTCCGAAATGAAGGGAAATTCCCGGATCGGCCAAAAGAGGAGATTATCCTTATGTAAGCTTCTTTCGTGATTGGCTTGTTCAAGACTTCTTTCGAGATCTGCTTTATCAGATCTTATCTCTTTCCAGTTCATCCAATCTATAGAGTTAGACCGTGGAAAAGAAGTGGATTTCCCATACCTCTCATAGGAAGATCTAAATCAGGGACCAATAATCCCCAAATCTGCTTATTCTAACTTCACAATTGGACTAGACACAAATTGCACCATTAGAGCTCCCTTCCCTTTTTAAGAATAAAATTCCATCCAGACATAGGATTTGGCTACCAAGTTGGAGCGCAAAGGGTCATCACTTAAGATTAGAACTTGATCTTTAGGATGGGCTAAATGGCTTGTCGATTCAAAAAAAATGGAAGATGCACTTCTAATGATGTCTCTATCTGCTAAGTCATCCCGTCCCATAGTGTACGCTCACTTCTTGCAGGTTAGCCCACTCTAAGACGAGTGAGGCTTTCGCTTGCCTTATCAAAAGAGGATTCAATCCAGCCATTGGTGCCGTAGGTTAGAGCGCACGGATCAGTAGCCGAATCACCCACCCTCCTCTGCTAGCCCTGAAAAAAGAGTATAGTAGCGCTTAGCTTCTTCGCGTACATTATTCCGACGACCCTATTTATTTAGTCCTTTCCGTTGAATAATCTCCTTCTTAGATCTTCTCTTTCGAGAAAGGAAGTGTAAGATGCACAGCTGCTCTATCTAGCTGTTGGTCTTTCCCCATAAGAATTGTCACTCCGTGCTCTCACTCATTTATGGAGGGGTTGAAAAACTGCCAATAAAGGTACCCTGTAGTGGATCCGTCTATCTGACCTCGCCCTATGATATGGCTTTCACCAGCCGCGGTTTGATAAAGCTCCCACTGACAAGCAGTCTTCTTTTGCCCACACCCTATGTCACTGAAGCCCACCGACCAAAATGTACTCCCATTCTCGCACTAGCAATAGTTGATTGGCCCAAAAAATGACCGCTTCGTAAGAGATCTTCATTCATAGAATCCGTATTCGTGTAGGGTCCACCCCTTAAGGATTGCGCATGGGCCGCAGAATGCTCGCTGAGGGCAGGCCCTCTTCCCGGTTAGAACAACCTGGTCATCCTATAACGTATATAACGTAGGCCCACACATCTCTAGAGAGAGAAAGGGGACGGAGACTCGGACTATGGGATAGTACAACCCATATCATCCTTTCCGGTGCAGGGGAATGCCTTCCTTCACGCCTGCGCGCATCTAATGCAACCCCCGAGGAACAGGAAAAAGCCCACCAGATTTAGGGTGTGTCGGAGCTCGCAAAAACTGCTTTTCAGCTCCAAGCAAATCTCCATCACCGTATCACGGTTCACACATTCACCTAAAATCGTTGGGCGATTTAAAGTCTCTTGAAACCCCTTCTTCGTGAGAGAGGGCCACGAAAAACGATCACCGAGAGTACTTGCTTAAATGTATAGGTGTGGCTATCGGTCAACAAGACAAGCAGGCATCATAATTCCAATCGCAATTCTCCGCGTTCGTAGCGGAGGTCCATGGCACTAGACCGGTCAAGGGGTGCGAATCAGAGGGATCGAAGAAAAGGAGTCTTCCATTTAGCCTTTCTTCGGGGGGCCCCTTTTGGGATATAAGAACGCGAGTGGTGGACGGAACGGAACTTCTCACTGAAGGAAGTTTTACCGAACATCATGTCCAGGTTTGGTATCCCCTACTACTAGAAACATAGAAACAGCTAGCCACGGTGCTTGGATACGGGCTCCCTAGGTATTCAAGGTACATCACAAGCAAGAGCTAAGTCTAGTCCGTGTCTAGCCAAGCTCTAGACGGGATAGACATTCACGTGTACGAGAAGGAACTACCACTCATTAGTACAAGCCTAACAAGAAAAAGGGAATGAATTCCCTTGTTAGAAAATATCTCACGGACGGCGCCCTAGCAAGATGCAAGATGCCCGGGCCGAGCAGAAGCAACAGAGACACTAAACAAAGTCCACAAGGACGTATGTGGACAGACATTGGACGTCACACTCTACAGACGTCTCTAACGTCTTGGCTATTACTGGCCCGAGAGGCTCAGGCAATGCAAGAAAAGTCTCGGACATGCCAAGCCAATCCTCATCAAGCAGAAGTCTCTCTTTCGTGGACCATGATACTGACTGGCGGACTCAATATGTCCAGTTTCTGCGTAACAACGCCCTCACAGATGGCCAAAAGGAAGGCAAAAAACTGCAAAAACACGCCAAAGGGTTCAAACGAAAAAGAGTATGCCTCGAAAGGAGCGATAGCCACTCGACTGAAAAGAAAGGTTTTGAACGAAGTGAAAAATTGGATTTTGGAAAGCAATTTGATAATAATCTAGAGTTTCTGCTTTATCTGATGATGCTTAACCGCTCGTCGAGCAGCTTTTCATTTGCTTTTTCTTCCGATGTAAACTGCGATTCTTCATTCATTGTAGCATCTTGCTTGCTTTGCTCCACGCTGGCACAAGGGTTTTAAGAGAAGAGGGGAGTGTTTTTGTTTGCTTTAAGTTTCTGTCTTTTGCTTTTTCTTTCATTACTCTAATAAGTAAGCAAGTTGACTCAGGTAGGGAGAGAATCTATTGAGCTCCAGGTTTGGCTTCGATAAAGTAAGATCCTCACGATCCGGCATTCATAAGGGCAGAACGATGTTTTCTAACTAAGCAGAGGAAGTTCTTTTAGCTTTAGAGGATTCAAAAAAGAAATCCTGCATCTATTGGCGGATAGCACTACATACTTGCTTGGTTACGCGAGGGGTTTTTCTAGTAGAGTAGCAGCAATAGCAGTTGCCGCATAGAGGGGTTGACTGGTACAAGAATCGAATTCCTTGCTTACACTTTCTTTCTACTGGTTGGCTTACCCTGTATTTCAAGAGTGAATACCGCAGTGAGGAATAGCGGTTCCTCTGTTTGTTTGGTCTAAAAACAATATTATTCATCACCGCAACCACTCTCGCTTAGCTACCACTTGTCTTTGCTTGCTTACAACTCAAGCAAACCAGACTGAAGACAGTAGAGAAGGACTTTTTATTACGTTATCCAGAATGCGATGCCCCAAGGCAAGAAAGTCGCAATCGGCTTTCAATCCTATGATTTGACTCGAATAGCTAATGTCAGAGTAGCAGATATGGTTTTAGCGGCCCCGGATGCGAAATTGAAAGAACCATGCCTGATCTACGACCACCCTCCTCATCAACTCTCTGTCTTTCGAACCCACCTCGCCGAGCTTAACGCCCTGTGGACTTTTTTACGAAGGCCTAATTTGACAGGCCGCCCGGACGGCCGATTCATAAGGGTCTGGGCCTTAGTCGGCTGCCCTACAAGGTAAGGCAAGCGCTCACCGATTTCTTTACGTCTTTTCGACCGTTGAAAAAGGGGGAATTTCTTATCCAGCAGAGATGGCATCCATTAGCTTATTGTCGGCTCTCACTCTGGCTCATCATCCAGAGGCGGGTTGCACGGTGAATCGAAGAGAGGATTGGCATGTAGCAGCCCGCACGTCGTCGAAGCCGAAATAAAGAAGTCGGAGCTCACTCTTAAGGGTTGGTCGGCTGGCTTGTCATCCCCTTTTTCGGGCTAGACGAGTGAATCTAGCCATAAAGACTTTATTCTTGCTTGCCTATCGTACCCGATACCTCCTTCAATCATCTCTATTCCACAGAGACATCCGCTTTTTTGAGTAGAAGTCGGCCAGTCCGTAATCATAGAGAAGCTAAGCTTTCAGGCAAGGGAGGTATAGGCTGCAAAAGAGAAAGTCTTTCCAGTCCTACAACTTCTCTAGCTTGAGCAGTCAGTAGTCTTTACCATTTTTTTTTTATACGCGTCAGCGAGAAAAGGTCAGCATATAGACTCCAGAGTAATCTTTTTTGAAAATGTTCATTAAGATGAATCAATCTACCAAATTACCAAGATGTATTGTGTATGTTTAATTCAAATTTCTTAGTATTTAATAAGTATTTTTAGTTATTACTTTAAGCCCAATATTTTCTGGTTGGTTATGAATTTTCCATAGTAATTATGTTGTAGACAGATTATATCAATTACGGAGTACTTGTCAATGATCATACAACAAGTAGCATTTGGTTAATAATGATGGTACGAAATAATCCAAGTTTCAGGTATTTTAATTTCTTTAATGAAATAAGCACGGTCATTTCCAATTCAATTGGCATTGTTTTTTTTAATCAGACTCCATCAACCTTTTAGAGACCACATGTATTTTTATTTTATTTACAGTGGGAAGACCATGTATTTGAACAATATAAAAAACCAACGAAAAATAATACGCCAAATATATTACTATTATATAATTCAGAGACCATGTTTTGCTTAATTACTTCATCGTAATTTCATTTTATATTCGATTAGTTTTTAAATTATGTTGTAGTTTATTTCAAATTTCGAGTTTAGATATTTTCATTTAACATAACAGAAAACATAAAGAAATCAATAAGAAAAAGAAATATCCTCCCATAGTAATTCAAGACAAAATTTAAAATTAATAATTATTTGTTTAAAAGAGAAAAAAGAAAAAGACTTTGATGCACCTCTCCCTCCCTCCCTCCCTCCTTGAGGCGGTCACACAGCCCAGCCAATTGTCCCTTTCTCTTTCTCCTTCTCCAACCCTCTTTCATGGCTCTGTTTACAGAACAACAAAAATGGGGTTTTTGTGCACAAACAGACATGGAGACAGAGGCATGAACAGAGTAGAGGGGCTACAGGAGACGGGAGAGGAAGGAGTTTGATCCTTTTCACACTCAACACTTCACCATTTTTATTTTGCTTTCTTCTATCCTTTTTTATCTTTTCCTCCATCCATCTTTCAATCTTATGCTCAAAGCTGTTTTATCATCGCCATTGATGATTTTTCCCTTCTTTTTAGGTTTTTGTTTTCTTGATCCCCCCTCGCATATGTTGTTGATTCGTTGATGCTCCCTCTCGCGTTTCGTTTGATTTTCTCCATCCCCCGTCTGCATGGAAAGGAGTTTGCTCAATCCGTCCTAAATTCCGAATTTAGGTCACGAGTGTTTGGTGATTTTTCCTTGTTATTTGCGCCGTGTCTTCGATTACAATGGGTTGATCATTCGGAAATTTTTAGGCTGCTTTCGTATTTTGCGGTTGTTTGGACGATCAATTCGGAATTGATCATGTTTGACCTAGGGTTGTTGAATTTGGATCGTTTTGGATCCGACTGTTGAGAGAAACAGCGCCATCGTATGGCGCTGTTCCGCAGATTCTTCTACCAGAAGCCTCCTGATCGGCTTCTCGAAATTTCCGAGCGCGTTTACGGTAATTCCCCTATTTCATTTTCGTTTTTCAGTTTTCCGTTTAATGTTGTGGGTTTTCACGATGTTTACTGAAACTTGAATGACCTAATCTTTCAATTTATGTTTCTCTTCCTTTGTTCTGAGCCACAGTTGCAATTATCTCCATCATTGTGCTTTTGTTGCATTGCCATTTGTAATTTGAAATTGCAGCCACAGAACCTTTCTTTTCATCTCCCTTAGGTTACTTGAGAGTTCATTATTATGATAAAAGGCTTATCCTGGAACTAGCTTGGAGGAAACTTAGAAACAGTTCAAGCTGTGTGGATGCAGAAAGACTTTTTAGCTTCTTCTTTTTTGGGTCCTATTAGGCTATTACAGTAACAATGGACACCTTTTTTTTGTGTGTGTGTGTCTGTGTGTTTTTTTTTTTTTTTGTAGATGCATAAACACATTTTTAGCTTGATCATTCTTTTAAGGTTCACTGGGTTAATGCCTATGCTGTACTTACCTGGGTCAGCTGATTTGACGAATTGATGTTTGAGTTGGATTTAATATCATGAGTTCCAATTGTAATTTTCCTTTTTTTTTCCCAGTGTTTGATTGTTGCTTCTCCACTGACGTGTTGGATGATAACGATTACAAAGCATATATGAGTTGTATCGTAGCACAGCTGCAGGACCACTACCCTGATTCTTCATTCATGGTGTTCAACTTTCGGGAAGGGGATAGGAGAAGTCAAATATCAGATATACTAGAGGAGTTTGATATGACAGTCATGGACTATCCAAGGCAGTACGAGAACTGCCCCCTGCTACCTCTGCAAATGATCCACCATTTCTTGCGCTCCAGTGATAGCTGGTTATCGGTGACGGGTCAGCAAAACGTGTTACTGATGCACTGTGAAAGAGGAGGCTGGCCACTACTAGCATTCATGCTTGCAGGTCTTCTTTTGTACAGAAAACAGTACAATTGGGAGAAGAAGACTCTCGAAATGTTTTACAAGCAAGCACCTAAGGAGCTTCTTCGGCTTTTGTCTCCTTTAAACCCCCAGCCATCACACTTGAGATATCTGCAGTATATTTCTCGGAGGGATATGGGAACGGAATGGCCTCCTTCAGAGACGCCCCTAGTATTGGATAATCTTATTCTCAAAGTCCTTCCCTTAATGGATTCAGGAAAATGTTGCAGGCCCGTCGTTCGTGTTTATGGCCAGGACCCTTCAAAAACAACCAGCAAGGGGAGTAAGCTACTGTTTTCATCCTTGAAGGCTAGACGTCGTATTCGCAGCTATCCTGAGGTAAATGGTGCTTCACATTTGAAAATTCGAATGCAGTGTTGCTTCTTGCTATAGATACTATTTGGCTTGTCAGTGCAGATGGAGTTGGTGAAATTAGTTATCGGTTGTCGTGTTCAAGGGGATGTTGTCCTAGAATGCGTCCATTTGCGCAGTGACACTTTAAGGGAGGAAATGATGTTCCGAGTTATGTTCCATACATCCTTTATTCGTTCATATAACATAACACTCAATCGTGAGGAAGTTGATATTTTGTGGGATGCAAAGGAAAAGTATAACGAGGACTTCAGAGCAGAGGTACTGTAGCAGTTCTTTCTTTCTTCTTCGTCTTTGCTTTTTCTAAAACTGCAACTCTTATCTATGGTAGGTATACTTTTCGGATATTGGAGATGTTCCTTCATCTTTTTACACGAGTGAAGATGAAAATGACGTGGATGTTGCATCTGGTGAAGAATTTTTTGAAGTTCAAGAGATCTTTAGCAATACTGTTGATGGAATAGATGGTAAGGGAGATTCTGATCCTCCAATATTTAAAGACTGTCCATCAGATTCGTTAAGGCAAAAACATGAAGCATATCCTGGAGTGAAATCTAATGCATTGAGGGATGTTTCTTTCGATAATGGAACTAGAAAAAAGGCTTTGATTGATGTTGTCAAGGATATTAACTTGGATGATGGGAATAAAAATGCAGATTCTAAACAAGACTATATTATTCATGCGGCGAAAGGCGAAACTATAGATGAAGGGAATCAGAGAAGGCCTGTGAAGGTGGAAGCTGATATGCCTTCAGTTAAGGGTATTACTTCAGCTGACGAGAAAACAGAGGTAGACTCTGTCACAGTGGCTGCTGATGCACTTAAAAAAGAAGAAACCAAGCATAGAACAGTGGATTCACCCAATGCAGTAGAGGATGAGGGGGGAAAACAAGACCGAGAAGATGTGACTGGGCAGAAGAGGTCAGAATACAGTATTCCTCCAAGAAAGACATCGCCTGATGTGGTTAGAAACAAGGCGGATAAGCTGTTGCAATATGTGACAAAGAGACCACCAAAGCAAAAGCCAGGAGAACACAAATGGATACCGTCTAATAAAGGTGCATTAAATAACTCGATGCATGTAACTTATCCTCATATGAGGGTTATTGCACCTGCCATAGCTATCGCAAGAAACCAAAATAAGGAGTCCATGGGACGCGGAAGATTAATGGTTCGTGCTTCAAGTGCTGAGAGACGTGAGCGTCCAATTCAGGTGGTGAAATCAGTTAGGCGCTCAGAATCTGCTCAGGACATATCTGCAATGAGTCAGCCAGAATATAATAGTGGCTCATTCAAGGTTTCTGAACAAGAGACCCTGCCACAGCCGTCGCCTCTTCCTGTTTTGACGTCCAACCTATCCTCAAACCTCACTACTACGGAAAAAGGACAAGAACATCCGCTTCCCCTATCTCCTCATGCTATTAACGATTGTGTGACATTGACTACAAACTTGCAGCCTTCTTTGCCTCCTACTTCGCCACCTCCACCTTTATTGTTGAAGGAACACGTTGAAGCAACTTCTCATGCAGAAAATTCACCATCCTCTTCTCCGCATAACCAGACTACTTTCTCACAATCGGCACTTACATCCCCACGTCCAGTGCTTCCTCCTGATGGTGTTCCTCAACAGCCACCACCTCCTCCTGCTGCTGATTCTACGGTGCTTCCTCCTGATGGTGTTCCTCAACAGCCACCACCTCCTCCTGCTGCTGATTCTACTAGTGAATCAGATCTCTTGTCTTCCAAACATTCCGATACACAAGAAGAGAAACCGCCTTCTGTTGTCCCTTCCTCACCACCTCCCCCTCTATCAGCCTCTCAGGTTCCCGGAGGTGAAGCTCCTTCTATGCAGGGTATTCCACAACCTATGCCTCGAACATGTCCAAACTGTCATGCAATAATACCTCCAGAATCATCATTACCACCTGGATTTCAAGCGGAATCTCCACTTCCACCTTCAAAACCAGCTCCTCCTCCAGTTAAAAGTCAAGCTCCACCTCCACCACCGCCGCCGCCTGGAGGTCCGCCTAGAGCTCAAGCTCCGGCTCCACCACCGCCGCCTGGAGGTCAAGCTCCACCACCACCGGTACCTCCTCCACAAGCCCCACCACCTCCCGGAGGTCGGGGTCCACCTGCGCCACCACCTCCAGGAGGAGGGGGTCCACCTCCACCACCACCTCCCGGAGGAGGGGGTCCACCTCCACCACCGCCACCTGGAAAAGGTGCACCACCGCCACCAGGTCCTCCAGCTCCACCAAGACCTCCTGGTGGAGGAGGTCCACCACCTCCACCTGGTGCACCTGGCCCACCACCCCCACCTGGTGGTGCACGTGGTCCTGGCCCACCACCACCACCCGGAGGAGGTGGAAAAGCTGGTGGGCCTCCACCTCCTCCGGGCGATTCAAAGGGCGGAAGAGGTCGTCTTACTCGGAGTGCAGCTATAAATACTTCAGCTCCTCGAAAGACATTATTAAAGCCACTGCATTGGAGCAAGGTAACAAGGGTCACGCCAGGAAGCTTTTGGGAAGAGTTGCAAAAACAAGGAAGGACTCAAATGTATTGTAATATTATCTCTTCACTAATATTAAATTCATATGCTGAAGATATTTTTCTTTCCCTTCCTGTACCATCGTTACTTAGAATAATGGTCTTTTGTGTTCATCATTTCTTGGTTTTCATGCGTCTAACATGGTTTTTGGACAGCTTCAATTTGTAAAGCACCGAATTGTTTAAGAAGCTTTTCTTACCTTAATTATTATATTCTTTAATCCTTATGTCTATTTATCTAATAACAAGCATTGTGTTTTTTGATGTCTAGTGAAGGAGAACTTGATATGTCAGAAATTGAGACCTTGTTTTCTGCCGCTGTTGCCAAACCAGCTGGAAAATCTGCGCAGAAGAAAGCTGCTCCTAAATCTGAAACTATACACCTGGTAAAGATTCATTAACGCGTTGCACTGTTACTTTTCATCTTAAATGCATATTTGACGGTTTCATTTGTATCTGGGATGCCACATTTCCCTTTCTCATCTTTTGTATCTGTGATGCTTGTGCTGACCAAAATTTTGGGCTTTATAGGGTCCAACTTTGTTTACTGTCTAATGAATTTGTTACAACAGATCACTGCTTTATTGTGGGGGAGCCAAATACCGTTTGATTTTCTTGCCATAAAATTGATATATTCTTCTACAACTTAATGCTGCTCTAAGTAGCACGACACTAAAACAGATACATGGGAGGACAATTGCAGAAGCAATTTAAAATAAAAAGAGAAAGAAAAAGGATAAGGACATGACAAGGAAATGATTATAAATTATATCATATTTTAAACTCTTACACCAAACAAATAAATAAGTACATAAAACCTTTGATGTAAGAGTGTAACAATAAATCAACAACACTAAGTAAACAATGAAATATTAATTTAACAAATTCAATAAAATTGTAGAGAAGAAAAACACAAACTAAATTACAAAAGAATTGAAAAGGAATAAATTTTTTTGCCTAACGCTCCAGAAAAGAAATAAATTTGGGATGTCCAGCAAGTGTCCCCTGGTGTCCTCAACTCAAGTGTCTTGCATGGGAAACTTTCCCACTGAATGTCTGAATGTGTCTATTCTTCATAGATTCTAACATATATGTACCTTGAAGGATGGAGTGTTGGACTCAGTTCCTTGGAACCATTTCTTGTTATACGTTTCTTGCAGACTACGTACAAGTTTTTTTTTCTGGTTTTATTGGTTAAAGTAATCTCTTTTTATTACTTGACTGGATTGGAAATCTATGTTATGGACGAACCAGATTTACAAAGTTAGTTTTTTGAATTATGCTCTCTCTCTCTCTCTCTCTCTCTCTCTCTCTCTCTCTCTCTCTCTCTCTCTCTCTCTCTCTCTCTCTCTCTCTCTCACACACACACACACACACACACACACAAAGGAAACTGACTCACATAAATTTGGGATCCGTGAAAAGTTGAAAACAAAAAGAAATCCAGCATTTTTTATTTTTTATTTTTTATTTTAAGGGTTAAAAATTTTATAGATCATAACAAGGGTTATAAAGTTACAAGAAATAGGAGGATAGTGGGCAACCAGGCATAGTAACCCATCAATGCATGCAAGCAACCAACTGATATTTACATGTCTAACTCGTGCATGCAAGCACGTAATCTCAATGGAAGTGCGCAAACCTCTAACAAAATACCTCTAATATAGTCTATGATGCAAGCAAATACCCATGATAAGATACATATACCAAGTAGGTTGTGCTTAGCTAGTCACAATTAGGTGCCGCGGTCCAGCATTTATTTCACTTGTATAGGGTTATCTTGTCTGAACCGCTGTATATTTATTGCAAGAATGTTTTTACTGTATAAGAACTTCTTTCATACTATGCGGAAGAGTAAATTATAATTCTTTTTAGGTGTGCATACCCTTTTCCCAACTACATACCCCTTGAAACCCTTACCCTTATCTAACCGGGATAATTTGTGTTGGTTGTTTTTGTTATATGCTTGCTGTAATTCTCATTTTTTGCTTCGTACTCATAATCTTCCTAGACACTAGCTGCATCTGGTGTGTAAATTACTCTTTGCACAATGTTACCCAATGACAACTATCTACTTCCATCTATCTACACGAGGGAAATCGAATGATGATTATGACATGGCCGTGCTTAATATGGTCTGGAAAACATCCATATTTTTTCCTAATCAAATGGCAATCTTCATTCTCCTTGCAGGATTCTCTTTTTAGTCACCACAATCTTGATGCTAATTTACATAGATGAATCTCAAAAACTGTTTAGCTTTCACTTTTTTTTTAACTTTGTTTCTATGATAATTAATTGGCTAGAGCCCTGTTCAAGAATTTTTTTTTGTTGTTGTGATTTGTAAAATTTAGTTAAAATTTTCCAGGTCGATTTGAGAAGGGCTAATAACACTGAAATCATGCTCACAAAAGTGAAGATGCCACTACCAGATATGATGGTATGCTTGATGTCTTTTGTTTGCCATGTAATTTTCTACTTGTCACATGGTTGGCCATGTTGCTAAATAGCGCCAATATATGTGCTATAAACAGAAAGTAGTGAAGTTCTTATGTGATAGTTCAATTGTGGCATAATACTGTTGTTTGCGGTGGCTGGGATAAAAGGCTTTAAGTCCTCCTTTACAAATCCGAGTCCTCTCTATCCTTGTATTTTCTTTAATTTACTGGAGAGTTTGAAAGCTCGTTATTGAAAATTGAATCAAAGCCAACTATATTTACTTTTGTATTTTGTTTAATTTACTCGAAAGTTTGAAAGCTTATTATTGAAAATTGAATCAAAGTCAACTATGTTTACTTTCTTTTACAAGTTTATTCAGAATTTCGTCCTTCAAGAATGCTAGATACATCAGGCCTTAGTGTTTGAGTTAGTTGGAGAACACATGAAGATTCTATTCTTTCGATAGTTATTCTTGGATGACCTACCTTGGGAAGCCTCCAATTAAGCCACTATTGCTAGGCTAATGAAGTGGACTTTATAAAGCACACAAGCTCAAATCTCTCTAAAAAAAGCCAGGGTGAGAGGGTTGCATCCAATTCTAACATAGCTTTCTGCAGGCTGCAGCACTAGCTCTGGATGAGTCAGTTTTGGATGCTGATCAAGTTGAAAATCTCATAAAATTCTGTCCTGTCAAGGATGAGATGGATCTTCTCAAGGTAAAGTGAGTTCTATGATCTGTTATTTCTTGTGATTACAATTTGTTGAAATGGAGAATTATAAAGTAAGAAAGATTATCTATGTTCACAATGACATACAACCTCGAATGGTATTTGTGTTTAAAATCAATCCTTGCTAAATAATCTGTTGTTTCATGTGTTTTTCTTTCTTGCAACTCATTAGAACTACACTGGCGACAAGGAGAAATTGGGAAAATGTGAGCAGGTATGAAGATCTTTATCCCCATAAATTTTGAGTTGTTTGGACATTATGCATTTCCTTGGTGAAATATTTTTTGGGGCTTTGAGCAGTAGTGCAAGCTAAAGTATCCTTTGTCATAGACGACGAAATTAGTACAAGTTCATGTTAGATGTAATTGTCGTTACCAGTTTGCAAATGAAACCTAATTACTTTGATTCAACAACTTTTGCTTGCACGATTAACCAATCATATTCAATCTTTACCTACTCACTTATGTGCTTTATGGCCTAAATCATGTCCCTGCTACTTGAATGTATTTAAATAAATCTCTTTTCCCCGTTTTATGCTAAGAAAAAGTTGTGATAAATGAATGGGGATTAGAAGGTGTGGATGTAGAAAGGCTATAAAAAAGGAGTACAATGTGTAGGACATGAAGGCCAAAGATCATATGTAATTGCACTTCATCTTGGCTCTACTTCTCAGAGTCTATTTTGTGCCCAACTATTAGCTTAACTTATAGAAGCTGGCTTTGTTTTATGGATTTCTATATTTTAATGGAGTTCAACATGGCTGGACATATATAAGCATTTTCAACTGCTTTATTTCTTTTGGAGTATTTGTTCTTCCTTCCCCAAATAGAAGAGTTTGATGTGTTAAACTAATCAAGTGGTTTCTTTTGTAAAATCCTTCTACAATTGGAGGTCTTCCTCCCACTTTCCTCCTCCTAAATGTCGTTTCCATCACTTGAACTTACTTAAAAAACCTTAAGCTCCTCAAGAAGTTAAAACATTTTGCATGATCTATGATATAGGGCAAAAGCAATCCCAATTTGTCACTGATTCAACTCCAATGTCTTCTTAGTTTTCTTTTCTTTGCTCCCTTCTTTTGTACTTGTTAAAATATCCATGTCATACAACGCTCCTTCCCCTCATTTCTGTTCTTGCATTTTTCTTTCTGATTTGTGCTTTTCATTTATTAATGTTTCTCTCATAAAATTGATCTATATGACCTTTGTAATCCTGTTTTTATTTTTCTTTTATTATGAAACTCGTAATGCCTTTTACTTTTCTTACCATATGTATACTGCACAGTGCACCCCCCATCCCCCCAAATTTTTTACTCTATCCGTCTCGCAAAACTTGTTGTTTTAGCTTTATGCACACTTATTAATAAAACCAATGTTTCCTTTACTTTTATAGGATAGGATAAAATACCTAAAAGCAGTAATTATTACCTATAAAAAGAGCAATAATTACCTATAAAGATAATAACTATAGCTAAAACAACAAGTTTATTTATACAAGTTTGCTACTCTAAAACAACAACTATTGCGAGACGGAGGGAGTATACACTTTAAGGACAAGGATCAATCATTTTTATGAATATAAACTAGAGTGGCTGGAGATGGCAAATTGATGAATGGCAAGAATAAGGTAGTTTCTTAAGAGGGGGTAGTTACAGGGTTTGGGTAGTGTCACATGACTATTAGGCAAGTGTTAGTGACAACCCATGGAGCATAAATGAGGGAATACCCCTCAATGTTGGCAAATTGGTGAATGGCAAGAATAAGGTAGTTTCTTAAGAGGGGGTAGTTACAGGGTTTTGGTAGTGTCACATGACTATTAGGCAAGTGTTAGTGACAACCCATGGAGCATAAATGAGGGAATATCCCTCAATGTTTGTTTTGCAGTTTTTTTGAGATAGGCTTTTGCCTTGGCCAGAGAGTTGCTCTCTTAGTGGCCAGTTTGAGGCGTTCCTCAATTGGTAGGCTCTTGGATTCCCTTTGGTTTCCTTGAGATTTGTATCGTGTTTTCAGCCAATCTGTGTAAAGTCAGTCTTGTAGTGTTATTTGTGTTTATCTCAATTTTCACCTCTATTAGTGGCCCTCACATAAAATTCATATAATTATGTGAACATATTATTTCTAACATATCTTTCCATTATTTAAATAAAATTAATATAATGATGTAAAATATTACTTTTAACCTATGTTTAACATAAATAGTTACCATATCTTTTATTTTGTTTTTTTCCTCCTTTTTACATTTTAATAGTTAGCACATCTCGTAGAATCTTATTAAAAAATATACTCCCTCCGATCAACAATATAAGACGTTTGACTTTTTGCACGTATCTTAAGATACTTCCTCTGTTCCATAGTACATGGGCTTTTAGCTATTGACACAAGTTATAATAAAAACGCTTTACTTTTTAAAAAACATCATCATTTCACTAACTAACATCATCATTTCACTAACTTTTTCATAAATTTTATTATTTTTTAATACCCACTATACATTTTAACCAATCAAAATCTCTTAAAAAGTTAACAACACAAATCAATATAAATCATTACAATTCTCTACCTAGAAAATATAAAAGACCGTCTATTTTGAAATAAAACTATCTTTTAAAAACCCTTGTATTATGAAACGGAGGGAGTAATTTTTTTAAAATTTAGTATTTATTAGTAATAGGTACTCCCTCCGTCTCGAAATTTAGGTCGTTTTAGGTATTTATTTTTGTATCAAAATAGATATCATTTTAGGTTTTCTAGGTAAGGGGGATAGTAATGATTTGTATCGATTTGTGTGTTGTTGATTTTTTAAATATTTTGATTGGTTAAAAAAATGTAGTGGGTATTAAAAAACAATAAAATTTATGAAAAAGTTAGTGGAATGATGATGTTGATTGAGGAGTGAGTGTTTTATTAAAACTTGTGCCAAATCCTAAAACGACTTAAATTTTGAGACGGAGGGAGTATTAAATTGTAAAAAAAAAAAATGAATAAAAAACTTGATATTTAATATAGTTTTTAACTCTTTGAAACACATGCAAAAAGTCAAAATGTCTTACATTGTTGATAGGAGGAAGTAGTCGATTAGGCATATGGAGTACAAACGGGAGATTTTTTTACCCAAGACCCAACCAAAGGATGATACCTTAGATGCTATTCATCGGTTTTAGTATTATGTATAGATATATAGATATATAGAATATAGATAGATGTTAGATTCACTCTTATGGAGGCTGGTTAAGATATGTATCCTTTATTAAGGTTCATAATATTGTCAAAAGAACATAAAGGTCTGGACTCAATCTTTGTCACCAACATGATGATCCTTGTAAAGAACTTTTCCATTTTCACTTCCATTCAGGTCACCCAGTTAATGCCCAAAAGCCAGAAAGCATCTTTAATGAATGTATAATGATGCTACAAGAAGCAAATGATTAGTGGATCAGTATATTCTTATCGTATTTTATACTCAATCCCCGTTTCCTCTTCTATTTTATTGTTTTGTTATCAAGAGTAGCCGTTGGAAGCTTCTATGGTACTAGGTGATATTTCTGGACATAAATGTGATTACATGGCTTTGTGGTCAGGACTTTCTCATGCATTAGTTTATCTTCTTCATGTCTCCCATTTTACTTTCCTTACAGCTAGAGTTAGTAACTTTTTATGCTTGGTTTCTTGCTTAGTCAAGCCTTTTATCTTCTTTGAATTTTTGTTTCAGTTTTTTCTAGAGCTCATGAAAGTCCCAAGGGTGGAATCCAAGTTACAAGTTTTCTTGTTCAAGATTCAGTTTAATGCCCAGGTTCATATTGGTTTTAGAGCTTGTAATATACCAGCTCTTGGAATATGTACATGCAGACAAGCATCCTCTTTGTCAGCCTTAGACTTTTTTTCCATTCTCTCTGCAGGTTACAGACTTCAGGAAAAGTTTAACTCTTGTAAACTCTGCATGTGATCAGGTACATTACATGTTTTGATGATGCTTCTAAGCACGTTGTGATATTCATTTATTTGGATCTTATTTCTATTTTTCTTGATTCCAAGTAGGTTCGGAATTCTTCCAACTTAAAGGAAGTCTTGCGCCTTATTCTTGCTCTCGGAAATACATTAAACAATGGGACTGCGAGAGGTAAGGACTTCCGATCCATAAATATGTTGTTTTATTGCTTTATGTTTACACTTCTTTCATATTATCGTTCACTTGTTACTCATTTGATACAAAATTAGAGTTATTCATGGAAGGCAACTTGAGTTGTGCATTCTGCTTTGTTCAAGTGCATTGGTGATGGTATCCGCATGATGTGCACTGCTACGGAACCTGTATACATTTTCTTCCCGTATTAATGCATTAGAATTTGAATTTTTCTTGCTAGATGTATAAGTTAGGAAAATATAAATACATACCTATAGAAGAACCAATTCAAGTCTTTGCTTTTGCGGTGCTTATTGATTTATGATAGCCTTAAGTTTGAGTTAGCAATTAAAACTTTTAATTCTTATAAAAAAAATTAAAACTTTTAATTGTAGGTTCGGTATGGTGTACAAATTGTATCCATCAGTTGACCATTGTGTAATCAAGACGCCTTCGTCAGGAGTAGGTTCTTTACAAATCCCTAACAATTTAGTTGATACTGTCCAACCTGCTTAATTTGGTTGGATATGGGCGATATGATTACACAAGTTTATCCCTGTTCATTGAGGCTTCATTTGTGATTGAGAGGCAAATCAGGAAGCACAACTAGACATAATTACACTCCCAAAAGAACCCAACAAGCACACACTGATATGATCCCCAAATTAGTTTATTCTCTTGAGAATTAATTGATGCTATTATCTTGTATTTAGGAAATAAATCCTTATATTCAAGGGTAGTTTGTCATATTATATATTGTTTTATAACTCTAGAACATATGCATTATTCTATTAAGTGCAAGTTTAGGTTAGTAGTTTTTGCCTATATAAGGTTTTAGCTAGAGTCTTTGTAATTATGAATGATTTTATGAAATAAACCAGAAATATAGGAGAATTTTCGAGCACCATTCCTCTTGGTGAGATACTTGCCTAAGAGCAGTTTCCTCAAGTGAGATACTCCTTGAGTGGGTTCTATGACAGTGACACACAACCCAATCTTAGGAAAACACGATTGGAATCTCTAAGGGCCTGTTTGGCAATGGGTTATTTTTTAAGGGGTGGAGATTATTTTTAAGGGATTATATGGGATGGAGATTATTGTGTGGGTTATGGGGATGGAAGAGGTGGAGATTTTTTTTTATAAATAATCCCGGTAAGGTGTTTGGTGGGTGGAAGGTTATTTTTTTTTATTTTGTACAAAATGACAAAATTACCCCTCCTCCTACCAGAGGGAAATCCTCAAGCTGACCACCAGATGAATGTGTACTAAAATTTTCCAAGAAAGCAACAGCCCTTACAGTAAATCTCTTGATGCCTAATTTAGGGTTCGAGAACCCCTATTTACACTATTCTTAAAATGTTGAAGTGACTGAGTGATACTAACGTGCCTAGAGTTACTTAGAGTGACAATAGCAAATCCCTCAAAACAGCCTAACGATTTCCACTTTCAGCACATGATCCCCCTTTTCTAGCTCTTTCTGGCAACATTCAGAACCCTCTTATTAGTTATGTGCGTATCAGTTTGTTTCAGGGCACTTATAAGTCCTAAGTTCATAGTAAGTATTATATCCATCCAGTCAGTTATTATACTAGCCACATAATTTAAATTATTATAAGTGATAATCATCCATGTAATTTAAACTTTCTCAATAGGAGAATATCTCTTGTTTTTCATTTATATATATATATATATATATATATTAATTGTGTTCCACTTCTGTTTTCCTGCAAAGGCTTGAAATCTTTCATCAAGGTTTTCCATTAGTGATATTATTTGGCTACATTTATCCAAAAATTCTTGCTATTTCAACTCTTAATATCTAGGTGTTCCAATTTTGATTGGAGTTTTCTGTTGGTTTTAAGTTTCTCAATCGTACAAATATATTATTTTAAAAATCTTTCATCAATGTTTTCCATCGTTGATATTATTTGACTTTTATGCAAAAGGGATTCCTATATTCAACTCCTTAATATTATGTTATGAATGTCTTTTCTTTTATTAAAAAAATACATAGAAACTAAAAGTTGATGTTGTTCAGGAGGAGCATATGGATTCAAATTGGACAGCCTTCTAAAACTGAATGAAACTCGAGCTGCTACCAGCAGAATGACACTAATGCATTATCTTGCCAAGGTGTGGTTACTTTATCCTATCCTCTACGAATTGAGTTTTTCAATGATTCCTAATTAATGTTACTCCTACCGTTTGACTTGGGTACATTCTCTTTGCTTTAAAATTATTTCATCAAGAATGCATAATGTGTTGTTATAAGACTTAGTATTCACTTGATATATGAATCACGATTTATACTACCTATTGTGCTCTAATCAGTGTCAAAGATACCGCATTATTTTCCTGATCTGTTCATGTCTTGCCTTGAGATTAATGAACCCAGTGAAAGAGGATTCATTTTTGCTTTCCATTTTATGCTTTCCCAAACCCATACTTTGTACTGGTGGGAATGGAGTTCTCACAATGCCTGGTCTGGATGATACACCCTACTCCATTCCTACCAAATCCAATTCCCCAAACTTAACCAATAACATGTAATCATCTGTTATAGAAAGCGCTAGAAATAATATACGAATGATTAAGATACCAACTACAAATTCAGTAAAACTGAAATTCAGCAGCTGTGAATTAGCAAGTGATTTCTTAGACTATTGGCACTGAAATTTAGTACTAGTTATACAAAGTGCATACATGCATGTCACTATGTCAGCAAGAAAAAAGAAACAAAGAAAACCAAATAAGTAATTTTGAACAGACCTAGTAATTTGACACAATATGTTGGAAACTAAAAGCAGCAGGTTTCCTAGTAGTGATAAGTCAACATATTTAACATAATAAGATTGAAAACCTAAATGAGAGATGGGGAGATTGGGGATTACACATGGGGGATTGAACGGAGCAGGTTCATGACCTTCTTGTAGCAGCAAGGACAGTTCAGGTTGACTTTCAGCAACATGGTGGTTTCGTCTTCCATCATTTCCAGTGACCACAGAGGACCCAAAACAGGATCAGAGATTGTCTTTTTTGCAATAAAAGATATAGCCGTGTGATTCACTTGCTTCAAAAGGCTGCTTGTAGGGAAGAAATCTTTCACTGCATTGCAAACATGTCCTCCAGTTAACTGCCAGGTATTCTTAAAAAAATTCGATGTGAAGCCATTAGGGCCTGGAGACTTGTCATCTCCTATATCCCAGAGGCTTTGCTTTATCTACTCATCAGTGCTTGCCCTCAGGAGAGAGTTCTGATCTTCTTGACTAAGGCTCCCCCATTCTGAATAATGTTCTTATCAATTTCCGATTCAGTAGGAACTTTCGATTCAGATTTTGTTGACGGTTTGTGGTTGTGTGGTGGCCGGCAGTGGAAGCGAGGAGTAGGAGACCGCTAATGACGAATAGACGAGAGAGAGAGATGGAGAGAACCAAGGTGTAGTTTGGCCTGAGTAAAAAAGGGTGAGCATTTAGCTAACAAGGATTTATTAGTGGACTTTTAATTAATAAGGGTCCAAAACATGGAATGTACAGCTAATCTTCTCCCTATTTATTCCTAATGCTTAAGCCCCTTCAGAAAAACTCTACTTCTTACAGTGAGTACCAGAAGAATCTGTGCAAATCCAGGCTCAACTTAGTTGATTAAGAGTTGTTTTGATAAGAAAGATGATTTGTTGTCAGTTTCATCGAAAAGAACGAAATTTAAGCATCTAGAGAAATCTATAGGCCTCTCTATCTGCAGTAAATCATTAATATTGGATCAGAGATGGCTTTGAATTCAGTCTTTTGATGTGCTTAAGTGGAAATTCTATGAAACACACTTCCCATTCCCCTAAGAAAATATGAAAAATCATGGCATGGTGATAGTTAATAATTTGGAAACACTGGAAGAAGAAACAAAATCCAACTTCCAAGAAAGAAAGTGCTTGAAAAGTAGAGGAACAGCTTGCAAAGTGAGACCAAAACGTGTTTATAGGCATAGTATTCCATATCGACATTAATATGTTCTACTGTTTCTACTTTTTTTTTTAAGTTGATGCGGTCAAGTTGATAGTTGAACTTTTTTTTAAGCTTCACACACTAGAGGTTTAGTTTCCCTTCTACAGAAAATGTCGTTCATGCAAGTTGCTTATATGATATTATTCCGGTTGTGAAGTTTTCTATCTCATATTTCTAGCTTACGTGTATCTTATTCCTTACAGGTTTTGGACAAAGTACATCCAGAACTTGTGGACTTTCCTGATGATTTTACCAGCCTGGAACCTGCATCAAAGGTATGTTTCTCTTGTTATCACTTCCAATATCAAGTAACAGATGTAGTATCATACCCTGACTGACTGATGGGAACTTGTTTGAGCTGAACGCAACGGACCTGATGAAGACCTAGTTCTTTCCCATATTGTTGGTGCTTGTTTAGCTTTGGTTGTCAGCCAGATGTACTTTTCACTTAAGTGGGAAAAGTACGAAGATGTTTGTCTTACCCTCTCTTCATCCTTTTCTTTTCATCCAATGCCACAACTAGTATGAATTTGTACCCAACTTTTCAAACAACTCCTGAGAAAGCATTCTAATGAGTTTTACAGTAATTTTAAGTTGAGGTTAGGATTCAAAATAATGCTACTTACTGGATCAGGATTATTAATCTTCCTATTTTAATGGTAAAGTTTGATGAAAATAAGTAAAGAAGGGCACCAAAATGGATGATCCATCCAGTTTATGGATTTAAAGAATTTTTTATGTACTCCCTCCGATCATTATTGTAAGATGTTTTAGGTTCTAAATTTAATTTGATCACTGATATTAGATGTTTTGGGTAGATTCCTCATTTACGGTATGTTTTCTTACCCGTAATCATCACCTTTTTAAGGTTTATACTTTTTCCTCTCTTTTCTATTTTACCTCTTTAAATATTTTTTTTATTTACCCTCAAATAATGTGCTATTGGTGTAATGAGAGAGAGACATGTAAAGAGTCTGCAGTCTAATTAATGATATGAGAGAGACATTTTTTCTTAATTATTGTGCCAAGATCTAAAACATCTAACAATCATGATACGAGGAAGTATCTTGCAGCTAAAGACATCATATAGAATTTTCCCTCACTTTTTTGGTGGTTGAAACATACGACTTGGCGGCTGGATTGTTGATTCTTGGACTTCTTTCTTTGAGCAGGATGACACCAATTGGAGTCTAATAAGTTGCAGCCATGTGTTGTGTTCTTCTGACCAAGGTATTATTTGCGCAGATACAATTGAAGGTTTTAGCTGAAGAAATGCAGTCTATAACCAAGGGCTTAGAAAAGGTGAAACATGAACTTGCAGCATCTGGAAATGACGGTCCTATATCTGCAACGTTTTGCGCGGTACAATGACACTTGTTTTGTTTAGCATTGCTTATCATATTGCATTTCATTTTTGTTGTTTCTGTATCTCTCCTGTTATTTTTTTTTTCTCCCTGCACTTTGTAAACCTTTTAGTTTGTCTGCTTTTATTTCATTTTTTCCTTTTTCTCTTAACGGTCTGCAAAGGTGTGTGACAGTGTTAATGCACAGGTGTATGATTTTCATATTAAAAACATTAATATAGCTGGGAGAACTTCTCATTTTTTCTCTCTTAGAAATACACCATGGTTTATTGAATGTCCTCAGCAAATTATATCAGTACTCAATGCAAATTATACTATATAAATAAATTCATTGTGTGAATTATTTTCATGAGATAATCCAGTGTGTTGGCTGAGTGTTACAATATTGATGATTGGAACAGCAATGACGGCTCTTCTCAATCCATAATCATTTTATTTGAAAATGGCAACAAGAGGTCCCCATAATTTGTTGTTGCTGGTAATCCAGTCTGATTTGTCAAGAACGTTTGTTGTTCTTTCAGTTTCTTTGGGAGGAGTTTTTCCATTGATTGCTAAAAGTGTGTTTTTTTATTAAGAAAAAAAATCCAACAAGTTGATAAATCCTTCTTATTTGTAGACCGTGAATGAGTTTATTGGAGATTCTGAGGCAGAGGTGACATCTGTGCTGAGTTTGTATGCAGTTGCGGTACTTACCCATCTCTATCCTTCCTTTTGCCTTTTGGAAAACGCCATTCAAGTTTATGCATTTGGTTTTCTACTATTTTTGATGTCTTAACAGGGTAGAAATGCTGATTCTCTTGCATTATTCTTTGGTGAAGATCCAGCTCGTTGTCCTTTTGAGCAAGGCAAGTTTTTTTTTTTTTCAAATTTTTTTATTTAAATAATGACATGAGGAGTATTTTTCATAATCTATGTTACACGGAAACGGAAACCTGAAATGAAACGGAAACGGAAATGTGAAATGAAACGAAACAGAAAACGGGGAAATAGCAAACGAAAATGTGAAATGAAACAAAACATAAAACGGGGAAATGGCAATCTCAGATTTGATAGAAACGGAAACGTCGGGGAAACGACAATTTAAATTATATGTTATTTTAAAGGTCTAAATAAGAACTATAAACATATCACAAATGATACATAAAATACATTATATTAAGCTAAAAAATCACATCAAATATAACATTGAGTAAACAAACACCTTGATAGTTTATACATATAAATAAATAATAGGTTAATAAAACCCATAAATTAAGAACTACATCCCTTTGAGCCAACGCATAATCTAAATGGCCCAAAACATAACTAGATGTATCAAAAAATGAGCATAGGCCCGGAAATTCCTCCCCAAGAGGTTTGAAACGTTTCCACGGAGTTGGAGTTTCTTTTCCTCAAATAGGCCAGAAGCGTTGACCATTTCTGGCCTTTCGGAAACATTTCCTTGGCGTTTCTGTGAAGTTTCGGAGTTTCAGAAACGGGAAACCTCAAGTATTTGGAGTTTTGGGGTTTCCTGAAATAATTTCAGGAAGTCTAGTGCTTCATCAAATTTCAGTTTAGCTTGTGGACTAGCTCTGCAGGCAGATAAAGCTATGAAGTAAAATTTAATAGTTCTTCACTTAATAGAAGAAACCAACAGAAGAAAAGTTGGCTTTACAAAAAAGGAAAGGGTAAATTAAATAAAATATCTTTCCTTTGGAAGGCTTTTAGTACGGTACTCCAGCCTTGGCATTGTAAATATAATACCATGGACTTATATCCCTGTGGTAAGACAGTACCATACTCCATTTCAGGTGTACAATTTTGATCTGTGTGGTGACTTTGCTACCTAAATGTCTAGTAGGATACCTAGGTGGCAAATGAACATCCCACGTTGCAATTCTTTGATTAATCAACACTGCAGTTCCCAATCAATGATCTCTCAAACAAAATTCTTCAAAATTTCTACAAAATTTGGGGATTTTATGTCCCTTGACAGGTTATTCTACTTTGATCACCCTTGTTAGGGTTTTGTTCAAAGCCCCAAATTCGCCCCCAATTTTCATTTTTCAAATTTTCAAGCAAGGAAGATTCACGTGCTTGGCATTTTGGGGTGTTCGTTTGCCAATTGCCCCACACATTCTATTAGACTTTCCTGGAGGCAGGTAGCGTGTTGCCATAGAGATACAAGTTTAGGGTAGTTTATATAGACCGCCAATGTTAGGTATCTTCCTTACAAAATTTGGTGTGGGATTAAGATTTTTTGGTAAATTAGGTAGTTCAATGAAAATTTTCAAAAAAACATATCACGTTGCAAAAATACCCTAAATTTAGTGTTAAATTTTTTAAATCATCCCTAAACATTTTGAGGTTGATTTCATACAAACAAACTTTGTTAGGTTGACCTACTTTGCAGGTCTAATAATTATAAATGAAATTGCATTTAACCACTCATTCTTGGTACTTTGTTTGCAATTCAACCCTTATGATCATTCTAGTTATATTGAAGTGTGGACGAAAATTCAGATATTTCACACTTTACAAAGTCCCAAGTGGCCTTCATAATGGTTTGTTTTTAGTATTTCACATGTATTTATGAGCTTCATATAATCTTTTTTACATTAATCTAAATGACAGTTACTCTGACTCTTCTGAACTTCGCAAAGTCATTCCGCAAAGCACAGGAGGAGAATATAAAACAGGCTGAATTGGATAGGAAGAAAGCTGAGAAGGAGGCGGCTGAATTGGAGAAAGCAAAGGAAGGAGGCGCTTCAGGAAAGGATGAAAATGAGAATGAGAATGAGAATGAGAATGAGAATGAAACGTAATCAATCAAGCAAATGGTCAGACATAAAGTTTGAGTTTGCCCCACAAGGCAATGTGGAGGCCTGCTGAAGTTTCAGCCCTGTTTGAACCGAAGAAGAATCATAATATTGATTTTGAGGCCTTCCCTGCTCTGCTCTGCTTCGGTTTGCTCCTGATTTGCGGCTTTCACATGTGAGAAAACAGTGATGGTTGCAAATGCTTCAACCATCTCCTGAGCTGCTTGTGCCTAATTGACATAAATGCAATAGCTTGCACTTGCGCAGTCCTTACATCAGATATCGATCGTGCATACTATCACAAACTCATTGTGGCCACAAGAGACCAGCCGAGCTGAGAGGATTGTTGGGAGTGACGAAACAAACGTATTTGTTTGTTTATTCGTTGGGACTATGTTGGGTCAACGGTGAACTTGCTCGCCCTACGAGGTTAGATTTTGAGTTTTGGGTTAACCCCACAAACGGCCGAGCTTGGTATGGTGATGAAAGGAAGAAGAGCCCAACGCGCCTGTATCATCGCTACTTGTACAAAGACCTAACGTCAGTACTTAGGTAAGATAGTTGTTTCATGTAATATAATGTCACATATGTCATCACTTTATGTTTCGGGCATAAGCTAGATATGAGTTAGGCCCCGAATAATTGAAAGGTTTTGTGTCATAGTTCAGGGTTAGAACGTGCAGATAGGAGAGTGGTCCCCGATAATTTTACCTGTTGGTTGTAACTGTAGAATAGCGAATGAAAAGGGGGTTTTGTATACTTAGGACTAGGGGAGGGGAAACTTGTTGTCTCATCCAGTAAATGAACTAATTTTCGAGAAGCGTAAGATGTGTCGATTCGTGGACTATATAGCTTCATCTTTGTCTCCTCTATTTGTTTGTGTGCTCATTTGTACATTTCTCCCTCTTTTGTTCCCCACCCTGGGCCTGGTTGGAACCGAAGAAGTGAACAGCGGAATGTACTAGCAGGTTAAGTCTCTAAATTATGATTTTTGCCTTGCTATGTATGTGCCTCGAGGGCTGCTATTTCGGACTTTATGTTATGATCGAACTGTTTTGTCTTCCTTTTGTGTCATTAGTTTGGTTTTATTTGTTGGTTGTGGTGCTTGTGTGTTTTGCAGAATGTATCCCAAATATTTGGGTTGGTTGTGTGCTCCATAACTTGTAAATTGCAGCGGATATTACCTGCTTTTCAGGCTCCTTAACATTCTATTAAGATGATTGTTTGTATAGAAAGTAGGGATGACAATGAGATGAGAATTTCTTAATCTGTTGGTGTTTTGGTTTCAAATATTTGGGGTTGCATCTGAACTAGCAGACCCTGTACTCTGACTCCTCCCTCATGATCTTTGTCTCTGTCGCTACCAATTCGGTGAACTCAACAACATAAAGAGAGCCTCATTTATTCAAAGCACTGTCTAGCTAATGCTCATAATGGAATGAAGCAGCTAGGTGATTGACAAAAATCTCATAGGGAGTTCATCATTGGTGATTGGGTATATGTTAAACAGAGTACTTTGAAGGCAAGGCACCCTCACAAGCTCTCACCAAATATCCATGGCACATTTTTGGTGATTGGCAAAGGTTGGGTGGTAGCCTACAAGTACAAGCTATAGAGCTCCCTCCATCAGCTTCAATACATAATTAATGTCTTTCACATGAGCCAACTCAAAGGGTCTCCTGTGGAACCTGCAGGACTTCCCCAATTCATGATGGACATCGGCACTGCAAGGGAACCTGAAGCTATTTTTGAAGGAAAGATGATTAAGAGACAGAACGCAACATAAAGAGGGAGTGATGATGGCATGCATGACTTTGCAATTTCATCCTTTTTTGAAGGAAAGGTGATTGTCTAATGGAAGGGTATGCTTGCATCTCACACCATGTGGGAGGGGAGTACTATGCAGATTTCATTGGTCGGATCCTTGAATTTGATCCTTGAGGCCAAGTATCACTTGAAGGAGGGAGTGATGATGGCATGACTTTGCAATTTCATCCTTTTTTTTTGTGGATAAAGGAAGGGTTTTGAGTGATAATTAAGGATGAATTTGTTTCTAACCAAGAGCATCTTGGTAGATGAGATCGATGAGACCTGAATGATTTTTTTTGGGTTTCGTCAATTTGCTGGCTAAGATGAGCAACATTAACAATCGCCAAATTGTCTTTACAAAACACATAATTAATGCAAACTGCTTGGAAAGACCGAAGGTGATCGAAAAAAAGAGTAAAAATGATCATTTCAATGACAGATAGGTTATCACCATCAATTTTGATGTAGTTAACACGTAATTCTTTTGTAGCACTTATGTCTTTCAAGAGAATAATTATTCCAGTTTTCGGGGCCAGTTGTTTAATGTCACAAGCCTTTTGTTAGTCATTTTTCTGGTTTAGAACCGTTCATTAAAAGTATTTTATTTTACACGGTTTATTCCCTTCAGCTGATAATTATTCAGATTTATCGTGTACTTAGGGTGTGTTCGAATTCCAATTGATTATGTGTATAATATAATTATAAATATAAATACTTTAAAAGTGTTTGTTTAACATTATTTATATTGCGTTTAAAATAGCTCGTATTTTATTTTAATTTTACATTATATTAAATACATTATAATAGGGGTGGGTGCGGGACGGGACGGGACGGGACCGGGACGGGACAGAGGTTGTCCCGCGTAATTTTTGCGGGACGGGACTGGGATGGGACAGGCCTTGTCCCTCAAAGAAAAAAGATTATAAAAAAATTAAAATTTCATGTATATATTGCGATTTTCAAAGATTTAATAAATATATATCTATAATTTTATAATATATATATATATATAAAATAGCAGTGTATATTTATGCACTACGTACGGTGTATGTATGTGAACATATACATAGTACATATATACATATATATACATACAGGGGGTGGCTCATGTGGGAACACCCTTAAGATGGGAATCTAGGAACACATCTAGGCCGTAGAATCCAACAAAATCAAGGGTTAAGATTAATAGTGATTTTAAGTTTTTTGTAAAAAAAAAAAAAGAAAAACTGAGTGATCCGCACTAACCCACTCACACGCTTTTTTTCTGTTTGTTCAGCAAACCCCACTCTTTACCGTACTCAATTGTAAAATCCAACACCGGAGATTAAATGAGGATGGGCTGGAAGAAGTGAGTTTTTTTTTTAATTTGTAACATTTTGTACAAAAGATACTTGGGTTGAAATTTATTATATTATTCGGTTAAATTAGAAAGATTATTTGTATTTAAAAGACTATTATTCGGTTAAAGTTGATATATTATTCAGTTAAATTTGAGAGATTATTCGGTTAAATGTAAGAGATTATACGATTACATTTGAGATTATTCGGTTAAATTTGAGGGATTATTCGGTTAAATTAATTAGTTAAATTAGAAAGATTATTCATATTTAAGGGATAATTATTCAATTAAATTATATAGATTATTCGTGTATAAGAGGATGATTGTTTACACACTTATTCGGTTAAATTAGAAAGATTATTCGATTGAATATGATATATTATTCGGTAAATTTTGAGAGATTATTTTGTTAAATTATAAATAGTATTAATATGTAAGATGGCGATTGTATTAGTAATATTATTCGGTTAAATTATAAAGATTATTCGATTAAATATGATATATTATTCGGTTAAATTTTAGAGATTATTCAGTTAAATTACAGATATTATCCGTATAAAAGATGATGATTGTTTACACATTTATTAATTTTGGGTAGAAACCTTAAGATTTACTGAGTTCCAAAAAAAAAGGAGTACTATTTAAAAAAAAACCTTAATATTTTATGTTGGTTACTAAGATAGTTGTGTTGAAATTTAATTAGAAAAATTATTTGTATTTAACAAAATAATTATTCGGTTAAACTTGATATATTATTCGGTTGAATTATAAAGATTATTCGTATGTAAGTGGGCGATTCTTTACATATTTATTGATTTTGGAATGGTAAAATAATAATCAATAAACTTGTACATTATTCGGTTAAATCACAAAGAATATTCATAGGTATGAGGAAATTTGAAAGAATTATATATAAAAATTATACATTATTCGGTAAATCGAATAGATAAAAAATGTTATTTTTTGTTAAGTTTGACTGATAAATTTTTTTATATACTAGAATTGGAAGAGTACATGATGATGAAGAAGAGTGCAAAGGATCAACTAAATTTGATGCATGAGCTCAAAGATGTCAGTCCTAGTGACGATGAAGAGGAGTCTGGAATGGTTGATCGACACGGAAAAAGACCAATGTCTTCTGCTCCAAATGAGTCAAGAAAGGGTTTATGGCATCTGATTGTGTAATTTACTCCAGGTCCTGAAATCTTCAAGTAATTCAACAATTCATGAATAACAGTCGGGAAAAGAAAAAAAAAATCAAACCTGCAGATGAGATAAAACAGCAATAAGAGTAGTAATGGGGTATGGGGTACTTCACATTTGTGTTTACTAAAGAAGGAATTGTGTCTATTTCAGATTATTACATTGTGTCCAACTTTTGGTAGGAAACTTTCTTGGACAAGCATCCTTCCTTGGGAAAAGAGTTAATAAAGTCCAAAGGAATTACAGGGTTATCACAATACTCCAGAAATCTTGTAGTTTATAGTTTATCATTCTTGAATCTGTAATTAGATTGATAGATTGTCTTGGTTTATTACTCGATTGCTATTTTTCATTTCAGAATATATATTAGTAAATATAACAAACAAGTTCATGTTGTTCACTTGTTCTATGTATATATATATTTACAAATTGATTTAAATATGGTTACACAAAAATGAAGGTGTATACCCATTATTTGTTGCATGTCCTAGGACGAAGCTCGTTTAGCACTTGATTGTCAAATCCAGATTGCCGCATTCTTTGACAGCTCTCTTGAGGGTCTAAACATAATTATTAATCTAGTTAGTAGTAATCCCAAATATAAAAGAACATAAATATAACACGGAAGTAAGATTAGCAAAAACAGTGACCAGGAGCAATAACAATCCTAGATAATTACTACAATCAACAGTTAGGATTTGATCAAAGAGCTGAACATTGCACCAAACTCTATTAATGGCAAAAGGACTTTTGCAGAACAAGTTGGTTTAAGAACAAGCACTTATAAATTGCATAACAACTTCAAACTCCTATCTTGCTAGAATACATATACTTACAGTGGTAAAAGCTGGGAACTTGGTTGAAAGTATTGCATTTGAGAGGCAGTTTTTTAGGTCAAAAATTGGTTTATGAAAGCTGCATCTTTTACATAACTTAAGCAAGCAGCACATACCACCTAATGCATTCTAGATTGTTGGGATTATCTCATAAAGGTTTAAACTTTTGGCTGTGCAAGATCCTTGAAGCTGTATCAAAGGCTCAAACTGAATTTGAGAAACTTACAAAGATTAAATGAAGATGAAGAGCAATCGAATTACCAAAAGTCCCCTGCAAGCGGTTTGGATGCGAACAGCAGCCCACTCTTGCCTCAAGGCCCTGAAATCCTTGGGAGGAGCTCGGACGACAGTGGCGAAAGCGGCATTAAGCGCTTCGTTTCGGGAAGGGGAATGGCCTCCCTCAGAAGCTACCTCCGCTCTATAGCTTCGAATCCCTGCTTCCAGGAGCTGAGATCGCCCGAGGGGCTCCTCCATAGCTTCAACTTCTTCCCTTTACCTCCTCCGAGCTTTCCCTGAAATTGAGAAAATCGAAATTCAATCAACGAGAAGCCTAAAAAACCAAATTAAATCCAAAATGGAAAATACCAGGTATATTATTCCCTATGATTTCCCTAAAAAGGATGCAGAAACAACAGATATATGTAATTCATGTACAAAATTTCTGAATTTCATAATTAACAAAAAGCAGAAGATGCAGTAATAGATCTAAAATCAGATAAACTTCAACAGGTGAACAGGATTTAAAAAAAGGACTGAACCAAGTGTTATCATCGTACGGCTGTATCCTTGGATGGATGATTCTTCATAAAACAAACATGACTTGGGAAATAGAAGAAAAGAAAGTTGCAACAGATATATGTGACCAGCGGCAAGTCTAATGCAGACAGACTTCATAAAGCCTCCATATATCGTAAGATACTTCTACTATTTAGAAAAATCTGATATTCAAATCATTTCTGATGGAATCCTTAATGTTCGGAATACGGATGACATGTACATGGAAATAGCTTGGGTTTAAAATAAGGATAAACAAGTCTCTACGTAGATGAAGCTAGCCCTTAAAATACCAAGCTTTAGATCTCTCTGGATAATTCCGTTGGCATGCAGACAATCCATGGCTTGAGCAACATCAATGGCAATTGGCAAACCTCAATGCCACTTGAAGTTCTAAAGTATTGGGACGAAGACTTTTAAGTACTTCCGCAACGACGTTCCAGGCAGTGAGGCAACAATTCTGTCACTATGACCATCAAAGGAACTTTACAGGCTCCAATAAACTGCAAATTAAACAAAACAGACTTCTCAGTAACACAGGATGAGAAAACGGAATCTGGATTCTGCCAAATGATATGGCAACTACTCATGCTTAACTCTAGGCATCATAATTACTTCTCGAATGAAGCAGCCTTCTAGGGCAGCCCTATCTTTGGGAGTATTCCCTCGATGAAGAACTTAGATAGCTACAATTCTGTCACCGTACCTACATCAGAGGAATCAGGGAAGGTTCGTTCTTGACTCCCACTTGATCCACCCAAAATCCCTACTCAAACCCATCCGCAATCAATCATAGTGGAGAGCCGCCTTGATCTTCTGGATAGTCCGGTTCATAAGCCCATTCACTGTCTCAATTGACTCCACCGTTAGCTTGGTTGTAGGAACGCGGTCCATGAGGATCTGGAAGCCCAGAGCTCAGCCCCAACGGAAGGAACTGAATCCATAAGGCAATCAGTGATCACGAAACCCGACGGGAGAAGCATTACCAAGTCCGAGTCCCCACCATCCATCACTGCTGTGATGGTGCCTATGCCCACTGCAGCGTACACCACAGCAGAGCTGGTCTTGTCCGCCCAAGTCTCTTGCACGGCCACCATGTTGTTATGCGTAGGGAATGAATTTTTAACACCATTTAGAAACATTTAATTATTTCCTAAATATTTCCAGGCCCTTCCCATGCCTTTCCTGACCAAAGTCTCTTAATAGGCACAAAACCTATAATCTCCTCAATTAGGCTTGCGATATCGAACTGGAAAGGAATTCAATCCGAGAGAGGTATCTCTAGCTACACAACCCATAATTTAGCAACCCACAGATTTCAATCCAGTTGTAGAATAAGAAGTCAAAAAAGGCTTAGGATCGAATATCAGCACTAAGAGAACATCACAGACAAATGCATAGCACATACCCACTCCAGAAAGCCTAATTCCATGCTTGTGGAAGGAGTCAGTTTATCATGTAAATCCTAACGAAACAAATGTGGACAAAATCTAGCTTGTGGAATCACCATCGAAACTTAAGCAACACAAATTACGCCAAATACACTGTTTATATACAAAATCCAAGACAGCCAAGATAAAGCATAGGCTAAAGAATTGTCAACTGGGTATCAAATGTAAGGTTTGGCCACAAAAGGCTCAAAAGCATACAACTTAGGCAACATAACTAACACCTAACAGATAAATCTCCTTCCTTATAAGAAAGATAAAAGATTAATAATTTCAATTTTCAATAGAGATAAAGCACGTGTCTTTAGATAGAAAACCACAAAAATTACCTGATCTGGCAAAACAAGTACCTGGTCTTGGCTACCATTCAACTTCTCAAACAAGAATGAATCTTTCTTAACCTCCATTGATGAACACCCAAACTGTCTTGTAAAACCCAGCACTGAACCCATAGAAGAAACAACAAGCCCCAACAAGAATAACCGCCAAAACCCACAGAATCACCATAAGCGATTTCCACTTTCCTTCACAATTAGATCTCTGCAGATGCTCTTTCCCCTTCCTCAGCTTGAAATTAGCGGGATAAACCTAGGAAGCAGCATAAGCATTGAGAGGCGAATAGGAGCTCAATGATGTCAACAAAATCGAATCTGTCCATCTCTAACTCTAAAAAATCAGTTTTGTAACCTAAATTAGATAATACCATGATTGATCAATCCCAAACCTAAAGGTCTTGATTCTCCATTTGAAGGCCATGACCTAAATTTCAAGATCTCAAAACTATCAGGCATTTAATCGAACACCTTGCAGGCGGATATCAAATCTCTAAGATCTCACAAACAAAATCGAATCCGCCAACCTCTAACCCTAAAATATCAGTTTTGTAACCTAAATTAGACACTACCATATCAATCCCATACGTAAATTCCTTTCAATTTCTAATTCAGGAAAAAAACAAAGATACTTCAATAAGAAACTGGAGAGGGTTGAAGCATAAATTGAAATTAATCCAACAACAAATCCCAAACCGGATGCCAAAATCAAACTAACTGATTGTCTGTAGCATGGGAGGAGGACAACGACCAGCTGGAGAAATAGAAAAGGGTTACCTAATTCTTCTGAATTAGAGCTGAGGTCGGAGAGAAACTTAAGAATTAGAGCTGAGGTCGGAGAGAAACTGGAGATCAACAGCTGCGCAAAAACCCCTAAATTGAAATCAAAACAACAATAAAAACAAGAAGAGGAGATTAGATATATCTAATTTACAACCAAGCAATTAGAAATTGGATTGGTTGTACCTAAGGCGTGCTGTAGAAGAAGAGGAAGAAGGCGGTTTGTAGGCGGCGAAGAAGCTCGAAGGAGGAAGGAGTAAAGAAGGCTAAGATGGAGAGAACAATCAAAGATGAAGGCGGTGACCTGAGGTCGAAGGGAAAGGCAGTGGCCACGAGGGAGAGAAGCAGACGGAGCAAGAGGTGGCCTGAAGAAGCGAAACAGGAGGTTGGTGCCTGGGTGGTGACGAACGAGGAAGAGACTTCAGCCGAAGCAGGAGGTGGAAGAAAGACGAACAGACACCTGCAATCTGAAAACGAATATTGACCGTAGATAACTTTAACTCTTAACGGTTCAGATTAAGTCTTGCCCACACATTTATAGTAGTACTGCACGGCGCTACGTGGGAACTACATTTGTGAACTTCTTATAAATCATACAACAAATCTGATATATAACATGTTGTACCAAGGAACAAAAGAAGGTCGTTTGGTCTGTTTACCATGACAGTTGGTGTGCAAACCTTCTAGAGAACAAAGCAAGTGGCCATCCGAATCAGTTCAGGTAGATACACGGTACCTATATTGCCACTCCTTCGTCATCAATAACCTGAAGTGTTTCGAGTCCAGCATTCCATACTCCATAGTGAGACTGAATGACCTATATGGCTGTATCACCTCCCATCTTGCATCATTAGCCTGACGAGGCTTATAAACGACATTGCTGAACCTTCTTGTGTTGCTGTTATTGCTTAGACCACTTTCCAAGAAGAAATCTTCACCATTCCCTGAGGACTTATCAACACTATTGAAACCCAGCCCTTACCCTAAACCACCAAATTGGCAAGACTGTTGGTTGAAAACCCGTCCTCAATATGGACTGTCGATCAATAGCAGGAATCCCGGAGTCTGATTATCTGCCGTTGTTGCTGCTCAAAATCTTGGAGGCAGCACAAATGAGATGCCGAGGTACCTTGCCGGCCATCACTCTTTTGATCATTGGATGTATCATCTTCCGGAGCTTCTCTAGACTCCTCCTGCTGATATCCAGCAATCTAATCCTCAAGACAAGGATAACAATCCTATATCAAGCATCATAAATTAGCAAAATAAACAAGCGGTGAAAGAACTGCAGATTCTTGAGCCAATACTTACATTACAAGTGTTGATCTCCTGGCCTGTTTCGCTAAGGAGAGCATTTGTGACAGTGTTGTTCAAGGTACATGGCCCTGGCAAGTCTATCATAACATTACAAATGATGCTGAGCTGAATGCACAAGTTATTAGATAACAGCAGATGAGCTAAATAAATCCCTGGTAAAAAGCAAAAATTGAATGCCACAAAATACTTGTCCAAGTCAAAAGGGTCTGATAGTAGTGCTTCACCAGGTGAAACAAAGAACATTTGCATCCTTATTGAAGTGATTTTCCTGGTATTTGATAATAATAATAATAATAATAAAAAGACCATGAAAATTTAGAATACTCATTTGTGTCTTCTCCATCAGAAGATCTCCTTCTGAATGAGAGCCTGATAACCCCTGATTTCGTTGTCTGGGGTCCGTTATTAGTTAAATCGTTCTTCTCATTGAAACTCAGTGAGGAAACCAAGCGGCGTAATCAAGATTTTAGGAAGCTTTTTTCAGAGTCGCCCCTCTCCTCCCTCAAACAGTTAAAGCTTTCAATAGAGCGATCTAAAAGCTTCTTCCTCTTGGCAGACATCTCGTCAGCCTTCCCTGAATGAGAACATATAGAAGAATTATAATATTGGCCCAATTCATTAACTATACCTACCCATAACCTTGAGGCTATACCTCCATCTACTCTGACAAAACTTGCATAGTAGTCTTTACACTTACACCCACTTTCCACAAAACATGAAGCAACTTCATACTGGACAAGTTGGCTACTTGTAACTGCACCAATTTGATTCCCCACGGTAGGAAAACTGTCTGACCACATAAAAAAAAGCAGAACGAAATAAGAGAAGTTGCTAGCAATTTGAAACTATAAAAGGACACCATGATACACATCAATCCAATACTTGAGACTGCAACTGTAACCAGTAACCCCTATTGCATGTCCACTTAAAAGTTTACTTCCAAGTCCCAATATCAAGATGGCAAAGGAGGGAAACTTCCGAACCTCAAACTATTGTTCTCATTTTTGGTAGCTGTGGATTAAAGAATTTTGTTTGTCAAATCTAGGTTGGAAATTTTGAATTGGGGTACTGCATAATATAAATTCTGAGAAACCATGTATTTGTCAAGTTTTCTTTAATAGGGGGGGAAATATCAGCTCTGTTATCACTACTGAACAGTTTCCTAATTTACAGATGGGCAGAATTGCAATCAGGAAAAGAACAAGAAATAGCTACTAAATCGCAGGAGATTTTATTAGAGAGAGAGATGCAGACGCCATCTGAATCCACAACCACTTTGGGAGATAAAAACTCATCTCAAAACTACCAAGGAAACTTCACGTTTGAATATTTCATTCACTGAAATCAGAGTGCAACTGCAGTCTTCAGTAGATTGTAATATGAATACAACAGAGTGAAACTATAAACAAGCAAAGACACATAGAAAAACAACTTCCCAGCCAAAAAATTATTTACCTCCATGCACGCTACTGAACTCATCATCTGACTCGGACTCCAATACACTGACTGAGTCAAACCATGCATCATCTTGGCTAGTACCTGGAGACAAGAAATACCTATATGTCATACGTGATCCGATAACTGGTTTACATTAATGATCTCACCACCATAGCAGCAACTTGCATAAGTAACATCACAAATACCTCAAAAATAGATAATAACAAAAATTAAAATAGCAGAGGAGTATCAAGGTTACAAACACTATTCACAGACTATTAACTTCTTACAAACAATAATGAACCAAAGTGAAAAGAAAAGACTGACCTTTGGCATCGAGTTGACTATGGTTCCACTGCAACTGAGTGAGATGGAATGCAGAATTAGCCACCTCTGATTTACGACAGGTAATTGTTTCACCATTTTCAAAGTCCATATGAACAAATTCGTTAACAGCAACATCAGTAAGACCAGTCCCTACCTGAATATTTTGATTTATGGTTCCATGAGGAGGAATGAGCTTAGAGGCCTTTTTTCGATCATGAATAAGAATAGAAGACTGTTACCATCCCAACGAAAGCCAGTTGCTCAAGATAGCCATGCATTAATTTAAAAACCATCCAAATAAATTAAATGAGATAATCAGAACAAGAATCTACTTATGAAACCCCATTTGACCACTAATAAGATGATAGTTGAATACTGGGTAAACTTTTGCTCAACATAAGAGTAGTTGGGAGTCACAAAAACAAAAGTGTGTAGATAATCCACTCACAGAATGAAATCACTAAATCAATCACAGAATCTTCACTTGTGAAGCCTATTTGGAGTTCGGATGTCATTGTGTGCCACATTAAGAGTTGCTATACAATTAAATTAATTAATAGATAGCCCAAGAATACCTCGGATCAAGTCAAAGATTCATCACTGAGCATTAAAAAAAACGCACCTATATACAATTGCAAACAGTATCATTAAATCCTATGACTCAATTTAGAAACTCACCGCTCCATGATCCTTTATCCAAATGGGCAGGGGCCTTTCTTCATTATTAGGTGAGTATGGATCTCCATGAAAGAAGTCAAGAGCAACTACATAGAATCCTGCAAGCTTCCTACATTAGAAAAAATACCTGTGAAAAAAGTGTAATACCTACACTTTCCAATCCGAAATAAGAGTCCACAAAGGCCCAAAAACCTGCAGTAGAATCAAAACCCAAAATCAGTAACGGGATAAGGAATTACAGTCCATAAATTATAAAAGCACAAAACAAAAGTTAAAATTTTGCCTCTTATATGAACAAATTAACAAGGATGCAAGTAAGCTTCAATTAGGCCACATCGCTGCCAAATGATATAATTAAACAAATTAAAACAAGAAAAGGAATTACGGTCCAAAAATTATAAAAGCATAAAGCAAAACTTAAAAATTTGCCTCCCTTATATGAACAAATAACAAGGATGGAAGTAAGCTCCAATTAGGCCACATCACATCGAGATGATATAAAAGTTTTTCCCAATATCTCTACAGAACTCATTTGCAAATATTAAAAAAAGAAAGTATTTATGTAGTTAGACTAAATTGAATTTAGTAGGCTGGTTGATGTTGAACAAATAATGGAATGAAGTTAACTTTATAGAGGAAATAACCCATCTTATCACATTATTATTGGATTCAGATAACTGCAAAGGTCAAGCAATGTAGTTTATTCAAGATGCCTAGACAAAGATAAATCATGGATTATCCCTTGGAAACAAACTAACATAGGGTAACTGATTATTTCTTCTATGAAGAAAACTGAATCGCTAATGTCATAATACATGTCACCACGAGCAGGATTAATCTCTTTCAACTTCCCCGGAAAGGTAAAAACATATGAAGCATAAACTAATAGGACTGGTGAATGGGTGAAGAATCACTAAGTGGGGTGAAAAAAAATGATAGAAACAGTAGAATAACCAACAGAATAGAGCTTACCTTTGATAGATTGGTTTTTGACTAATAATCCATAAAAGTTCTCGATGCTTTGTTTGGAGAAGCTTGCATTAAGAGATCATTCTCTAGGCTTCGTCGTCCTCATTTTAAAATAGATCTAGGCAAAAGGAGAAAACACTAAATTGATTGACTCAAATTTAATTTGTACATAATTGGGAATAAGAACGAAGGGGAATCTGGGATATGAATGAACTGAGAGAATAGACAGTCCGAGGCGAATAAACCAAAGAACAAGAATTATCTTAAGAGAGAAATGATCCTTGCATTTAGTGTGACGGAAAAAGGGTACATCATTTTGAAAATCACATGGAGGAAAAGGAGCCAGATTTCTTCCTTCAGCCTCAAATTCATCTCTCAATCTTTCCTCCTCAGATTCCTACAGAGTAATATATTAATCAAAAAAATCAAACAGCACTCCTATGGCGATACGCAAGATAAGAAACATAGTAACTAAAAATCAATCTTTTACTTTATCTATAGTCCAAGCTTCCATTCAATCACTTGACAACAACAAAAAGGGAAAGTTAATGTGCTTATATATGTTGATAGAGATTTAGAAAATAAAAGTGTCAAATTAAGTGTAGATCTTGAATCTACAAGACTACAAGCTACATTGCAGCAGTGGTGCAAGTTAGAAACGGCAAGACCTGCAAATATCGAATGCGAAAAAGTTTCTATCTTTAATTTGCATTAAACTACTCAATTGTGTAAGTTCCCTATTTATCTATACAGGCTTTCAGTATCCTTTAATATTGATCAAGCAACCTCATAAGGCAAAGTTCAATATGTAACTTTTATAATCCTAATTAGGCTCAGTGATATATTGCTAGCAAGATTATAATTTCCAACATCGAATTAGCTGGATAATAGGACTCCTTAAACAATCTGGTTAAATTGACTCGTTTCCAAAGGCAATTATAGCTCTAAAATCAGTAATTTCAAACTAAAGCCTAAATCCTAGAGCCTGGGTTTTATACCCAAATTGGAAAAGCAATGAAAAAATAATTTGTCCCCAAATGGAGCAAAAACATGAGGATGATGAGGAATAATTAAAAGCTATATCCCGAAAGAAGGTAACATTACTACAGAGGAAGATAGACTAATAGAACAACAAATCCATGGCCAACAACCTTAAGCGAAACACAACAACAAGCACAACAATCAAATTCACTCAAAAATTTGGCCGCCACATGAAACCCTAACCTTAGGTTTCAACAATTCAAAATCTCGGCTCTAGGAGCCATTGGAACACCAGAGAACTTCAATACAAACTTGGAAGATAGAGCGGAGAAGTAAGAAGAGAGGGATTTAACCTGATGCGCTGAATAGAAGCACTTCCGTGGAGAATCGCTTCCTTGAGCTCAAAAATTGCTTGAAGAAGAGAGAGTGGAATGCTGCAGAAGTCGTGAAGAGGCAAGGGCACGAGATGGAAATCATCCCGTTGAAGAAGAAAGAGAAGGAGAAAACAGGCCGGCTGGAGAAGGCGGCCATGGAAGCAGGCCGGATGGACCATTGAAGAGGAAGGGAGGATCGAATCGAATTTGAGAAGATGTACTTACCCGTAAAAAAAAGTTTAAATACAGCGGTGACTCGGCTCTGACCTGAAGAAAAACGTAGAGGAAGAACAAGAAGATTGAAGGTAGGCGAGAGATTAATTGGGGACGAAAGCACAGAGAAACGAAGGTTGTACAAATTGGGAAAAAAAAAAGCGCAATCAGGAGTGGAAGCGCAGAGAAAGCCATGGAAAAGAAAGGGGCGGGCGATGAAGCCGGAACAAGAGCAACTATATCGGCGACGAAAGCACAGTGAAACGAAGGAGGAGGTGGAAACTCTGACAAACAAAGACATTAAGGAAAAGACAGAAAAGGGCATTGAAACAAAAAAATCAATATTTTTAAGGGAAATTCCGCCTGGTGCCCTTAAGTTTAAGGTCATTCCGGTTGGTGTCCCAAGTTTTCTATTTTTCCGGGTGGTGCCCTCAAAGTTTAGAGAAAGTTTGGACCGTGCCCTTTGTTACTTATGAAAGCTGACTCCGTTAGTTTTTATTTGGGAAGGGAAAACAAAAACAAATTTGGGGACATGGAGGAGCGATGGAGACGAACGAGTTGCCCCAAAGAATACGAGCGGTGGAGACGAACGAGGACGAAGACCAATGGAGACGACTCACGACTGGCATGGGAATCTAGACGATAGATGTAAGTCTCTTCTTCGACCCATGTAGTAGACTTGTCACTGTTGTCAGGTTCCTATTTTGATTTTTTTTTTCGAAATTAGGGCAAATTTGGTTGTATATTATGACTAAAGGTTCGATTAATGAGAAAATTTGGAGATTATAGGGTGAAATTAGTTGCCTTCTCGCAGCAAATTTTACAATAAGATGATCCTCAATGCTTGATATGTGGGCATTAACATATTGTTGGTTATTGATTTTTCACATTCGGATGGAGGAAGCTGTCATACTAAAAGTTGGGGGAGAAGGTGGGTACTACGGTAAGTGATCTAAGTTGGTATTTTTTTTGCTTATACCTGCTATACTAATGTACATAATGAATCATACATGTCATAAGAATTTATTTGGTTTCGATTATGATACATAAATTCCAGCTTGGGTAAACAACTAGCTGAAAGAGATTAGGTTGTATAGTTTGCATTTTTACTGTCAATACAAATCAAGCACAAGGGAATAAAAAGAGATAATGCGAGAGATGATTGCTTGCTTAAAGAGGAACATTTTCTTCTAATGGAAAACAAGATGTTAAAGTAAGTCGCCCTTGACATTTTACATGTTCTTGTTCTTGTTTTATTTTATTTATTTTTAAATAATCATCATTACTGTTTGCTTAATTTGGGGTTTTTAAAAATCTAGTTATTGGTTTACTGTTGCAATCTTTGTAGATTTTTAATAGTTCCTTTGATTCTCCACATGGTCTATTCTATTGAGCTTTTCTTTTAAAAAAGAGAAGCAGGATTCAAGAATTCCAAGCAGCTCTTCTGTAGGCATGGGGAATTCAGTTTCATATGCAGTTTCTTTGTCAAGTAAAAGACCAATTAGATGGACTCTTGCCTTTCATGAGAAATGCAATGTGTGTATATTTCCTAGGCGCTGCAGAAAGTAAATTCTGTCATGAGATTTTATCGGTGTTTGAACCGCTTTCAGTAGCACCGAGAGGTGATTCCGTGATTGTCATTTCTATTTTCTCAACTTTAGAGGCTGCACCAAAGGCGATACTGAAGTTGATGGACTTAGAGGGATTGAAAATCTTCCATGTCAAGAGTCATTTGCAGGTAATGTTACAAATCAATCTGTCATGCTTTATATTTGCTTGATATATTATGACCTAAGGTCCTATGTTATGAACATCTTTTGGGGAAATCTCTTGCACTTCAAAGTTCAAAATTTCTATTTGATTTGTAGTTCATCATCTTGGTTTCATCTTTTTTGCAAATACTTGCCTCAGGGTGTTGATCGTGCCAATCATAGAAGATAGAAAGCCTCTCCAAGTACTTGAGTGTTCTACATATTTTAGACAAAGATAAAAACAAGCTCAAGTGACTCAATGTTTGAGAGCTCTAATATGTGAGAAGAAGAAATTGTGGATCATTCAATTCTTATTTACGTATCAAGCTTAATGAAAGAGATGTTGTGACTTATTTTAAGCCTATTAGCTCAAATGGTAGAGCGGTGTGCTCAAGCACAAAGATGCGGGTTCAAATCCCACATAGGCTAATTAGATATACCTTGTAGAGTTCATACATCTCTTGTTGAACCAATATATCCAACAATTAAATACACAACTATAACAAATGTCTTGTCCTAACAAGAATGAGTACATGTTGTGGGATGCATACCACACTAAATACACAACTATAACACACTGAATGATATTTGTGAAGGTTCCATTATATGAATGATGCGATTTATCTATAGTCTAGTAGGCTACACATGTTTTTTTTCTATAGTGTCAATACATGATCATTTTTTTCCTGTGCAGCTAAGAGCTAATCTACACGAAAGAGCCTTTATTCTGGAACTTGACATTAGCCTATGCGGGATTTGAACTCGCATCTTTGTGCTTGAGCACAACACTCTTCCATTTGAGCTAATAGGCTTAAAATAAGAGGCTTAAAACCAGTAAAAAGAGCAACAGTAAACCAATCTAAGATTCAATCAGTCTAAAGCTAATGAGGAAATAAGTGTCAATAAAAACAAGAAGAAATTTACACTATGTAGAGGGAACTAAATGTGATTTTAGAAAATAATCAAACAAGTATTCGTCCAACTTATTAATGCACTTAATTCCTAATCAAACGATACAAACAGTCATACAAAACATAGCTAATAAGCCATATTATCATATTATCCTCATTTGCAAAATATCAGTGTACCCTTAAGCTTTGAAAATGGGGAAAAAATCAGGCTCTAAACACATACAAAATAGGACCTAATTACCTAAACACAATGGGGATCAAATCAATTCAAAAACAATTCAAGGGAAATTGAAGGGAGATTAATAAGAGACATTGGACCATAACAATAATCTGACATACTCACTTTAATCGAACCCAAATTTGACAGTGAGCGTTAAGCTATCCAAATTACTCTAAATTCGCCCATAGACCATCCTCATTCAATGATTTTGTCTCAAAGTTAGCCCTAATTTTAGAAAAATCAAAATCCAAACCTGAAAAGTGGTCTCCATTCCTAGCCGCTCACAAATCTTCTCTGTCGTTTGTCTAGGCTATCCACTCTGATCGTCTCCATCGGTCTTTGAATTCGGTTGTCTCCAATCTCTACCGTTCTTAGTCGGTGATGCGATTGGTCTTCTGAATTCAAATGGAGAAAGGAATAAGTGGTGTTGCGGTGGCGTTGGAGAACGGTTCAACTCTTTCAAACCTTATTCTTCCCTTCACAAATATAAAACGGACGGAGACTACGGAGTTAACATTATTAGGAACTAAGGGCACGGTCCAAACTTTCTCTAAAACTCAAGGGTACCACCTGGAAAAATATAAAACTTGGGACACCAACCGGAATAAGCTTAAACACAGGGGTACCAAACGGAATTTCCCTATTTTTAAATTCAAACTTTAGGGACTAAAATTGGAAAGACAAAAGCAAAAGATCTGGACCGTTTAGATTCTAACAAAATCGCTATCTATGGCCGGTAATCGTCTAGAGGTTTTATAAAACTTGCCTCTTTTAACGTAGTGTAGATAGATATGCAGTAATTTAAAAAAGGGCAAACAATAAAATAAAATTGGCACATAGCCAGCTTTCCTTCCTACAGGGCTACCTCCCATTTTGGAAAAAGAAATTCACAATTTTTTTTCTACCGCACATGGCCAAATTTCCTTTTGCATTACGTGAAACACACGCACATTTTGAAGGGTGGTGTGACAAATGTGGAGGGTCCCATATTTTTAATTTAGTAAAAATAATTTTTAATGTTAAATCTGGACCTTTTATTTTTGTTAATCTAACGGTGTAAAAGTGTTCCTACGTTCTCACCATAAGGAGTGTTCTCATCCGATCCATACTCTATACATATATATATATATATATATACCGATTACAGTAGGTATACATATATATTATATATGTACACATTAATATCTACACACACTGTACATGAACATATATAATATAGTACAAATGTTTATATATAATAATAATAATAATAATAATAATAATAATAATAATAATGTATAACATACTATATTATACTCCCTCCGTCCAAGAATACATGGTCTTTTAGGCTCATGCACGCTAATTAAGGAACCTATTTTGCATCTTAAATCTCATCATTATTATTAAATGTTAAAATAGTAATTGGAAGTTCAAGGGTTTTCTTTAAGTTTTTCAAGAGTTTTATTTAATTTTAACAAGTAAAAAAGTAGTAATTTTAGGGGTAATAATTACCTATACATCTAAAAGACCATGCATTTTTGACAAAGTTTCAAGGTCTAAAAGGCCATGTATTCTTGGACGGAGGGAGTATATAGTATACATTATTATATACATATGCGGGACGGGACGGGATTTGCGGGATTGGAACGGGTCGTCTCGCGTCCCGTCCCGCATAGTTTTTGCGGGACGGGACCGGAACGGGTCCGGAACGGGACTGGGATTTGCGGGATTTATGCCCACCCCTATCTGAAAGGCTTAATTAGGTGTTCACCTGCCAAGGTCTCATCTTTTCTTCCATTAAAGCAAGGTGGTATCAACAGGTATTTCAAGCCTTTAGGCTTAATTGCACAAAACGCATCTAATATATGCAAACAAATGTAGTTGCTGAATTTATGAAAACACTTTTTGATGTTTTTGAGTAATGTGACACATATCTAATTCGAATATGATCTTGACTAGAAACAAGTTCACTTGAGTATGTCTAAATTCAGGGTTACATTTTATTTTTCTATGTTCTATGAATTAATTCCTAGTTTGATTGATTTTTATGGTTTTGTGACTCATATACTGCCATGAATCAATCTGCTAGCTCTCGCAATCAACTCATTGCACCAATGTTGTATGGCCTACATGTTTTCTTTAAGAGTGCAAGATATATTGATGAAGCAAAGTTAGGAAATTTTGATGAATTGCATTTTGGAGGTGAAGGATGCCAAGAGGGCCCATCTCCGTTTAAGGTGTTGTCCCAAGAAGAAAAAGGGGACAATAGGGTAAAGTATCATCGCCTTGTGAATTACATACAAAGCTTAAAAGGTTTTACAATGAGCACGTTATTGAATTCATGTTTTCCTAGTTTCTTTTAGGATGTTAGCTCGAGCAGCTATCAAGCATAGATGGAGATGTGACCGATAGCAGTAAGCAATACACACCATTTAAGCCAAATGATGAGTATATACACGTCTGAGCACGAAGGGGACGGGCTACTAACAACCACAATCTTGCAGAAAGGGTATTGTTTTTTTTTACTCCATGTAAAGTTTTACTTGATCTTAACTTAGAGATCTAGTGTTGCAACTTACATTGATCTGACTCATGCAATTGCTAGGTAAATGCTCTATACTATTTCTCATCGGATTCCAATATCCACAAATTGAATTTTAATCTATATTCTTATTTTCAGGTGGGTTAATCTGCAAGGAATATCACAGAGTTGTCATTACGTATTGGGGAGTAGAAGCAAACATAAATTTCAGCCTAGAATATGAACATCGATCTGTAACTCAAATTCATTATTTAAGTAGTGTTGATGATTTTTATGCTTGAATTCTTAATCATTATGTGATGTTGATTTTTTTTAATCTAAGTTCTTAATCATCTCAATTGCAGGATAAGGAGTACTTCAGATGCCATGTGTTACATAGAGATCGCAAGGTGGAGCATCGATTATAATTGAATTTGAGTTACAGATCGATGTTCATATACAAACTCAATTTTTTTAGTTATATTGTTTGCAAACAAATCATTTGTAATTGATTAGGATGGGCATACAATGGGGTGAATTCATATTATTTTCATTTGGTAGCTGTTAAAACCTTTTCTGTCTGTATTTTTTTTTATAATTATTATACAATTCCATGGCGTTTAGAAAATGCCATGGTGGTTTTGAAAATTTTATATGATTTCATGGCGTTTAAAAATGCCATAAAATGTAATGGTTTTTTACAAAACTTGTACACAATACCATGGCGTTTTAAAAACGCCATGGATTTTATGACGTTTGTCAAACGCCATGAATTTTACCCCAAAAGCACGGCGTCACCTTAGACGGCGTTAGAGGATGGAGTTGAAAAACGCCATGAATTGCTTTCTATGGCGTTTTTTAAACGTCATTGATGACTATGTATCTACTAGTGGCAGCACATATCGAGCTCAAGACCCACCATTTTGCGGTGGCTGATAGAGCCGGCAATCAATGGCCTTTGCATATGAAGATCAGGGACGCAGGACGAGTTGAAATATCGCACATTTCATGGGGCCGATTCGTCAAGGACAAAGACCTCAAGTGCGGTGATACAATCGTCTTTTACAAGCACTTCGACCAAGAGAACACTCCTCATGGAAGACTAGTGTTCACTATTGGAATAAGCAAAGCCTCGCACGACAGATGAAACTATCTCCGACTCGGGCTACATCCTAGAAGAATAACAAGTATGAAAATTAGGGGTGGGCGCGGGACGGGACAAAGGTCGTCCCACGTAATTTTTGCGGGACAGGACCGGGACCGGAAAGGGACGGGCCTTGTCCCTCAAAGAAAAAAAATTATAAAAAAATTTAAAATTTCATGTATATATTGCAATTTTCAAAGATTTAATAAATATATATCTATAATTTTATAATATATATATATATATATATTTTTATATATATAATATTAGTGTATATTTATGCACTACGTACGGTGTATGTATGTGAACATATTGTTAGGACCTTGTGTAATCTTCCATGGATGATTGCTTGGAAGGGTAAGAGAAAGAGATGAAATGGAGATTAGAAAGAGAGAGCGCGAGTTAGAAGGAATTGTTCTCAATTGATTTATGAATGAACCCTACAATACACTGAGTATGTATTTATAATACCAAGCCCCCACTTTCAACTAATTCCACTTATTATCCCTATATACTAATTCCTAACACATATACCTAGTACATATATACATATATACATATATACTATACATATATACATATATACATATATATACATATATACTGATTACAGTAGGTATACATATATATTATATACGTACACATTAATATCTATATACACACACTGTACGTGAACATATAATAATAATAATAATAATAATAATAATAATAATAATAATAATAATAATAATAATAATAATAATAATATTGTATAACATACTATATTATATATAGTATACATTATTACATACATATGCGGGACGGGACGAGATTTGCGGGATTGGAATGGGTCGTCTCTCGTCCCGTCCCGAATAGTTTTTGCGGGACGGGACCGGGATTTGCGGGATTTATGCCCACCCCTACATTATAAATGGTTCTAATCAAACTCCCTTTATCATTATGTCTATATTTATAAATAGGGTAAATTACACATAACCACCCATAAATTTGGTTAGTTTTCACATGACCACCCATCAAATTATAAATTACATAAAACCACCCATAAATTATATTTGTTTTGAAAAGACCACCCATTTGTTAAATGCCCCATATCTTAGTTTTTAAAAGTAATAGTTTGGGTTTTTAAAAGTAATAATTTGGAGTTTTTTAATTATTCCCTCTGTTCGACAAAAAATATTCATGCATGCTTTTTTAAAAAGATAAAAACTGCATAAAAATATTCATCTTTTTATCATTTTTTTTATAATTTCATAGTTACAGTAAATAAGTACGAAATTGTTAATTTTTTTTATAAAAAAATGGATATTTTACACTCCATCCGTTTCAAAATAAGTGACTTTTTCAAGTCAAACACGTATTTCTATGAGGGTAAAAACTGTATAAAATATTAAAATTTTAATTATTTTTTTAATAATATTATACTTATTGTTAATAAGTATGAGTTTAACAAAAAGTTTATTAAAAAAATTAATATTTTATAATGTTTTTATCACCTTAAAATACGTGCATGAATATTGAATAGTAAAAGGTCACTTATTTAGAAACGAAGGGATTATAGTTTTATTATCCTAAAAACGCGTGTAAATATTAAAGAACGTGTTTTTCCAAACCGAAGGAGTAAAAATTTGAGTTTATTTTAGAGCATACTCACATATTCAACATTTGGAAAAGATGAGACCGACAAGAGCCATTGCAAATCTCTGCTCTTTACATTAAAAATTTGATGCATATATATTGGTTCGGGCATTTATATATGTTTTATAATGTTTAAAATTTTTTTTTTTCAAGGTGAAATGACAAATTAAATAGGAAAATACTTACAATGTCTTTCATTTCAAAAGAAATAAGCTTGAATTAGAGGTATTTTAGTCTTTCCAAACAAAACAAATGGAGATTTAATGAGTGTGTGGTCTTTTGAAAATAAATCTAATTTATGGGTGGTTTTATATAATTTATGATTTTATGGGTGGTTACGTGAAAACTTACATAATTTATGGATGATTATGTGTAATTTATTCTTATAAATAATTGATTTGGAATCCAAACAAATCCTTAAAATACTGTCACCCAGCTAGTGATGGGCATGCATGAATTTGCAGAAACCCAATCCCATATTCCAAATCCTCTATCTCTATCTCTATCTCTATCTCTATCTCTCTCGTTTCTCCAGGTCGACCTCATAAATCCGTCGATCTCGGGGCGAGAATCTCTCCAATTCAGATCAATCGATCTCTGTTGGAGCTATCCATCGATCTTCCAGCTTCAGACTTGGTTCTGACTTTCCGATCGATTTCGGTTCGACCTTCCGGGAACGGAAAACTTTAGGGCGTACCACTAATCAGCTTCAGTGTCGTTGATATCCCCAAAATCCCAGGGAATTAGACCAGAATCCCCTTTCTCGATCGTGTAGAATGTATGTGGTATCTTGAAGTTTAATGATGCACACCACCTGTTCGACAGATTGCCTGAGTGAGAAAATAAATGATCTTATTGAAATCATTAGCTCGATTCCCCACTTCACTAAAACGTACCGATGCCCAGAAGTTCAAACTCTTATCTTTTTGTTCTCATACGTCACCTTCACCAGCTCCTTCCTCTCATGTTCAAGAGCTATGCAACCTTGTGTCAACCCCTGTAGGAAGTCTCGACGATTTAGAGTCCAGCCTTGGCGTATGTGGCGTTCCATTGACATCCTCCATGGTTGTTCAAGTTGTCGAGCGCTGCAAATATGATTCACCCTCGAGACGTCTGTTCAGGTTCTTCACATGGGCTTGCAAGAGATTAAACAAGGACATGGCGGATAGGGATTTCAATTCCGCAATCCGCGTATTTGCTGAAATGAAGGACGGTAGAGCAATGGAGATACTACTGTCTGAGATTCGCAAAGAGGGACGATTGTTGGATGCGCAGACATTTTGTGTCGTGGTTGATACATTGGTGAAGATGGGTAGAGAGGATGATGCATTGGGCATTTTCAAGAACTCGGACAAGTTCGGCTGTCCACAGGACAAGACAACTGTCACTGCCATTATAACAGCCCTTTGTACGAAGGGCCATGCGTGGAGAGCAGAAGGGGTATTGCATCATCACAGCGATAAGATCTCCGGTGTCGAGTCCTGTGTTTACAAGAGTTTGCTACACGGGTGGTCTTTGAAGGCGAATGTGAAAGAAGCGCGGAGGATCCTCCAAGAGATGAAGTCAAAGAAGGTTATGCTCGATCTCTATTGCTTTAACACATTTCTTAGGTGCCTTTGTGAGAACAAGCTGAAAAACAATCCATCCGGGCTTGTCCCGGAGGCTTTGAATGTGATGATGGAAATGAGGTCCTACAAGATCATGCCAAACTCAATAAGCTACAATATATTGCTTTCTTGTCTTGGTAAGGCGAGACGGGTTAAGGAGTCGCTTAAGGTTTTTGAATCGATGAGGAGAGCTGGTTGTGAACCCGATTGGGTCAGCTATTACCTTGTAGCTAGAGTGCTGTATTTGAGTGGAAGGTTCGGCAAAGGGAATCAGATAGTGGAGAAGATGATAGAAGCAGGCATTGAGCCTCCACCCAAATTCTACCATAATTTGGTTGGTGTATTGTGTGGAGTCGAGAGGGTGAATTTTGCTCTCGAGCTGCTCGAGTGTATGAAGAGAAGCTCAGTGGGAGAGTATGGGCCGGTTTACGACTTACTTATACCAAAGCTGTGTAGAGCAGGAGATTTTGTGAAGGGTAAAGAACTCTGGGACGAGGCGAAGGGAATGGGTGTTCCTCTTTGCTGTTCAAGGGACGTGTTAGACCCCTCCGTTACTGAAGTTTTTGTTTACAAGAAACTGGATGATCAAGAGAGGCTAGATGGAGAGGTTGAAGTAGGAATTCCAAGTCGAAAGGTCGAACGCCCAGAATCGAAGAAATTGCAGAAAAGTAGGATTCCTATGTGGAAAATGAAGAAGAAGAAGACTGTCAAGAACATGAGGAAGATGAAGAAAACAAAAGCATAAGATGAATTCTTTGGACTTGGGAGTGTTTTATTGAAATTTTCGGGCAAGATTATACTGATCATAGTTGATCTATGAGAAATAATTCTAACCGACTATCCAAGAGCAATGTGTAGCTTTAGTGATCTCTGTTTGTAGACATGTCTTTGTTACTCATCCTCTTATGGATTAATTTTTATTCAAATATATTTACCTATAAATTAACTTAACGGTATTTGTTGTTTGGAGGCGGGATTTGAGGTAAATCATGTCAAATCCTTGAAGCTTTAATGATATATAGGCTTTGTTCGTCTTATTCATGTAAAACCCTATTTCACATGTGATATGCTGAGGACACTTTCTATCTCATAAATCCTAGCACGGGCAATACCGGAAGTTACTTGTAAGGCCGATTTGTGAAAGTTGACTTTTTGTCCTAAGATCAGGAAGTAATCTTCGAGAATCACCTTTATTTTCTGACATGCAGAGGCACTACACCCAAAATGGAACCTGATGATAGTCGGGAGCTCCTGATTCCCACATCAATCTCCTAGCTAGAGTTTCTGCTCCTAGAATAATAACTAAATTTATCTTTTCAAGAAATGTTATATGGCGTATGAAGTTTATTTAGAATGGGAAAATAATATTTTTTTTATTAATAAATAATGAAATTAAAACAAAATTATATTGTGGAAAATTAATTTTTCTTAAGAATCATTCATTTGTATTGAAATATTGTAGAATCTATTAGGACATGTCATGCCAACTAATTAATAAGGTTTGTAGATCGAGTATAAATGTAGCTAGATTAAAATATATTGTTTAAATTCCGATTAGATATTGTTAGTTGATAAGACATTATTTTTGGAAAGATCTAATATTGGAGAATCCGAATTTCTACCTCTATCTCTCTATCTTTCTTTATTTCTACCTATCTATCTAACTGTCTATATATACAATAAAGGATATAGTGTATTGAGTTGTTTGTGAGATTAATTATAGAGTTCTTCTTTCTCTCATCTTCCCCCTAGTCTCCCAAGATCTTCTCCCTTATCTTCATTATGACTCTTCTCTCATCTCATAAGATATCAAATCTATATTGATGAAGAATAAGAGAAAGTGAAGATGAATAAAAATTAGGGAGAAGATCATGGGAGACTAGGGTGGACGATGAGAGACATGGAGACAGTTTTAGGATACAAATTTTCAAATTTCCTTTACTTTTCCTCAATTCATATAACTTTCTTTTTTTTTCTTTCTTCATAGTTCGGTCGAACTTGATCGCGTGACATCATGAATGAAAGCATCGTAACTATGGTATGAAATTTTATATATTTAAAATTGATTTATTTTTTGTTTTGTTAAATTAATTATTCTTAAGTGTCTTTTTTTTTAACCAATTCATGCAGTTACGGAAGATGGAACATGGCGATGTGAAAAGCGGACGAACATAAGGAAGGGACCTGGAATTGAAGGGAGGCGGTGGAACAATGATGAAGAAGCTGACTAATAGACGAAGCACAACCTTTTGATGAAAGATATCATCGGTACCAAAGAAACCATTAGATGTCAGATGTTTTACATCCCAATAACAACAATTGAAGTAGTCGAGTTTTTTCGGATCACTACATTAGGATATAATCGATCACATTTTCTTTGTTATTAATTAGTTTCAAATTGTGAACTAAATCATTGTCGGATATAAAATTTTACCCTTTTCTTTTGTAGGTGTTGTACTTCATCCTTTTAAAATTACAAACATTGTTTCAAATAAAGACTCATGCCTTAGTCTATGCTAAACATTGTTGATTAAAATCTACATTAAATTCCAAGAAAATAAACCTTTATGTTAACAATTATTTTAAGCTAATAAGAGTTGTTGTATCTACATTTAAGGAAATTGTTACCTGATATAATGTCATAAAACTGTACAAAAAGTATTTGTTCTAATGGCTTAAACTAACTTTTTTTTATTTTACCCGGTCTTCACCAAATTCAATGATTTAACGAATTTTAAAATTTGTTTAGGGTTTATATTAATTTACGGAAACTATTTTTCTATTTTGATTATTAATCTATGTCAAAATGTATGAATTTACGGTATAATCTTATGTAAATAATATTTTAAATTTAAAATTTTATGCCTATAAAAAGATACTTAATAGATATTTTATCGGTGAATATGATCTAAAAAGGTAAATATAGATGATGATCAGAGCTAAAGAGTAACAAGAAGAAAGACCATACGAAAGGTCTTGCGTAAAAATATATGACTACCCACAAAAAAATCTCCACTATGGAATAAATCCCACTACAACCTCCCCTACCGGCTTCTTAGAATATGTAACATATTTTCCAGTACGGTTCCGCTATATAAACCTCAAACCCTGCACGTCGATTCCGACGTGCAGGGTTAAAGTGGATTAATTAATTTTTTAAAAGTGCTAATTAGTGAGAAAATGTTGCATGTTGAAATGGACGTGCTTTCTGATGAAAGATTTGCGGCAATAGTACCTGAAAATATGCAATATAATAAGAAGCCAAGATGAAATATACTTATATACCTACTCTACTCCCCTAAATATTTGCCAACCAACCACCAAATTGACTGGACCCAACCAACAATCAAAATGGGCAAAGTCCAAACGTAACACTTGAACCCGGCCCAATAACAAATTAGGTTCCCTTACTAAGAATCTATGACAGCAGAACAAATTAGGTTGAATATGATGATTAAAGCTGGCAAGTCGGTCGTTCGGGTCGGGTTCGGGTCAAGTTTGCTCGGATTGGATCACTGACGGGTCGAGTCTGTTCGGGTAAAATTTATGGTCGGGTACTGGTCGGGTCGGGTTCGGTCATAATGAATTTTAGATTGGTCGGGTTTCGGATTAAATCCGGTCATGCCCATTCGGATTCGGGTCAAAGCGGGTCAGGCTCGTTCAGGTTTCGGGTCAAGAGGCGCGTCGGTCTCATTTGAGTTTCGAATCAAAGTGGGTATAGTTTGTTTGAGTTTTCGGTCGAATCATATTCGACCCGTTTGGATATATAATTAGGTTGATTTTGACTCGATTGAATACTTAAATATGTAATTTACTTAAAATAAATGATTTAGACTCGGTTGAAAACTTGAATATGTAATTTTGACTCGGTTGAATATATTCATTGTCATTGACTCATTGGTTGTCGACCGATTTTCAAAAAAGTCATAATCAGAAATTCGGTATTCAGAAACATCATCCTTTTTTAAACATTTAAACCAATTGATCGGTACTATAATTAAATCAAATTAATTGTACATTTAAGATTTAATCTTATTTGTTCACCAAAAAAAATTTAATCTTATTTTAACTAGCAAGTTGCAAATTGGTTTATTTGTGGTTTGACTATCATTGACTCATTTCATTTTCAATGCCCATTTCATTTTTAGCTTTTCGACCATTAGTTTTTTTCCCCATTATTATTATTAGTTTTTAACAAATCTAGATATAAATAATTAATTCTATCAAAATATAATAATATAGAGTCGGGTCGAGTTCAAAGTCGGGTCGGGTTTAGAGTCGGGTCGGGTTTGGGTCGAGTCGGGTTTGTCTGTGTTCGGGTCTGTTTCGAGCCGGGTCGGTCTCAGGTTCGGGTTATGGATGACTCCAGATTTTCGGGTTTCGATCGGGTTCGGGTGAGTCGGGTCGGGTCAGATTTTGCCAGCTCTAATGATGATGATTGTGTTGTGACAACAACCACCGTATAAACCCTATAGGTATTTATTTCAGTTTTTCTAGACCATAAAATCATAAATACTTCTCATCTATAAGCTATATATTTTTAGTTGATTTTAAAAATAATGTTATTTGAATTAGTAATAACTATGAAATTATTTAAAAAATTAATAAAATGTGAAATTTTATATAATTTCTCTTTATAAAAAATTGTGCGTGAATATCTAACGATATATTTTACCCAGGACAAATAGTACGTTTTCATCAATAACTAAATGTTCTTATCGTATTATTATTATTATTATTATCTTTTCAAGAAATGTTAAATGGTGTATGAAATTTATTTAGAATGGGAAAATAGTATATTTTATTTACAAATAATGAATGAAAAAAAAATATTATGGAAAATTAAATTTATCTTAAGAATCATTAATGTATATGGAAATATTGTATAATCTATTAATGTCATGCCAACTAATTAATAAGGTTTATAGAGTATAAATTAAATTAAAAAAATATTTTTTTTAGATTACAATTGGATATTGTTAGTTGATAAGACATATTATTTTTGGAAAGATTGAAGAATCGAAATTCCTAACTCTATTTATCTATCTATGCATCTTTCTTTCTTTTCTTCCTATCTATCTATCTTTCTTTAGTTGATAAGATATTTTTTTTTTTTTGGAAAGATCTAATATTGGAGACTTTGAATTGCTACATCTATCTATCTTTCTTCCTTCTATCTATCTATATTATCTATATATAGAATAAAGGATTTTAAGGTATTGAGTTGTTTAGGAGATTAATCATAGAGTTCTTCTTTCTCTCATCTTCCCCCTAGTCTCCCAAGATCTTCTCCCTTATCTTCATTATGATTCGTCTCTCATCTCACAAGATATCAATCTATATTGATGAAGAATAAGAGAAAGTGAAGATGAATAAAAATTAGGGAGAAGATCATGGGAGACTAGGGTGGACGATGAGAGACATGGAGACAGTTTTAGAATACAAAATTTCAAATTTCCTTTACTTTTCCCCAATTCATATAACTTTTTTTTTTCTTTCTTTCATAGTTTGGTCGAACTTGATCGCGTGACATCATGAATGAAAGCATCGTAACTATGGTATGAAATTTTATTTAAAATTGATTTATTTTTTATTTTTTGTTTTGTTAAATTAATTATGCTCAAGTGTAGCCACAACTTTTTTTTACGAATTCATGCAGTCACGGAAGATGGAATATGGCGATGTGAAAAGTGGACGAACATAAGGAAGGCACCTGGAATTGAAGGGAGGCGGCGGAACAATGATGAAGAAGGTGATGCACAACCTTTTGATGAAAGATATGGGTACCAAAGAAATCATTAGATGTCAGTTGTTTTACATCCCAATAACAACAATTGAAATAGTCGAGTTTTTTCGGATCACTACATTAGGATATAATCGATCACATTTTCTTTGTTATTAGTTTCAAATTGTTTTTAAGTATGGCTAAAACATAGTGAACTAAACCATTCTCGGATATAAAATTTTACCCTTTTCTTTTGTAGGTGTTGTACTTCATCCTCCTTTTAAAATTACAAACATTGTTTCAAATAAAGACCCATGCCTTAGTCTATGCTAAACATTGTTGATTAAAATCTACATTAAATTCCAAGAAAATAAACCTTTATGTTAACAATTATTTTTATCTAATAAGAGTTGTTGTATCTACATTTAAGGAAATTGTTACCTAATAAATGTCATAAAACTGTACAAACAAAGTATTTGTTCTAATGGCTTAAACTAACTTTTTTTTTTAATTTTACCCGATCTTCACCAAATTCAATGAGTTAATGAATTTTAAATTTTGTTTAGGGTTTATAGAGTTATATTAATTTACGGAAACTATTTTTCTATTTTGATTATTAATCTATGTCAAAATGTATGAATTTACGGTATAATCTTATGTAAAGGGGGTGGTTCAAGGTATCTTGTGCACAATTGTAGGCCTTTGATCGTATTGCGATGGATGGCTTAAAATTTGCCACGTATTACGTTTTTTTTAAAAAAAACGTAATTATGGAGCACATGAAATTCTTGGCATAAATAAAACCCTAAGAATAATTTTTCTTCTATGTATCTCTCAGAATTGGTCCCTTTCGAATCTCCAACACCTTTTCTCGAAAATCGACTATTTCTCCGGCAATTAGGGTTGTTCTTCTCAGTTTAATCGGCGGCGACTAGGGCGGAGGCGAAACGACGGCGCTGATATGCGAATTCGAGAGGGTGGTCGAGCTCGGGTTCGCACATAGGGCGGAGGCAAATCGGCAAATCGCGGTCGACAACGTTCTCGTTTCAAGTCTCCGCTCTCTTCTTGGTACCTGGCAGGTCTTTTGGTGGTGGTGCGATGGTGTGTGGGGTTGGCGGCGTGTTCGACTCGCGATTTCCCATCTGATCAGGAATTCCCCTATCAACCGTGAAGGGAAAAGGCCGGCGATTTCCCATCTGATCATGGTGGTGGTGCATTTTGTTATTTCTCAATTTATTGCTTTTTTTTTTCCATTTACCGAAACAAGGAAGGAGTAATTTATGGTTAGGGAATTTAGGGTTGAACACGTACATTGGAAAGATTGCTTGATTGGGTGATTGTGTGTATGATTGGTTAGGGAATTTAGGGATCGATCTTTTGATTTGAGTTTTTGGATGTAACTCGTTAAAATAAGAATTTTCCTTAATAATCCACCAACAATCACTTAATAATCCACCAACAATCATCGTTCAATGTACGCTTTAAATCGATCTATTCAACCGAATAATTCGAAAATTTACTTATTCACAACGATTATGCAATTATTCATCGTTTCTGTGTACCTTGTAAAAATAAGAATTTCACTGAATAATCTCCCCAATTATCGTTCAATGTACGCGTTAAATCGACTGATTCAAACGAATAATTCTATAAATTTACTTATCACAACGGTTATGCAAATATTCGTCGCTTTTGTGTACCTCGTAAAAATAAGAATTCCACTGAATAATCTTCCAATTATCGTTCAATGTACGTGTTAAATCAATCGACTCTATCAAATAATTATAAAAATTTTCGGCCAAATTAGGGACCTATACACGTTTTGGTAAAAATTACAAAACTATACATTTTATATCTTTTAACCCTAATCTCTCTCGATCTCTCTCCACTCCCGTTCCTTCCAGATCTGAGATCTCGATCTCTCTCTCTCATGGTCGCAACTCCAGATCTGATGGCCCTCCTTCCCTCCCCCTCTCGCCCTCGCCCTCTCGCTCATCGCCGAATCTGAGATTTACTTCCTCCTCCTTCATTGAGTCGCAAGTTCGACGGAGGGGCGGACTCCTTTGTTTCAGATCTCACGCCGGATTTGGCGGCGAAGCTTCGACGGAGGTCGGACTGGGAATGGGAGCTCACAATCGGCGGAGAAACATCCGAGATCCTATCGAGCGCACCAACGCCGCCAGAGATGTTGCTGCCAAAGTGTTGGCTAATGTGGACGATTTGGCTTCATCGACGCCGATCTTCCTCTCAGATGTGTTCGCCGATTACCAATCTCCCTCTCAGATTTACCGCCGGATATCTCTGCTTCCGAGTTCCCGTCCTCGTCCCCGCCGCTGACTGCTTTGATGGCTCCTAGTTTCATGTCAGCAACGGAGATTGAAGGCCGCACCAGCAACGGAGATTGAAGGCCGCACTTCTGAGTTCTGATGGTTGATGCGGAGATTGAAGGCTGCACTTCTGAGTTCTGATGGTTGTTGCTGCTGGTAAGACCATGGCGGAGGAGAACCTCTGGTAACTGCTGCCTATGCTTCTGGATAATGGAATACAATTGCCTCTACTGATTTTGGAGTTGTCTGATTCCTCCTTCAAGCAAGGATTCTCATCCGATCCTCCATTATTAGTGAACAAAGGTAACTTCATTGATTTTGCCTTAATTTGCTGATGCCTAATGGTGAATTGTACAAATCGAAAGGAAAAAAACAGAACCAAGCAAATCCTAATGTGTAGTAATTTAATTACCTTCGGATTGGATTTGTGTAGTTTCGGATCAATAATGAACTATTTTTTCCACGCTGACATCGTTTTAATGCGTAATTTTTAGTGCTAACATCGTTTTAATGCGTAATTTTTAGTACTGACATCATTTTTATGTGTATTTTTTTTGTGTTGATATCGTTTTTATGCTTATTTTTTAGTGCTGACATCGTTTTTATGCATATTTTTTTACTGCTGACATCGTTTTTATGTGTAATTTTTAATGCTGACACCGTTTTTTTTGCGTATTTTTATGTAGATATATATGTGCTGATATCGTTTTTGCAATATAAGAGATGGAGGAGGAAGGATGTACAATGACTTTGAGCGATTCGGCGGCAACTACGGACGTCAGCGGAGGAGCCTTCAATGTCACCGTCGGTGGAGGTAGGAGGAAGATGTATAATGATTTTGAAATTTTTTTTAATTAAACTTTTGCCTAAATTATTTATTTATTAAACATTTGTGTTTATATTTGTGGTTTCTATTAGTTAAATTGTGTTAGCGAAATTAAATATTTCAGTGTCAGCAAACGTTATAAAAATTCAGTGTCAACAAAGGTTATTGTTAATATTTCTGTCATCAATCGTATATATTTTTTCTTTGAAAGTTTCTTGTCAGCAATTGTTTTCTCCGACACTGACGTCAGCAATGCTGATGTCAGCATTTTCGACGTTTGCGTCAGCATCCTCATAGACAGCGTCAGCAATGCTGATGTCAACATTTTCGACATTGACGCCAACATCCATGTAAACGGTGTCAACACTGCTGACGTCAGCATTCCCGACGCCAACGTTAGCACTGACGCGTGAAAAAAAAAATCCGACGTTGGCGTCAGCATCCCTGTAAACGGCGTCAGCATTCCCGACGTCGGTGACGTCGGCGACATCATTGACGCGCGAAAAAAAATACATTTCATGCGCGACGGGAAAGTATTGACGGGAAATTCGATGTAGTTGGTGTTGGTGTCAGCAATGCTGACGCGCGAAAAAAAAAGTATTGATGGGAAAAAAAAGTTGCTGACATAAAATTAATATATGCATAAATTGATCTATATACCAAATTCAATGGGGGTTTGTCCGCTGATATCCACATACATACATCATATAAAATTAATATATGCAATTTGGAAGATGTGATATATGATGCATCAAACCACATTTACTACCTGCAACTTTATTATCTTCCATTAAGCAGACAAATGCTCACAGATGCATCATATAAAATTAAGAACGCAATGCTCCTAGATGAATCTTAGTATTTCCTCTGTAATTGATCCTTCAGTGCATTCTCTGCGATGCAAATACAAATCAATGAAAAACCGAGACAAATGAATTAAGGTTGAATTGACACAAAATGTTAAAAATGCCAGAACAGAACTTGCTTTGCCCAGCAGATCAAGCAGTCGAGAGGTTCTATGGCCATAAGTGGTGACATCAATTTGGAAGACTTTCATCCAGAGGAACTTCACAACATGTTTCTACAGCCCACAATCAACTCTCGGCAGGAACGAAACACATGATTTGGCACTTGCACATCCAGACGAAGACCATGTCAGCACAAGGACATACCACACGGAGATCACGGTGCAGAGCATCGCGAATCCAGATCCGACCGCCCATGGAAGAAGACGGAGATTGAGCAAGGAGGAGGAGGACTCGTTGCAATTGAATCACCGATCTATGAGAGGATTCAGCCGCCATCTTCTCTGCCTTGTGCATCCAATCGCCGGTCGCCGGATTCAGTTGCCGTTCTCGTCAGAGGAAGAGGAGAAGGTCGGTCCATCTTCCTCCGCCTCTGTCAGCGCCCGATGGGAGGCGGAACAAACACAATTCAAGCTCGAACTCGAATTCGTCAGTGATGGAGACAACGGCGGCAATGTCCTACCCGACCCTGAAGGAGCCTCATCAAATTGAAAACAACCGCCAGATCTGCTTTCGACAGTCGGAGAAAAAACAACTACTTCTCTTGCCGGCAGAGATCTCGAATTTCAGATGTAGTGTCGGCAGAGACAACAACTACTTCTCTTGCCGGCAGAGATCTCGAATTCCATATGTAGTGGTTGATCTGCCTTCGGGACAAATCGGACAAGCCTTCGATCTGATCTCCAACGCCTTCAATTGGAGAAGGATGTGGAATCTGACAGTCCGCACTTCCCATCACCACCGGGAGGAAGACAGAGATCTGAGCGATCTGAGGGACGAGCGGGGGAGGAAGACAGAGATCGGCTCGGTCGGATATGGCTTCTCCTCCGCAATCGACGCCGCATAGTTTTCTCCCCAACTGGATCTGAGAAAAGGAAGAGCGTGAAGGCGAATAGATAGACCGAGCGTGTATAATTTGCTAATTTTTACCAAAACGTGTATAGTTTGCTAATTTGGCCCACTAATATGTATATTTTACAAATTGTCCCAATTATTTATTCACAACGGTTATGCAATTATTCATCGCACTGGTGTATCTCATAAAAATAAGGATTCCACCGAATAATATCCCAATTATCATTCAATATACGCGTTAAATCGATAGATTCAACTGAAACCATTCGTTTATCGTAATTTTAAAAATAAGAAAAAAGGGGTTTTTAATCTAAATCACAATCGTTATTCGGTGGAATTCAAAACATTACTCGGTGGAATTGATAAATGACATTATTCGGTGGAATTCAAAACATTCTTCGGTGTAATTGTTTGTTTTGATCTAAATCACGATCGTTACAAATAAAAAAGATATGAATATACTACTTTGGACATTAAAAAAACCGAAAAGCCTGTTTTAAATTAATTGTTTGTTTTGATCTATATCAAAACATGTAAATATAAAAATTAATTGGTTACATAAGTTGTCGTTTATAATATATAAAAATATGGAGTGTATATCCTTTAATCTTAAATATTAACAAATTAAAGGTTTATTTTAATCTAAAAGAAAATATTTACATATAAAAAAGATATGGATTGACTAAGATATCAAGGTCGTGTTTGACAACGAGATGGAGTAGATGGATGGGAATGGAATTTTGGGGTGGAAGGGATGGGGGTGGAATTTCGGGGTGGACGGGGTAGAGATTTAAAGTCAGTTTAATCCCGTTCGTGTTTGGTTGTGTGTTAAAGTATTTGGGGATGAAGGCACCCAAAAAGACACATTTGCCCCCCACTAATTGTCTCCTCTTTCATTTCTCCTGCTTCCCGGTCAATTTGGGGATGAAGATTTCAAGCTGATCGCCGACCCCTTTTGCTCCCGAGCTCCCATGGCAGTTGTTCTTTCTCCTTCCATGGCTTCTCATCTCTTCGACCTCACCCTTCCTATGATTCGCCTTCAACCTCTCGCTCCTCCCGTTGCCCACGCCTCTCCTCGTCACACTTTTGTCGCCGCAATTGAAGAGGGCTTTGAACCGGGGCAGGTCGCCGACGAAGGTACTCAGAGCTCAGATCCTGGGAGCCACCAACGCTACCCATCTTTTCCGTAATATATATACTTTTTTTTTAGTGTATCAGTCATCGACAAATTCGCTTTTGGGAAGCACGTTCAATCAGCGGCGGTGGTGGGTGACGGCGTCGGTGGTCGGCCGGAAAGGGCATCAGAGGAGGAGGACTTAGGTGAGGGTTAGTGGTGGCGGTAGGGGGAAAAGAGAGAGGGAGGAAGGTTGAAGATGATGGGGGCAAATTTGGGACATTTCCATCCCCATCCCCTCAATCCTCATTTTTTTGGGTTCCATTCCCACCCCATTTTTTAGTGTTTCAATCCCACCTCCACCCCCTTCCATCTACCTCCATCCTGTTGCCAAACATACGGGCACGATTCCCAAATCCCACCCCCACCTCTTCCATCCCCTCCCACCCCCCAGCCAAACACGGCCCAAATATTGCCATTTTTTTTTTATTAGGTAAAAATTCGAATGTTAGACAAGCCTGACTCATCGAGTGGCCGAAAAAGCCAGCAGACGGTGAAACGTCTAACATACAACCTCAAAATACAGAAAACCAAATACATAAAACCAGACAACAAGCGAAATGAAACAAACAGCAAAAACTCTACAACAAGACGACCCAAGAAGACCAATGCCAAAAAGTTGAGGAAGCCGCCGAAGAACGAAGCCAAGTACCACCGAAAGATGGCACCGCGGGTCAGCAGTACAGCGGGACTCTATCTCCTGTGGGTAGTGCAGGTGAACTCCAAGGAAACTCAATCTTGGATACGGAGTCGCCCTGAGTGCACTACCATGACTCCAGCCAGTCCCGACTCCAGACTCCACACCCCCAACCAAGCAGAAGGCCTCCTGGAAACATCGGAAGCAGAGCCGAAAGTTGCTCGAACAAAATGCCAATAAGATTTAACCTGCAAGAAAATCGTCAAAACCCTTGTGGGATTTGATCATACCCTTTCGGGTGGATTTACTCAAACCCTTTCGGGATTTAAATAAAGCCATTTCGGGCCAAATTTTTATAATATTTATATTTTACATTTCCGCAACTTGGGCCCGAAGGACCAAGGGCGAACGATAGGAGAGCAACCAGAACCGGCCGAAAGCCAAGGTCACCGTGGACACAAGCCGGCAATAGTCGGGAGCCAAACACCCCTAGCCGAGGACCGGTGGGGCAAATCGAGCCAAACCAGTCCTCAAAAAGGGGAGAGGGAATATGAACGAAATCGGATTTGGACGAAACAAGCGGATGCAAAGGAGAAGAGTGTCGGAAATCGATGGCCAAAGAGGCCACACGATGTGTCTCATGAGACTGGGGCGCGACCACCACGCCGGAGTGGAAACGAAGGGGAGGGATCAGAGGACAGGAGTTTATTGCAGTCGACCGAGGAAGAAGAAGAGGTTGTTGCACAGGCCACCATGGAAGTGCAGACCACCAAGATCCCCGACGACGACGCTGATTTCACGAACGATTGAAATTGAAGAGGGTAGGGAAACGAGATTGGCCTCCGAGATTTGCCATGAATTTGGAATAAACAAACTCGAAATCAAGAGATTTCAAGGGATTGATAGGAGAAATTACTCAAATTAGGGTTGAAGATGGGGGTTTAAGGGAAGAGAATGGGGGCGCGTGGGGCAAGCCCCAACGCGTTCTTCAGTAAAACAATTACACTTTATTTAAATATTGCCAATTAATATAAAGAAGATGAAGTAGTTTCCAAATAGTGGTCAATTAAATCACAAAAAACGGTAGTTGTTGGAAAAAAATAAATAAAATATATAACAAATTTGAAGAGTTCAAATTCACATAACAATTCAATTCCCCTCTCCACCATCAACACACGTGCCATATGAGGAGAGTAATGCCTCTTTCAACCCATTATGTGTGGGACCCACGTGATTTTATTTTTAAAAAAAAAAATTTCCCTTTTAATCTCCTCCATCCATTAGAGTACCTGCAACTAGACCAGTCAAAACACAACCCGACACGGTGACCCGACCCGACCGACCGGAATTTTTTGGGTCAAGACTCGGAAATTTTGACCCGTAATTTTTTTTCGACCCGAACCCGAAAACTCGGAAATTTTCCGGGTAATCTGGGTTTCGACCCGACTGACCCGGTAATTTTGACCCGATTTACCCGATTGACCCGGTGACCCGATTGACCCAGTTGATTTATAATTAAATATAATTAAATTTTTTTATATTTAATTAAAATTTATCGCAAAATTATCAAATTGTGATTTTTTAATTTAAAAAAGAAAAAACTTGACAAATCCGAAATCGACCCGAACCCGCCCGAAACCCAATCAAACCCGGGTTCTAGTCAACCCGAAAAACCCGGAACCCGTTTTACCCGGGACCTGTTTTACCCGAGACCCGGAGTGACCCGACCCGAACCCGACTGGAATGACCCGTTTGACAGATCTACCTGCAACCCATATACCCATTATGGATGTCTTAGTATTTTTTTTAAAAGAAAAGTCAGAAAAGGTCAGGTTTGTGGTATGTCAGGGCCAAAGTTTCTGGCAGAAGAAACTCACCACCCAAATTAACACACTCACTTGCACACTCACCTGCAAATTTCTACTTTTTTCTGACATTTTTATTTTTTTTAAATATGAAGACACTCATGGGTGTGTGCGTTGCGGATGCCCTTAGACTCTACCCAGTCCCAAAGTATGTCCGGAACTCATCGGGCTGTGTCTTCGACTGTTCATGCACATGCTCCGCTCCCGCCTGCAGTGTTGGTCCTCCCGTATCATCTCCTACACCATCTACTCAGCCTCCTCTCGGGAAGACTCATCCGCCGACTGCACCACTGCGTCATCGGTGCGGTCCGTCATCATCTCCATCTCTATCTACGCCAAACTCTGGTATGTCTCAATTAGGGCTGGAAATAACCCGTGGGTACCCACTCCACCCACTTTACCCGCATTAATTTTGCAGGTGAAAACCCACAAAAAAGTGGGTGACGGGTGAAGCGGGTGATGGATGGATTATGGGTGAAGATTTTCCACCCATAACCCGCCCCATTAACCCACCCATTAACCCGCCCCGCACACCCGCACCGCAAACCCGCATAAAATCCTAAAATTTATATACATAATGTGTGTGATTTTACTATTTTACCATTTTCAAGTTTAACTTCTACAAACCCTAATCCTTAATTAGTGCACCAAATTTCATTTAGAATGGATATGGTCTCGGCTTGCTTTTCTACGTTATAGCAAGGGATATACTGGATTAGTATATGATTAGTATAGAGATATATACCCTTCCACTTTCAAATTTCAATTAGCTCATAATTTCAGTGCTTTGTCGATCAAAAATAAAAATAAAAATACATAACCCCACCCCCTTTGTAATTTTGAGTTAGAATTGGACTACTTATTTTGATTTGGATTTTTCTTTTGTTTCATCTATTGGGTACCCGCTCCACCCGCATCACCCGCGAGGGTCGGATGCGGGTGAAAAGGTTTGTGGGTGATGGATGGAGCGGGTGAAAGTTTTTACCCGTGGGGCGGGTGATGGAGTGGCTTCATCCACCCATAACCCGCCCCATTTCCACCTCTAGTCTCAATAGACGTCTGCGACGTCTGCCCACATACGTCACTGGGGTCGACAACTCCAACGAGTGGGTCGACAACTGACTGCCTAGATGATCCAACCCCGCTATCTACACCTATCTGCTCACTATCATCATTCATAGGATCCTCTACAGCCTGCACATGTAAGGGAATAGACTCAATCTCTGCACCTGACTCACGCAACGCCTGTCTCTCAACGCGACGGTGGGTTTGTATACGATCCATAGGACCACGTTCTGCCCAACTCCACCGCCGTACGTGACGGTGGGTTTGTATACGATCAACGCACCCACTGTATGTATATGCGATGAGCCTGGAAAAAGGGAGATTAAGATCACCGCCAACCTATACGGTGATTAGCGGTGTGAATAGTAAAAATTAGCGGTGTAAATATCCGCCCCGATATTTTATTGGTGAGTATGATTATGATTGTGTTGTGACAACAACGACCGTATAAACCCTATAGGTATTATTTTCAATTTTTCTAGACGATAAATACTTCTCATATATAAGCTATATATTTTTAGTTGTTTTTAAAATAATTTAAGCGAATTAGTAATAACAATGAAATTATTTTAAAAGTTAATAAATTTTAAAATTTTATATAATTTCTCTTTTTAAAAAATTATGCGTGAATATCTAACGTACGATATATTTTACCCAGTACAAATAGTACGTTTTCATCAATAAGTAAATTTTCTTATCGTATTATTATTATCTTTTCAAGAAATGTTACATGGTGTATGAAATTTATTTAGAATGTGAAAATAGTATTTTTTTTATTTGCAAATAATGAAATTAAAAAAAAATATTACGGAAAATTAAATTTATTTTAAGAATCGTTATTTTTTTTTGGTCAAGTAAGAATCACTAATTTATATGGAAATATTATCTATTAATGTCATGCCAACTAATTAATAAGGTTTATAAAGTATAAATTAAATTAAAATATTTTTTTAGATTACAATTGGAGCTCGTTTGGTTGTCAACCTAAAAACCCAGGAAGTAGGAGAAATTCCTGTGTTTGGTTGGTGTTTTTAAAATAAAAAAACACAGGAATTCAACTTCCCGGGAAGTTGAATTCCCCCAAAATGGAGGAAGTTCACTTACCTAGTCTCCCCTAGGTAAGTTCAACTTCCCCCATTTTTAACTTGGAAATTTCCATTTCCTGCATTTAATCTCCTAGAATAAAAAATCAACCAAACATATTTTTAGAATTCCCGTCAATTGGATTTCCCGGGAATTCAATTCCCATAAAGTAACTTCCCGGGAATTTCAATTCCCACATTGAACCAAACGAACCCTTGGATATTGTTAGTTGGTAAGACATATTATTTTTGGAAAGATGTAATATTCGAGAATTCCTAACTCTATCTATCTATCTATCTTTAGTTGATAAGTCATATTATTTTTGGAAAGATCTAATATTGGAGAATTGGAATTCTAACTCTATCTATCTATTATCTATCTATCTATCTTTCCTTCTTGCTTTCTACCTACCTACCTATCTATATATAATAAAGGATTTTAAGGTATTGAGTTGTTTAGGAGATTAATCATAGAGTTCTTCTTTCTCTCATCTTCCCCTAGTCTCCCAAGATCTTCTCCCTTATCTGCATTATGATTCTTCTCTCTTCTCATAACGTACATATCAATCTATATTGATGAAGAATAAGAGAAAGTGAAGATGAATAAAAATTAGGGAGAAGATCATGGGAGACTAGGGTGGACGATGAGAGACCTGAAGAGTTTTAGGATACAAATTTTCAAATTTCCTTTACTTTTCCCCAATTCATATAACTTTCTTTCTTTTCAATTCTTTCTTTCATAGTTTGGTCGAACTTGATCGCGCATTGTAACTATGGTATGAAATTTTATTTAAAATTGATTTATTTTTTATTTTTTGTTTTGTTAAATTAATTATGCTTAAGTGTAGCCACATCTTTTTTTTTACCAATTCATGCAGTCACGGAAGATGGAACATGGCGATGTGAAAAGTGGATGAATATAAGGAAGACACCTGGAATTGAAGGGAGGCGGTGGAACAATGATGAAGAAGGTGACTCATAGATGAAGCACAACCTTGTGATGAAAGATATGGGTACCAAAGAAACCATTTATAAGATGTCAATTGTTTTACATCCCAATAACACAATTGAAATAGTCGAGTTTTTTCGGATTACTACATTAGGAGGATATAATCACATTTTCTTTGTTATTAGTTTCAAATTGTTTTTAAGAATTGCTAAAACATAGTGAACTAATTATCATTCTGGGATATAAAATTTTACCCTTTTCTTTTGTAGGTGTTGGTCTCATTTTGTAACCGATCGATTTTATGGAATGATTCAGGGACGTATTGTAGTTCATCCTTTTAAAATTACAAAAATAGTTTCAAAGAAAGACTCATGCCTTAGTCTATGCTAAACATTGTTGATTAAAATCTACATTAAATTCCAAGAAAATAAACCTTTAGGTTAACAATTATTTTTAGCTAATACTGTAAGAGTTGTTGTATGTATCTACAGTTAAGGAAATTGTTACCTAATAAATGTCATAAAACTGTACAAAAAAGTATTTGTTCTAATGGCTTAAACTAACTTTTTTTTTTTTACTTTTACCGGATCTTCCCCAAATTCAATAATATAACGAATTTTCAATTTTTTTAGGTTTTATAGATTTATATTAATTTACAGAAACTATTTTTCTATTTGGATTATTAAACTATGTCAAAATGTATGAATTTATGGTATAATCTTATGTAAATAATATTTTAAATTTTATGCCTATAAAAAGATACTCCGTACTTAATAGATACTCCGTATTTTATTGGTGAATATGATGATGATTGTGTTGTGACAACAACAAGTGAGAACAACCGTATAAATCCTCGTGAATCGTGATAAATCCTACAGGTATTTATTTCAGTTTTTCTAGACGATAAGCACTTCTCATCTATATAAGCTATATATAGTTGATTTTAAAAATAATTTCATTCGAATGAGTAATAACTATAAAATTATTTAAAAAGTTAATAAAATTTGAAATTTTATATAATTTTCTTTATAAAAAAGATTGTGCGTGAATATCTAACGATATATTTTACCCCGTACAAATAGTATATTTTCATCAAATAGTATGTCATGCCAACTAATTAATAAGGTTTATAGAGTATAAATGTAAATTAAAAAATATATTGTTTAGATTACGATTGAATATTCTTAGTTAATAAGACATATTATTTTTGGAAAGATCTAATTTTGGAGAATCTAAATTGCTACATCCATCTATCTTCCTTCCTTCTTTCTACCTAGTACCTACCTACCTATCTATATATATAGAATACATGATTTTAAGGTATTGAGTTGTTTAGGAGATTAATTATAGAGTTCTTCTTTCTCTGGTCTTCCCCTTGTCTCCCAAGATCTTCTTCCTTATCTTCATTATGATTTTTCTCTCATCTCATAAGATATCAATCTATATTGATGAAGAATAAGAGAAAGTGGAGATGAATAAAAATTAGGGAGAAGATCATGGGATTGGGAGACTAGGGTGGAAGATGAGGGAGATGGAGAGTTTTAGGATACAAATTTTAAAAACTCCTTGATTTTTCCCCAAAATATATAACCTTTTTTTTTTCTTTCGTAGTATGGTCGAACTTAATCGCACGACATCCTGAAGGAAAGCATCGTAACTATTACATGCTCTAAATAATAATAAATAGTAAACAATGATGTGTTTTTTTTTAAAAAATTTTGTTAAGTTTACAACAACAACAATTGAGTAAATGAAAAAAATAAATACTTGTAAAAAGTAATTTAAGGTACATAGTCGGGCTCATGAATAATAGCGCAAATAATACTCCCTCCGTTTCAAAATACATGGACTTTTCTTTTTTAGGCAAACTTTTTAAATTGCAAAAAACTCTATAAAATATTATTTTTTTAATTGATTTTTTATAGAATTTGATACTTATTAATAATAAGTATCAAATTATATATAAAAAAATTAATTAAAATAATAGTATTTTATATAGTTTTTCATTCCTAAAAAAGTGTGTCAAGAAATAAAAGTCCATGTAATTTGAAACGATGGAGTATTACGTAGTAAAAAAATACTCCGTTTGAGCTCATCGTGCCTGCCCTGCTCTAAAATCTCTCTTCCGAGCCCGGCTCCCTCTGTCTCTCAGCTGAGCTCACACCAAAACTCATCATTTCTGAACCCAAAATGCCTTCTTCACTCTCCTCTCTACTTCATCTCCGCCGCCTCTCCTCCGCCGCAGCTGCAGCCGCCGCCGCTGCCCCAATTACCATCTCAAGGGCGAAATCCAAGCTCCGATCGGAGCACGACCCAGACAAAGCTCTAGAGATATACTCATCCGTCTCCGGTCACTACACCTCCCCCATCTCCTCTCGCTACGCCCAGGACCTCACCGTCAAGCGCCTCGCCAAGGCCCGCCGCTTCGCCGACATCGAAGCCCTAATCGAAGCCCATAAGAAGGACCCCAAAATCACCCAGGAGCCCTTCCTCTCCACCCTAATCCGCTCCTATGGCCGCGCCGGCATGTTCTCTCACGCCCTCGACACTTACAATCAGATGGATGAGCTCGGCACCCGTAGATCCACCCTTTCCTTTAATGCTTTGCTTGCTGCCTGCAATCAATCTAGGTTATTTGATAAGGTCCCCCAACTGTTCGACGAAATGCCTAAGAGACATCAGATTGTACCTGATAAGGTTTCCTTTGGGATTTTGGTTAGGGCTTACTGTGGTATGGGCTCCCCCGAATCGGCGTTGAAGACACTGGAGGATATGGCGGAGAAAGGCGTTGAGATCACCGCTGTCACCTTCACTACCATCTTGGATTCATTATACAAGAAAGATATGGTCAGTGAGGCTAACCATGTCTGGGAGGAAATGGTGAAGAAAGAGTGTATCGATACTGCTGCGTACAATGTGAGGATAGTGCACGTTGGTGGCTCGGAGCCGGAGACTATCAAGGCGCTGATTGAGGAAATGGGAGGCCTTGGCTTGAAGCCGGATACCACGAGCTACAACTGGCTGATGACCTGTTACTGTAAGCTCGGTATGATGGATGAGGCGAAGACGGTCTTTAAGGATCTTGAGCGAAACGGGTGCGTCCCCAATGCTGGTAGCTTTAGGACATTGATTTATCACTTGTGCAGGAAAGGGCGGTTTGTGCAGGGGTATGAGGTGTTCAAGGATAGCGTGGGAGCGAACAAGATTCCTGACTCGGAGACATTGAAGCTTCTTTTGGAAGGGCTGGTGGAGGGCAAAAGGCGCAGGGAGGTAACAGCGGCCATAAGGACCTTGAAGAAGAAGTTCCCTGCAGGATCTTTGAGATGGTTGCAGAAGTTTGAGGTGGAGACTGACTTGGCCTCAGCTACAGCCGAGTCGTCTTCACGGCGTGAGGATGCACCCTAAAAACCGACAGATAGGGCGCCATTGGCAGAAGAAGCTGCAAATTGTAGTGTTTTGTTTGATTTAAATTTCAATGCCTGATAGTTTGGTTTGGTTGGCATTTTTCAATTTTGAGTTGGATTCTATGACGTTCTTGATACATTTGATTGAGGTATACTGACAGCTTCATTGGAAAATATAGCTACTCTAGTGTGGTTTATTATCCTCCATAAGTTTCGATTTTTAATCTCCTTGAGGAGATTGAATTTGTTAAGAGTTGTAACAGACATTCGGTGTGAAGCACCAAAATACATGCGATTAAAAGCCACCCCTTTGTTGAAAAATTTACAGTTCATCACTCTTTATTCGAATTTTGTTTATAATTGACCCCGGCCCTGTGAACATTTTATACATACATTAAGAAAAAAACGTGAAATGCCTAAAATATCTCTTATTGATACATACTTTATGTAACCGTCTATTATGACACTTTATTTCCTTTGGGATATTCATAGATTTACCAAATTCAAGGGATATTCATGGATTTTTACGTCCACGTGGCATATTTGGCTGAAAATTTCACTTGAAAATACATTTGTATTATTTTTTGGTTAATATAGCGATAGTTAAACGGTGTTTGGTGGTAGATTTATTTTTGGAGATGGAGATTATTTTTTGGTTAAATTTTGTGAATATCCATTTTAGATGTGAAGATTAAGTAAATGTTCATTTTTTTACATAATTAAGTAAATGTCCATTTTTTTTTCTCCAAAAATACCCCTCATTCTCCATTCTTAACCCTTCATTCTTCCTCCTTTGACCATTTTTAATTTAACATTGGCTAGTCAACATTGACCATTTTTGTCAACGCCTGCATTTGGTGACAATTGGGTATATTTTTCCAATGATAGTTGTTTGTGATAATTATTTTGGTGACAGTTGACTTTTTTGGTGACATTTTATTTTTTTCTAGTGACATTTAACAGAATTTTTTTACTGGTACTAGTGAATATTGTCACCAACCTATTGTCATCAACTACAGACATTGTCACCAATTTTTTGTCACATATTATAAAATATTGTCACCGCCAATTTTTACTAACAACATACTATCATCAACTACAAAATATTGTAACTAACCTATTGTCAATAGCTGCGAAACACTATCATCAAATTATTTTCACCAACAAGTGAACAATGTTACCAAACATTGTCACAAACTAATTGTCACCAACTAAAAAACATTGTCACCAATATATTATACCTAAACAGAGAACATTATCACCACCTTTTATTGTCACCAACGTACTTTAGTAATCTGTTGTCACTAACAATAAAATAGTGTCATCAACCTATTGTCATCAAAATATTGTTTCAACAAATATTTGTCACCAAGATCATGTTATCACAAAAAAACTGTCATCACCATACTAAATATCACCGAGATAGTAATCTATTGTCGTCAATGACAAAACATTATAGCCTAGAGTGACTAAAACTAAGCAAACATTAATCTATTGTCACCAATAACAAATTCAACCAACAAAACTCGTTTACAACAATGGAAGGGGATCTAAATTGACGAGAATGACCTTGCGCTCGTAGAAATATGTGGAATGGAGCATGAGGAGATTTGGTTGTTGCTCGGGAGGAAGCGGGGACTCCAATTTGCAGCGAAATGAGTATGAAGAGATTGTCTGAAGGGCGGAATGAGGTGTAGAACGCTCGCTGCCTTCGATAAATCACTTCCTTCGTCTCTCATCTTTCTCAAAACTCATCTGCCTTCGATATATAACTTCCTTCGTCTCTCATCTTTCTCAAAACTCATCTTCCATATTAAAGTCTGTTGAGACTCGGGATCGAGGGGGTCGTGTGCACACGTGCGCCCTTGTGCTAATAGCCAAGGGGAGTTCCGTCCTAAAACCAATATAAGAAATATATTGCACGCTTATTTTAAAATTAATAAAATAATGATGATATAACACATTACTATTAATTTTAAACAATATAAGAAATATATGGATAAAATTTAACATAAAAAGATTAGTTAATGATGATATAACACATTACTATTAATTTTTAGTTGAAACATATATATATAGGTTGATTCCGGGGTACTCAGGCCTTATCGTGTATCATGTAAACACATCTGGGCCGTTGATTGAATGAAATGGAAGGCTGAGATTAATAGACAATTTTGGCTTTTTTTAAATTAAAAACAGTGGGACCCACGTCTTTTTTTGCCCACTTGCTGAATGGAGGTGTGTGTGGTGCACTCTCTTCAAATTATTCGACAGTATATCTAGATTATTCGATCATATCGTCTGATTATGCAATGATATCGACAGATTATGCGATGATATATGATTGTTTTTTTTAATCTTTATAAATGGTTGATTATTCGGTCATCTATGAATGATTATTCGATGATATATAGATGATTATTCACTCGTATATAAGTGATTATCACTTGATTATTCGATGGTATCGGTCGGTTATTTCATGGTATCGATGGATTATTCGATGATATCGCTTTATTATTCGATAGTATCCCTTGATCATTGACATCTTTAAATTCACCCATAAACAAAACCTTCCAAATTATCCTATATACGTAAGAATAAAGTTATACATACAAACGAATAAACCTAAATTACAGTATCATTGAAATCTTTATATTCACCACCACCACAATCAAAATAATCGATGCATAAAGGACACAAATTTGATCAAATCAGGCCAAGCAAAACTCCATTTGAATAATCCATAATCAATTTAAGAATAATGAATTGAAAATAGGCATTACGTTTTTGGGAGAGAGACTCGGATGAACAAGCAGTAGGTATTTGATTTAGTGATCGCCGCTGAGTCGCGCCTCCCGGATCCACCTTCGTCGCATCCTCCTCCGCCTTTGCCAGCCACCATAGCCATCTCCTTCAACTTCCGCCTCCTTCGACTTCTATTGCGGCAAAGCAGGCCAAATCCAAAAGCGAAACAGGCGGCGACGGTTGCTGAATTCCGCCTCCTTCGACTTTCACCTCCTGGACAGGCTTCGCCGGTTTTTAAATTCCTTCCATGGATAAGCTCCTTCCCCTACACAACAGAGGAATCGGACGCGCCGTTCAACAGCGGTTGCCGAGGACAGAGGATTAATCGACCATGGATGTGCCCAGTCGCCTTCGCAATCGGACGGAAGCATCGGTCGCGCCGTTCATGGATGTGCCCAGGCGCCGCTCCTTCGCAATCGACCATGGACGTGCCCCGTTCCTTCGCAATCGACCATGGATGCGCCTTCTCCCGATCGCCGCTCCTCTTTCTCTTTCCTTCATAGCATAATTGCACAATTGTTGATTAATTAGGGTTGGAGTGCGTAGACGCGCTTAGGTAGAGCATGATTACAATTTTTTTTCTATTTTAATTTTCAATTAATCAATATTATGAAATAAGCTAAGTCATCCAATTCCTCTAAATCAATGGATAGGATGTGTTCACATGATACACAATAAGAGGTGAGTACATATGATCTATCCTCTCTCTCTCTCTCTCTCTCTCTCTCTCTCTCTCTCTATATATATATATATATATATATATATATATATATATATATATATCATTTAAAAAAATGTAATATAATTAATTATACAAAGATTGTTTCAAATTAAATACAATTAGGGGTCTTTTGTTTTTAGAGGGGAGAATGGAAATGAAAGGAATTAATTTTACATAGAAATGTATATGATCATCATTTTTTGTGAGTCTAGAAGAGGTAACAAATTTTATATATGTGAAAAATAGGGGTAGAATGGTAATTGTTAAAATAATGACTAATGAATCTTAATTTAAATATGGATTAGATTCATTATGATAATCATTACCTTTCTTTACCAAAAAACAAACGGGGGATTAGAGTGAATTACTTAAATAAACATGTAAGTGAAACCCACTACTTATTAATATTATGTTTTGAATAACTCTAATTAGTTGCTAAAGAAAATTAATATCTTTATAACATTAAAAATTATATTTTTTATAAATATAATTGATCGCTAAAAAAATTAATATCTCTATAACTTGTAAAAAAATTATGTTTTGAATTAACCTAATTGGCTAGTAGAAAAAGAATTAATATTTTCTTAATTTTTTTAAAAAAATATATTTTAAATTAATCTAATTTGTTGCTAAAAAATCTTTTTTAAAAGATATTTGAAATTAATCCAATTGGTTAATAGTTGATTAAATGATAAGAAATTTATCTAAAAATGAAAAAGAATAGCAACTAAAAAGAAATTAAATTAAGTACATATATATTTTTTTTTAAATATATGTTTTTAAAATTTTAAAATGTATATTAAAAAGATAAAAACAATTTTTAAGATGAGAGAGGAAGTATATATATGATATATCCTAGTAGATATTATATAATTTTTATCATATTCTATCCGTGTTTATTTACGCATCAATCATCTATCTTCATTTTGTTTTTGGTAAACATCATCTATCTTCATTATATGTTCATAATTAATATACACATGAACTTCACCCAATGCCCTAATCTCTCATTCAATTCCAACCTTCAGCCTACCTTTCCTCTTAAACTTCATGCCTTCGATATATCACTTCCTTCGTCTCTCATCTTTCTCAAATTCATCTGCCTTCGATATATCACTTCCTTCGTCTCTCATCTTCCTCAAAACTCATCTTCCATATTGAAGTCCCTTAAGACTCGGGATCGGGGGGCTCGTGTGCACACGTGCGTCCTTGCGCTAATAGAAGCTAGCTCAAGATCGAGAGGCGAGCCGTTTGGCTTTTTTGCTCTAATACCATACTAAAGTCCGTTGGGACTCGGGATCGAGAATCATGTGCACATGTGCGCCCTTGCGCTACTAGCACATAAGCCAAGTGAGGTTCCGTCCTAAAACTAATATAAGAAATATATTGCACGCTTATTTTAAAATTAATAAAATAATGATGATATAACACATTACTATTAATTTTAAACAATATAAGAAATATATTGATAAAATTTAACATAAAATATTAGTTAATGATGATATAACCCATTACTATTATTTTTTTTGTTGAAACATATATAATATATTATTATTTAAAAAAATGTAATATAATTAATTATACAAAGATTGTTTCAAATTGAATACAATTAGGGGTCTTTTGTTTTTAGAGGGGAGAATGGAAAGGAAATGAATTAAATTTTACATAGAAAATGTGTATGATCATCATTTTTTGTGAGTCTAGATTAGGTAACAAATTTTATATATGTGAAAAATGGGGGAAGAATGGTAATGGTTAAAATAATGACTAATGAATCTTAATTTAAATATGGACTAAATTCATTAAGATAATCATTACCTTTCTCTATCAAAAAAAAACGAGGGGCTAGAATGAATTTTTTTTTTTACAGTAGGCAAACATTAGGAAGGTTCTGTTAGGAAAACAGAACTCAACCTTAATCATCCTGAAGGATGATGTTACCAAGATCCCTGTTCAAAGGGAGAGTAGACATATTACAGTTTCTTCTACTCTTAACAATGAAATCTGCTACTCTATTTGCTTCTCTATAACAGTGCTTAAACTCAATATGATCAAAGAAATTAGAAGGAAGCCTGATTTCTTCAACTTGGCGCAAGATCTCCCAGTTTATTGTTGTCGAGCCAGTAATTCCTTTCATTGCTTCTAGATTGTCTCCTTCAATTATGACTTTCTTGAAATTTCTCTCGATCGCTTTCTGCATACCTGTGCAAATAGCTAAAACCTCAGTTTGGAGAATTGAACTCTGTCTTATCTCTTGATGAAAAATATCAATAATATGACCATTGGAGTCCCTGATGACCCCTCCCACATAACACTGGCCAGTAGGGCGCACTGAGCCATCAACGTTTATTTTAATTATTGTATTCGGGTTTTTTTTTTCCATTTTGCCTTTTGTCGTTTATTCTTCGGGTTTGTCTTTGTTGCTTCGTCATTTGTCCTTTCCCAGTTTGCAATATCATTTAGGATTCTTTGAAGTAGGGCCGATGGGTTGTCTAGTTTCTTGTTGTTAAAGATAATGTTGTTTCTTATTTCCCACACTATCTGCCAAATGAAACAAAGTTCTTCAAAGTTTGTATTTTGATTCCTTAGTAGCATAATATCATCAATTGAGAGATTCCTTCTCTGGAGATGTAAAAAGGATTTAATAGTTACTTGTTCGTAGTTTCTAATTATCGATCTTGTTACTTGACATTTTAAAAAGAGATGGTGACTATCTTCATCCTCACTGTTACAAAGGCAACATTGAGAAGGGACTCTATTAAAATATCTATTAAGTCTACATTTTGTAGCTAAGCCGTCAACTGCTATTTTCCAAACAAGGTTTTTTAATCGAGGTGGAATATTTAGCTTCCAAATCCATTTGTAGTCATAGTCATCTTGTTGTGTTTCTTTGATTATTTGTTATGCAGTTTTGGTTGTGAAATTTCCATTCGGATTGGGCTTCCAAATCAGCCTATCTCTAGGCTTCCATTCTGGTATTTTGATTTCTTGAATTTTTTGGCTATGTGTTGAGGGAAGAGTTGCATTAGGAGAGAAATATTCCATTGAGTTTGGTTTACAATTAGATCAGCCAGTTTTAGAATACCCTTTTGATCATTCTTATATGTATTTAGATCATGGTCAAGAAGCCATGGGTCATCCCATACACTATGGATTCCCCATTTCCTATGAGCCACAATAATCCTTTGTGAAATCTGTCTCTTAAGTTTAGAAGTCTACCAAATTGCCAAGAAGTGTTTTGAGTTGATCTTTGACGAATTGTTTATGTTTGAAGATATTTTTCCTTTATGAGTTTAGTCCATATATTGTCATGATTAGAGTATAGTTTCCAAAGTAGCTTCATATGTAGGCTAATATTCATTTCTTCAGCCGTCTTGAAACCAAGACCACCCTCATTTTTTGGTTTGCAAATCTTTTCCCAACTAATAAGGGGGTTATAACGTTGAGAGGATAATTTATTCCAGAAGAAGTTCTTATTAATTTGATCTATTTGGTTAAGCACCCCTTTTGAGAGCAACAAAATTTTGCATTAGATAGTTAGTTTTGGAACTAAGATTTGCCTGTATAAGTGCAGCTCTACCTGCTTGAGATAGAGACGAAGCTTTCCATTTCAACAATTGTTTCTTGAGGTTATCAATAGCTTCTTCAAATACACAATTTTTAACCCGTCCACTTATGACGGGGATACCTAAATATTTTTCCATAGTTTTTGAAACTGGAATCCTCATTTGTTGAGCTAAGCTATTGGCTAGATTTGAGCTAACATTCTCCGAGACTTGGAGAGAACTTTTGCTAAAGTTTATAACTAACCTTGACAAGTTAGAGAAGTCGTTATTCAACATGTTCTGAATGGTATGGAGATTCTTGAATGAGGCTTCTGAGAAAATGAGAGTGTCATCAGCAAAAGTTAAAAAGGGAATTGGAGTGCCATTCTTTGTGATCTTTATACCTATCAATGCATCACCCAGCTGAGCTTCCTTATATAACTCTCGAGCCAGACTTTCCATGACAAGTACGAAGATATAAGGTGCTAAGGGGTTACCTTGTCTGATTCCTCTTGTTGGTTTGAACTGTTTTCCTGGACAATTATTGATCAACACCGAGAAGGTAGTTGTGGTTATACACTTCATAACCCAGTTAATCCATTTGGGATGGAATCCAAACTTGATCAGGGTTGCTTTTATAAAGCTCCAATTCACCTTATCATAGGCTTTTTCCATGTCTAACTTTAGAGCCATCCAACCCTTCTTACCTTTCTTTCTATGAAAGCTATGAAAGACCTCATGTGCGATTAAGGTGTTGTCTTGGATAGATCTTCCCTCCACAAAAGCCCCCTGGAAAGGACTAATGATTCTAGGGAGTATTGGTTTGAGTCTATTTGCTAAAATTTTCGTTATAATTTTATAGATTGTGTTGCACAAGCTAATGGGTCTGAAGTGATTTATGTTTTTCGGGTTATCTATTTTGGGGATAAGAGCGATAAAGGTTTTGTTAATATCTCCAAGGAGAGTCCCGGAGTGGAAAAAAGATTTGATTGTTTTACAGAGAGATGGACCAACAATGTTCCAGTAATGGGTATAAAATTCGGGAGGATAGCCATCCGGTCCCGGGGTTTTGTCAGTAGCCATTTCTTCCACTGTGTGTTTAATTTCCATGTTTCTTCCACTGTGTGTTTAATTCTGTGGTTGTATATTTAAAATTTGATTTGGATGAATTGAGTTTGTTTGATGACTTATAAATCTGTCTGCCATTTCCTTAGTTATTTGCTCTGATATTTCAGTCGGATTATTAAGGGTAATTCCATCCTTTGTATCAAATGAAGAGGTGGTTTTCCTAAAATTTTTAATTTTAACCGATGTCTGGTAGTATTTGGTGTTCTTGTCTGCTAAATTTAGATGTTTAATTTTAGCCCTCTATTTCCATAACTTATGATTGTAGTCTAGCAGTTGATGTTTCTTGTTTTCCAATCTTGCTAGTTTTGCATTATCAGCCGTTGTGATGTTACCCCATGGCAGATTCAATTGAAGTTCCAAGATGTCTTTGTCAATTTTGATTAATTGTTTTAGAATGTTGTTAGATTGGGTTTTGCCCCAATTTTTTGTGTTGTTTTTTTAGTAGTTTTTGTTTTTGCATAAGCTTATAAGCAAAGGAGTCGGTAAGTTTATTTTTCCAGACACTTTCAACCATAGTTTTGTAGGGGGGGGGGGGGGGGGGTTAGAATGAATTACTTAAATAAACATGTAAGTGAAACCCACTACTTATTAATATTATGTTTTGAATAAATCTAATTAGTTGCTAAAGAAAATTAATATCTTTATAACATTAAAAAATTATATTTTGTAGAAATATAATTGATCGCTAAAAAAATTAATATCTCTATAACTTGTAAAATAATTATGTTTTGAATTAACCTAATTTGCTAGTAGAAAAAGAAATAATATTTTCTTAATTTTATTAAAAAAATATTTTTTAAATTAATCTAATTTGTTGCTAAAAAATGTTTTTTAAAAGATATTTGAAATTAATCCAATTGGTTAATGGTTAATTAAATGATAAGAAATTTATCTAAAAAATGAAAAAGAATAAAAATTAAAAATAAAATAAATTAAGTACGTATAATTTTTTTTTAAAATATATTTTTAAAATTTTAAAATGCATATTAAAAAGATAAAAATAATTTTTAAGATGAGAGAGGAAGTATATATATGATATATCCCAGTATATATTATATGATTTTTATCATATTCTATCCGTGTTTATTTATGTATCAATCATCTATCTTCATTTTGTTTTTCGTAAACATCATCTATCTTCATTATATGTCCATAATTAATATAAACAAAAACTTCACCCAATGCCCTAATCTCTCATTCAATTCGCACCTTCAGCCTACCTTTCCTCTTAAACTTCCTGCCTTCGATATATCACTTCCTTCGTCTCTCATCTTTCTCAAACTCATATGCCTTTGATATATCACTTCCTTCGTCTCTCATCTTTCTCAAAACTCATCTTCCATATTGAAGTCCGTTGATAAAAACAATTTTAAAGATGAGAGAGGAAGTATATATATGATATATCCCAACAGATATTATATGAATTTTATCATATTCTATCCGTGTTTATTTATGTATCAATCATCTATCTTCATTTTGTTTTTGGTAAACATCATATATCTTCATTATATGTCCATAATTAATATAAACATGAACTTCACCCAATGCCCTAATCTCTCATTCAATTCTCACCTTTAGCCTGCCTTTCCTCTTAAACTTCATGTCTTCGATATATCACTTCCTTCGTCTCTCATCTTTCTCAAACTCATATGCCTTCGATATATCACTTCCCTCGTCTCTCATCTTTCTCAAAACTCATCTTCCATATTGAAGTCCATTGATAAAAACAATTTTAAAGATGAGAGAGGAAGTATATATATGATATATCCCAGTATATATTATATGATTTTTATCATATTCTATTCATGTTTATTTATGTATCAATCATCTATCTTCATTTTGTTTTTGGTAAACATAATCTATCTTCATTATATGTCCATAATTAATATAAACATGAACTTCACCCAATGCCCTAATCTCTCATTCAATTCTCACCTTTAGCCTATCTTTCCTCTTAAACTTCATGTCTTCGATATATCACTTCCTTCGTCTCTCATCTTTCTCAAACTCATATGCCTTCGATATATCACTTCCTTCGTCTCTCATCTTTCTCAAAACTCATCTTCCATATTGAAGTCCGTTGAGACTCGGGATCGGGGGGGGGGGGGGGGGGGGGGTTCGTGTGCACATGTTCGTCCTTGCGTTAATAGAAGCTAGCCCATGATCGAGAGTCGGGTTGTTTGACTTTTTCGCTCTTATACCATACTGAAGTCCGTTGGGACTCGGGATCGGGAGTCGTCTGCACATGTCCGTCATTGCGCTAATAGCCTAGAACATAAGACAAGCGGGGTACCGTCCTGCAATTGGCAATAGGAGGAGTAACTCACTAGCTTATATACTAAGACTTCTTTGTTCATATTATCGATGTGGGACTTTTTTGGTCTCTTCACATCTTTCATTCTCAACATTCCAATTCCCATCTATACTCGATCGATCGATCAATGAAGTGCATAAAGCTCTTCAAAGCCTTCATCCCCAAACTGCCTTCGCCGCCATCAACCACTCTCCATTCAGACTTAACCCCCCCCCCCCCCCCCCCCCCCCCCAATTATGATCAGCAAGAACTCAAACCCCCTTTTGCCTCTCTTTCTTCAGTACCCGCCATCGAAAACCCAGTTGAACAACCTGCCTCTAGCTCATCACCGCCTCCTGAATCCGTCCTTGTCATGCCGAAGAAGATCATCAGGAGGCAGTGGCGAATCCTGAACTTGTTGGTTGAGGGGGCGAAGAATTACGATAAAAAAATATTGTATAAACCCTAATTTTTATTTTTCGAAAAATCATCAATATTATGGATGTGTAACTAAAATAAAAACATCAATCTTGCATGATTTATTTCATGGTTTTCAAATATTTTAATATAACCGCTTAATTTGAAATTCTCGGATATAATTATTTTATTAAGATATGAAATTAATAAATGATAATTACAATAAAAATATATCGGTTTGGTAAATGATGTAGGAAATATTGTAATTCAGTGCTGAAATTTGAAACGCTTATAACTTTTTGCTTAGATATCGGATTTGAGCTTATAATATATCAAATTGAAACTATCAACGAGAGGAACATGTATTTTAAATTTCATTTTTGATTGGGGGGGGGGGGTGACTGCCACCACTGACCCTAAAGAGGATCCGCCTCTGCCAGGAGGCCCAGTCGCCCAGACTCCGTACGCCTCATCTTCAAGACCTTCCCCAAAGTTACCGCGATTTCCTCGTCAATAAAGGACTCTATGGCAACCGCCTGAGGCTCATCTGCACCCGGAGGCTCCACGCGCCCGACATGAGCGATCGCCACAAGCGCCTTACCACATGCCTTGTAAGCAAACCATGGAGGACTTCTTGACCCCCGTCCCCCGGTGAGAAGGACTTGATTCGGAAGAGGGTGAATGAGGGAAATAGGTTTGTGAAGAAGAAGATCGATGTAGTGGTGGTGGATCCTTTGCACAAGATTTGTCACATGAAGCTCGCCGGGTGGAAAGATGGTGTCGACGATAAAAACAAGAACAAGAAGAAGAGTTGGGGGTATGCATTGACAAATGACTGGAATAAGCTCGCCAACGACAATGGGCTGGCCGTAGGAGCAATGACGACCACACCCTGTTAGTGATGCTTCGCGACAACCCATTGAAGTATTGTTGTCTAGCAGTGGCATACATGAAACAATTATATAGTGGATCTTTCACAAGATCTGATTACTCAATTGGCCAAATTTCAAAGGGGAAATTATTCTGCCTTGGTTTTGACTTTTGAATTTGTTAAGACTAGATGAAGGACACCGGACTGGAGTCGACTTCACCGAAGAAGACGGCCATGGACAAAAACCTTCCTCAAGACCCAACAGGACTATAGTTAGAAGGAGACTGATCCCAAAAACAAAATTAGGAGAAAGAGACTAAGCCAAGACCAGGATTGATTTGGGAAAGTGGTGCAAACATTCCATAGGACGAAGATCAAAGGGAGATGGATCCGAAGAGTAAGTTATTAGCCACCGAAGATCGGGGATTCGCATGCGAGATAGATTTCCGACCTCCGAAGAGGGGTTTATTAACCTCCGAAGAAGGGTTCTCAATCCAGACGAAGGCTAAACAGTGGTGGTCGCTGGAGGTTTTCGACTCTTTCACCGGAGGTTTCCGACTCCAACTCTCTAGAAAACTAGAGAGAGGAGAGAGCTTTGTTTTTTTGTTTTTTGGTAAACAAAACGAGAAGGAGAAACCTTCCTGGATCAAAAGTACAGAATGGTTACACAACGACCAATCGGGGAGTAGCCTTCCCCATACAATCGCTCTCGAGGAGCACCTTAGTTCCATCCAGCGGTTCTAACAGCTTGTGGAACCCTTGCACTAATGAAAGACTAAGTTTGGCGAGGGAGTCGGCGACCATGTTCGCTTACCTAAATACATGTCAGAATTGGATTGTCCAGTCCTTTTTCAAAAAGCCTTGGGAACGCTTCACCAGGCTCGCGGATGGATGATGATCTGCAACGCCATTGACCACCATTGAATATGCCAGATGGGAGTCCGTTTCCACCTCAATTTGTCGAAAACCAAGCTTCCAGGCCAGTCGAAAGCAGCCAATAATCCCCTAGAGTTCCGCCATAGCAGTCGGGCATGAACCAATGTGATGTCCAAATCCTCCCACCCAAGCTCCATCCTCCGTCCTGAGGACACCACTAGCTGCAGCAACCCCTTCCTTGCTCACCACCCCATCAACATTAGCTTTGATCCATCCCGGACTCGGCTTCTTCCAAGCAATATTGATCAATTGTTTAGCGGTTACCGGAGGAACGCCCGACTAAGTTTCCAAGCGCTGTTGTAATCCTTGGTGCTGTCAACAATGAACCTTGCTTTGTTAGGTCTCTCTTCGCCGTTGTTGAAAACACGCTCATTCCACCACCTCCACGCCCACCATAGAGCGTTAGCAAAAACACTCGCCCATTGCACTCCATCCGTAGTGACCCGATTCGACATGATGTTCGTCCTTAACCATTCTGCATATGACAAATCAAAGAAATCAGGAACTTCATTCCTATTCAATAAACATCTCCAAATTTCCGAGAAGAGTGGGCAGTCGACCTTGAATATATGGATCATCGTCTTCGGCTTGTCCTTGCACTTAGCGCACCAAGGTTCCGTCGCCAGGTGCCTCCTACATCTCTCTTCATTGGTTAGGATCACGCCTCTAATAGCTAGCCAAACAAATGTCCGGACGCGCTCATTGACCTGGAGCTTCCATATCCTCCTGAAAACAACATTATCAACACTAGCAATATCGTTAATGTTAGTTAGTTGTTCATAAGCCGATTTAATAGAGTACTTGCCATCTTCCGTCTCCCTCCAGCTCAAGCAATCCGGGGAATCCTCTTCCTCGATAACCATCACCGCAACAAGCTTCATGAGCACCCCTGCCGACAGATCGCCGCCAATCAACCCCCAATGCCAGCCTTCTCCGTCGCACCAGTAGTCTCTAACTAACTTGGTGTGCTCCTCCTCCTCCAGGTGCCTAGTAGTTTACCCTATATAAAATTTCATAAAGTCCTCATATTTTTTTTAAAAAAAAAACAAATAAATAAATTGGAAAAAAAAAGGGAAATCTCTCCAGCAAAATAAGGAAATGGGGAAACTATTGATTTATGGGCCCATAATTGGGCTTTTGAAACGCCATTGAGTTCCAAAACACTGATCCCCATACCCGCTGAACTGGCGGGCATTCCGGTGGCTCATTTCATCACAAACAGACAGTGGAATAAACCTTTTATAAACGACGCCTTACAAAACTTGCTGAAACAAGATGATATTAACCATATCATGGGCATAACCTTACCAAGTAATCCGATCACAGACCGTCTGTATTGGGGGCCTAGCAAAAATGGTTGGTTCTCAACCGCTTCCGCCAACTCCTTCATATCTGCACACGCCGGGTTGCCAGATTTCGATTGTGCGTGGATCTGGTGCCTCGATGTTCCCCCTAAGGTGCGACACTTTCTATGGAAAATCTCCAGGGACGGTCTACCGACTAAGACAAGACTACAGAGGTCACATGTCGCTGTACCTGCTGGTTGCGCTTTCTGTGACAATACAAATGAATCGAGGGATCACATCCTCCTTCGTTGTCCTATGGCTACTGCTGTACTTAAAGCTCTAAACATCCAAATCCCAAGGCGTATCTCTGCTGGCGGCATGGGTAATGTATTCCCCCTTACTGCTATTAAATGTGCGATTGGGTCTAACTCCTTTGCCAAACTAGCCTCAGCTTGGTGGGCCATGTGGTTCTTTAGGAATCAACTTGTTTTCGATCATACGAAAAAGGTAACAATTAATGAAATTCTACTGTTACACAGCACTACCACTCACTGTTGGAAACAATCAAAGCTCTTAGATGATGATCCGTCTGGCCCTTTGACCCCCTTACATAGCTGTCATAGGGGCATTATCGATCAGCCATATAAAGCTAATGCGTCGAAAGCCAGACCACAGGATCGGTCCGGGAAGTGGGACAAACCACCGAGGAATTGCTACAAGCTCAATTTTGATGGTTCGGTGATCCAAAATGGTAAATCGTCTTATGGTTTTGTCATCCGAGACTCTGATGGTTCAGTTGTCTCGGCTGGCAGATCTGTTTGCACAAATATCTCGGTCATTTATGCCGAAAATCTCGGCCTCAGGATGGGACTGGCAAGGGCTAAGGAGCTGAACCTGTCTACACTTCTAATCGAAGGAGACAATCTTTTGGTGATAAAAGTACTTCTAGGGGATTGGAAATGTCCCTGGTCGATTGAGATGCTACAAGCGGATATAATGTCTGATATTTCGTCCTTTACTCATGTTGCTATTCGTCATATTTTCAGGGAATCGAATGCTGTGGCTGACTACCTTGCGCGTAGTGCCCACGTCTCCCCTGCCGACGTCTGCTGTGAGAATGATCCAGAACTGCGAGTTCTCGTCCGGAAGGATGCGCTAGGAAGGGCCTCTGCTGCGGCCGACCCGACCTAAACCTTATCTTGCTTCAAAAAAAAAAAAAGGAAACAGACCGTTTCTCTTGGCGGGCATGGGTTGGGGCCCTCCAACTGTTAGCTCTCTCATAACGGTCGCTCTTTTCTTCTCATTTTATCTCCCTCTCTCTCTGTCTCTGTCTCTGTGCAATTCCTGGATCATCCATTAATGCAAATACGTTGATCGAGCAGCTACAATTTGGTATCTGCCCCCCTTTCCTTTCTCTGGTACGATCAACGCAAATTAAGTCAATTCTCTTAACAGGCTGAAATTTCCATATAGATTTTCAGGCTTATTTCATCATTTATTCGACTGATCGATCGATTTCAGATCACATTTAGCTGCTTACTTTTGCATTGTCTTCAGTTCCTCCTCCTTTTTTTTTTATCCTAATCATCCTCTCAAATCTATGTTTGTTCACGTTTTGGTCCTTTCAAATCTATGTTTTTCAACCATCGAGAGTTCATCATCGCATCACATAGAACATAATAAGACTTGATTCAAATTATATGAAAACGAATTAGGATTTGGTATTCCATTATTTGTTGTTTAATTATCTGATTTGTTTGTTTTCTTTTTTATTACATAGCATTTCTTTATATGATTTTTATTGTTTATTTAGGATGGGGTTTTCATTTGTTAAATGAGATTGAAATCATTGAATGAATGTAGATTATGATTTCTTTTCCCTCCTCATGCCTTGTTTCTTATCTTCACAATATTTTTTTTCTGACGTCAATCTAAGGCTTCTGAGCTAATAACGTATAGAAGAAAGAGATGAAGGCTTCTAAGCTAATTATAAAGTATGTCTTAATTTGTGATTCTTGCAATAACAATTGAGAATTTTGGGGTTTGATTTATTTAGGGGTTTAACTTTTTGACCATTTGGGATTATTTTTTATTTTGAACTTGATATATTGTATTTTTAAGTTCGGTTTGTCTACTGGGTGTCCTAAGAGCATAAAATAAGAATACTTTATTGGGGTATTTTCTATTGTACGATGGAAATTTTATCGGTTATTTGGATATAATTGATCAATAAACTGACATGTTAAAATAAAAATTGATTCAAATTCCAAACCAATTTGACTTTCAGTGTATTAATCAAATTATGGATAGCTCGGGTATTAGAAACATAACAAACACTAATAAAACTGCAACTCAATCTTCATACTTTGAGATGTTTTCATGTTAGTGACTGAAGGTAAAACCACTGTGGTCAAAGAGGCCATAAACTGTGGTAGCATCAACAACTCAGATGAATCAACCACTGTGGTCAAAGAGGCCATAAACTCAGTGCAAGCCGAATATGGCGACCAAACAGATGTTACTAAAAGTATGTTTTGGGAAGAGAAGACAATCGATAGCGACGAGCTTGATGTGCGTCATATGAGAAGGAACTCCGCCTCCTCGTCAGTAGGACCGAGCAACAAGGTATGTGTTCCCTCTCGCTACCTTAGTGTCTCTGTGGGATCATGCCATGACAAGTGCAAATTGGGGCATGGTCATTCTGAGATGAAACCTCCTTTGTTGAGAAGAACTCTAAGTGAAGGAAAAGGTCTACCGAAAAAATCAGTGGCCAGGCGATTGTCTTTCAATGTGAACAAAGCGGATGAGGAGAGCGAACTGCGCGCAAGAAAGGTGAAACATGGCGGAGGAGCTCGAACAGTTGAGCATAACAAACCTCCTTTGAAAGTTGGGAGTGCTAAGAAACCACTTGAGACTGCAACTGACAAGGTTAGAGAGATCCAAGTTACAACTTCCGAGGAGCCATCCATGAGGAATGTTGTAAGCACGAATGGCCGAGTCTGCAGGGATTTGAGCACTTCATCTCATCACCGGAAACAAGAAGCCGAAGCCAAAGCCAAGCAACCGGAAGATGTGTCAGTGAAGACATTATACATGATTGAGCCCAACAGCTTGAGCAAACCAGCTGGGACTTGTCTAAACCCAGGCCTTCAACAAAAGAGGTCGGAAAAAGAAGAAGAATCAGCTCGTGTTGGCATGAAAGTAGTGTCTAAAGCAAGACAAAATGTAAGTCTCAAATCTCACACGTCAAAGTCTTTGCTTGGTTCATCAGAAAAGTCATCCAAGTCCGATAAAGGAGAGTCGGGAAAGGCAGAATTGGTACATGTTAAGCATATTGATAGCAAGGCAGGAACATCACGAGCTAAGGAAAGCAAATTAAAGAAACTTAGCCAAAACGTCGAAGGCAAAGCAAATAGTGAACCAAAGGCCATGGCTAAAAGGGCAGGAAAGAGTCAAGTTCTTGAAGAGGAAGAAGATTCGGATTCAGCATGGAGGATGAAATTCAAGAGTGGAAAAGGCATTGATATATCCAGCAGCAACAACGGGCCCATGAGACTCAAATTCGGGAGGACTATGAGTCTGAACGACAATGAACACAATGAGAACAACGTTGCGAAGGTGAGCTACAGGAGAAGAGAACCCGGTGGTGGAGAAGAAGCACAGGACGGATCAGCTGAATCGGAAAAAGTTATTTTGAGACACCAAAAAGGTGCAGTCAAGAAGAATGCGGATGTGAATTTGAACAAAGTGATTAAGGAGACCGCAAGCAAGCTTGTAAAGACACAGAAAAGCAAGGTCAAGGCTTTGGTGGGAGCCTTTGAAACCGCGATGTCCTTCAATGATGAGGCTTCAAAGGCAACTGGCAGTGGCACAACTTAACATCTGATGTGCAGGGTGGTGTAGCTAGTGGCTACCTTGTATGCAATGATATGAAAGATAGATGGTTGTAAGAGATGAGAAACAGATTAAGGTTTCTGATGGGCGTTTCTTGTTTCATAGTTGTTGCTGGTTGTATATAGCGCAACACCGCTGTGTTGGTTGTTCTTTTATACTTCTCTGTGGAACCAGCAGCAACTATGAGAAATCACCTTTTTCAACAGAACCAGCAGCATTCGAAGCATTTCCTCTCTTCTTACTAAGAATTAGATGATGTAACTCGTCGAGTATTATCACTGTAATGTAAAAACTGCTAAATGAAAGGGAGAATGTAAAACTCAATAGTGTTTCATTGTTAATCTACCTTAGCTAACAAACTCAGTATCTGTGCTTCAATCTAACAGCTCAAGTGGTGCAAGAGATCATCTATTTTATGGTTGATTTTCGAGGAATGCTCAAATCATTGACTTTTGTAGTTAATTCTACTACGGGTAATATTCAACTGCGGAAGGCTGACATTTAATCTATAGAACAAGTGATTCATCATGAAGATTGTATTCTCTATCGAGTACATGTCGTATACATGTATCACCTACGAGAGATCGAGTTCCCAATGCAATGCCCAAAGGCTGGATTTGGAAGGTGGCTGGGGTGGAAAGGATGGGCAAGTAAACTGGCTAGTAAGGACCATTCAAGAAGCAAGAAATAGTTCGATAGGTATTTAGTTGGAATCACCAGCTATAACACTGGTAGTAGTAACCCACTATTCCATTACGCCCAACTGAAGATGTCAAGAAAACAGCAAGACCTTTCCACATTACACAGCACAGTCGAAAGAGCAAAGAGCAAGGCCTCGCAGGAACCAAAATACGCGGCAAAAGAGGAATCATCTATTCACAAAATGTTCAATCAATTCAAGCCTTTGCATTTGTGTGCTTGGTATGCTTCCTAACTCGACCAAACGCACATTCAACTTCAAAGACCATCAAGATAAAATCTTGCTAGTTGCTTAAAATTTTTGTAATTTCAACTTCTATACATACAGTTCTTGATTTTGCAATGACTTTCTATGTAAGATGTTGAAAAAAATTGTTTTAATTTCAATATATAATATGTTCTTTATTGACTGTTTGAATTATAGGTATATCTTAGCCATTCAATCAATTGTCAAAATTTTATCAATGGATCCATATTTAGGCCTCAAAAGTCTCCAGTATTTGCAATAGTATCCAATTCATAGTTTTGATTCATATTTTGTGAATGTGGCAGCACCCTAAATAACTCTTGATGTTGATCACCTTGCTAGACCAATCAATCCAGTACCATCAAAAAGAAAAAGAGAAAGAAGCTGATGTCAACACCACAATATATGAGTTACTCAGACTCCATCACAACTTTCTATTTGAAAGAGTATAGTGAAACTCAAAATCCATACACCTGCTCACCCAGCAAAACCAATTGCATAGAAAATCAAGCATTTCAAAAATTACAAATAGTCTCAGTTAAATCCAGGAATATCATATGATTGTAGAATTACCAAGTAGGTTCACCCTGCAAAAACAGGATCTTGGATCCCCTACACCTCATTCAGTTGGATTATATCATCACTGCCCAAAAAAACTAAAATTCAGACAGACTTTCATGGTAAAGAGAATCACAAAAAGAAAACCAAACACCAGCAAAAGTTGTTACAAAAACAGCACACACTAGCAATTAAACATTTGACTCAGAGGAAAATAAACACTTCAAATATTAGAAATAGCCTCAGTTAAATCCATGAATATCATATGATTGTAGAATCACCAAGTAGGTTCACCCTGTAAAAACAGGATATTGGATCCCCTACACCTCATTCAGTTGGATTATATCATCACTGACCAATAAAACTAAAATTCAGACAGATTTTCTTTGTAAAGAGAATCTGACTGTCAACATGAAACAAAACCAAACACCAGCAAAACGTGTTACAAAAACACCACACATTAGCAATTATACATTTGACTCAGAAGAAAATGCTTTCTCAATCATGAATCTTCTGAAGCAGAACTGTCATTAGCTGTGAATGAATCATCATAGGTCAGTAGGAACCAAAAAACAGCAAATGAGAAATTCAATGACTGGCTCATATCAAGAAATTCAACCATTATTTCCCATTGCTTCATAGAATCGTCGAATCCTCAGAAGCGCGGACAAAATTTAATCATTGCCAAACTAAGTATGAAAAAACTCAACAAAAAAATCACGTGAGAGAGAAATAAATGTATCCGTTGATTTGACGCAGATAAGCCTGTGAAAAAGAAAGGTTCAAAGGGGCTAACCTGTAACACGAACGGATAAATAGTGAATCTAGCACGTGCATTGGGGCTGTCATCTTCATCAATCTAAGAATTCAGAGAAGCCCGGGGTGCACCGTGCGGGATGAAATTCACAGAAAACAGTGGGTACCAAAGGCAGAAAACCAAAATTGTAGTGCGCTCAGACAGCCAAGGGGTTGTCTTCAACCTCTGGTAAGATACCAGAGATCAGAAACTCTAGTCCACATAGATTCATCACCGCAGCATTAAGAAATCAACAAACTCTACTAAGTTTCGTGCAAAATCAAGTAATCGAAACAAGACGGGACTATTCAAAAGAAATTATACTGAGAACGATGGGGATTCAGTGTGTGTAACAATCAGATCATTGATTAATATAATCAATCTCACTGAAATCCGCTAAAGATAATGTGAATTCTCATCATTAGCCCCGAAAAATCAACATTCATGAAACCAGACACAAACATGAACTCAATTCGAATCAGAAGATCGAGAAAGAGGGAGGACTGTACGATCAGACAGCCAAGGGGAATCAGCAAATTCAATTCGATTGGATTGGATTGGATTGGATTAGAGGAATCGAAAAGGGAACACGACATAAAAGGGAGGACAAACACAGAGGAAAGCAAATTGAACGATGAGGAGAAAGGGTGGAATCAACGAAGGGTTTATAAGGGAGGTTCGCGCCGCCTAAAGGTTTATGCTTGAGAGCACCCACATTGGTAGTTTTTAGTGGTAAGAAAATATTATAATATTAGAGAAAGCTTAAAAACTCAATTTTGAGTTGCTAAGGTAGCAACTACACTACAAATTCAAGAAACCCAAATTAAAGAGAGATAGAGAGAAGGGAGGAGACAGAGAGTTGGTGGGAATCGGTGGGACAAAAGGAAAGGTGTGACCTCATGCTATTATTTATAAGTGTATAAATAACAAATGAGGATTTTATTGATGTGGGTAAAAAAATAAGTTGGGTTTTTCAAGGAGAGAGAGTGTGATAAAAGAGGTTAATAAACCCAAGAAACCCGAACTAATGCGGATGCTCTGATTATGTCGGCCCAAGGGTTTTTAATTTTTTTTTTTTTATTATTAGATTAGAACTAGTTTAGTTCGGTCTTTTTTAAAAATCTAATTATGTACAATATAATACATTAATTTTCACATAAACTTTTCATTTTAGAGATGCAATAGCACACTGCATGAAACTGTTAGAATTATTTGACTTTTTTTTTAATATCTTAGATAGATGGTAGAGATCGATCTCCGTATGAAGTTTCCTTCAATTCCACTATATTAAAGAAAGAATATGACAAATCAAATATAGGTATTTTAAAAATGGACTCTCTTTATGTTATATACATTTTATGATGACAATGAGATAGTATTCATTAAGATGTCTTACACATTTAGTTGACTATTCCTTGATTTATTTTTAACAAAGAAAAACTAAAATAAAAAATATTCACATTTTAATAAAAATAATTTAAATATGAATCATATATATGGAGTAGTAATATAATATAATTTATTAATAAACTGCATAAATACGCGGGTAAAATAAATTATTTATATTATTGTAAAACAATTCAAGAAACATATTGTTATTTAAATTTTAAAACAATCCAATAAAATAAATACCTATTAAACCGATGCTAGTGAAAGATAATGATTTCAATTTGTACCAGGTTATTTTTGTACCAAACTATGGTAAATACAGGGCCGGTCCTAGCATTTTATAGGCCCAGGGCGAACTAAAATCTGAAGGGCCCGATTACTTCGTAAAAAATAAAAATTGTGTCTAACTTCAAAAAAAATTCATATTATTTTTATATTTGAATTATTTTTCCAATTTAAGAAAATAAAAGTAGGTCAATGAATAAAAAATAATATATATTTAAAAAAATCAAAAATATAATTGTAGTGAAAATTAGTTAATTTTGCTTGGTATCCAGTAGAATATGTCTACAAGTATGTAAGTTGTTGTGTAGATGAATATTAAAAAATTGTCTAACAATACTAAATATATTTTTTTATCTAAGATATCACATATGTGTCCTCCTATTCAGAACTTATATGTGAACTAAAACAAAAAATTTTAAAAGGGGTTTTTTATAAACAAAAATAAAAGGGTAAATTATATACATCGAACATATATGAAGAAATAAAGATATTACATTTTTCTCAAATAAAATAGAAAGAGTTATATATGCAAACAATATAGCTTTATTTGTTACCTAAAAAAGTGTTTAATATTGTGTTGAAAAGGAAAAAGTACAAAGAATCGTGTCTAAATTAAATGGATATAGGCTTCTTTATAAAAACATAAAAAATGCAAAATTTAATGAATATAGGGCCTCTCTAAAAAATGCAAAATTTAATAGATATAGTGTCTCTCTATAAAAACATAAAAAATGCAAATAGAGAGATTTGAACTCTACACGTTTAGGAATCAAAATCCAAATTTTGTTATACCATTGAGCTAAACTCGTATTTTGTTATATTTTTAAAAAATACATACATATATATAACATATATTTTTAATGGACCCTTACCGAAAATGGGCCCTGGGAGGTCGCACCTCTTGCCCTTGCCCTTGGGCCGGCACTGGGTAAATATTTGTTGTATCAACCAGGTAGGATTACATAACATACCACTCAAATATTACGGAGTAATTATTTATTTATTTAAACAAAACAAAGTCCGAAAATACCACAATTTAACATGAAGAATTGGTGAAATAATATGGCAACACATAGAACTGAAATTAGCCGGGAAGATATATAACATGGACTAAGAAAAACATGAACTCGACTTCTTATCCACTCTTCGGACTTTTTCTTTTCCAAATGTGAATAACACGAACTCGAATTTTGTAATTTACTTTTGCCTTTAGATCATCCAATAAAGTTAAACCGTTCTTCATCTTCGACCTGAGGAAAAAGCATTGTTATAATCGATTATAAAGCAATAAAAAATGTAAAAGTTTAAAATTCAAATCGTTAGTAACATTTTATCAATGGATTCGAATACCTACAAAAATTGAAAATTACAAAAATATAGTTAGAATTTGATATAAATGCAATAGAATGATCAGAGTAGAGGTTTTTAAGAAATGGAAACGTGACTCACCGATTATCGTCAAACGTATAATATATGATGGTCAAGCTATGGATTAAATAGAAATGGAAAATGTTTTAAACTAAATAAGATAATTAAAATAATTGGTAAAGATAATTATTAAGGATAGGATCCTTTGAATATCTAAACCAACTAACCATAATATCTAGATATCAAAATCAATTAGTATTATTAATTATAATATTAATAAAGATTAATAGATAGATATATATTGACTTAATTTTTAATTGAATTATGCTAAATAATTTAATTAAACTCTAACTAAAAATCCCTACATTAAAAGAGAAGACACCACATGGATTAGACGACTTACTGATTTAGTTCTAAATTCATCTTATCTCATATTCTCGTCAGACTCAGCAAGAAAAAGGCTAAATTGCTTTTGTAATTCCGTATTTTTTTAATCCCTAAAGTTAATAAAATCAGTTGATTGCAGACTTCAGTCACCCCGACCAAAACCCAGATCGATCCACCACCTAGTAGAAGTAATTTTTTGTAGATCAATACGATTTACAACTTACTCAAAGTATCAAAATATATAAATTAACATGAAACAATTTGAAATTTCTCATAAAGGAAAAACAATCAACTGTTATCGGACTCATCGGACATATCCGGTACGTAGATAACATTAAGCTGTTTAATTTGTACAATATAATGAATATTTAGAATTTGATAAAAAAAACAATGGAATGATCAGGGTAGAGGTTTCGATTATCGTCAAACGTATGATGGTTAACGGTATGGAATGGATTAAATAGAAATAGAAAATGTTTTAAAATAAATAAGATAAGTAAAATAATTGGTAAAGATAATTATTAGGATAAGATCCCTTGAATATCTTAACCAACTAACCATAATATCAGATATCAAAATCAATTAGTATTATTAATTATAATATTAATAAAGATTAATAGATAGATAGATATTGACTTAAATTTTAATTGGATTATGCTAATTAATTTAATTAACTAAACTCTCAACCATTGAAATAAATTAACGGATAAGATTATATCTCACATAATTAAAACCAAAGAAAAGAAAAAACACATCCTCTCAGTTCTTATGTCCCGGTTTCTCAACCAGATCGTCTCCTCCATTTGACTTGATTATGTCTTCCCCAATCAATAGATTTGTGTATTGTCCTAAGAATATTTTATCAAACTGATGTTAAGAACATTCATCATTGATTCATTATACAAAATATAAGAGAGTATCCATGCTCATTTTGTTTTTAGACTATATAATATAAGGAGTGTGATAAACACAAGCATCAATTTATACACAAGCATCAATTTGATAATTAACCGGATTGCTTAATGCATTAGCATAGAGAAAGAGAAATAACATCAGAGGAAAATGATGATGAATTTCAATCGATAGGTTTGGCTTAATTAATGTCCATTGTCCATGAAGAAGCTAATAAAATATCTAATGATTAAAATTGAACTTAATCTAGCCGTAAGTCGCACATTTCAATTCTGGAACTATACTAAACCTAATTCCCAAATCCTAAATCCTACCATATACACATATAATTAGCGAGCCGATGATGAACAAACCTTGAAGATAGATAAAAATAGGCGATCAATGTGAGGGATGACGACAATGGATGACGACTTACGACAGTGGGATGGGCAAAGATGAAGGACATCGCTATGTTTCATTACGTAGAGATGAAGCACTATGGAGCATGAGAGAACCACCACAAGGGACAACTGCGTTGTGATTCAACCATCTACTTTGAACCATGCGGAAGGACGGAAAGTCATCGACGACATGGCTCGGTAACGGAGAACCGCAGAGATGTTCTAGCGAGAGGAGTGCGAGAGAGGATTTGAGAGAAGAGAGCGAGAATTATGTTACGTAAAATTAGAAAATTACGTTTGATATTGGGAGAATCAATCTGAGCCATTCATTTATTTGAACGGATGAGATCTTCTCATTAGGAAGTTATTAGGCATACTATGATCAGAAATAGATTGCCATAAATAAGAAGAAAAATAATTAAAATGAGCACCCTAGCTAATTCATTTTGGATCATCACAAATCTCACCGATACTCGTGAGTTGTGACCGTAACTGAATCACTTGAAATGTTGGGGCAAAAAAATAAAACTCATTTTACATCTATGAAAATAAATAGATATATTGATTATACTCCATCCGATCCAAAATACATGTCGTTTGACTTTTTAACACGTACTAAAACTATATAATACATTAACTTTTTTATTATTATTTTTTTACAATTGAATACTTATTATCAACAAATATTAAGTTGTAAAAAATGATTTTAAGAAAGTTGATATTTTATATAGTTTTTACCTCCTTAAATTACGTGTTAAAATGTCAAACGACATATATTTTGGATCGAATGTAGTATTACTTATACGGCCGTACCTATTCATTTATAATGGATCAATCCTCAAGCTCTCTCTATATATATATTTAATAACATACAAAGCAAGTCTAAAAAAGAAATATCTAAATATCAAAATTAACCTTTGAGCAAAATATTGATGTCGTCCACCATCGACCCTAAATTTTATTTGGATCTCTCAATTACAACCCTCTATCATCACTAATGCCCAAAAAAGCTTGTATATATATTACGTGGTTTGAACTCTTCAAAGTTAAGTTGTTGGTCAAGCCCACATCGTCCTATTGATGCTTCAGTTGTAAAGTTCGAAGGCATATCTGACTATGATGCATTGTGGACAAAAGTAGCTAGACGTACACCGTCCTTGTTTGGGGGCGGATTTATGCTACGGTATCCCTTGGCCGCGTGCCTCTTGCAAATCATTGAGGTCGAATTGTTGCACCACCAACTACAAATAATAAATAATATTAATATATACTTGTTTCCTTGAAAATTTTAAATATTTATAATACCTACCTCAAATTTAACAACATGACCAGGAGAATAACTTGTAGGGGTGCAAATAAATTTATGTTACCAATCACAAGTTGGTGTAATAGTTATGGGGCTACATTCCATGCCTCGAGGTTCGAAGTTCGAATCCTCGTGGAGACATGGAGACGCTTGTGAGTGGGAGGGTCAACCCCTTAAATGGGCCTACAGTAACCCGATCCAGACGTAGAGTGGGCTAAGCCCACTTGAACTGGAAAGGATCTAAAAAAATAAATTTATGGTATAAATAAACAAATCAATCGTTAAACACAATTAACTTTTCATCTATATCACTTTAGTTTAGTGATCTCGATATTCTTAAAAATTGAACAATAATATTCCATCAGATTCCTATGATATTTAGTTTTTGTGGTAGCAACTCATCTGGTAATGAAATTTTCAATTACTTCCATCAATGTTTTCATCCCTCGTAAAAAATAAAATAAAAAAGATGAATCATTGTAATGCCCGATAACAAAAAAGATCATATAGGTAAAATACACGTATAAATTAAATTAAATGTACCTCTCATTTAAACCTTTCTATCATTCTTCTCTATGGACGTCTTAACAAAAAGATCTAGCTCGGTTGAAAAAAAAATGACACGGCATTGGATGGGATCACGTCTTCAATATAGGGAAGAGATATACTCCATATCTTTCTAGTTATTCAGCATATCTTCTTTAGTTGTTTAATTAGATATATACCACAATTTGAAATTATTAATTAATTAATTAAGTAATTGGAGCTGTGTGATTTCATATCTTTTAAGTTACGTGGTTGATCGCTAGTTAGTTGTTTAATTAATTAATTAATTGGAGATGTGTGATTTCATATCTTTTGATTATTATCTACAATTACAAATTGATTTTTTTTGGATCAAACCAATTTATTAATTAGGTATGCGTAATCTGTTATTTTAGATAAGATTGCAATATATTGAGATTACATTACAAAGTGATAATTAAAGATTGATGATTAAAAAAAAACTTAATCCCAAAAACACATAAACTAAATAATCGCACAAACGCATAAACTAAATAATATTTAACATATCTTTCTTTCGAAACTTTCTATTATTCTTCTCTATGGGCGCCTTACCTTTATTACTTATCATTGTAGAAAATCTAATCTAGCTCGGTTGAAAAAAACTCTTCATACGAAATACGAGTATCATGGATCACTAACTAATATATAGAGAAGAAAATATTTTTATTATTAATCCTTATCAATTAGTAACTACCTATCCTATGACAAATCCTAGCATATCTTTCCTTTCATTATTAATCTAATTCGTTTTTATTATTAATATAATTAATTTAATTTGCAATTAATCTAATTAACAAAAAAACATGTACAATTATTTTTATTATTAATTAGTAACTACCTATCAATTAATCTAATTAACAAAAAAAATAAAATAAAAAACTCCACGACAAATCCTTATCAAGAATTAGTAACTACATACGGCAAATCCGGCAAATCCTTATCAACAATTGGTAACTACATACACAAATCGTTATCAAAAATTATTTTTATTATTAATGATCAGTAACTACCTATCAATTAATCCATTTAACAAAAATAAAAAACATTTACTATTATTTTTATTAATAATTTTTTTTTTGATAAGGTAAGAATTCTGGAGGTAAAACCTACTCGAGAGCATCATTGCAGATGAGATCAATAAGACCTGGGTCATTGTGAAAGTCGGAACCCCTGGCAACGTGGCAAAGGTGTGCAACCCTGTCAGCCACGCTATTACCAGCACGGGGTACATGGGAGAAAGTTACATCTCCCATCTCCGATGCACTTGTTCTGATGTCAGCTATTATTAGATCGATTTCCCATGGGCACGGTCCTTTCCCATTAAGGTGGTTTATGATAATCTGGGAGTCGCCTTCCACTATGATTTTTTGTAGTCTACAATCCGTCGCCTGCAACGTACCCATTTTCAGTGCTAGAGCCTCAGCCTTTAGCGCAGACTGTTTTCCTAAGGTTTTACCTCCGATGGAGATCGATCTTCCATTCCAGTCTCGGATGATAAAGCCTGCTGAGCTGTCCAGAGTACTTAGGGAAGAACCGTCGAAATTTAGTTTCACTATTCCAGGAGGAGGCCTCTTCCAGGATTTTTTCTTGCCTTGTTTTCTCTGAAAGTTTGGCATTGAGTGTTCTTACCTTTGGCCGGTCCAGGGTCCGCCTGATCCTCCATTCGTGATGTTCTACCCCAATTGTTCCTATGGTTGCCAATCATCTGTAGCATCGATTCATGGGTTTGAATCTGTTTCCCATTGAATATCACTTGATTTCTTGCGTGCTAGATAGTCCACCAAGTGAAAGCCAGCTTTTCCTTGTTGGATCCCTTAAGGGATGAGCCAATGTGTGATAGAATGGGTGAGAATTCTCTAGATTAAGATATTAGTTAGTGGAGTTGTTGTTGAGTGGTCATATTCCAAGGGAGGAGCGGTGCCGTGAACGGGCATTCCACGAAGATATGAGCCTCATTTTCAGCTGCACTGTTACACATCGAGCAAGTATTTGGGACTGCCACACCTTTTTGAGCTAGTCGGTTAGCCGTGGGAAGACCCTGTTGACCCAACTTCCAGAGGAAATTCTTAATTTTAGGTGGAACATTGACTTTCCATGTCCAAGCGTTGCAGTCAGTTTCCCTGGATTCGTTGTTGGTGATTAGTTTGTATGCACTTGCAGTGGTAAAACAACCCTCCCTATCAGGCCAACAGTACAACCTATCTTCAAAGTCATGCGTAGGCAGGGGAATATCCAGTATTTCTTTGACGATGTCTGGCGGAATTGACTTATTCAGTTTTTCTTCCCACCACTTTCCACCAATCAGGTACTCACTCACCGTCTCGTCTTCATTCCGTGTGCTAGGGCAGTTATGTCTTTTATTTAGTGGTAGGGTTGTAATCCAGTTGTCAGACCAAAACTTAATTGATTTCCCATTTCCAATTGACCAGATAAGGCCGCTCCTGAATTTATCCATTAGAGACGAAAGCTTTGCCCACTGCCATGAGCTATTTCCAGTCCTTTTATAGTTCAGTATGTGGGTTTCTTTTAGATACTTGTATCTAATAATTTGAACCCATGCGTTGTCCAGCTCAGCTAGTATTTTCCACAGGAGTTTTAGTTGCAGTGCTTCATTCATATCTTTAGATTTCCGGATTCCCAGACCCCCTTTAGATTTGGGGCGACAAACCCTATCCAAGGCACTGAGAGGTTGTATTGTAGATCCTTGTTCCAGAAAAAAGATCTGTTTATTTGGTCAAGCTCCTTATGGATTGAACTGGGAAGCATGAAGCTTTGCATTGTGTAGAGTGGTTTGGCAGACAGGTTTGCACCAATGAGGACAACACGGCCTTGCTGTGAGAGGGTATTTGCTCACCATTTACATAGTTGCTCCTTGGACTTACAGACAATTTCTTCAAAAGTGGATTTGTTGACTCTTCCATTGATAATTGGGCATCCAAGATACCTTTCTGATAACTCCCTCCCTTGATAAAAATTGGAATAAATGTTTCAAAGGCTTTGACAGGTTGTTTGCGTCAAAGGCCTTGGAGCATTAACAGTTGATGAAATACAAAACCTATCTTATTTGTCCGAATATTATTTTATCTTATTATATACTTCCGTTATATTATATATATATGTTTGACTAACCTTTTCAGGAAGTATTTCGATATTATATCTTTCCTTTAGTACATATTGAGGAGATCAAATTCAAAATAGATCATGGCTTCGGAGTATCCATATATAGAAGATTCAAGATCAAGCCATGATTCGAAAGAGCCGTTGATGAAGATCTGGTGTTGAAGACCCTCACGCTCCATGCTCTTATATAAAGGAAAGAAAGAAGAAGACAGAAGACACACAAGTGCTACATGAGATTTCATACATTCAAGCGAGATCTGTCTTCCAAGTGTCTCTCTGCTAAGCGCTCAAGAGTTTGTTGTTTATTTCAAAGCCTTTGAGAGTCACTGTGAGCTTATAGGATATATTCATTTATAGTGTTACTCGAGAGTTTATAACTCGGGAAGTTGCACTAGGCTATTGATTTGTGAGAGTAAGAGGATTGTACTAGATAGCTGAGAGAGGTGGGGCTCTTCTAGATTGGTCTAGGACTCCAAGGGAACGTGAGTTGACTAGATTGTAATTGTATAGGAGAGAGGCTTCTCGGTGAGCTATTAGGATCCTAAGCTAAGCGAATCAATAAAGCCTTTGAATCCTAGGGTTGTGGAAGAACCCTAGGCGGGGACGTAGGCCAAGTTGTGCTGAACCTCGTAAACAATTACTTGTGTTCTTTACTTATTTGCTTTACCTTATTTCCGCACTTGGTTCGATTGTCTAACTTTGTGTTTCAGGTTAATCTCAAAGGTTTTGGTACGAGCTCCAAAAGTCTTGAGACTTTCTGCGAAAAACGGGCATACTCTATTCAACCCCCCTTCTAGAGTATTTCTTTATTACATTGTTTTATATTTTCGAACCTTCAATTGGTATCAGAGCTTTACTCACTGTATTTGATCTAACAATCTTGTGAGTTTTCGATCATGTTTGGTGAAGCAAGCGGAGGATTTGCACAGGGAAGGTCCACAAGCAGACCGCCACTCTTTGTAGGAAACAACTTTGTCCACTGGAGATCTTTGATGAAGATGTTCATCATAGACCAAGATCTAGAGCTTTGGAACATTATAGAGAATGGTCCGAAGATTCCAGAGAAAGATGGACCAAATGATACCAAAGTTGCAAAGAGATTTGGGACATTAACTTACTCTATTGTGGTCTTAGCACTGATGAGTTTAACCGTATTTCATCTTGTAGGTCAGCTAAAGAGATTTGGGACAAACTGGTCGTCACCTATGAAGGAACGAGCCAAGTGAAAGACACCAAGATCAGCATCTTCCTTAGAAAGTATGAGCTCTCCAAGATGAAGTCTGATGAGTCAATCAAGGCCATGTTCACACGATTCACAGAAATCACCAACAACCTTGACTCGCTCGGCAAGAGCTTTACCAACGTTGAGAAAGTAAGGAAGATACTGAGGTGCCTTCCAAAGGAGAAATGGGGTCCAAAAGTAACAGCTATAGAGGAAGCCCAGGACCTCACCACTCTACCCCTTGATGACCTTCTTGGGAAGCTGATCACGCATGAGATGATCCTTAATGAAGACGATGGAGAACATCCAGCTAGCACTAAGAACTTGGCACTCAAGTCTAAGAAGGATGAGCCCAAGGATGGATCTGATTCCGAAGATGAGGATGACGATGAGGATGATCCTTTTGCTCTTATCACAAGAGGCCTTGCTAGAATTCTCAAAATGAAGAAGCAATTCAACAACAAAGATGGATCTGAATCTTCAAAATTTCGAGGTAAGCCTCAATACAACAAGTATGAAAAGAAGACTAAACCGTTGTCTTGTTTTGAATGTGGTGAAACAGATCATCTTGTAAAGGACTGCCCTCAAAAGACAAAGAGCCAGCCTAAGAAAGGTGACAAATGGAAGAAGAAAGCCATGGTGGCAACTTGGAGTGATTCCGACTCTGACTTCGACGATGAGAAGGCCAACATTTGTCTTATGGCCTCAGAAGATGAATCCCACGATGAAAAGCTTGAAGCTACTGTAAGAGAACTTATGGAAAGTCCAAAAGAGGTATTATCGGAATTCCTTTCCAATATGATTGCCAATGAAGAGAAGCTTATTGCTCAAACTAACATTCTTATTAAGAGAACTGGTGGACCAGGAAAGAACTATTGAGGATCTGTCTATGAGGGTCAAAAGTCTTGAAGCTTCTTATTCAGGTCTTGACATTAAAGTCAAGACGCTTGACTCAGAGAAATCTGAACTCAAGCAAGATCTCTCCTCTCTAAGAAATGAGCATCATGACTTAGAGAACGAGAAGATCTCCCTGAATAATAAGATTCAAGACCAACAGACAGCCCTCATAAGTTTTACCAAATCCAAAAGTACTCTCGATAGGATGTTGGGTGAGCAACAAAGCTCTCTAAACAAAAGTGGTATTGGTTACAATCCAAAGTTTTTAAAGAAGCAACACATTACCACTTTTGTAAAGGCAAAAGGAAGCAGAACCTCTCCTATATGTCACCATTGTGCTAGAAAGGGACATGTAAAAGAGACCTGCCCCTATAGAAGAAAGGATCCTTATATTATTCGCAATACATTTCCTGTTCATTTGAGAAAAGAACGGATAACACAAGTTTGGGTTCCAAAAGGCACTATTTTACCAAATATGGTTTACCCCAACAATGGATCCAAATTTGCTTATTGGTCTAGCCACAAAGGTTGATGTTTGTCTTGCAGGAGATCACCAAGGTGAAAGATCACAAATGGATTATTGATAGTGGATGCTCGAGGCATATGAGTGGGAAGAGTTCTCTCTTTCATGATCTAAAGGAGCAATCCACGGGAACAATCACTCTTGGTGACAAAGGAAAATGTGACATCGTTGGTATTGGTAGTGTTGGAAGTGATTCCAGCCATAGTATTAAAAATGTCTATCTTGTTAATGGTTTAAAGTATAATCTGCTTAGTGTTTCTCAATTATGTGATAGTGGTAACAATGTCAGATTTAACAAGAAAAGATGTATAGTGTGCAGAGATGATACAGGTGAAGTCATATTGACTGCATACCGTTGCAACAATATATACGCCGTAAATGCTGATCAAGTGGCACAAGGAAGCTTAACTTGTCTAAAGGCTTTGACGGACGATCCAAAGCTTTGGCACAGGAGACTCGGTCATGTGAGTCCACATACATTATAGAAGCTTGTGTCTAAAGGGCTTGTAAGAGGGCTACCTGAGATGGACTTCAAAGGTATTGACATGTGCAATGCATGCACACGAGGTAAACAAACACGTAGCTCTTTCAAACCCAAAAAGGCTGTAAGTTCTTCTAGGCCCCTTGAACTTTTACATATGGATTTATGTGGTCCTATGCGAGTCAAATCTCCCAATGGTAAAAAGTACATGCTAGTTGTTGTTGATGATTTTTCAAGATATACTTGGGTTGCATTTTTAAAAGAAAAATCAGAGGCCTTATTTGAGTTTTCAAAACTTTGTAAGGAGTTGCAAACTTTAAGAAACGAGCCCATAGTGTCAATTCGGAGTGATCATGGTAGGGAGTTTGATCAACTTCAGTTTGATTTGTTTTGTGCTAAATATGGCATCTCTCACAACTTTTCTGCTCCTCGGACACCTCAACAAAACGGGGTTGTGGAACGCAAGAACCGCACCTTAGAGGATATGGCCAGGACTATGCTTTTAGAAAATGCAGTACCTAAAACCTATTGGGCTGAAGCTATTAACACAGCTAATTATATTTTGAATCGTTGTCTTATTCGTTCTATCATAAAGAAAACTCCTTATGAACTTTTCAAAGGCCGCAAACCACTTATATCTTATTTTAAACCCTTTGGCTGTACTTGTTTTGTTCATAACAATGGAAAAGATAACCTTGGGAAATTTGATGCGCGTAGTGATGAAGGTATATTTCTTGGCTATTCCACGAGTAGCAAAGCTTATAGAATCTTCAATAAAAGGACCCAGGTAGTTGAAGAAAGTATACATGTTATTTTTGATGAATGCAATGACGGTGCTTTGAGTGAAAGTGTTGCAGATATAGATCTTAACATCCATGAAGAGAACGAGGAAGGTGATGTTGTTGTTACCAAGAACACAGAGAAGAGGAACATGCAGGAACCGATTCTCAACACTGAAGAATTGGCCCAAGGTGTTGAAGATTCGTCCAAAGCCCTTGGTGTCCAATCCAACAGTGTTGAGACGTCAGAAACTGCTATAACTGAACCTAACAGGACCACGGAGTCAGATGTACTACAAGTCAATCCTACAAGTGTGACGAATCAAGGAGCTGAGACTAGCAAAAGGAAATTCAAATACTCCTCATCACACTCATTAAAGGATATCATTTCTGACCCTACTTCTAGTGTTCAAACTCGTTCTAAACTTAAAGATCTTTGTGCTTTTCACGCGTTTGTTTCTCTTATTGAGCCAAAGAAGGTAGATGAGGCACTTCAGGAGCCAGACTGGATCATTGCTATGCAAAGTGAGCTTAACGAATTTGAAAGAAACAAAGTCTGGACCTTGAAGCCTAGGCCAAAGCATCAATCAGTCATTGGCACTCGATGGGTATTTCGAAACAAGCTAGACGAGAATGGTAAGATTGTGAGGAACAAGGCAAGGCTTGTTGCTCAAGGCTACAATCAAGAGGAAGGTATTGACTACGAGGAAACCTTTGCTCCCGTAGCCAGGCTTGAAGCCATTCGCATTTTATTAGCATTTGCATCTTTTATGAGCATAAAGTTATATCAAATGGATGTCAAGTGTGCTTTTCTCAATGGTTTCTTAGAGGAAGAAGTTTATGTGGCTCAACCCCCAGGTTTTGAAAGCTCAGAATTTTCCAATCATGTTTATAAACTTGACAAAGCGCTTTATGGTTTGAAACAAGCCCCAAGAGCTTGGTACGAGCGCTTATCAAAATATCTTTTAGAAAATGATTTTAAAAGGGGGTTGATCGACAAGACTCTTTTTATCAAGACCTAAGGAAAGGACATTTTGGTTATTCAAATTTATGTTGATGATATATTATTTGGTGCTACTAACACATCTTTGTGCAAGGAATTTTCTGACATCATGTGCAGTGAATTTGAGATGAGCTTGATGGGTGAACTCAACTTCTTTTTGGGATTACAAGTTCATCAATCCAAGAAAGGGATCTTTGTCAACCAAAGCAAGTACACTAAGGATCTCTTGAAGAAGTTCAAGATGGATCAATCCAAGGCAGCCAAGACTCCCATGAGCTCAACATTGTCTCTAGATCAAGACATGACTGGAATAAGTGTCAATCAAAAGGAGTATCGAGGAATGATTGGATCTTTATTATATCTCACGGCTAGTAGACCTGACATCATGTTTAGTGTTTGCATGTGTGCTAGGTTTCAAGCTGATCCTAAAGAATCTCACCTCGTGGCTGTGAAGAGGATCTTTCGATATCTCAATGGCACTAAGGAACTTGGACTATGGTACCCGAAGCAAAAGGATTTCACTTTAATTGGATATTCTGATGCAGATTTTGCAGGCTATAAGGTGGATAGGAAGAGCACATCAGGATGTTGCCAATTCTTAGGAGCATCTTTGATCAGTTGGCACTCAAAGAAGCAAAACTCAGTTGCTCTATCCACTACAGAAGCCGAATACATTGCAGCTGGAGCATGTTGCTCCCAAATCCTTTGGATAGCCCAACAAATGCGAGATCTTGGCATCAACCTCAAAGGTATCGCAATTAAGTGTGACAATACAAGTGCCATATCCATCACTAAGAATCCTGTTCAGCATTCAAGGACCAAACATATTGATGTGAGACATCATTTCATTAGAGATCATGTTGAAAAAAGTGATGTGTCCATATCCTTTATTTCTACTGATTATCAATGGGCTGACATTTTTACTAAGCCTTTGGCAGAGGACAGGTTCAACTTCATAAGACGAGAGATTGGGATGCTTAACAAGGATGCACTTTCGTAGGGGGAGCATTCCCTTTACGAAAGATAAATTCTACTTAGTGTCAAGACCCTTGAGAACCATGTCAAGGTGTGTGAACTAAATGGTGGAGTACATATATCGGATCATATATTTTTGGTTAATATCTTTTTAGATATTTAATCAATTATATTTTTACTGAATTTCAAAATTGCCTATTTATGTGATTTCCTTAATCGATAAGATATTTTATTTTTGGAACTAAATCACTCGGTTTTTCAGTCCGATTTTAATGGAACATTTGAAATTTGAATTTGAAACCTTTCAAATCAGCAATGTGATGATTTCTTTCCTTGGAACTCTAAACCCGTCCCATCACTCCCTCTACATAAACCCAATCCTGTACCCGATTACAACCCACACTCAGAACTTATCTAAATCCCTTCACCCTCTCCTTCTTCAACCTCTCAATCCATTCTAAGAAAACCCTAACCGATTTCCTCCATGGCACCCAAAACCAAGAAAGCTGTCACACCCAAAAGACTTGGCGCCACCCCCAAGGGACGTCAGGCCACTGCTACCTCTCCCACACCTGAACCCGCTCCTCAAGCCATCGTCCCAACTGTCGTCCAGAGCACCATCGCTGAGAGCACGGCCATTGTTCCCAAGGGCTCTCAAAAGCGCTCTGCTAAGAAGCCGATCTGTGCTAAACAGAAAGGAAAGAGGAAGATTCTGGCTGAGGAAGTGGACGAGGAAGAGGAGGAAGATGACCTAGACGCCCTCCTGGAAAGAGATGCTACCAAGGAAGCCGAGGAGGAGGCCTTAAGGAAGAAAAAGGCCGATGAGGAGGCCGAGCTTGCTAAGAAACTAGCCGAGGAAGAAGCTGAGCGGATTCGGAAGGAAGCCGAAGCAGAGGAGGCTCAATCCGAGGAGGAGCCTGAGGAAGAAGAAGAAGAGCAAGAGGGATCTGGAGAGGACGAGGAACCTGAAGGAGATGAAGCGGGGTCCGGTGAGGACTCGGGGTCTGAGGAAGAGGAGGAAGAATCTCCCTCTCCTTCTCCTCCTCCTCCCCCGTCTCCGAAGAAGCGGAAAGCCCCTGCTGTTGTCAAGCCTCCATCCCCCAAGCGCACCAGGAAGGGCACTGTCAAGAGTCTTGTAGCGCCTGTCAAAAGAGCTGCTCCAACAGTTGCGCGCAGAAAGAACGCAGACCCCCCGGCCTATATCCAGGTAAATCAATCCTTGCCCTCCTCTTGGTTTCAAGATGCTGAGACTGCTGGTAAGTGGGTAGACGAGTTTCGAACTCGTAAGATTAATTGTTCTGATTTTTTAGATTTTGAGTTCTTTGAAGCTTTGAAGTTACCTTGCTTTGAGCTCCTCAAAAAATCCCCAGCCTGGACCCTTCTGAACCTTGAAACCGTCTACTACCCCCAGCTTACTCGACTTTTCTACATTAACCTAAAAGCCAAAAACGACACCGATGGTTGGTCTTTGGAGTCTGTTGTCAAAGGGGTTAGAATCTCTCTCAACTCCAATGGTTTTGCAGATTTCCTTGGCCTACCTACCCCAGTTCCACCCGTTGACATACACCCCTCAAAAGAGAATTGCATCATCCTTGCCCGAGCCAAGTATCTCCTACCCGAAGCATCCAACAACACCTCAAAGCAACTCACCCACTCATCCCTAACCCTTGAGGCAAAAATAATTTTTAACATCATTGTTCGATGCCTCTTACCCCGTCTTAACTCTGGCTCACTCCTTACCGACAATGCTATGGTCCTGCTCTACCGCATCTTAAATGGCCTTGATCTTGATCTGGCCAACACTATCCTTGGAACCATGGCTCATGCCAGAAAAGCTAGAAAAGGCTCTCCCCTCCCCTTTGCTACCCTTTTGACCCCTATCTTCAACGCTTTTGGAATTGATGTCAAAAATGAAGAACAGCTGCGTCATACGGGTAAGTTCGACTCTAAGGGCCTTGAAAAGATTGGCATCACTCGGTCTCCCCAAGGGACCTTGAGTCTTGCCACTCCTTCAAAAGCCTTTCCAACTGCTCCAGCTTTCGATGAACGCATGGACAACCTAGAGTTGGGCTTGGAGGAAGTTCGCCTGGATATTAAGGAGCTGCAGAAGGAGATGTTAACGGAGATGAGCGGGATTTCAAAGATGCTGGAGGGACTGTGGACGAGGCTCACTGATGATGCTCCGGATGACTAAGCCTAAACTCTAACCCACCCTATCCCACCCCTGAAACTTGTTACTTTGCTGGTTTTTGGAAACGTTTTCAAAACTTTTGGTGACTGTTTTACCTCCGCCCTTTGTTGAAAGACAAAAAGGGGGAGATGATCTGTGGTGTTTAGACTTTGAAAACCTCTGCTTAAAGGTCTTGGAAGACCTTGGTTTTTTGAATTATGGTTTTCAGTTGGATGGTTTTTGCATGCTTTAAAAATTTTGATCCAACATTTGTCTACCCTTTGCAGATACTTAGTCCGATTTCTATTTTATTATCTATGATTGACTAAGTTGCAGGGATGCACAGGTTTTGTCTTTCATCAAGGGGGAGATTGATAACTCCCTTCCTTGATGAAAATTGGAATAAATGTTTCAAAGGCTTTGACAGGTTGTTTGCGTCAAAGGCCTTGGAGCATTAACAGTTGATGAAATACAAAACCTATCTTATTTGTCTGAATATTATTTTATCTTATTATATACTTCCGTTATATTATATATATATGTTTGACTAACCTTTCAGGAAGTGTTTCGATATTATATCTTTCCTTTAGTACATATTGAGGAGATCAAATTCAAAATAGATCATGGCTTCAGAGTATCCATATATAGAAGATTCAAGATCAAGCCATGATTCGAAAGAGCCGTTGATGAAGATCTGGTGTTGAAGACCCTCACGCTCCATGCTCTTATATAAAGGAAAGAAAGAAGAAGACAGAAGACACACAAGTGCTACACGAGATTTCATACATTCAAGCGAGATCTGTCTTCCAAGTGTCTCCCTGCTAAGCGCTCAAGAGTTTGTTGTTTATTTCAAAGCCTTTGAGAGTCACTGTGAGCTTATAGGATATATTCATTTATAGTGTTACTCGAGAGTTTATAACTCGGGAAGTTGCACTAGGCTATTGATTTGTGAGAGTAAGAGGATTGTACTAGATAGCTGAGAGAGGTGGGGCTCTTCTAGATTGGTCTAGGACTCCAAGGGAACGTGAGTTGACTAGATTGCAATTGTATAGGGGAGAGGCTTCTCGGTGAGCTATTAGGATCCTAAGCTAAGCGAATCAATAAAGCCTTTGAATCCTAGGGTTGTGGAAGAACTCTAGGCGGGGACGTAGACCAAGTTGTGCTGAACCTCGTAAACAATTACTTGTGTTCTATACTTATTTGCTTTACCTTATTTCCGCACTTGGTTCGATTGTCTAACTTTGTGATTCAGGTTAATCTCAAAGGTTTTGGTACGAGCTCCAAAAGTTTTGAGACTTTCTGCGAAAAACAGGCATACTCTATTCAACCCCCCTTCTAGAGTATTTCTTTATTACAATGTTTTATATTTTCGAACATTCACTTTCCATCGCTACCTCGTTGGTTATACCGAGGCAGGATTCTAGTTCCGTCAATCTCTGTCTCGGGATACATCGCGTTGTTTGGAAAGCCGACTTGTGGTAATTTACCCTATGGCCAGATATACTACAGTATTCATCTACCATTTGTTTAACCTTAGAGCAGGAGGAAACGTTTGCTTTACTGAAGATGATAATGTCATCAGCAAAAGCCAGGAAAGGAATCCTAAGGCTTTCCCTGCCATATGTGAAGCCAATTTGGCCGTTATTCCTGCTTGTGTCACGGTCAAGGTTTCGTGCCAGAACCTTTGCCCCTAAAATGAAGAGAAAGGGAGAGAGGGGGTCTCCCTGACGGATACCCCTAGATGGGTGGAAAGGGTCAGTAGGGCCGTTGTTTACCAGAACTGAGAAAGACACGGTTGATACACACTCCATAATCCAATTCACAAAGGTAGGATGGAACCCAAATTTTTCCATGACCGCCCTAGTGAAGTTCCAATCAACTCTGTCATAGGCTTTTTCCATATCAAGCTTTATAGCCATCCACCCCTCCTTGCCCCTTCTAGATTTGAAGGAGTGGAATATCTCATGGGCGAGTAGAACATTATCTTGAATAGCTCTATCCGAAACAAACGCTCCCTGCAGAGGGTGGATTAGTCGCCCTATTACCGTTTTTAATCTATTCGTCAGAATTTTGGATATTACTTTGTAAATGGTATTACATAAGCTGATTGGTCTGTAATGTGCAGTCGAGGTCGGGTTGTCCCGTTTTGGGAGTAGGGAGATAAACGTGTGATTAATTTGCTTAAGCAGTTTCCCGAGATGAAGAAACCTTTTACCGCTTTGATGATCGATCCTTTGATAGTATTCCAGTATGTTTGGTAGAACTCCGCACTCATGCCATCTGGGCCAGGAGATTTATTGTGACCAATGTCGAAAACCGCTTTCTTTATTTCTCCGTTGCTAGGTATTCGTGTTAATAGAGTATTTTCCTCCTCTGTTATTTCTGGATTGATAACCGCCAACTTTGTTGCCAGGCTTTCTCTATTTAAGTTATCTTGTTTAAATCTTTTCTCAAAATCGGCCTTTATCTCATTTCTGATATTCTCCTCACCTAGCACAAGGTTGCCATCCGAAGAATTAATAGATCGGATAAACAACCTCTTCCTACGACCAGTGGCTGTCCGGTGGAAATAAGTGGTGTTCGAGTCAGATAATTTGAGATGCTTTGTTTTAGCTCTCTGGTTCCAGAACTTCTTCTGAAAGAGAAGCAGTTGTTCTTTTTTCCAAATCAAGGTTTTTTCCTTTGTTTTGAGTGTGTTCCAGTTCTGATTAGTCATACTAGCTTGTATCTCTGCGATGTTGTCCTCCACCTCTTTCAGCTGCCTGTAGATATTTCCAAATGTTCTGTTATTCCAATCTTTTGCTTTTTGCTTTAGTATCTTCGTTTTATGCACTAATTGGAACATTGGTGACCCATGGCACGAGGCTCGCCAACATTGTTGTAGAATAACCCGGAAGTCTTTGCGTTGGAGCCAGACATTTTCGAATCTGAATTGGGGGGGAGGGGGGGGGGTTTAAATTGTTTCCCGTTGTCTAGATTTATTGTAATAGGGCAGTGATCGGACGAGGAGAAAATTTCGTTCTCTATGCATAGGTCGGGGTACATTTGCAGAATAGGATGTTGGACTAACACCCGGTCCAGTTTTTCGATGATATTGTCATCACCTTCCTGTTTCTTTCTCCAGGTATATTCATTACCGGTTGTTGGGATATTTACCATAGAGCATTCATTCATAAAGTTCGTTAACCTGACGAATCTATTAGAGCTCGACTGGACTCCCCCCAGTTTATCTTCACTACAGAAAATTTCGTTGAGGTCGCCAACCACTAGACATGGGAGGTTAGCAGTTAGGATTAGATCCGACAGAAGTCTCCAAAACTCATCCTTTTCCTTGTAAGTTGGCGGTGCGTATACCTCAAATATTATCATTGAAGCATTATTGGGCTGGCTATCGTATCTAAAGCTAATAATTCTTGGGTAGTGGTGCTCAATCGATATTGTTTCATTTATGAGATGGTTGGATTTCCACAGAACTCCTATGCCACCCGATTTTCCTTGTGCAGGAGACCAAACAGCATTATCAAAACCTGCAGATTTCCAAACAGAATCCTCGGGGATGTGTTCCATCTTCGTTTCCGCTAAGATCATAACTTGGATATGGTTTCTTTTACACCTCGAGTATATGTCCGTCCAGAGCGTGGTTTTACCTATTCCTCTACAATTCCAGAAGCTAATCTTCATTAAATATAAGTTCAAGTCGTGTAGGGACGACGGTAACTCCCCACACCACCATTAATTTGTTCTTATTGTCTTTGTTTTTGGAGGAAAACTTCCAGTTAAGAGATAACATTCTAGTGCTAATATAATTATTCGGTTTGGTTTTGTACCAAAGAGGGGATGGTGTGTCACGGTGGTTAGTGTTCTGACGATACCCCATTACTGGATTGTTCAATGTATTATTACTCATGAAAAAGTGATTTATATAGCTCTTTGGATCAGATATCGGGTTAACACAAATTAAAACAAAATCGGCGTACAAGTTTTGCAAGTGTATAGCAGGTTCTTGAGAGGAAGGTCTAGCGCTGCTGGTTTGGCATGTCCGCAGAGGGTGTTGTCGGCTAAGAAACATAATCAATAACCCACTCAAGGGAATTATAATTGGCCAAATGCGCTGAAGGTTTTTCTTTATAGGGGGCTTTCACCCGAGGCAAGGATGCAGAAAGCATCCGGATTGGTATAGTTGTTAACACAACTGGCAGCCCAGCCAAGATTCGATAAGTATATAGTTGTCAGACGAGCTCTAGTTCTAGCAAAATAATACATAACAGACCAAACCATTACATTAATAGCCCAAGGCTTAATATTACACATACAAATTACAGTCCTACATACTTGAAATAAAGCTAATTGGAGAACCATGCTGATAGCTAAACCGTCCACAGTAAAATAGCAGCATACATGATACCGACACTGAATACAAAGAAACAAAAGGGAGGGTATCAAGTTCATGAATGGACTACCTTCGACTAGGTTGTGGACAAGGTGGGCGATGCAAAAAGGAGTATAGAGCCCAAGGCTTAATATTACACATACAAATTACAGTCCTACATACTTGAAATAAAGCTAATTGGAGAACCATGCTGATAGCTAAACCGTCCACAGTAAAATAGCAGCATACATGATACCGACACTGAATACAAAGAAACAAAAGGGAGGGTATCAAGTTCATGAATGGACTACCTTCGACTAGGTTGTGGACAAGGTGGGCGATGCAAAAAGGAGTATAGAGCCCCAACCAAAAGATAAAAGGTAGTGTATTCATCAACCCCCAGAAGCTTGAGTCCCAACTACCTAAGAGACAAGCAGGAGAATTATCAGAGAACTTACTTATCATTCTTGCCACGCTTGCTGCAGCCACCCATCAGTGGGGAGGATGCAGAATCTCCTTCCTCTTCTCGGAGCTTTCGCTTGCCTGACTCAGTCTTGGACGATCCATCCATCTGTAGCTGCTCGAGAGCCTGCACCACCCTAGGGGATGCAGGAGGAGCAACCAGCAGGGTGGGTGGTGACTTGGGCTGCTGATCCGGGTTGCCAAGAGCGGATAGCACCACCTCCTTGGAAGCAGGGATACTGTCAAGCAGGACCTCAAACTCCTCCTGAGTCATGTCCGCTGGGAATCCGCCTTGGCCGTCCGCAAGCTCAGCCTCCTCCTCAAATTCCATAAGCTCATCATCGTTCGAAGCATACAGCTCAGCGCCGAGGAGGTCATCCACCAGTGGGTCGTTGACATCATTTGGAGGTGCAGCAATGGTGGTTATGGCAGGAGCCGTGACACCTTGGTGCTCGGGACACACCTCAAGAACAACCTCCAAGTATTTGACAGTGGTAGAAGATTCAGTAGCAGAGGTGAAAGAGGAGTCTGATGAAGAAGAATCAGACGATATGACTACATTTTTTCCAAAACATTGCCACAGGTCAGCCTTGGCATGGCCAAAAGTTGGGAGAGCAGGGGGGGTCCTAGATGCCACATGAACCCACGAACCACCATTAGTAGGAGGAGGAACATCCGGCATCACAGGGTTAGCACCAGGAACAGGCTCAGCAGCACCTGGGGCATTGCACACCATTCTCAGCGGGCAATCATCAAACAGGTGATCAGGATTGCCGCAGCTTCCACAACCCTCGGGGAAGTCTTCAAACCACACTGGGTATTGCTCCAATACATCCTGCTCATTGAGAAGGGAGACCTTTCTAGCACTGATCATTGTAAGACCAGTAGAGATGCAAATGCGGGGGTACCGGAGGCGAGCTCCCTTAGTGTTGAATGCCGCCACACGGATCACCTGACCAATTTTGTTATCTTCGATGAGGGATTTTAGAATAGAATTACTCACATATTTGATTGGTAAGCCCGGGATTCTGACCCACAGGTCCATCCTAGTGATCGATTCCGACCAAGGGTCGAAAGTGATGCTCCAGGGCCTGAGGAGCAGCAGCTGGCCAGCAATGTGGAAAGGGTGTTTCTCCCAAGTGCTCTCTCGATCCCCCGGGAGGTCAAACCGAAGTTCGAACCATTTGTTCGCCACCGGCACAAGCTGGAATCCTCCGGCCAAGAACCGCCATTCAGACCTAATCCTCTTCCGCACCTCCTTCGCTTCCACAGGGTCTCCGATAATTGTTGCATAGAGCGAGGAGGAATTGAGCGCCTGGATGTTTTCTTGAATGGTGGATTGAATCGCCTTCAGCTTTGCCAGGTCTACCTTTGGGGTTTTGTCCTTCTTCTCCTTCTTGGAGCAGCTACCACCAGCACCAGTAGCAGGGGATTTCTCAGTTGTTTTTCCACTTAGGGGGCCCTTTCGGACTGAATTGTTGGTGGGGGGGAAAGATTCGTCCACCATGGGAGCCTTTCCGTTGCGTTTTGATGAGGAAGCCATAAGAACAAATAACACAAGAGAGAGATTAGTAAGAGAGAAGATTAGAAGGGGTTGGAGCTGTGAAGAACAATTGCTCTCTGGAAATTCATATATAAAGGAGAAATTTGGATGAAGGAAGTTGTGGGAGCAGGAGTTGACCTTCCTCTCATGGTCGGGCGCTATAGAGTACCAAGTTGATGCCAGAGCCGACCGCTTCAGAACCCATCCAGAGAGAGCCCAAGAACAGACACTGTGTCTCATCCCCTTTGAAGAAATTTTGTAAGGCCACGGAGGGGGGCGGAGCACCCACCCAACAGCCTAAGACCAGACCCGACATCCCTGTACACAGTCGCTCCCACCCGAGCCAGGGCCAGCAGGGCGAAAAGAGGAACGAAATTGCAGAAAGAAGAGCACCAGTTGCTTGTACTTGCCATCTTCACCTTTCTTTGACTTTTTTAGGGAATAATCGGCAACCACACCATGGGAATTCGAGATCTTGACACTTTTCCTTTTACGGGAGGCAGATTCAACAGAGAAGCGACATAAAGAATGGAATTTGTGGGTAAGACTTTTCAGAGATTGATTTGTATGGACGAACTTGAAGCATCTACCACCGTGGGGGGCAGATTCATCAGGGATGCGACACAAAGCAAGGGATTTGCGGGAAAAACTTTTCAGATTGGGATTTTTCTGGGAGCGAGATTTTGGGGATGTGATGACGGCGAGGGTTCCGGGGAGGGTAAGCGCGTAGAGCGCGTTCTTTCTCATCCTAGGGTTTTTTTTATTTATTATTTTTATTAATAATTACTATTAATTAGCAACTACCTATCAATTAATCTAATTAACAAAAAAAAAAATAAATATAACCCTACTTTAAAGGAGAAGCCGCCACATGTCGTAGGCGAATTCTCCTTTAGTATTATAATATAGATTCGGGTCAGAATACTATACCTGAAATCATTCTACTAGATGAGGTCAAGTAGACCTAAGTGATATAAATCAGGTCCCCTGGTAGAACCTTATCCGCTATTCGGTTACCAATAAGGTGAATGTGGGAAATTCATATATCCCTTACACCTAGGAGAATGGTCTGAATATCGGACATGACTAATTCTATTTCCTAAGGGCAGTTCGCACGTGTTTCTAAGAAATCCGTAATTACTTTTCAATCACCTTCAATTATTAGGTTGTCGATGTTTAGTTCCTTTGCCTTTTCTGCCTCAGTGTCAATGCTTCTATCATAATAGATCGAAGAGTGTCCCTCAATCACCCCATCATCCATGCTGATTGGATTACCATTCCAGTCCCGTATAATGTAGCCAATAGAGCTCTTTGAATCTGATATATGATCCATCAAGTTTAGTTTGTATTTTCCCATGGGTGGCCTTTTCCATCGGGTGGACTTTTTGGCTTTGTTAGGGTGGACTTTTACCCTTGTTCGGATTGTGGTATCCTCGTCGTCTTCAAGGTTCAGTTTGATGGCTCTTCTCCAATTATCGATATTTTCCAGAATAATTTTTCTAATGCCCTCTACAGATGGGATCTTGACATTCCTAAAGATAATTTGATTCCTAACCCTAGTGTCCACCATCTAAATGTTATATTCTGTTTGATGTCCTTCGAAAGAGTGGTGCTCAGAAGCTGAAGAATTTGATTCATATCTCTGTTTTCTGATATAAGTGTGTTGACTTTCTAGGATATTTCTCTGAGAAATTGTTGTTGAAAGGGCATTCTATGAAGATATGAATATCATCTTCCGATGATTGATTACATAAGTTGCATGTAGTGGGAACATCAACCCCCTTCTAGGCTAATCGTGTAGCTGTGGGTAATCCAGGTGAATTCATCAGATATTGCGTGTTTTTTGGATGAAATCAGGTTATAGGCAGATGACATTGTGAACCAGCCCTTTTTGTCCAGCCACAAGTATAGCCTATCAGCAAGGGGACTGATAGGTAGTGGGATTTTGATGATTTCTTTTGTTATAGCCTCGGGGAGAATGAAATCAAGCTTTTCTCTCCACCTTTTCCCCCCATTATATAATCACACAAATTCTTTTTGGTCTATGTTGAGTTGGGGTTCAGTTTTATCCAAAAGAGGCTTTGTTGTTACCCACATGTCTTTCCAGAAATTGATAGATTTTCCGTCTCCTACCGACCAGATAAGCCCTGATTTAAATTTTGTAATCAAGGAGCTGAGTTTTGACCATTTCCATGAGGCATTCCCACTCCTAACGTAGTTAAGTATGTGTTTTTCTTTTAAGTATTTGTGTTGTATAATTTTAACCCAGTTATTCTCGAGTTCCGCTAGAATTTTCCACAGTAGTTTTAGCCGAAGGGCTTTGTTCATGTTTCTTGCTTTCCGTATTCCCAATCCGTCTGCTTTGGATATACATATTTTGTCCCAGCTTATCAGCGGACTATGTTGCGCATCTTTGTTCCAGAAAAAAGTTCTGTTAATTTGGTCAAGTTGCTTGTATATTGAAGCAGGGAGCAAGAAGCTCTGCATAGAATACAGAGGTTTTGATGATAGATTAGATGTAATTAAAATGGCTCTGCCCTGCTGAGATAGGGTGTTTGCCCGCCATTTACTGAGTTGTTCTCTTGATTTATATATAATCTTGCCAAAGGTTTCCTTAGTTACCCGCCCGTTAACGATTGGGCAGCCCAAGTATTTCTCAAAACTTCGTTCTAAGGGTATATTAAGTACTCCTTCTAGTTCTCGTGCTCTTGTCCTTGGGATTCCTAGCGTGGTTTGAAAGGATGATTTGTGGTAGTTTACCTTTTGTCCCGAGAATCTACAGTAGTCCTCAATTATTTCTTTTACTTTTGTACATGCAGAGATGCTTCCTTTTGAGAAAATGATAATGTCATCCGCAAAGGCCAGAAATGGGATGCTAGGGCCAGAATTCCTAAATTTAAAGCCAATACTATTATTTGGGCCCTCTGCGTCTATCGACAATTTACGAGTCAACACTTCTGCACCAAGCAGAAAAAGGAAGGGATAGAGAGGGTCTCCTTGACGTAGTCCTCTAGTTGGTTTAAAGGGTTCCGGTGGTCCATTGTTAACTAGTACGCAGAACGAAACCGTAGTTACACATTCCATAACTATGTCCACAAACCGTTGGTGGAAGTCGAATATTTGGAGCACCAACTTTGTAAATTGCCAGTCTACTCTGTCCTACGCCTTTTCCATATCAAGTTTTATGACAGTCCAGCCTTTCAAGCCTTTTCTTGTGTGAAATGAGTGCAATATTTCATGAGCTATAAGTATATTGTCATGTATTGCTCTGTCAGAAACAAATGCTCCTTGGAGAGGGTGTATAAGTTTTGCGATTATCATTTTTAGTCATTCAGTGATTATCTTGGAGATGATTTTATATAGGGTAGAGCAAAGACTAATCGGTGGATAATGTGTAGTCGTAGAGGGGTTATCATTTTTTGGTATAAGTGAGATAAATGTGTGGTTGATTTGCTTCAGCAGATGGCCAGTGTAGAAAAAAGCTTTAACTGCCTTAGTAATATCAATTCCCACAATTTCCCAATATTTTTTGTAAAACTCAAATGTCATACCATCAGGACTAGGAGATTTATTGCTTCCTAATGAGAAGACAACTTTTTTTATTTCACTGTTTGTTGGCTGCTTGATTAGAAAACTATTTTCCTCATATGTGATGACAGGGTTGATAACTGAAAGGTATTCATGAAGCTGTTGTATTGGAAAGATTTTCTCTCGTCTAAACCTTTTTTCAAAGTCTTTCTGTATTTCCTTTTTAATATTTCCACCCCCAATAATTTGGGTTCTTTCCGCAGAAGTAATTATTCTGATGATTTTCCTATTTCTCCTTCCAAACGCTACTCTATGGAAATAGGCCGAATTAGTATCTGCTAGTTTCCAGTGTTTTAACTTTGCTCTTTAATTCCCAAAAGTTTTATGGAAGCGGAGAAGATTTTCTCGCTTGGATAGGAGGTTTTGTTCTTTAGTGGATGCACTTGAGTTTTGGTTGAGGTTGTGGGTCGATTGTATATCCAATAAGGCTTCTTCGACTTCTTGGAGTTGTCGAAAAATATTTCCAAATGTTTTCTTATTCCAAGCTTTCGCTTTTGGTTAGAGAATTTTTTATTTATATATGATTTGGAACATAGCATAGCCTAAGCAAGTAGCTCTCCAAGATTGGTTAACGATATTGCGAAAGTCTTTCCTCTGAAGCTAGACGTTTTCAAATTTAAACGGAGGGGGTTTGAAAGGGGTGTTCTTTGAGAGGGTGATTGTGATTGGGAAATGGTCCGAGGTAGAAAATGCACCATTTTTAGTTGTGATGTCCGGGAAAAAATATATTATCTCCTGATGGACAAGAACTCTATCATGTTTTTTGAGAATGTTATCAGGACCTATTTCTTTTTACCTCCATGTGAATGGATTTCCAAAGGTCGGGATTTCCGTAAGATAGCATGCATCTTTAAATTCCATGATTCTTTGTAGAATATTTAAGGATTTTCCGCCCCACCACTTTTGTCCGATGCTTGACTAATTTCGTTCAAGTCGCCCATAACTACGCAAGGGAGGTTACTTTGTAAAATCATTTGTCAGAAATTTTGCCAAAATTCCTCTTTATCGGCTGGGTTAGGAGGGGCATAGACAAAGAACATTAGACACTCGAAATTTTCCTTCATGTTTACATATTTTACTGCAATAATTCTTGGGAGGTGATAAATTACGGAGGCTCCGTTTGGATGACATGTTTATAATGCAATTATATATTATGGATCTTTAATTTACACAAGGCATTAATGAGTATAATTTTTTTTGAATTATAATGGATAATTATTCTTTTTTCACTCTTCTCTCTGCCCTCAACAGTCATCTTCTCCTCTCTCCCTCTTCCTAATCTCCACCATTAATCTATCAACTTTATCCTACTCAAATCAAAACAAAAAGGGAATTTCAATTAGTTAGATATACAATTAGATATGACTCGAATCTTGGATGATTGGTGAGTGTATGAATGTGTGAGGAAGAAACAGGCCGGCGTGGTGGATATTGAGGGAGGCGGTGGAAACGGGAGCAAAGGAGAGGTCGGTGGAATAGAGGCGAGAGGCGGAGCCGTTGTTTAATTACAGGCGAAGGAGATTCGGAAATCAGTCTTCCTCGCTTTTGTCTCCTTCCTTGAAAACTTGTAGGGGGAGATTCAGATATCAGAGATTATCTCCCGCTCACTCTTCCTCCAATGGGTAGCATCAGCACTTCCGTTTCGCAGCTCAATAGCCACTTGCCTTCTCTCCCCTCTCTTCCCTCGTACTTCCCCAACTTCTGCCATGATAAGACATGAGTTGTAAGGCTCGGTTTCACCCCTAGAAAGTTTATGCTCCTAGGTCGGACAAGATTCATTTCGTTCGTCGTCGATGAGTCAGTGGAGAACAATCGGGATCTCGCGAGATCTGCTAGCTCAACTGTTGAGGGAGGAGGGCGGAGGCGCTGGGGTGGGGGAGGATGCAGGAAGGGAGATCCGAAGATGGGAAGGGGAAGAGGCACAAAGATGGGGAGTGGATGAAATATAAATTATAATATATTTTTGTTATGCAAACCCTTTTTATAAATATGGATTATTATAATACATAATGAACAATTATAATTAAAGCTTTAAACATGCAAATGGAGCCTGATATAATTTAATTAGTAAAGGAGTTTTCATTCCAAAGTACAACAATCCCACCAGCTCGACCGATTATCGGGGACGAGCAGATATTCGTGAATCCAGCACTTTTTCACAGGGATTCATTCGGTTCTCTTTCTGTTTTTGTTTCCGCTAGGATTAGTATTTGTATATGATCAACTGCGCCATGCGTTGATATTCATCCAGAAGGTTTTCTTTCCTATTCCTATACAGTTCCAATATCTTATTATCATGATCCCTTGGTGTTTGTATGAGCAAGCATAATGTGGTCCCGCCCATAACAGCACGCTACCCCTTGCAAGCCTTGTCTTTGTTTGTTTCCCGGTTGATCATGATCATTTTTATATGTCAGCCACCAATGGCACCATTCATGGGTGATATTTGTGGAGGCCCTTTTGAGGATTAAGAAGGTACTTTGAGGGTCGGGCGTACTATTCTTTACCTTATTGGTGTTTTTATGATATTTATTGACAATTTAAAGCTTGAATTGGTTAAATTATACATACCTCGCTTGTAGGTAGCAGATTTATGTGAAGGAGGCAAAGATAGACGCACTAATATACCATTACAGTTTGTTCTCATACTAAGGTTATCACTCTTATGTTGATATTTTGATATCTCTACCGGTTCGCAAGGGAAGTGAAAAGCAAGCAAGTATAACCTGCTATCAACAAAACAAATCAACAAAGAGGACTTAGTACAGGGATCCCAGGTCAAGGACAGTCCGGCAACAGACCAAGGAATTTATGAGCACAGCCTGGGCAAAGCCGAGAGCCCCACACAAGGGGTGTGTTTCGAAGGGTTAGAATGAGCATATAGACTCACTCATTGTCTTTCGTTAACTGTTTTCCTATTGCCTTGATCTTCAATGTTTCTTCTAAAACAATTGAGAAGAATTAGTCTATCGAGATAGGCTTTTTCCAAGTTTGATATTCTTGTCTCCCAACCCCCTTCACAAACTCCCCCATGCTTACCCAAAGCTTGATTTTTTGCATTGGAAGTGCAGATAGATGTCAAATAGTACTCTTTTATGGCGAGGTGGTGAGTTGAGGTTATTATGGTAGATTTCCTCTTCCAAATAATTAAGTTGCTCCTTTCTAGCATCATGTATACTGCTAAAAAGCACAAGTGGATATAAGGGTTAGATTTTGATTCTTTGTAATTAATCAACGAACAATATTTGATAGTCCAGAGAGAGAGGGAGAGAAGAAGGTGGGTCTCCCTCCGAGTAGCCAAAAGTGCAGCAAGAAAACAAATCTTTCTACTAGGGGTAATAATAAACCAGAATGCACAATTTAAGAGCAAACCAAACAAAGATAACTTCATACATACAAAGGTTACATAGCAGATCGAACCATCATCATAGGGTTTTAGCAAAGACTTGCTAAACAAGCACTTAATTAGATCAAAACAACTAGAATTCACTCGAGATTTAGTCCACTCATAGATGTGTAGCCTGAAGAGCATTTGTACATAATCACGAGATCTCTTATACCACATCTCATACATCAAAACCATATCCTTCATACCATAGTGTGTTACATAACAACTTCAGTACCAATGAGGTGGTAGCAAATTTTTAATACACAAATACCTATCATTCAAATGTTTATAAGCAAAGAGAAGCCATTTTTCCTTTATATTGTAATGATGAGCTTGATTAATGCCTTCAAAAGATATGTATTCAGACCATAGCAGTTTAGTTACAAAGAGTACCCATAATAGTTTGTCAATGTGCCCGAATAGACCCCCCTCCCCCCAAGTAAGGAAAAAGGACGGTTGCATGATTCAGAATTTACCAACAACCCCGCCACCTGCTGCTCAAACTTACACATAACCGAAGGTAAGGTGGAGGGAGCAACAAAGGGGGCAAGGAAGCTTTTCCACATGTTGGGAGACTCAATGAATAAAGAATCAACACCAAGTGCATCTTCAGGAGCATCCATGTACAGAAGAGCTATTGATGAATCTAAGGCATACAACCCCAATATATCCTCACGAGGGTTGTGAGGGGGGTCGAGAGATTCAGAGCAACTTAACAGGCCTAGGGGCAGTTTTACACGGGGATGAACATCCAAACCCGAATTGGATAACAAATTCCTGAGTAGGATTTTAACGCAGTAGACTATAGCCAGCCAACCCACAAGGACTAAAGCCAGCAAGCAGATTGTTACCTGGAAGGCAGCAGCCAACACAGAGCTCCATAAAGTAGTTGTAGCAACCAGGGGAATCACCATGATCGTAGTTTGGTTAGGGCTCTTTCGGGAGGAAAGGGATGGCGAGGCATGCTCCTCAAACACAGAGGCACAAACGTGTTTACTCAGCATGTTTCCCATGAAAGAGTTTGGCATAAGATGAGAACAAAAATATGTGTTAGCTTTCAATGATACACAAATAAATTTGATAGATTTGAAAAGCAATTCCCTTATTCTAGTTTTTTTGCAATTTCTCTTCAGCATGGAAGATATAATATGTAGTCCATGAAAAACACTTTTGCAGTTATCGGGAACGGAGGAGATAAGGACCCATCATCCTAGCTGCTCAAACTAAAACAATAAAAGGTACGGAGCATGAGGAGCAATAATAGAAGAATAAGGCAATTCAGTGAGACTTGTTTTGGAAAAACAACTTAGTACCCTCCAGATTTTATCTACCAGTTTAATAAGAGTATCAATCAGCTTCTCAACATCATAATTAAACCTACATCCATCAACCCCCAACAAGCAGAGGATGTTTTTCATGGAATTTAATTCCAAACACCCCATCATAGCATCATTAGGGACGAAATCATGATACAAATGAGTTTTACCCCCAACAAGCAGATGGGTTTCTAATAAGGTACTACGAGGTACCCTGATGGGTTTGAACAAGTGGGCCCAAGGGAAACCTTTCAACATAACCAGATCAGCAGCATTCGAAGCATTTCCCTCTTTTCTTACTAAGAAATTAGATGATGTAACTCATCGAGTATTATCATTTGGAATGTCAAAACTGCTAAATGAAAGGGAGAATATAAAACTCAATAATTTTTTATTGTTAATCTAACTTAGCTAACAAACTCTCTAGTATTTGTGCTTCAATCTAACAGATCAAGTGGTACAAGAGATCATCTATTTAATGGTTGGTTTTCAAGGAATGCTCAGGGTCTGTTTAACAAGGGTGTTTTAGAGTGTTAGATAAAGCGTTTTTGCGTTTCCTTAGAAAAACGTTCTCATAATTATGTTTGGCAGGGTATTAGCGTTTCATCAACAGCTCCCATGTGAAAGCATTTGATGAAATTTGAAGAGCTTTTGACATTGAAAAAATGGAATTATCTCTCTCCTCTCTTCAATTTCACATCTTGGTTAACTATCTTCATTTCTGTCTTCACAAAAGCTTTTGCAATCGATTCATGAAGCTCCTTCCATGAGAGTCTCCCGACAACGAACTTCGATCTCGCGGTAAGATTTGCAAGCTTTGCAATCGATTTGATTTATCAGCTTGCTTTTGAAAATCACTGATATCCATTTCCTTTTGTTAGTAGAGGCACTTCGCAGGTTCCATCTCGCTTTCTCCGCCAAGCACTTTTGCTTTCACATTCTTCAGGTAATAGTGGTTTGGTTTCTATGTGATTTCACTTTCTCATTCTTTGCTGCCCACTTGTCTCGATGCAATTTTGATTTACATTAACGCCGATTTTCGATTTGCATAAAACCATACTTGTGTGTCTGAGATTTTGGATTTGCACCAAACTCTAACTTTTTATTTTCATGGTCTGAGAATAATTTGAATTACATAATTAAGATTGAGTGTTGCTAATCACATAAACAAACTAGAATCAAATTGGGTTTTCTAAAGGAGTGAACAGAAGAGTACATTACATGTGTAATTCTCAACAATTTTCCATTATTTGGGTTTTTCTAGAAGGATGAACAATATATATTGTTGGAATTTTCTTAAAATGAAATGTTGTATCCATTTTTATGGTACCTGTGTTCATGGCGGTTCTGTACTTTGTTATGTAACTTATGTTGTCATGTTGGATACTAGGATTATAATTATGAAAAAGAGAGTAGAATGTTGAGTCCTGAATCTTGTTTATCCTACATCATTGTGCTCTAGTCATGAGAATTTGTTTTTGTAGGTTCTATTCTTGAATATTCTTGTGATTATTTAGGTATTGAAGCTGAATTGCATACATTACTTCCACTTTTATAATGTTAACCTCAATCTAATGTGAAGTTCCGGTTACATATGTGTTGTATATGAAAGATCGATCATTTTAAGTGTGCTTTCTTGCTATAATATATTTGTCAATTGATATTGGATTGTCCATGCCTTTTCTCCATAAGAAGTAATAAGCATAATGCATAATGATAAAATTTATTAATATCTCTGTCTATCAGTTGGGGATTTTTTAATCATTAAGGTATTTAGAAGAACTTATCCATAAAAGAATATGAAATTTGATTTTCAACTTTGAAGTTTGAGTGCATTTATGTTATATGGTCTAATTTTGTATAATCAATAATAGTTTTGTACCTAGAGGGAAGTTTTGTTTTAAGGATTCTCTGAACCTGTCAATCTAAAATGATATATATTTATGACTTACTTTGATAGTACTTGATGCATCTTTTGTACAACACTGCCTATTGACGATGGAATGTGGTTGTTCGCAATCACATGGACCTTTCCCAAGTTTTGAGTGTTAAATATATATCGTTTCTAGCTTGTTTATGAAATAATAAAACATAAAAGTGTCGATGGAATGTTGTTAGCAATTACAGGGGCTCTGACAAGTTTTGAGTGCTACATACCGTTTCTAGCATGTTTAGAAATAATTAAACTTACGCGCACGATTGCTATATCTAGTTTCGATTGCTTCTTTCTCTTCTTTTTTCCTTCTTTTTTTTCCGTGACTGTCTTTGATTCACTTGGTAGTTAAAGCCATAAATTGTGCCTAAAGTGGTGATGCTAGTCAATATTCTGACAATAAAACATTGAAGGTAATACTTGTGCCATACTTAATTGTCCCAAAATATTCTGATAGTAAACTGTTGATGATGGTTAATATTGCAACTTTGTGTTGTCATTAGACATTAATATATATTTTACCTATGCATCTCAATTGACTGCCTTAGGGAAGTTTATCTATGCATCTAAATGGAAATTGTTTCTTTGACATTGGTGTCATTTGACACTAGTGACATGAATCCTACGTGTCAATTGAATCATTAAATTATTTGATTAAAAAAACAAAAGAAAATTAATTAAATCGTAGATTATGTTTTCAACAGAGATTCCCTAAAATTAGCCAGCTATTTCACACGGGAGAGGGGAAAAACCAACAGAGAGGGTCGATAAAGAAGACCTAGTTCGACAACGGCGGCGTTGCAAAGATGTTGGCTCCGTCGCCGCCTTCCATCTTGTACCAGAATTCACCGTCAATTGAAGAAGATCCTAGTTCGATGTTGTGAGGAGGAAATCAAGTATGAAATATAACGAAATAGATCAAACCAGATTTAGGCTCACGCAAATAAATACAAGACTCCTCCAATGCAGTAATGGGAAGTCAGGATCGAATCCACGAGGAAGCGTGTCAGCGGATCCTAGGCAGCTGTAAATCTCACAGAAAAAGCAGAAAGGACAGAAACAAAGGAACAAAAGCAGAAATAGAAATAAAACAGAAAAGGACAAACAAAAGCAAAGATCAAACGAAGACAGAAAAGACAAAGCAAAGTAGAAACAAAAGCGAGGACACAGAAGTTGGTCGATATCGACTAACTGTCCTCGATATCGACTACAGATGTCGACAATAGAAACTCAACAAAGCAAATAGACAACTCGACCTAGACAAGCCAACTCGATCTCGACCAGTGTCTACTCGAGATCGACGAGGCTCTACTCTATATCGACTAAGAATGCAGAAAACGTAAATTGCAATTTCTCGAACCCAAAACTCAGAATTCCGATGAAATAAATCAATATAATAAACGACTTCCAAGGCCAGGGTATCAACACCACAACGATAACCATGCAAAGTAACACATAAAGGCATAAAAGATCATGCTTTCCATCAAAATAACTTTCGTTACTAACAAATAGGCATATAGAGGCTTTCGCATAAACCCTAATTGTTACTAACCCTTTTTCACATAATTAATCCAAGCTGCATTAAGATCACTTTCGTTTCAATAACACAAACAATGATCACCTTCAACTCTCGCAAAAGAATCATGCTCATAGGGATAGAAGACGAATTGCATAACAAGATCTGACCTTTACCGCATCACCTTACATGGCCACCGTCGGGCTCACCCCATCCCCAGAAGTGGGTGGACTACTCTCTCTTCATCATCAAGAAAGACATCAAATAACAAAAGAAACTAACTTGCATTAAATTAAATAAAGAAAGCTTACAACCAACAAGACAAATCCGCTTTCGCCTTTCCACCTTGCTTGCTACAAACTCTCTCTCTCTACTCCTAGTTACTTGAATGGAATTGATTGTGTTTCTGAATTCTATAAAAAACCAGCCCCTAGGGCTTTATTTATAGTCTTCTATTCCTTACTAATCAAGGATAGAATCTTCTATCTATATCTACTTAAAAGCTTAAAGATAAATAAATTGCTTAAGAATTTAAATCTATATCTAAAGTTGTAAAATATCTTCCAATGTAGGTAGAACTCCTCTTTCATAGATAGACTTGATCAAATTGGATAGAATCTCGGCCAACTCGACTTCCTTCGTGCCCAAGTAACTCCAACTCGACTCGGACTGCTCTCGTCGACGCGTTTCCAGAAACTGGGCTACTCGATATCGACAAGGGCTACTCGACATCGAGTAGGATTGTCGTCGACTGGTGTGGCTTGGCTCCTCGGATGACTGGTGCTCGACAAGACTCGGATCTGGGCTCCTTGGCTCCTCGATCTCGACTAGGACAACTCGAGATCGAGTAGAGGTGTGGTCGAGGATGGCTCGCTGGTGATGTCGAGGGCTCCTCCTCGGCATGCACTCGGACAGACGCGGTGCTGGTCCTCGATCTCGACTAGATCTCCTCGAGTAGGGTTCTGCTCGGCGTCTTCGTCCTCGGCTTCTCGGCATGGCACAGCTTCATCGACTCCGGGTGTGGCGTCTAGGCTTTGTCGATCTCGACAAGCTGTACTCGAGATCGAGTTGGCTTCCGGAGTTGGGTTGGTCTGGCTCTCGACACTGCTCTTAGTCGACAAGGCCTGTGCTCGGACATGTTCGTCAAGATCGAGTAAGGTTCACTCGAGATCGAGTAACCTTGGCTCTCAGCTTGATTCGACTGGTTCCGCTGCTTCTTTGACCTTGGACTTCTGTAGTAGATTTCCGAGCTTTTCTGACCTTCTTTAGAATTGCTGTAAAACGTCTCGAATTCTGCGAATTTAAACAGAAACTGGTGTAGATTCCATAATTTGGCAAATAAACATAAGCTACATAGATTCTGTACTATCTTAGCCCAAATGCATGCAATGTATGCAGAAATCGATATAAAAGTAAGTGTATAACATGGCAAATTAGGCTCACAACAAACACCCCATACTTAAGCTTGCTTGTCCTCAAGCAATACTTTTATTTGTCATTCAGGGGAAGAAATCAAAACTCTAAACATCTTAGATTCATTCTTATATGTCCCTGCAATCAATTACCATCCTTGAAAAGGTACTAGTGTCACAGATCCATGCATGTGTAATTATACAAAAGCAACATCTACTCATAAAAGGAGGGTTATGCAAAACATTCATTCGTGACAAAGCATTAATAATCAAGAGGACTTTAATTTAAGCTCAATAGGGAGTAGATTGGTAAAAGGCTAAAGGTGGGCAATTTTTGGCAATGTGGTGCTAATGATCCGGGGAAATGGAGTATTTCCAAACTTTCTTTACCACATCCCTTCTTTATAAGATTCATCACCTTTCATAATGCTTTTCTCAATAATAATGCTTTTACCTCTCTAACCTCAGCACTGCCTTCTCGCGAGTCGCAAACATGGGTGTCATGAATGGCCCCGGATACTTAGTGCGTCGGACTCCTCACCTGGTGTCCCATCTCGCCAAACTATTATCTCAGCGAGCAGGGTCGATCTTTGATCGGATTTTCTTTCACTCATTAAATTTTCCATATATTTCAAACATTTCCGCCAAACTCCAATAATGATAACAACAACACAATCACCATATGACATCTCCATAATGTAACATCATTCTCAACATAATCCCCGGATAAGGTAAAGAATGGGCAATATTTAGATCATGTGGAGCAATATATGAAATAAGGCATATTATGGCTTTTGTGATGCATAAGCATAGGTTAGGCTAGGATTATAAACAATGAGCATTTTATGGAAATATAAAGTCCTCCATCCTCTTATCATGCCACATGTCAAAAGTAACTTCAAATTTTACCTCCTTTCATGGTTTTCAAGAAATAATGCACTTCATTGTGACTTCCCTTTACTAGGCAATTTCATGATATATCTCTAATGAATCTAATTTTGCATCGTCGAGTTCAATAAAGCTTCCATGACATTTATTCAAAATTTTCAATGGGGGTCATTTTTCTCAAATTTTGGAAATCATGCATATAAGCACATAAATCAATAATGCATTCCAAAATAGCCATGTAGCAATTCAAAGAAATAAATTCTATATATGCACACATAATGTCAAATATGGCCAATATGCATAAAGTAAGCCCTTCCCCCACCCCATACTTAAACATTACAGTGTCCTCACTGTAAAAAAAACAAGGGTAAAGAAAGAAACTCACTAGACAGGTGTGCAGTGCTTCTTAATTTCGAATGAAGGAATCGCCTGGGCCGAGTATGATCTTGCTTCTATCCATGGACCTGAAAAGTGTAGAAGATATATACCCACAATAGAAAAACTAAAAGTTTCAAAACAAAAAAAAAGCAACAAAGTCTCAAAAGTCCTAAAAAGTCTATGTACAAGCTCTAGATTTTATAGTCGCTAGGCCGACTTTCCATTTAGCTCAAGGTGGCATCTGCAGGGCCCATGTAGCCTGGGCCTCAAATAAGACTCCATTCTTGTCCATCAGTTGTAATCCTCCAGAATGGATCTTGTTCACCACGAAAGGTCCCATCCGCTTCTTGTTGAATTTGTTGGGGAACCAATGATCATTTGATTTAGAGACATAGAGCTTGTCTCCAACTTCATACTCCTTGGGCTCATCATTAGATATCCTACATAAGCGCACATACCAAGGCAAACCTCTCCCATGTATAGATAGATCTTTAATGGAAATAGGACAAGAAAGATCCATACCTTGGCTTACCTTTGCAGAGACGGAATCGGGGACCACGGTGTTTGGTCGATCTCGACTAGGGCTAGTCGATCTCGACGAGTCTGCAGGTTCTGGTGGTGAGCTGCTCGAGGATGCAGAAGTCGATGAAGGGGAGGGCTAGTCGACATCGAGTGGCCTACTCGATCTCGAGTAGGATTCTCCTTCTGGCGTCTTCAGTGTCGAGGAAGTAGGAGCTGGGCCAGCAAGGTGGTGGTCGATATCGAGTACCGTACTCGATCTCGACGAGGGTTCAGGTTCTGGAGTCGTCAGCGTCGAGGAAGGCGAAGCCGAGGCAGTAGAGTGGTGATCGATCTCGAGTACCATACTCGATCTCGAGTAGCTCTCAGCTTCCATGTTGCTGCTCGATGACGCTGGTGCTGGTGGAGGCTTCTATTTTTGGTCGAGATCGACTAGGGTCCTCGATGTCGAGGAGTCTTGGTCGATCTTGACCCCATACTTGGCTCCTGTCAAGGCATCCGAAAAATAGTTAGTCCATAACGACGTACCTTGGTTTGTGTCGATTGGATTTTCTGTGTCCTCCTTTAGGATTGCCATGATCTCCTCCACCTGGGCCTCCATGTCCCTTTTTTCCAGTTCCTCAGGGGTCATATTTCTTACCTTGGGTTCCCCGCAAGTGATGTAGCCAGCTGAGATAGATTTTACCTCTTCCATTGGACCTGTATGCCTTTCAGTTTTATTAAAGGAATACTCAATTACCTCATCGCTGATGTTGAAAGTGAGCACTCCTTTCCTTACGCTTATGTTGGCTTCCACTGTTGCCAAGAAGGGTCTTCCTAGAATAATTGGACAAACAGGATCTTCTTGCATATCAACAACTAGGAAATCAGCAGGGACAAAGAATTTACCTACTTGTACTGGCACATTATCCACCATGCCTGTTGGAATGACCACTGTGTTGTTGGCCATGTAAAGTCTAGCATCCACAGGCTCTAGGGCACCTATCTTAATCTTGGACCAAATCGTTAAAGGCATTATACTTACACTAGCTCCAAGATCACATAAGGCATTAATTTTGTATGGACCAAATCCAATGGTTATAGCAAACTTACCTGGATCTGGCCTCTTCTCCAGTATGTCCAAATGGCTGCATTCCTCTGTAATTTCAGCCATCGATCGCTTTTTGCTCAGAATCTCCTTCAGGAACTTGACATAGGATGGCATTTCATTGAGAGCTTCTGTGAAGGGGATGGTGACGTTGAGCTTCTGAAGCATCTTGATGAAGCGCTGAAATTTCTTTTCTGCCGGGTCCTTAGGAGATTTTGTGGGAAAAGGCAGCTTCTTTTTCTGATTCGGAGCCAGAACAGACGTTGGAGGTGCTGTAGTTTTCTCGATCTCGGCCTGACCCTCCTCGATGTCGAGTACACCCTTGTCGATCTCGACCAGATTGGGTGATGTCGAGTTGTTGTTTAGTGCAGACGAGGGCTTTTGAAGTTTCTCCTCGAGATCGACGAGTCCCTCCCGAGATCGACTACGCTCTGGTCGATGTCGACTAGCTGCTGGTCGACTTGCTGGTCCCCTTTGTTCTGCTGCTTTCCAACTTCTGGCTCCTGCAGTTGATGGCCGCTTCTGAGTTTTACAGCAACGATGTGTCCAGTCTTTCCCTTAGGATTTGGTTCTGAAGATCCAGGGAGCGCACCTGACTCTCTGGGGATTCCCGCTGCTAGCTGACCAATCTTTGTATCAACTGATTTTCGCCATATATCAATTTCCCCAGGCCTAGAGTTGACACCTTGCATCTGAGTGTAGACGGAGTTGAAGGACTGCCTAGTTTCTGAGTGATTCCTCCGTATTTCCTCCAGGACTGTCTATATATCATCCCTTTTCTGTTCCCTTTCCGGATGTCCTGGAGCTCTGTAGGGCGGGGGGTTCCTAGGGGCACCTTGGTTCCATTGCGGTTGCTGAAACCTTTGGTCCCCCATGTAGCGATTGGGACCCCCTGCGTAAGCTACCTCCTCGTGGTGCTCTGCCAGCCTGACTTGCTCTGTGTGTGTGCACTCATTAGTGGTGTGCCGCTGCGATCCGCATTCGATGCAAGGCTAGTTGACAGAAAGGTATTTTACTTGCTTGAGGAGCTTCTTGTTCTGATCTCTGTAGTACTGCTCCCTTACATCAGGATCAATCTCTTTAGGAGGGTCATAGAGGGGCATGGATGGTGCTGGCCTGGCGTAGGGGTTCTCTTCATAAGTTGCAGTAGACCCATACTTGTTGTCATAGTTAGTGAGCTTCTCCAGCACACCCCAAGCGTCAACTGGTGGCATTGTCAGATACTCATAGCGAGTATAATGGTTGATTCTGTCCTTAGTGACTTGATCAAGAGAGTTGAAGAAGATCTCTTGAATGACGTAGGGTGGCTGTCCATGAGTAGGGCAAGATCGCAGCAGTTCTTTGTAGCGCTCCCATGCCTTTGCCAGCGCTTCCCCTTGCTTCTGTTTGAAGGCGGTGATTTTCTGGCGGAGATGTGCTGTTTTGGCGGGTGGGAAGAATTTATTCAGAAACTCTTGCTCTACTTGGACCCATGTTGTTAATGATCTTGGTTTCAGCCCTTCAAGCCACTTCAGTGCAGGTCCATCGAGAGACCAGCGAAAAGCCTTCATCTTGACATATTCCAAAGTTGTACCTTCAGCAAGAGTACGGCACATGTCAGAAAAATTTGTAATATGTTCAAGAGGACACTCATTAAATCTACCAAAAAAGGCATTATTTTTAAGCTCTATAAGAAATTGAGTGCGAATTTCAAAAGAGTTTTCAGGGATAAGAATCGCCGATTCAGGCACGACGAGAGTTGGGTGCATATAGTCCTCTGCCGTGGTTGGGTATTGGGCAAGCTCAGCCTCTGCTTGTTCCCTTGCTGCTTTCTCAGTGGCGATAGCAGCATCTTTAGCAGCCAATTCCCTTGCGATCAGCTGTTCCTGTGTCTCCGCAGCTGCCATGGCTCTTTGGAGTTTAGCTCTGATGTGTAGAAGGCGCTCTGGTTCGTCTAAGCCGTCAAACTCAGGTAGTTGACCAGAACGGCGCATACAACTGTAAATTAACTCAAAGAAAAAGTAAGATCTGACTACCTAAGGCGCGAATGATAGCTTCCCCGGCAACGACGCCAATTTGTTGTGAGGAGGAAATCAAGTATGAAATATAACGAAATAGATCAAACCAGATTTAGGCTCACGCAAATAAATACAAGACTCCTCCAATGCAGTAATGGGAAGTCAGGATCGAATCCACGAGGAAGCGTGTCAGCGGATCCTAGGCAGTTGTAAATCTCAAAAAAAAAGCAGAAAGGACATAAACAAAGGAACAAAAGCAGAAATAGAAATAAAACAGGAAAGGACAAACAAAAGCAAAGATCAAACGAAGACAGAAAAGACAAAGCAAAGCAGAAACAAAAGCGAGGACACAGAAGTTGGTCGATATCGACTAACTGTCCTCGATATCGTCTACAGATGTCGACAACAGAAACTCAACAAAGCAAACAGACAACTCAACCTAGACAAGCCAACTCGATCTCGACCAGTGTCTACTCGAGATCGACGAGGCTCTACTCTATATCGACTAAGAATGCAGAAAACGTAAATTACAATTTCTCGAACCCAAAACTCAGAATTCCGATGAAATAAATCAATATAATAAACGACTTCCAAGGCCAGGGTATCAACACCACAACGATAACCATGCAAAGTAACACATAAAGGCATAAAAGATCATGCTTTCCATCAAAATAACTTTCGTTACTAACAAATAGGCATATAGAGGCTTTCGCATAAACCCTAATTGTTACTAACCCTTTTTCACATAATTAATCCAAGTTGCATTAAGATCACTTTCGTTTCAATAACACAAACAAGGATCACCTTCAACTCTCACAAAAGAATCATGCTCATAGGGATAGAAGACGAATTGCATAACAAGATCTGACCTTTACCGCATCACCTTACATGGCCACCGTCGGGCTCACCCCAGCCCCAGAAGTGGGTGGACTACTCTCTCTTCATCATCAAGAAAGACATCAAATAACAAAAGAAACTAACTTGCATTAAATTAAATAAAGAAAGCTTACAACCAACAAGACAAATCCGCTTTCGCCTTTCCACCTTGCTTGCTACAAACTCTCTCTCTCTCTACTCCTACTTACTTGAATGGAATTGATTGTGTTTCTGAATTCTATAAAAAACCAGCCCCTAGGGCTTTATTTATAGTCTTCTATTCCCTGCTAATCAAGGATAGAATCTTCTATCTATATCTACTTAAAAGCTTAAAGATAAATAAATTGCTTAAGAATTTAAATCTATATTTAAAGTTGTAAAATATCTTCCAATGTAGGTAGAACTCCTCTTTCATAGATAGACTTGATCAAATTGGATAGAATCTCGGCCAACTCGACTTCCTTCGTGCCCAAGTAACTCCAACTCGACTCGGACTGCTCTCGTCGACGCGTTTCCAGAAACTGGGCTACTCGATATCGACAAGGGCTACTCGACATCGAGTAGGATTGTTGTCGACTGGTGTGGCTTGGCTCCTCGGATGACTGGTGCTCGACAAGACTCGGATCTGGGCTCCTTGGCTCCTCGATCTCGACTAGGACAACTCGAGATCGAGTAGAGGTGTGGTCGAGGATGGCTCGCTGGTGATGTCGAGGGCTCCTCCTCGGTATGGACTCGGACAGACGCGGTGCTGGTCCTCGATCTCGACTAGATCTCCTCGAGTAGGGTTCTGCTCGGCGTCTTCGTCCTCGGCTTCTCGGCATGGCACAACTTCATCGACTCCGGGTGTAGCGTCTAGTCTTTGTCGATCTCGACAAGCTGTACTCGAGATCGAGTTGGCTTTCGGAGTTGGGTTGGTCTGGCTCTCGACACTGCTCTTAGTCGACAAGGCCTGTGCTCGGACATGTTCGTCGAGATCGAGTAAGGTTCACTCGAGATCGAGTAACCTTGGCTCTCAGCTTGATTCGACTGGTTCCGCTGCTTCTTTGACCTTGGACTTCTGTAGTGGATTTCCGAGCTTTTCTGACCTTCTTTAGAATTGCTGTAAAACGTCTTGAATTTTGCGAATTTAAACAGAAACTAGTGTAGATTCCAAAATTTGGCAAATAAACATAAGCTACATAGATTCTGTACTATCTTAGCCCAAATGCATGCAATGTATGCAGAAATCGGTATAAAAGTAAGTGTAAAACATGGCAAATTAGGCTCACAACATTCGACAGCAGTGGTGGTGTGAAGATGTTGTCTCCATCGCCGCCATCCATCTTGTACCCGAACGCACCGGCAATTGAAGCCAAAGGTTAAGACGTCCATCTTTTGTTATGATTTTTCCATTGTTAGATTCTATTGATACAGGTGAACAAGTCCTCTCTTGTTGCATTTTCTCTTGCTTTCATTGTAGAACTTGGGGTTTTTTCGGGATTGGGTGAAAAAAATTGGTTGATATCTTTAATCTTTGTAAATTTGAGTAAGAAAATTCGCTTCATAGCTTGAATCTTTGCTGAATTTGATAAATTATCAAAAACACGGTAAGGCTGCATTTAAGGCCTGTTTGGGGGGGATATATTGTCAAGTTTTTTTTATAGAAAAAAACAACAACACCTGGGCTGATGTTTGTCAAAGGGTTATTCGGGGTTGGCTACTTCGGAGGTGGAGATTATACGGGGTTGGAGAAGGCCCATAATCCAACCCTTATTCATGAAGATTGTAGAGGTTGTTGGAGTCGAGAACCTTATATCCGATGCCCTTGCCTCTGATTCAACATTACGTTCTTCTTCTTTTTGTCGATATGAGTAGGCCGCCATTCGCAAGGTGCAACTTCACGTGGTTGGTGCAGTACCTTCGGGGTGGGCAATTCATGTGACTCCGTTCAGAAACGACACCAGGTTAGTTTATTCATCTCAATATTGTTGTGGAAACTCGAAAATCACTGTCAATCATCCCTCACAACTCGCAATCGTTTGGGTTTGAATCTTCAATCGTTATGGTTTTGACTGGGCCTTGAATTTCCGATGGTCTGTCTTCGATTTCAATTGCTAATGGTTCAATAGCTTTCAATCTTCAATCGTTCCCAGGTTTTAGGGTTTCTGAGAGTCTTGACTTTCTGATGTTTTGTCTTCAACGATGCTGTCATTCTTGCATTTGTGAGATTTATGTTCGATTTCTTTAGTTCATGAGCATTGCAGTTGAAGGTCGACTCTTCAATGTCTGGTCTTTTTCCGACTCTTCAATCTGATGTTTTCTCTTTGATGTTGTTGTCATTATTGCATTTCTTAGATTTTTGTTCGATTTCTTCTGTTCATGAACATTCAGATCTATATGATGTTTCTGTCATTATTGTCATAGTATTTTTCCATTTCTACAGATAGTAGTAAGCATCTATAACTAGATTACAATGACTCTATGTGCATCATGGTGTAGCCATGTAGAAAAGGAGATAGTAATGAGTAGTTTCATCTAGCTATGTTGTCATAAGAGATAATACGTGAATCATGTATAATATTTTGAACTTAGATTGTCTGTTATTTTATTCTACTTGATGAAATATGGTGTATGCTCAAGAAGATGTCGTGGACATGGTTGCTAATGAGCAGTTTACCTTTACATTGTTACTGGAATTATCTGTACAATTTATATTTTCATATTTAATGCTTAAGTGATGAGCTTATTTCATTGAAATTTGCATGCTTCATAAAGTTCAAATTGGATGGCATTTATTCTTATTGTTGCCTTCAAATGACAATATACTAATGTTGTCAAGATTACTGAATCATACCAACTGTTTGCTTTGTCAAGTGCATATATATGGCATTTTCATGAATTTCTATGAAATCAATTCAGTAATTCATTGTTAAAAAGTTATTTCCATATTTATGATCAAGTTCTATGCTTTACACTTTTGATTATTTCCGTGGATAGTAGTAAGGAGTTTGTAGTACATTGGCGGTAAATCTGGAGCTTGCTAGATACAGTTATATGCATTTCTTTTAGCTGCGAGTTTAGATAGGAAAATAAAGCAAACAGTTGGTAGTGAGTAGGCTTGTACTTGTGTGTTCTTTTTATTGGACTATTAATGATAATGTATACATCTAATACCTACATGAGCATTCAGTGAATTATTTTATTTTGGGTTTGTTTTGTTATCTGCCTTCCGTTGGATAGTCATTAATCTTGTATTCACTAATAATTATTTCTTTCATTTTCATTGACAATGTAGCAGAAAAAACAAGTTAGTTGAGATGGGTAGTTTGATATGGCCTCGAGCAATAGAACATCATTTTGGAATGATGAGTTGATGAAGAAGTTACCGGATACGTTGTTTGCATATCAACTTGAATTCGGTTAAGAGGAACCAATTAGATGGGCTCAGATAGCGTGCGAGTTCGAGAATCCTAGGTAAGAAATGACGTACCGAGACCCTAAAAAACAAGCATCGACAAATGAAGCTTTGGTGGAGGTTGTGGCAATATTTTAAAGATGGGGATGACAGGGTTTAGTTGGGATGCAGAAAAGGGGTGTGTCAATGCACCTAACGAACGGTGGGATAAGAAAATTGGGGTATGTGTTGTTATGTACCTACTTTGTTAAAAAATTTGCTAATCTATATGTACCTACTTTGTTAAAAATTTAGAAGGAAGGGTATCCCACCTGAGCTAGAAGAGTTGTTGGACAAAGTTTACGAGAGGAAGGCTGAAGCATTGGATGTTGGGGATGAGCCTGACTCTGATGACGATACACCATTTGGGAAGGAGGCCATACAAGATATCCTTGAACAAATGATTTGTGACAATCAAGATGGATGTTAGGAACTTTGAAGGGCTTATATAATCTATGGTTTGTGAATTGTGTTTTGGGCTTATATAATCTATGGTTTGTGAATTGTGTTGTTTCTAGGATTGACCTGAACTTGTTGTAATGGAGTATGTTAAATGCATGATTGTATGAATGCTGTTTCGAAAAAATGTACAACTTTTGTGCTTCATCTTAGTTAGAAATACAAATCCATCTTAAATTGAGTCTAAACTACTTGATTTGTTGAGTTCATATAGAGCTGGCAAAACCCGACCTGAACCCGAAAACCCGACCCGATCTACTCGAAACCGATTGTTTTGAACACCGATCCAACCCGTCCATTTTGGACCCGAAATCCGAATAAACCAAACCCGATTCAACCGAAACCCATTAAGACCCGAACCTATTATAACTGAAACCCAAAATAACCCGAACTTTAAGATACATTCTAGTGATTTAAAAAAAAATGAATATTAAAATACTAAAACTCGAGGCAACCGAAACCTGAATAACCGAAACCCGAACCCGATCCAACCGAATGAGCAAATTATTAGAAATTACCCGAAACTCGAATGACCCGAAACCCGACTAACCGAACCCAAAACCCGACCCGACCTGCCCGATTGCCACCTCTAAGTTCATACCTGAGATTTAGTTTACTTTGTTAGTTCATGAAGCTTAAAACTGCTAACTTTGGGACGGTTTTGTATGAATTTTTCCAGTTGATAATTCAAATTCATATAGATTTGGAATTTCTTTATTTCTTGTTTTAGGACTCATGTTGATTTTCGTTGTCCTATTTGAACAGGGGAAAGGTTTGCAGAGATTGTAGGGAGTCCATATTACATGGCGCATGAGGTCTTGAAGAGAAACTATTGGCATGAGGTTTGTAGAGATTGTATTTATTCGTGGTTCACATATGTGCTGCTTGAATTGCTCCATATCCAAGACAAATCGAACTCCTATCAATGGTCTAATTTTACTTCAGCCTACAAGTATTTACTGAGTTTTTGCTCTTTAATTTGTTTACAGAATATCCATGGATACAGAATGGAAAGAAAGTTCCAAATATTCCATTGGGCGATATTGTCAGGGCATGACTTTCCAGTTGTGTATGATGGTGATGATCATGATTCTTGGGGGCTTCTCCATGGCTGTGAAGTTTTTTTACTGCGTACTTCATTGGGCAGTGGCTAAAGATAGAAGACAAGGGATTTGGGGCATATTTGTCTTTTTATGGTTAAAAGAAAAAAAAATAACATTATACTCACCAAACACCCCACCGGGGTTATTTTAAAAAACAATCTCAACCTCTTCCATCCCCATAACTCATACAATAATCTACACCTCATATAACCCCTTAAAAATAATCTCAATCCCTTAAAAAAATAACTCATTGACTAACATACCCTTTGTTACTGAGAGATTGCTTGGGGTTAGCTTCGAAACACGGTAAGGCTTGCTTTTTCCTCGTGATGAGACGATGAACATCTCCCAATCAATTCGAATTCATCCCTGGGATGTTGTTATGGGCCCCATTTCAATTTTTTTTTTCTATTTTTTGTTCAAATCCTAGCATGCTTTTGCTAAGTTATGCATCCCACTACCCCTTTGGTTTTATTTGATTTTCACAGGACATGCTGCGCATGCATCGTTGAGTTTCTCTCGCTCTACGAAACAAAAATATTAGTCTAGGCATTGACCAAGTTTGAGATAGATACACATAATATCATCATTAATCTAGTAATCTTTAACGATGAAGATACTCAAACATTTCTTTTCATGTTGTATGTAGTTTTTACTCTTATTGGATGATGTTGAAACTAATATCTTATTCTCTTATATGTCTGTCTTTCTAGTTGTTCAATCTAAATTGTTCAAAGCAAGAATGTGAATGCAACAAAAGTACATAGATCAGTTCTACACGTGGAAACTAACTAGGTGTGTTGTGTAAAGTAGGTTCACTAGATGTGTCGTGCAAGTATTGTATTAGATTTTGGGATTGCAATTAGAAATTTTGATTGACAATTAATTGAGGGTTTATGAGTTGAAATTTAGGATTCTGAATCAAAGACTTGCTACTGAATAATGGTCTATTTGGATTCCCATTGCATTTTAATTATAATTAAAATGCATGTATTAAATTGAAAAGCTCATTATAAACATAATTGATAATTGATGTGATTTAATGATAAAAATAATTATTACTCCGTACTTTTCGGGAAGCTCTCGATTCTTCTCTTCTCCCTCAACCCACCCTCTCTCTGTTCTTCCGCCTAAACCCCTCCCTCCATCTCATTCTCACTAACTCTAATCACCAATTCCAAAGGAATTTTTTTTTATGAAATCGGGTTCATCTTGTACTCGTATCTTCGATCAATTTCTCGTTGTTCTCCCTCTCTAAGCTTCTTGCTCACGCCGAAGTTTCGATCGGGGTTCGGTACATCCGAGTGGTCCTCCATCGTCAATTCATCATCCCACCACCACGGCACCACCTGCTCTCTTGCTTCTCGCCTAGTTCTTCTTGCTGAATCCGGAACTAGGGAGACCATTTGCCGAATCTAGAATCGTAGTAGCCTCCATCCGTCCCATCGCCACCTATTTTCCCGTCAAAAAATTCACCAAATCTGGACTCATTGCCAATCGCCATAGCATTGCACCTCTTCAACGTCTAGATGGCAGTCGAAGCGGCTCGCGTCTTCAAACCCTGGAGAAGATCTATGGTAGCGTGTGAAGAGCAACACCAAAGCGGGGGCGGTGGAAGGTGGGCAACGGGTGAAGAGGTCGACGGATGCTGGGCAACCTTTTTGTCCCTGCCAACCAATTCCCTCTCTCCCAAGGGCCGGGTTGAAGCCGCGGGTGGTGGCCGACCGAAGTGTATGAGGAGGAGCAAAGGAGGCGGAGCCGCGAAGGGGATAGGAATCCAAATAATCCTTTCTAACTTAAAACATTTTTTCACATAGGTCATCCAAACAACATTTAAATTTTAATTACATTATAATTAAAAATTAAAAACAAGTCTTTATAAGCATAATCTAATAGGAATCCAAATAGACCCTAAGGGTTTAGGGTCCCAAATTTAGTAGGAGTACACATAGTTAATAGTGAAAATTCAATCGAAATAAATTGACTGACATGAATCACATAGAATTCATATTATTGAACTTGTAATTGATTATAGGAATAAAGAAAGCTAAAAACAAGCTTAATCAATAATGATAACATTTGACGGACTCCCAACTATATTCAACAAATCCTCGTGTAATCCAGTTTGTTGTACTTTGCATCCATATTGCTACTCTATCCATCCATTGTAGCTAGAGAGATGGGTTTAAAAAATGGTGTCTTAGGAATCTTAAGGGTGTTTGTCATCTTGTAAAATAAGTATGGTTTTTTTTAAAGTGAAATAAGAGTGTGGGTTGTAGGGTATATATAGTAGGTAGAGATGCGTTTGAAAATTCAAAAACACAATCATTTGTATCCTTTTTATAATATTATAATTCTTATTTATTTCCTCCATTACATATGCATATTATGTTATTACCTTTTTTGTTTCCCCATTTTAGGTTCTTTTCAAGAAATCATTTTCACACTTGTAACTAATCTCCTTTTTAGGGTAAATTACGGGGGTTGTTCGTTACACCGCTAATTTTTACTGGATACACCGCTAATTTTCGCATCAAGTTGCGGAACTAGCTACGCAACATCTTGCGGACATCGCCAGGCGCCTCGCCAAACAGAGTGTTGAATACAGTGTTATTCCGCATGGGGTTGCGGAACTATGGGGAGACTGTTTACAAGTGTGCCAAACAACGTCTTGTTGTAACAATGTTTCTCCGCAATCCGATGCGGACCTAAGGCAACAATGTTTTGCCGTCTGCCTAGCATAACTTCATTTCACGTAGTGTTGGATTGAAGAAGAATATGTTGAGAACGTGACAAATACATAGAAAATCATAAATAATCCTCGGAATAAGTCTTTTGAGATGTAGTTGTGATAAACATAAGATAGTAACTGGAGTTACACCTAAGAAAATCACAGGTAGAATAGGGGGGGGGGGGTGTTCATCTCGAAGTCGAAAGGGACGGTATTGGTTGATTTTCGCCAGAAAGGGTTGATCCCATCCAGAAACGTTTTGTTGTCGGTGCTGATACCACTCAGGGTATATGGGTGGGAGCAATGAGTCGTCATGCAACCATACCTGTGGAAATTGTGGAATGTAAACGTCAGTATTTGTGGATGTGATGTCGGAAAAAAAAAGTGTATGTTAATTTGTAGCTCACCGGCACCCAATGGGTTTTGTTGTGGACGATGCAGATTGCCAAATTTGCTTTCTGTGGGGGAGGGTCGCATGCATCAAGAGGGAGTAGAACCATCGGATAGTTCCTGCTTAGAATGACTAACAACATTTGGAATCTTGTGGCGAAGACGAACCCCATCATAGGACATTTCATCCAGTACTCTCGGTCAGCAACGGGGCCGTTGAAGGTACAGTTATAAATGTACTCATCCAGTCGCGGTTCGTGGCTATAAACGTGTCGATGCTCAATCATCTCCTGCGTGAGGGCGAGGTAAACTTGTTTCCATTCATTCTCCCCCATACCAAGGAGCTCAGCAAATGCTCGATATCCGCAATGGCCGTCTGAACCGACGTTCTTCACTCTGTCGATGAAGATTGTCATGAATGGGTCGATGTCATTGTCTTCCAAGGGGAAATGAGTCTGCACGACAGGTACGGAAGATGGGGCCTCCGCATCCGCTATGTTGGAAGCTGCCTCTTCATCTCGCAACACATCTGCGGAGTTTTTCTGGGCACGGCCACGGCCGTGTCCTCTACCGCGTGGACGTGGTGCCTGTGCCCACTCCTGGCGGCGTCGTTCTACCGATTGCGTTCTCTCCCGTTGTAAGGGGTTAGTTTGACAGGGGTTACAGCGCCCTCGTCCCCGACGTCTGCCCCGTGTTAGCTCAGGGGGATTGGGTGGAACTAGGTTGGTGGTCGTTGGGAATTGGCCGTCTGCCAGCGTAGTTGCCACTCTATCCAACTCGTCGTCGGGTACTTCACCGCGTTGATACCTTTAGAAGAAGTTGATGATCGGTGATCTGAGCCTCGGTCATGGGGACGGAGTCCGACGACAAGCCCTATTGAATGCCTTTCCAATCCAGCTGCTTCCAAAATGTGTGAATCTGGCTCGGCATAATAGGCGTACTATCTTGAATGCAACGATATATATCGTGAGTACATGGTATCTCGTACGTGACTCTCCAAAATTGTTCGGTGCATTCCTCGGTCAGTGGACTGTCTTTAACCTTTTGGTATAGTGCGTTGAGTAGGTCGTAGCATCGCGTAGAGATCATATCTCGGACACGGCAAAAAATATCAATGTTGTGCATGCCGGTACACCACGTGTTGCGGTCCCTGTTTAATGACGTTCTGACCCCTAAAATTTGATCTGCCATCAATAAGTCGATGGCTGCGAACACGCAACCGAAGTCTCTTATGGGGGAGTGCAATGCGTTTTTTAGTACTGAGTGTGCGGACTCGACCCTTAAATGCAAATTCCAATTTGTCCAGGTTAGCATAAAATTTCCAATTTATATATACGTGAGTACGTAAACGTATAGATGGTGGAGGGCAGTAGATGTGAAACCTGTTTGCGGTCCTCGTCCCTAAGTGAAGGCTGGTGTCCGCCCAAGCTCTGACAATGTAGTTTCGGTTATGCAGTAGCCACGCGGAGGAGAGGTACTACATCAATCCTGGGATGTGGTTCCACTTAGCATATATCCACCAGCGCCGAGTGTCGTATGACGCGGGGGATCTCGACTCGAACATTGCTCTACAGTCGTTCTTGAACTTTCGCGATGTTTCTAAATCACGCGTCCGTTCAAAGGCCGCTTGCTCGCACCCCCGCAGAACGTGGACCCGGCAAATATATGGTTGACAGTGGGGAAGATAGCATGAACCGCACTAATAAGACCAAGCTCCCTGTCATTGAGGATAGCCTCCGGTGTCTTGTCCCCGTAGAGGAAGCGGAGATGTTTGAGAGTCCAAACGTAAGACTCTACGGTCTCATTGTAGATAAAAGCGAAAGCTATGTTGAAGTTCATCCCCGTGCATGTGAAGCCGATGAACTCAACCAAGGGCATTTTGTACCTGAGTGCGGGTCAACCAAACAAATAATTTCGGTGAAACAAAGTCGAAAAATATTAGGTGAATTTTAGAACAAATTGCAGCAATAATGGGTAAAGGGAAGGACATGAAGACGTACTGGTTGGTTTTGTACGTACTGTCGATTTCGACGACGTACGGAAATAGTTTAAGCAAATGCAGGGCGTCCGGGTGGGCGAAAAAAAGACCTCCTACCACGTCGGAGTCAGGTTTCCTCCTTACAACGTAGAAGTACTCTTTGGCCTTCATTTGGTGTAGTACATCTTGCGTGATCGTTCTGTCACCTCGAGCCTCCGACTTAAGCTTGGCCTTGACGTTATACAGCTGACGCCGGGATGTAACACATCCCTCTTCCGAGTGTAGCAACGAATATATCGGCTTTGGCGGTGTCCCGTGCGATGATAACATCTTCACGACCTCCAATGCCTGCGGGTGGATACGCCCACGGTAGGCGTAACCCAGTAGAATATCTGGAAGGTCGTGGTTGTGCGTTCCAGATAGAACGTACATGTGCCACTTTCCGCGTTCGAATTCCCGACCCATTAAAGAGAATGGACAGTTTGTGAGCTTCGTGTTAGCCTTCTTCGTTGTCTCCCTGCGCTCTCTACGTTCTTTCACCTTTTTTCTCGGGGCATAGATGCGGAATTTCTCACAAGCGAGAAGTACGCTACCGAGGTGTCGTTCGGATGATGGCCATGATCTCTTGATCACCAGCACCATTTTCAGATGTGTAGCGGTTGCGTCTTGGAATATCCGAACCATCTCTTCGCGATCTGTCCACTCCCGATTGGTTGTAAAAATATCTGTGAAATCCGGCATCTCCACTGAGGGGTCGGCATTTTCATCCTATTTATTTTATTGATATGCGTGCATATATATTAGAGAGGGAATAACAAATTTTTGTTGTTAATGTATGAAAAATGGTAGGAAACGAAGCATACCTCATCGACGGATAATTGTTCTATGGGTACGTCATCGATGGAAACTTGTTCGGCGGGATGGTCGGAAGAAGTCGACATGGCTACGCAAACCCCAGAAGAGACGAGGGGGGGGGGGAGAATTTGAGAGATGACGAGGGAAAGGGTTCGACGAATGGGGAAACTAGCGGTGCTTACTCTTTGTTATCAGTTGTAATCGGTAATTATAGCAGATGTCAGTGGGCCTAATTACTACGCAACTAATTGCGGATATGTCAAATGCGTGAAAAGGGGTCCGCATGATGTCACGGATCCCTAGGGACCGTTGGTAAAGAGCGGTTAGTTACGCAACCCCGTGCAAAATGTAGGAGATGAACTACGGAACAAGTTGCTTAATAATCCGTATTACGGGGCGGAAGGAAGTGGACCATTGCGAAAGCGCGTGACTTTCCGCATTGTCATGCGTATCAAATTCGATCGTTGCTGCGTCATAAATTCAAAATTTGAATGTCTAATACGGTTGACAACGTATTGCGTGTCTTGTACAGGTAAAGTTGAATATGTCCGTAATTGTAGGTCAATATATGGCAGTAATGAGGGTTCATCATATTACGTAAAATAATGGACATATATAATTGTAGTATCCATATTCCTAGGAATCGTTGGTAAGGACTGACGCGTGAAAAGGGACCGTTGGTAAAGACTAAAGTGGAACAGGTTGTGTAATTTTAACCAGGTGATAGAGCATATTTAGTGTTGCATAATAGATTGCATTTAGCATAGTTTAGCTGTGAATATTGCATTTATTTAGTTGAATTTACATAATTACTTGTTGAGTTGGAAGAGGCGGAATCTACATGATTTTATGGTTTATGTCAGGTATGGTAGATTGAAGATGGATTGAATCGAAAAAGAGCGAAAATAATCTAAAGAAGAGTAGAGAAGTTGCGAAGACGAATAAGCAGCTCCTCGGAAGAATCGCAGGCCACCTCGCAGCATGGCTGGCCGCCCCGCGGCTCGAAGGCAGAAACAGAGGACTTCGCTGATCGCCGGTCGCCTTGCGGCCTGGCCTGGCTGCCCCGCAGCCCGTGCAGAAACTGGACATTCCAGATCGGACTTTACTTAGGGTTTTGGTCTAGTTATTTGGCCGACTTTCTAAACACTATTTAAGGCTTTTCTAGTTATTATTTTCATTAACCTTATGCACTTTATTCCATTGTTGAGAGCGCCGTTGAGCATGAGCAACTAAACTCTCAAGGTCGCCTACAGTTTGGATCTTTGATTGATGAATTGTGAGTTTCTTAATTTAGTTCTTATTCCTATTCCAATGTTTTGACTTCTGTGTGCTTAATTGCTTGAATGTGTTTTATTCTCTCTGGCCTGATCAACTAGTTAGAGTAGATTCATTCAATTGCTAGGGTTTTGTAGATTCATCGTAGCGAACCTTAACCCAAGTGGCAATCATATCCCTTTAGGACTCGTAGGACTAATTGGATGTTTAGGAAGTTGAATACATGTTGAATATCGACTCGTAGCTTGATATTATGTGTACCTTGGTTAATTCATACTCTTAATGCTATCTCTAGAGGCTGAAACAAGGATCGAATTCATCAATCGAAGTGATAAATTGTAGGTGAACATATTTCTCTCCACTGCATTCTACAATCAATTTACTTTGTTTGCTTGCTTCTGCTTTGATAAAAGGCGGATCTTTTTCACACCAAAAACCCCCATATTCTCTATTAGCGATTAGACTTGCACTTGAATTGATAGATTTCCCTGTGGATCGACCTCTTGCTTACACACTATACTAGTTGTGAGTTTGAGTATTCTTTGGCAAGAACAACGACAGGTTTTCCTCTTGTCAAATTTGGCGCCGTTGCCGGGGACTTCTTATCAATTTCTTGTGTTTTTTTTTGCTTACTTTTGTATATAATTACATCTAACCCCGTCGTGGACCTATCTTACGGTTCACGACACCTTATTACTAATATTTCTAGATGTTGAAGTTGTGGCAGTTTTAGGGAGAGTATTTTCACAATTACCTCACAAGGGTGCAAAATTTATTTGACATCCGTTATTCACGGGGTTTCCGAGATAGTTTGCGAGATATGGTGGTTTGCGTTTTTGAGGGCATGACTCCTCAGACCCGAGAACTTGCCAGGTCCATAAACAATGTAAGCTTTGCTGGTTTAGGAGTGTTGGGATTATGGGATCTTCTCTGCTACATGGGTGACCAATCGGCGGAGTAAGAATCCTACACTTCGACGCTGCAACCAATGGAGTACTCCGACCCGTCCATGGAGGAGTCAACCATTGTCTTGATGGAGCAAATAGGGCAATTATGTGAGATAGTAAATCAAAATGGGGAACCTATGAATCAAAATGGGGAAGCTATGAATCAAAACGGGGAAGCAATTATCCGACTCTCTAAAACATTGAAGGAGTTGACAGTTCAGCAATGTTCTATTCCTCAACTTGATAAAAGCCAAGATGCGAACAACGATGAATTCTCTGATAATGAAGAAGAGCATCTAGTGGTTATCGACCCGAAATCTCAGGAGACGTCCCTAGAGATTGAGGATGTTTCGATGCTCCCTCCATTCGTAGAAATCATCCCCAACTCGCCTATCAAGGAGCCAAGTCTGGAACTAATTTCTGTGGTTCCCGAACAAGGAACTGGCACTTTTTGCAAATTGGGAGATTTTGGTGAATATGTCGATCCATGGAGCCACTACTTCAACAAACCACCAATAGAACTGTGTTGGTGGTCCTACATACCCTCGAGAGAGAATCAAGCTCGAATGAAGGGTAAGTTGGTAATGCTTCTCATTGCTGAATTTTTAATTACCAATTGTTTCATTTTCAGTGTGCATTCGAATATCGGTTGGGCACGAGAGTTTGATTTGCTTTTGAGGGCGCTGTCGATGTCCGCTTGAGTCTTGAATGAGTGGATGAATATAACGTCAAGCCAAAGACGTTAACTAAAGGCGCTGCTTGGGAGGCAACCCAAGGTAAGTACTTTAGATTCTATTTTATTTGTGCATTTTACTATTTTTTAGTTTATTTTTGGTTTGGTTGGGCATACTAACACTGAATGGAGAAAGAACAAACAAAAAGGACGGAAAAGCAGGTGGCCGCCCCGTCGCCAGCATGGGCCGCCCCGCGGCTAGGTCACAGCGAAGTTTCTTCGCGGGAATCGCCGGTCGCCCCGTCGCCCTTCCTGGCCGCCCCGCGGCCCCATCCGGATAGGAAATTTTTTAGGGGCCCGAGCGGGTCCCCACTTTTTACACAAAATAAACCCTATCTTTTATCTTTCCTCTCTATCACATAGCCGCCCCCACGCCAAACATCTCTCTCTTCTTCCTTCTTCAAGCTCCCAAGAATCCCCATTGAACTCTTTCTCCAAGCTTTCTTCGCTCACCCAAATCTCCACATAAACCCTCTTTTCTCATCCTCTTTCTTCACAAAATCTACCACATTATCTCTCTCCCCTAGATCTACACATATATCAGCCTTCTCCCAAGAACCCTCATAATTTGTCTTCAATGCCACCACGGAGGGAGGAAGTTAGGACGTCAGAGAGCAGATCCGACGTCGGAGTGCACAGATCCAGAAGATCTCCGGCCGCCCCATTACCTGTCCAGCCGCCTCGCGACCAATCTCGTCGCCGGCTGCCCCGTCGCCACCCTCGGCTGCCCCGCGGCCTCTGCAGTGACTCGCCGTTTGTGAGTTTTTCTTGCCTTTAGACTTTAGTTCTTTTGGGTCATTTTCTTAGCTCAGATTCATAATGTCTCGACCCCATGGAATGAGTCGAAATCAAAAGGAGAGATGGAATGCTCTTAACACTAGAAATTTCTTTGTAACAAAATTCTTTCATGAGCCTATGCTTAGATTGTTACAAATGGATGTATGCACGATGCAATTGTTAGAGCATGGGGGCTTAGGACAATTTTTAGGGAAGAATGCTCCTACTTATCCAAGCTTATGTAAAGAATTTCTAGCAACTTTGAGTGTGGGGCGTACATCTATTGATTTTCGACTGCTTGGGAGAGATTTCACATTATCGAAGGAGAGATTGGCACAGATTTTTGGCGTTACTGTTGCGCCTACTGCTGGTTGGCTTGATGTATGCAAGGGAGAGGGCCTTGTGGCTTTGTGGATGACATCTACTAGGGTGCCTTTTGAGGCCAAGAAGGGCCAGTACAATTCGAGCATTCGCCATCCTGCATTACGACTGATTCACAAGGTTCTGGCGAACACCTTCTTTGCACAGGCTGAGGTCAACAAGATCTCACTTAAGGATATGTCATTTTTGTGGTGTCTGACGCCAGAGAGCCCAGTGATTCCAGGTTGGGTGGATCTATTTCTGATGAACTGCAAGGACATCCTGGACAAGCGCAACAAGGCGACCATTAGCTTTGGGGGTCTTATCACCCTCATAGCTCGCGCATGCATCGATGTGAGCGCTGTCCATGATGCTCAGCATGGCTCATTGCTATATGATGAAGCCCAAATGAGGAAAGCTGGCCACCTGAAGGGCAGGGCGCCGATGTGGATTTGAAGGGCAGGCCAGCAGGGGAGGATTCAGTTGAGATTGCCCCGTCATCTCCCTTTTGGCCCTACTGCAGCTGATTTTTACATAGGGGATGAGATGGATGAGGATGTTGATGATGATGAGGAGGAGGAGGATCCTGATGCTGAGCAAGAAGGTCTTGATGATGTTCCTAGAGTTCAGACGGATTTTGGAGGTAGTGGTGCTGGACTTTCTGGCGCAGCTGAAGGTGCTGGCCCAGACTATTACGCGCTGGAGCTGAAGATGGTCGATATGTATCTCCAGCAGAACACCATGTGGGAGCATCAGCAGATGATGTCCCGTCGTCAGGATGCCATGTGGGAGCACCAGTAGCGGATGTCCCAACGCCAAGACGTGATGTGGGAGCAGCAGCAGCTGCTGTACGTGGATGCCAGCGACATTCGTCGGGATGTCCGTGGCTTGACTTCTCACCTGTAGGATGTCTCTGAGAGCCAGACAGCGATCCGACGGATGCAGGAGCAGATATGGCAGAGGCAGGAGGACTTCTATCGATATGCATATCCACAGTTTCCACCATACCCGCCGCCGCCACCACCTCAGCAGTGAGCATGTTAGTTATTTCTTTTCTTTTCCCTTTTCTGTTTATTTTGATGTTTTTGTTCTCTTTTCTGCATTGAGGACAATGTCAAAACTAAGTGTGGGGGAGAAGACTTGCATGTCACGTTTGTAATTAAGTTTGCACTACAATTTAACTTTAAATTTGCATGTTTATTTCTATTGGTTGTATGCATGTTTAGTTTCTGGCATTGTTTGTTCCTATTCCAAAAAAAATAAAAAAAGAAAAAAAAAAGTTTTAGTTCCTGCATTATTAGGAATAGGTCTTATTTCCCCATATGGAGGTCGTTTGTCCTCCATTTTATCTATTGAGATTTATGCCCCATGATGTGCTTGAATTTTTGAAGCCTTCGATATATGTTTTCTATACTATTTGGTGGGCATGATTAATTAATGATTGAGCACATAAAATCTTGAATTTTTGGGTGATCTTGAAGTTCTAGACATGTCCTGGTGAGCTTATTTTGGCCTATTCAGGACTACACTTTATTGAGTCCTCTTGCTTGTTGTGTGTACTCTCTTCAATTGCTTCCTATTTGACTTGCATTTAGATATCATGTTCAAGGCTGCATATTATGATTTCTGCACATGACTTAAACATGATTGAGACACCTTTATTAGCCCTATTTAACTCTATTTCCACCTTACATATTATCCTCTGCTTGAAGCCAATTTGAGCCTATTACCTATTCTTTTGTAGCTCCACAAGATTTTTCGTAGCCAAGGATAGCCTGACCCCATCCGGGACTTTAGGAATAGTTGGAACAAAAAATTCACTTAGGGGCAAAAGTCAAGGAAAATCATTTGATATAGCATGAATGGAACAAAAAAGAGAGAAAAAGGAAAAAAAAAGAGAAAAAAGAAAAAAAAAAAGAAAAAAAAAGAATAAAGGAATGAGTTGAGTATGGTTTGTAAAGTTTTATGCTTGAGATTGGTGTTGTTTGGCATTATAGAGATATGGTATGAGAAGTTTATGAGTGGTTTTATGATTTGGTAGCTTGCTTAGTTCTCGGATTATGAGCACCACATGACCAAAATTGTTTACCTTATATGTTCTACCTTGGTCCCATTACAACCCAATTGAAAGACCTCATGATTTTTGTTGTGTGTAGAGTCTCCAGCGGTGGAGAATTAGAACACTGGTGCAAGACTCTTGTAGCTAAGTTTTTGAAGATTGAGTTTTGAGCGTAAACATTTAAACCTAAACACTTGAGCGAGAGTGAAACACATATCCTTTGTGAGGTCTAGAATGAATATGGTTGCCTGATTTCATTGATTATTCCAATTATGTGCTATGATGTTGTTAATCTATTGTGTTTGCTAGTTTTTCATGCACTTAAAGAATATTGAGGTGTGGATACATGAATTGCTATTCTGTGGGGCTGCAGATTTGAGTTTTCTATTGCTTGAGGACAAGCAAAGGTTCAAGTGTGGGGGAATTTGACAGAGCATATTTAGTGTTGCATAATAGATTGCATTTAGCATAGTTTAGTTGTGAATATTGCATTTATTTAGTTGAATTTACATAATTACTTGTTGAGTTGGAAGAGGCGGAATCTACATGATTTTATGGTTTATGTCAGGTATGGTAGATTGAAGGTGGAATGAATCGAAAAAGAGCGAAAATAATCTAAAGAAGAGTAGAGAAGCTGCGAAGACGAAGAAGCAGCTCCTCGGAAGAATCGCATGCCGCCCCGCGGCTCGAAGGCAGAAATGGAGGACTTCGCTGATCGCCGTCCGCCCCGCGGCCCGTGCAGAAACTGGAGATTCGATATCAGACTTTACATAGGGTTTTGGTCTAGTTATTTGGCTGACTTTCTAAACACTATTAATGCTTTTCTAGTTATTATTTTCATTAACCTTATGCACTTTATTCCATTGTTGAGAGCGACGTTGAGCATGAGCAACTAAACTCTCAAGGTTTCGCCTATAGTTTGGATCTTTGATTGTTGAATCGTGAGTTTCTTAATTTAGTTCTTATTTATATTCCAATGTTTTGACTTGTTTGTGCTTAATTGCTTGAATGTGTTTTATTCTCTCTAGCTTGATCAACTAGTTAGAGTAGATTCATTCAATTGCTAGGGTTTTGTAGATTCCTCATAGCGAACCTTAACCCAAGTGGCAATCATATCCCTTTAGGACTCGTAGGACTAATTGGATGTGTAGGAAGTTGAATACATGTTGAATATCGACTCGTAGCTTGATATTATGTGTACCTTGGTTAATTCATACTCTTAATGCTATCTCTAGGTTGAATCTTAACCGTGTTAGGGTTATTTAGAGATAAGGGTTGCTAGGACTCGTAGGACTAGTAATCTACCTAAGATCTGGACAAGGACATTGATAGGAAAAGACAAGAACTAGAGGCTGAAACAGGGATCGAATTCATCAATCGAAGTGATAAATTGTAGGTGAACCTATTTCTCTCCACTGCATTCTACAATCAATTTACTTTGTTTGCTTGCTTCCGCTTTGATAAAAGGCGGATCTTTTTCATACCAAAAACCCCCATGTTCTCTATTAGCGATTAGACTTGCACTTGAATTGATAGATTTCCCTGTGGATCGACCTCTTTCTTACACACTATACTAGTTGTGAGTTTGAGTATTCTTTGGCAAGAACAACGACAGGTTTTCCTCTTGTCACCAAGAAAGAGCGGAACCATGTAGTCTCGCCGACTCGTTGTGTAGCAACGGGCATACACCCGTGACAGTGCGGACGGAAGTTGGCCGATGCGAAACCGAGTCACTTTCCGCATCGTCATGCGTAACAAATTCGCCATTGCCTTTTAATGAATTCAAAATTTGAACGTCTTATAAGATCTGCAGGGTATTACGCGGCTTGTACAATGTTGCATATGTCCTTAATTGATTAGGATTTTTATAATTGTTATTTATTAGGTCAATATATAACATGATTCATTGTAATACGCAAAATAGTAGACATATATAACCCCAAGTCAGACATTACATTCGAACAATGTAAATATTTTCATTGTGAAACGCAATAATACAAACCTTCCAAACGAATAATCAAATATGTTATCAATTTCTCCATAGATATTTGAAAAATGCGCAAAAATGTTAGTAAAAGATAGATGAAACACTAATTTGCATAAATGTTCATTCGAAATATGTGAGTCTTTGTGGATCATAAAACTACCCTTTGATAATTTACACGTATTCGTAATAGGGCGCAAATGAAAAAAGTTTTTGTCGGATACGGAGGGAGGTGTTGTGCTGGACGCAATTAGGCAAGTAGAATTGACGATATCGGGAACGAATAATCGGATATTTCATCAATATGTTCATCAATCTTTACTTAAGTGCGGATGTCAACGCAATAGGATGCGGACTTTGTTGTAGGGGTTGGGGCCTCTACTAACAAGTTACTCCCGTACTCCAACATCTTTCCTATACAAAAGTAAATGTCCTATAGTACGTTGTTGCATTCAAACCCATTCACAAGTTTCGCATCCGGATGCGTTAATTTATGGTCGACACAAACTGTCGGGGCTGCCCCGGGTAAGGCCTTTGTAGTAGTTGCGCGGCGTCCTGCGTAAAAATAAGGGCGGCACAAACTTCATGGTCTTCCCTGGGACAAGGCGTGCTTGCATCGAAAGTGGGCCCCCGACATCTGTAGTCGTTACGCATCGTCCTGCGTAAATGTGTGGCCGACACATACTGAAGGGCATGTCCTGGGACAGGGCGTGCTTGCACTGAAAGTGGGCCCCCCGCGTCTGTAGTAGTTACGCATCTACGTGCGTATGTAAACACCCAGTACAACGCTTAATTGCATGTCCTGGGAAAGTGCATTATTGCATGCATGTGGGGGGCTATCACGGGGATAGCTCCGCACCGTATTGCGGATCTGAACGGGTGCATGATATTGCATAACTGACCGGGCGACGCAATTTCCACCGGGCTGAAACTAGACAGAGCGTGCATCCATCGACCAACCGACTACGGACATTGGATGCGTACAAGATACATTGATGACGCGACACAATTCGGTAGTCGATGGCGCGAAACAATTTGATCGGGAGATACGAAAACATATCACAAACTACATTATTTATCTTGCAATGTACTCGATGGACTCTTACAATGTCTTTTTGTATGCGTACAATGTAATTGGAACTACGCTGAACACGAATTCATACAAATACACAAAATCTGTTTTCATGATTATACACGGCGAACAGGGCCGAGTTGGAACTGACATGCCAAATTTGAAATGACCTAACAACCATGTAGTGGTGTATCCGAAATCAAAATGTTACACCGATCTCCCACAGTTTTGGTTTTGATTGTTGTCGTACGAGATGAGAAAATTTCACCTTCGTTGAATTGGATTTACACAACATTTGTATGACAAAGTGATTCACCGATCTCTCCTTGACCACATGTATTTGACATTGCGAGAATTCATTTGCAACCTTCATTGCTTAACCGTATGGGGCCCCGGAGGGAACTTCCTGGATACATATCTCACTATCACTAGTCGATTAGTCCGTTGTGCGGATTGTTCGTGATTTGTATGTGGGGACTAGTGAGGAGAGTTTTATAGGACGGATAACCAGAGCTACGCATGAAGATGCGGAGTGAAGTCATCTTCCGATTACCGATTTATGCACACTTACAATGTTGTTGTACACACATCATACTGAATGTAAATTACAATGTTAAATCTTTCGACGTTTGTGACATTGCAAAATAAATCTCGCAAAATGTGACGGAAGTTATGAATACAATCAAATTTTGTGTGCAACTGTATTGACATCTCAAGTTGCAGAAGACAACAACTAATTGTATTTCGACATCAGTTACATTGTTACAGTGACAAAATAAATACTATAAAATAATCGATACAAAAAATAATTAAAATTTGGTAGATGGAGAACCATACATCGATTACCATTTAAAGTATTGTATACCGGAAATTAAAGGAACAACATATAATATATATAATCAACTTGCTCTTCACTATTCTTACATAGTGGATTTAACATACCATAATAACACTGCACTGGACAAGGCGGATGGAGAACCAGCAGGTTTAATATAGCGTGAATCGCACTGGGAACCGCAATTTCGTATTGATAACAAGAGTGATTACTGCAGCTCCCTGACCAGCTAATTCATTTCCATCACCAGCAGCTTCATATCCATCGCAATCAAAGTGATTCCGTGATCTTTTGATAGTTAATGTATAAATACATATTAGAGATAGTTGAGAAATATACCGTAGATTGAGCCATGATTTGGGGATACGGTTGGTCCGTGCCGTATTTATAGGCGTCTAGCATATTTGCGCATCTAGATGCGCAACTAGGCACATTGTTACGCAACTAGATGTGTAACTTGTTGTGCACGTAGTTACGTATCTATAGGTCTCCAGCATTCTCGGGTCCATTTTTTCACTTGGAGACTGAAAAGGAAGAACTCTTGTGACATGGGTAGAGCTTTAATCACTTATAAATCACTCACAAAATCCTTATGATATCCGGTTTAGGATAGGGTGTTACAAATTGCACTTTCACCGAAAGTGGGTTGGCGACCTGCATATGCATTACGCATCGTCATGTGTAACTAAACGGCCGACACAAATCTGCATGCCCTGACTAGGATAGTGCATTTGACCTGCAGACTAATTACGCATCGTCATGCGTAACTCGACGGCCGACACAAATCTACATTCCCTGACTGGGACAGTGCAGTTGAGATATTGCGCACATAAACGCACAGAATCGCGTATTGCACTGCCACACTCAGCTGGATGCAGACCTCAGCCAATTCATTGTGAACATGTATACATACATCACCATGTAATCTGTTAACATTTGTTTTTAACTCATTTCAATATATTGCATTGCCACATTCTCTTTTTAAAAGTCGTTTCACCAGGACTAAACATCATGGAAGCACTTTGGAGTTAGGGGGGCGAAACGACACCACCGGTCTTGCAACTTCTACTTCTCGTTCCGTCATGGTGGGGTCGAACATGTATCGACAATGAAGTTGGGTGAACAAGAACCAGATTGGCGTTGCCTATTCGTCGATTCTTCATGTAACGTGAGAAGACTGCGTAGCAGTTCTTGGTCACTCACATGAATGTATCTATGGCAAATTGCTCGTCTCCCCTCGATATCACAGTAGTTTCATGCGCAATTTACGCGTGTCAGTGCGGAGTCTTCCACCAAAGACGCAACTTACGACGGGCCGTAGACGAATCGATACTATTCATAACATTGTAGTGTTGGGAGTGTATTTTTCGATGTTTGTGATAATGCAAAACAAAACCTCGCTATAGTGGATTGTAGTTCCGCAGCCGATCGCGTAATAATCGGGATACATACCAAATTACAGTTTGTGTTAACGATGTACGCTGTGTTAACGTGTTAACGATGTACGCAACTAATGTATAAGGTTTCAATGATCCTGACACAATACAACAAGGTAACTTTCACCAAAAGAAAAAAGTTGGTTGATAACGGGAGAATAACGACGCACATCACAAATATGTTTACATAAAATTCAAACGAAAGTGGGAAATTCCTAATGACACATAAAAATGACATACAATGTATACAATTGTCGGGTGTCTGCTATTACATTTGACATTCAGCTCATTCGGTGTCAATATCTTAGCAGATAACATCATAACGTTATGTGATATTAAACCCTCAAAGTGCTTACTTCCCAATCTTATATGCCCAAATGTACTCCGAACCTATCCTACCCAATGGCACGGCGAGGTTTCAAGAGTATTTTAATGAAGTGGGTGTCCACTTCCACCATCACTCCCACCAATAGTCCGTTGGTGGGAGTAGTGAGGATGGTCTCATATGGATCATGGATTTTATTCTGCATACCATACCCACCTGAAAGATATCTGAAATCAAAGTGTTACACCGATCTTTCGCATGTTGATTGTTGGAGATGATAAAATTCCACCATCGTACAATCACATGAGATGATAAAATTCCGCATGACGATGCGCATTGTGGGAGTGCGTGGAACGTTGTATGAAATTAAAGTGTAACATTTTCATTATCTTGAAACAATACAAAAATCTGCCTTTACCCAAGAGGAGATATTTTACATTACATTGAAACAATTACGGATCATTATTAGTGAAACATAATTTTATTTAACACATGAGTAGACGCTAATCAAATCGTCTTCAGGATGAGTTCAATCTTAAGCTCATTGAATGCAAACCTTCGGACCTCCATATTTGCTTCCCTAACAAGTACTCCTGCATGTTGGGCCACATCAATGTGGTCATGTGGACTTAATTCGGGAAAGAATGATCGAATACGTTCAAGAAGAAGGTCTCCAACCCTCCAGTAATACGCTCTAGGAATACCATGATGAAAATGATTGCAGTACGCGCAACCAAACTACAGGGGTGCAGATATGTGAGTGTCATTTTCACACTCTACTCGAAACAGTGTGCAGGGATGAATGCCACTGTATTCTGGATTGCGGCAAGCGCAATCGGGCTCGTCAGGCGGCATTGGATACCGATCCCATTTGATTACAAAATTAATGCGTGTGTTCGAACCGCGATGTTCAGTTGTAATCGGCTCCATTTGCAAGAAGTACAATGTGGATTTGTCTACGTCGTTTGTCAAGTGGGTTGTATATAAAGCACGCGAAAGGTGTGTGATGTGGGAGAGATAACCACATAAGCCCCACGTGCGCACGTCATTGCGTGTCAATACGCAACCAAGTGCGGACATATGCACGAGAAATATTGTGGATGTCTACACAATGGGTTGCGGAGCCATTCCGACGGCCTCTGCTGCATATTTAAGGGTCGTGAACTTATCACTTCCCGAATTGTAGGTTCGATAATGTTCAATTCAATGTTGTTTGTAAGGTTTGATTACCAATCGTCCGATGGTTGATTTGTCAATCGTTCGATATTGTTTGTAATGTTGTTTGTCAATCGTTCGATGGTTGATTTAACTCCGGCATTAGAAGGGTTGTAAAGGTCATGGAAGCACTTTGGCGCGAACTATTCTTTCTGGCTCACAGCATCCATACACACATCGGAAAGAAGAGTTTATTTTCGTATGCAGATTGCTAGATTCAAAATTTTTTACTAGTTCTTATTGTTACGGAGTTATTCCTACAGACAAGTATTGTAATAATTTTAATGTGACATTAATAGTCAATAGGTTAAAATACAATGTCATACATTATGTGTTCCATACGTTTCAGTGCAAACACTATCTTATGGATCATGTATCTTGTTCTGCACACATTATGTGGTGGGGTGGTCTTCATATGGATCGTGTATCTTGTCCTGCATCCGATACCTACAATCATGAAATAACTTAGTTCACTATTACGTGAAACGAAACAAATTTATTTAGAGTATCAATTATCAGATAATACCTACCCACATGAAAGACCTCGGACATCAAAGTGTTACACCGATCTTTACCTATGTTGGTTGCTCTATAAGTGTTTAAAATTTTAGCTTTGGACCATTTTATGTAAATCAACGTTGTGAAGTACAATGTGGATTTGCCGATCTCTACGCCACCACATGTGATTTCCAGTGGGAGTAGGTCAGTTATTTCGTGGTTGCTTTTGTGAGGGTAGTGGGAGATTTTATAGGCCTTCGTAATGATACGCACCATTTTGCGGAACTGAACCACAGTTGAAGGCGAACCCTTTTGAAGAGGTTACGCGTTTGGCCGTGTATCAGTTACGCATGTAAGCACGGACCCTTCTATAGGGGTTGGGGCCTCCCCTTACAGACGTATACACAACCTACAGTATGTTCTTGCAGTCAAACCCATTCACAAGTTTCGCATCCGCATGCGTTAATTTATGGCCTACACAAACTTCCGCACTCCAGCATCTTTTCTCTGTAGACGTTACGCAGCGTCCTGCGTAATAATACAGGCGGCACAAACTTTATGGTCTGCCCCGGGACAGGGCGTTCTTGCATCGACAGTGTGCCCCCGGCCTCTTTAGTCGTTACGCTTCGTCTTGCGTAAATGTACGGCCGACACAAACTGCAGGGTCTGTCCCGGGACAGGGCGTGCTTGAACCAAAAGTGGGCCCCAGACGTCTGTAGTAGTTACACATCGACGTGCATAACAAAACGGATTTGTTCCTCGCGCACTCCGGAGCAGGGGACAGTTTATGATACGCATAGACATCCGTAAATCAAATGTGCATTAAATTAAAATCGATGTGCAAACAAAGTTTTTTCAATTGAAATTGATGTACGACCAAAGTTTATTCAATTTAAATCGTTGTACAACCAAAGTTTACGGATTTTGACAATGCTATTACAAATATAACAAAAGTGTTTCTACCTGAAAAATCAGCAGGTGTATCAGGTTGTTTTGTAATCGTCGTTGCTGATAAATACCGTGTTACTCTGTCATACGCAATGCCAAGGTAGTCGCCGACATCATGTGGTGGAGAACATTCTTTACCTTACCGATACACCCACGAGCAAGGTCGTGGTTCACCCGGTTGTTGTTGAACCGCCATTGTTGATCCAGGTCGACGCCAACATTTACACATGGCAACATTAGGGGTGAAACCGTGCTTACCCAGGGATATTTCATACTCTCTATCCTGTCGGACGAAGTCACATCGTTCTTACAGATCGTTGGATCCTTAGAGCTATAACGACGACTAGTTGACATCACCACCTGCGACGTGAGTTTTCTATTATTTCAATCAAAGTGTTTCACCAATCCTTAACCACCTTCGTGTATGAAACAACCATTTAGAATAAGCATGAAACAACAATTATTTCGAACGAGTATGAAACAACCATTTCGCAAGATGGGTGCAGCTTCCGGATCACGATGGGCTCCATTTATAGGGTCAAATGACGCGTACCTACGAACGAAATCCGAGGAACGGGCCCGGTTGAACTCGCTACACAACGCATAGCGGATAGATACGCATAAAAAACCCTTACCCTCGACCGAGGTACGCTACGCTACGGGATGCGCCTAAATTCGCAGCCACACGCGTGTTGCTCCGCATCGACTGGCGCATTTCGCGTCCGATTGCGCAATTCTACGTAGATCTGCCACTTCGTCGTGGGGTCACTAATATCTATCTATATAAATGCATCACCATTCATCCTCAGCATATGTTGTCAAACACATCTTAATGTACTGCACTACTATATCAACGAAAGTAAAGATCATGGAAGCACTTTGAGGTAGGGACGATGAAAATACACCGTCGGTTGCGTAACCTCCAACTCTCGTCTCATCGTGGTGGGGTTGATCGGTCCATGTGGTCGATTCTTTGGGTGCCGGAAGAAGCTAGGCAGCTCGTTGTTACTTACATTTGAGTGCGTATCGGCGACAAATGGCTCTTCCCCCCATCCCAATATGGGACATGTTGCAACAACGTGTCCCATATCATATTGTTAGTCACACACTCCTCCGATTGTTCATTTACCTACAAGTATACTTGTCAGATGGTGAAGATGGAGAACATGGCTACAACAGACAAAATTATCTGCAACCATACTTATCAGATGGTGAAGATGTGGACACCATAACAGTAACTTTTTGACATATTGTAGCTGTGCTAATATGTAAAATAGTTACTGTGACGTATTAGTGAACGAAGTGATTTTTAATCAACATATTGCAGCTGTGCTAATCTACTTTTCGACATTCTTGTGTATCAATTGCTTTCTATTTATAGTTCGTTGGTAGTTTCTTCCCTTATATCAACTGATTAAAAACACTATAACATAGAAATCGAATTCCGCATCACCTTTCGGCCCTTATCGAATGCGTAGCGGTTCTGAAGACATAAATCTCGAGAGCCAACACTGTCACGGGACCGTGTATTATTGCAATGAATACCTCCCGCCATCGAAGGGCCTGACCCGAGACACTGCATGCTTGCATCGGACGACACCACCAACCTATTACATAAATACGCAGCTTTCTGCGTAACTGAAGGTAGATTCCAGTACAACGCTTAAGTGCATGTCCTGGGAAAGTGCATTATTGCATCGAACCTTCAGTCCCCCGTTCTGATATGCACTTAGGTGCGTAACGCAACGGGGGACTGAATGTTCTCAGTTCTCAGACGGGACACTGCATGCTTGCATCTACAAGGGGGGCACGACCAGTCTGCTACAACATTCTACGCAGCTTGGTCTATTCAAGTCAAAGCAGTGTGAGGCAGAATACGACCAGTCTGCTACAACATTCTGTGTAGCTTGGTCTATTCAATTCAAAGTGTTCCACCGATTTCTACACACTTCGAAAGTAAATTGCCTTACACCACACATATAATGAAATATCGTTGGCACTGACACAATTGTGTGAATGTGTGAATCGAAAGCAAACGAACACATATTTATAGGGATTATGGTACGGACCAGCAGTGTTACGCATCTGCCCGCGTTGTTGCTGTCAAACCCATTAAGGTGTTACACATCTGTATGCGTAACTAAACATTCGAGACCTGGGAAAGTAGCTACATAACTTCCTGCGTAACTGCACGGAGCCTGCCTCATGGACCTACTAAGTAGCTACGTCACTGTACGGATCCTGCCCCGTGATCTTCGCTGTGCTTTCGCAAGTAGCTGCGGAGATATCCGCTAGACGATGCGGTGATATCCGCATCCCGTTGTGTTGCGTAGGTCCTTCGTAGATAGGCGTAATTTCACCCTATAAATAGAGTCCATCGATATTCGAGAAGTTGCACACATCCTTCCAAATCCACTTTCACACTCGTTCAAAATGGTTGTTTCATACAACAATCTTGTGAACGATCGGTGAACCACTTTGAGTTAAATAATAGAAAACTCCCGTCGAAGGTGATGATGTCAAATAGTCTTCGTTACAGCTCTGAGGATCCAATGAGCTGTGACATCGGCGTTACTACGTCCAACAGGATTGGGAGGCCGAAATATCCCTGGGTAAGCACGGTTTCACCCCTAATGCCCCCATGTGTAAATGTTGGCGTCTGCTTGGATCAACAATGGTGGTTCAACGACCGGTGGAGGACATCCACCCGTCGTGGTCCGAAATGTGTAAAGATCAGTGGAGCACTTTGATTGAAAGCAGAGGACATACTCAGTCGAAGTCGTCTTAGGATAACTAGTAGCCCCAACGACACCATCCACAACGACACCATCCCGATTCAGGGATGACCCCAACGACACCATCCCGGTTGAGGCCATGGCATGACGTCTTAAGTTGACCAAAGGCACCGTCCCCCTTCAGCATGTCGGGCGAGTATCACCAACAACACTGTCCCAGTTTAGGAAACCATAAGAAAACGCTTTTATTTTAATTTCCATTCGATATTATAATTTGTATTCGATATGATGTGTGTAGAACAATATTATAGGGGTGTACATCAATTATGAGTTATTAATGAAATTCGATATGATGTGGGTAGTGGTAAGGGTGTATAGAAAATCCAATAAATTAAAAATTATCTTATACGAGAACTCATTTATGTCTATCACACGAATTTGGTGACATTAATGAGGGAAGACGAGCAATTCATCCACGCTACCTACATGCGAGTGACCAAGAACTGTGTACTAGTGTTCTTTCGTCACGTGAACAATCAACGCGTAGGCAACTCCAATCTGGTACTTGTTCAACCAGCTTGATTATCGATACATCGTTGACACCACCACGACGTGACAAGGAGTTGAAGTGACAACACTGGCAGTGTCTTTTTGCCCTCGTGACTTCAAAGTGCTTCCACGATCTTTATTATTGTTTCAGTGAATTTACAACAGAGAATGTGGCAGTGCTATACATCCAGCTCAACTTATATGTTAGATAAATACTCACAGAATGAATTGTCATGTATATATACATGTGTAAGGGTCTCTAGTTGAAGTGACATCGGATTTCCGCATCTACATGTGTAAATATCCGTAGGATATCGCGGTGGGGTACATATTACATTGTTGTCTTTGCCTTTAATTATGCATCTACATGTGTTGTTGTCTTTGCCTTTAGTTCCGCATCTTGCTGCGGATTATTCCCCGACGTCTGAGCCGTCTAGGGTACAATCCGTCTAAACAGGCTATAGTTATCCATCCACAACTCCTCGTTATCGATGCATGCACTCCCGCAGTCACGTACTGGAGATACAGCTCCCCCCAAAGGTCGTGCTTACATTTGTTACGCATTATGGTGCAGACGTACTGAAGGTCGTTCTTGCTTTAGTTACGCATTATGCTGAGAGGTACGACCTTTATTACATCCGCACCCAAATGCGGATGTATTAAAGGTCGTGCCTCTCCTTGGTTACGCAATACGGTGCGGAGCGACTCTCGTGTTTGCCACGCTGTTCGATGCGTGCCTGCATACCCTTTCCCAGTTCAGGTCGCTGAGAATTATGTCCCCCATACAGTTACACAATAAGGTGCGAAGCCCGTAAAATGCTAGCACACCTGTTGCGCTGCATGCATATACTGCCTGTCTGTCCCAGTTCTGGGATGGAGGCCCCTCGGCACATGGATCTGAATGCGGACCTCCGCATGACCATCCACAAACCAATGTGGTGATCTCCGCGCCTACGTGCGGAAGTCCCCGTGTCGATCCGCAACCCAGTGCGATTATTTACGTGAGGACATTATAAATACCCAACGATTGTGTAGTGAAGCACTCGGCCATTGTCGGCTTCATGGGTTCAAAACATGTTCGGGTCAATGGGTTAAGAACATGTTAGGGAGTGTAATTACCCGAATATAAGTTCTGTAAGGGTCATGGAAGCACTTTGATTACGATGTTACATTTTGGGTTTGTTCGAGGTTTTGTCCCACACACTGGATGGGAATGACGGGACGCGACGTCGACGGAGGAGCCCAACACTCTCACCTCCCTGCGCTTTTTCACTCCGTTATGATCCGCAATATCTCTAAATCAACGGCGAGAGGAAAGTGGCATGTTCTGCATCAATCTAGATGTGGTCGACTCGATCATGGACTAGTAAGGCAGACTCATGGAACTCCACACCCACGGCGTTGCCATCTCCAACCTAAGATCTTTTGATTGTTTTTATTTTCATATTGTAGTTGTACTTGATTCTGGTTTGATTGCAACGAATAACATGAATTTCACTCGTTCTTTATATAACATAACAACACCACAATACTAACTTCTCATACAACGCATATTTCAACCAAACAAACATTGAAACCAAAATCTACACCAGTTTCACGGCTTCTACAGCTTATAGGTCACCAGACACTCGCCTTATCAGCTCTACGCTTACAGGACACCAAATACCCGCCTCATCGTCGCCAGACACTCGTCTTGCCGCTTACATGTCATGGTCGGAGGGACGAAGCTCGTCTGGGCCGGTTGCCGGAGGGACGAAGCTAGTCTGATAGCCACCAGCCACCCAACGACTTGCCTTCGGCCACCACCTTGCCTCCAAACGCTACGTAGACAATCTGCGGCCGCCACTAGCGAGCAGGATACTGTGAAGGCAACTAGGTGGTATTTCTCACGTTACTTCATTAGGAAAACGCACACTATACCTTACAGATACCCCACATGTCCACTCCCCTCCGCAACCTGTCCACTCCCCCTCCGCAACCTGTCCACTCCGCCCCGTATATCTAAATTCAAAGTACTTCCATGATCTTTAAAGTGCTTATTTCATATGGGAGATATATGGTTTGTAAAGCATCGTTGTATCGGAATTAGACCATTCCACTATATGCTTATGAGGTGGAGCATCCCCATCCGCTGCCTTTTATAGCCGTATGTGTTGCGTAACTACATGCAGATAATGATTGCGCAGCTACATGCCGATAGTTTCGCAACAGCCTCCGCATGTAAATGCATAACTTGCATGCCCAAAACCGTCGTGTAGCTGCATATAAATACGGTCACTTGCTTGCTAGGTGATTTGCGATATATTATATAGCGCATTTAGTAGTTTTTGTCATCATTTACATGTCATTGTGAGAGATATTTGTATGAACCTGGTGATTCGGAACCTGTTGAAGAAGTTGAAGAAATCATAGGTGAGCTCCACCAAGGGGTCCCCAAACACCCCTCACACTCACAATCACTCTCACCACACTCCACCCCCACCCCTATTTCAAGTGGTCAGCTCCACCAAGGGGTCCCCAAACACCATCCCCCTTACCCCATTGTCCTTTCCTTTCGTCCTCAGCACCGGGGAGAGGCTCAGCGTCGACAACCGCTTCCGGCGATTGTCGAGTCTGCAGAAATCTCCGACGCGGCCGCGCCACCTTTCAACGCGCCCGCGCCTGTCAGAGTTACAAAACAAGAGGCTGATACCACCGACGCGGCCGCGCCACTCTCCAACGCGCCCGCGCTCTCAAACGCGGCCGCTCTCTCCAACGCGCCCGCTCTCTCCAACGCGCCCGCGTCGGCCTCCTGAGCCGAGCCTCATCTGTTCTTTGTGAGTTCTTTCCGCTGTCCTTATTTCGATTCGGATCTAGTCTTATTATCTGTCGAATATGAGTTCATCGGAGGAAGAGGTGAGTCGATCTGATGAAGAGTTAGATTTGTCTGAAGAGGAGTGGGCTATTTATAATAAGGTAAATTGTGTCAGTTCTACAAAATATCTGCATAGAGAGACCCTTCAGAGACTTCAGATGCTAGATTGTATGCAGAAGTGTTTAGCTCACGCTGGTATTGGTGATTTTTTGGAGTTGAGAGCTGTAGGATATCCAGAACTGTGCAAGCAGTTCCTTGCGACATATCAGCTATATCTTGGGGATAACAGAATTAGAGGGGTCTCTTTCAGGTTTAATGGCACTACCTACAGGGTTTCTGCAGCAAGGTTGCGAGCTGCTTTGGGGATCACTAAAGTCCCAACTGATGGATGGGTGACAGCCACGACCGACACAGACCTCGTTGCATTCTTTAGAGCGGTATCTGGAGAGGAATTCTTAACTAGTAACGAGTACAACAGCAGGATTACTCATCCTGTCTTCCGTATGTTGTGCAAGATCGTCGCTGGGACATATTATGGGCTGACCACAGATACCAAGCTCTCCATGACACACCTGAGGTTTGCTTACAGCGCTGTGCCTACTGCAAATTATACGCCTGACTGGGTTAGGCTCTTCGTGGATGGGCTCGACAAGGTGAGAAGGGATCGCAGTGTCGCTGGACCAGAAATGGTCCAAGGCGGACTTATTACTCGGGTAGCCATTGCTGCAGGCGTTGAGCCAGGTGGTTTGCAAGAGCTGGAGGAGCAGGTCATAGCAAGGACCTACACAGAGGAGTATCTGCGGAGGTGTTTGATGCTTGACACTGCGCCGGATGGGGGAACCATTTGGTGTACAGGCAAGAAGAAAGAGCATCAGTTCAGGCTCCCTAAGCCCCTTCCTTGGTCTGAGACATGGACTGATTGGTATATTGAGGCTGATTATTTTCCGACATCAGTTCTGGGTAGACGGCATCGCCTAGAAGTGGGTAGCAGTAGTGGCACAGCTGGAGCTGCCACGATTGAGGATGCGCCTGTGGCTCCGCAGGCTTTTGTTCAGACAGATACTCAGGGTTTCGCACAGAACCCACAGCAGGAGGTGCCTGCTTATCATACCCCTTCTCACGGTTGGGATTCTCACCCGACATATCAGAGCCAGCAGGGTTCACATCAGTGGGCCCCTTGGCCCCCACAAGCTTTTCAGGATGCTCATCAGCAGCCTCACCAGTGGGGCTACCTGGTTAACCAGATTGGCCTTCTGCGCCAAGACGTAGGGAGTTTGACGACGGTGCAGAACCAGATTCTCCACCAGCAGGCCGACATCCTAGAAGGCTTTGGCGAGTTCAGAGGTATGAGGGAAGAGCTTCGCCGCATGCGAGAGGATTACTCTCGCCACTATCCACCCCCTCAGTGAGTCCTTCTGTTTCCTTTCTCCCTACTTATTTCTTTCTTCTTTCACATTGAGGACAATGCTTCATTCAAGTATGGGGGAGGGAAAGGATTTACATATCTTGTACATATTTCATTTCCGCATTATTTTTGTACAGATTCTGCACTTGTTATTCTAAAAAGAAAAAAAAAAAAAAAAAAAAAGAAAAAAAAAAGAAAAGAAAAAAAAAAGCAATCAAAATCCTGGGATGAGTTGAAAACCCGAAAGGGCGACTCAGGCAAAAAGCAGGTAGTCTGGCGAGCTTTAGGCTTTGGCAATATGAGACTTGAGGGAAGTGAGAATGTTTATGTGAGTACCATCTTTGAAAAAAAAAATGAGTGGCTTGGTGAAAACCCCAAAAGGGCGCCTTGGCAAGATGAGAGTTTACTTTGAGTGTTTAGGATTGATCTCTTGGCCAAGGCGACATAAGAAGTGGAGTGATAAGGAGGTTTTCGGGTAGGCCACTGGGAGCTATAAGGTGTAGATGGTTGAGATATAATTGTAAGACTCATTTCCTATTTTGATTGTCTTTTGTGCTGATTGTTGAGATGGTGGACACTACTAGTACTTAGTGTTCATTTTCCTTGTACTGTCTGTGAACCTTTGAGATTTATGGTGAGAGTAGGCTTAGCTTCTATGCTTACTCGGGACGAGTAAAGGTTTAAGTATGGGGGAATTTGATATGCGATATATTATATAGCGCATTTAGTAGTTTTTGTCATCATTTACATGTCATTGTGAGAGATATTTGTATGAACCTGGTGATTCGGAACCTGTTGAAGAAGTTGAAGAAATCATAGGATCATGCAAGTTATAGAAGAGTTGAAGTGAAGAAATTCGGAAGCAGCTGGAATCTGGTGAGCTGGCGCGGCCGCGCTGCTACTGACGCGCCCGCGCTGCTAGGAGGGAGTACCTGCGTCGTTGCATCAGAGAGAAGTAGCAAGACAATTCACTGACGCGCCCGCGCTGCTACTGGCGCGCCCGCGTCAGTCCCTGGAGACGGATTCTTATCCGATTTTCCCCTATCTTATTAGTTTTTAATATTATATTTTTACGGGATGTTAAACCCTTTTAATTAGGTTATATTATTGCCGAGAATGAGCCGGTTGTTTTAGGTTATTTTTCCAGAGACGTATTTTCTTTTCCATCATCTCACAAACCCTATGGAGAACTAACTCTCCTTTGTTACACTTGGTTCTTTGAAGCCTTCGATTGATTTGGTTGTGAGTATTCTACTCTTGTTCGTCCTTTGTTAATTGTTTCGATCTCCTGAGCTTATTGCTTGATTGCTTATTATTGGTTAATCTGGATTGATCACCTAGGTTTATCGATACTAGTCATATTGCTAGGGTTTCCAATTCCAGGTTTGGGGTTGTAGATTCATTGTAGCAAACACAATCATCATACGCAGGTTGCTTGTGGTAGATTGTGAAGGAGATTCGATTACAGGCTATTTTAACGGGTTGTTAGAATCGCTTGTATCTCATTATAATTCATGTTTGAATGCTATCGCTTTATTATTCGGTGAAGGTTTTCCCTTGTAATTTGGTGATAAGTGCTTTTAGGACTGGTAGGACTAAAAGCTATTACACGATCTGAATTGAGAACAATTACTGGACATTAGAACTTGAGACTCATAGAATGCGATGATGAACCATCTCAATTGTTGTGCGGATAATTACCTAGTGTGATACTTTTCCATCATATATTCGCAACATCTTATTGCAACTTGTTCGGTCACTATCGCTTACACACAAAACTCCCCCTTGAATTGGTTACTTTTGGGTAATGATACTTGCTCTTACAATTGATTCTGTTTCCCTGTGGGTTCGACCCTAACTTACCTACTATACTTGTTATAGTTTGCATCTTAGGAATTTACTTTGATTTGGCATAACGACTTTAGGCCTGTCAAATTTGGCGCCGTTGCCGGGGAAACGGATTATCTTTGTTCTTGTTTGTCTTATTACCTGTTTGGGTGCGAACCTCTTGCATGGTTCGCACTCGTGCTACTGATCCCCATCTTGTTGATTTTGATTGGGAAATTGACAGGACATAACACCGCCGCCTTAGAGAACAACACCAACATTCCCAACAACCTGATCCAATGGCTGGAAATGCAAATCAGACGCTGCGACAGCTGACAGCAGCAAACATCACACAGCAGGCACCTGCTGTGACAATCCCTGCTCTGGGGGATGACAACCATTTTGAGCTAAAGTCGGGGCTGATTCATCAACTGCCCAAATTCCATGGATTGGCTGGAGAAGACCCCATCAAGCACATGGGGAAGTTTCATAATGTGTGCATGAGCATGAAACCAGCCAATATAGATGAAGCACAGATAAAGATGAGAGCTTTTGGGTTCACGCTGGTCGATGCTGCGGATGACTGGTACTACAGTCTTCCTACAGGGAGCATCGATACTTGGCCTAAGCTCCACAAGGCCTTCCTGGAGAAATTCTTCCCTGCTAAGAAGGAGAACACCTTGAAGAAGGCAATCAGCAATATAGAGCAGGAAGATGATGAAACCCTCTATGATTACAATGAAAGGTTCAAGAAGCTTTGCGCTAATTGCCCTTTCCATGGCTACAACACTAAGGACCTAGTCCTATACATCTATGGGGGGTTGCTGGAATCTGATAGAAGGATGATTGATGCCGCCTGCGGAGGAAATATTCTGAATGCCACGCCAGAGGGAGCCATGGAGAAGATTCAGGAAATGGCTGAGGGGACTAGAAATTTCGGGAAATCCACCAGAAAGAAAGGAGTCAATTCAGTAGACTCTAACCAATCCAAAGATATTGCTGAATTGAAGGATATGGTTAGGAGGCTCACTCTGCAAGGGACTCCTCAACAACTCAAGGCTTGTGGAATCTGCAATGATAACTTCCACCCAACTGATGCGTGTCCTACACTCCAGGAAGACACCGCTGAAGTAAGTGCTATAGGTGGAAATGGACCTCAGAGACCCAGACATGACCCCTACTCAAACTCCTACAACCCAGGGTGGCGGGATCACCCAAATTTCAGATGGAGGGATCCACCAAACCAACCACATCAGCAACAGCCACCTCCCTACAATCAGAGGCAGCAGGGTAACGCTCCCTCTACTGAGTCCATGCTCAATACCCTGACACAGCACTTTACTGCGCATGTTCAGACAACTGAATCGAGCATAAAAGATATACAGAAACAAATGGGGCAAATGGCCGAAGCAATCACGAGAATAGAGGCAAAGATGTCAGGGGGTCTACCATCAGAAACTAAGCATTAATCGCCTGATTAAATTTCTCTTTATCTTGGTACATTACATAGATCTAAGCAAGCAATCAATTCATTCAAAAGAAAAAACACATTGTATATTAGACCTAACTAACAAAAACATGACATATTTTAGTTTAAGTTTATAAATTTCAATATGTTAATGAAGAGTTTGCTGCTTATGTATGATGAATACAGGCAATGTCAAGTGCTTGCACGGTTTGGGCAGTTGCACATGGGAGTCTCCTAGTTCAAAGGAAGTTACCAAATGGGAGCCTCTTGTAAAGAGAAACAGGGAGGTTCCTTCCTTTCTTAATGAATTTGTGGTAGTATCTCCTCTGCTTTTGCTTACTTGAAGGATTTGCAGGGATTGTATTTGAATGATAAGAATTTGATCGGTACTATACATGAGAATTACACAAAGGCTTCCTTGGCTGAATTTCTGCATTTTCGGAAAATAAATCTATATATCTTTATGCCTCATTGAACACAGAACACGTTAGTCTCTTGTTTTGAAAATTTTGGCTTATTAGCTCAACCGGTAGAGCATTGTGCTTAGACACAAGTCATGGGTTCGAATCCCACATAAGCCACAAATTCATTAGAAATTGAAGCAAGCTTATGTGGGATTTGAAATAACTCAAAAGTAAAATTTTTGGCAGTTGGTTTCCTGTCAAGTTGAATTTAGATTGAAAACATGATGTGTAAATAACTTGTAAGTTAATTGAATTCTGTTTTGCTGTCATAAACCAGCTGTAAAGTGCATTCATGTTGTTATTAGTACTCATCTAACCCAATAATTTGCAGTAAAAGAAGAGAACCATTGGTATGGTTAAAGACTACAGATTTGTATATCTATGAATTATGAAACCAAGAAATGGAATAGACCCCACATCATTTTGTTTAAGATAATATATTAGCCTATGTGAGAGTCGAACCCACGTCTTTGTGTGCAAACACATTGCTCTACCAATTGAGCTAATAGGCTACTTATCAATCTAAGCTCTACCAATTGCATGACTTATACATTATCTTCTAAGTTGCTTTCATGAAGATATTTCCAAGTTGATTTCATGAAGGTATTTCCAGCAACTCAGTAGCTTCCTCACAAAACTAGAAAGGGAAATCATTTAAACAGCTCCAATTCACCCACACACAACATCCTTAGACAGGAAACTGCCTGAAATCGCAAAAGGCAACCTAATTTCATTCAATCAGTTGATTCATCAGTGCAAAATTACACAACAAAACGCTACCGAAAACATCAAGAAAACCAGCGTAGCCGACAGAAGAAAAGAAAGATATTACAATCACTACAACGATTGAGGTTCTTTAGGGGGAAATTGAAATTCGTAGAAACAAGACAGGGGCCAAAAACCTGGTGAGGAAGGGAGCAACCAGCGCAAGTAACATGCATCAACTCGAATTCAATCCAACCCCAATCCTATGATCCGCAATTTGAACTAATCACAAACAAAAACCCAATTCGAAACCCCTATTTGCAAAAATCAAAACCCCAATTTGCAAACAAAAATTTAAACCCTAAATCGACATACCTGGTTGGCGCCTCCACCACCACCTCCCGCGAGTCCTGCACCGCCTCTACCACCCCTAGCGGAGCCTCCGACGCCTGTTTTGGTTGTCGCCGATTCAAGGACAGACTCTCCTTCGCCTTCTCCTCCAAGTCGGGCAGCTCTTCTTCTCAAATTCCTTCGTTTTATTTCCGTTTCTAAGTCTCCTCCTCGTATGGCATCGTTGTCACCTCTCTTAGTGCCGGTGATTCCTGCTTCCCCGGTTCGACACTCCTCTCCTTTCTTCGTTTCTTCTATGTTGCGTTTTAGAAATTGAGCGTCTGAGAAAGAACAAACGGAGTGGTGACTAGGGTTGTTAGTTTTAACAGAGAAGGGGCACGGGGCAAAATTATCTTAAAACTCAGGGGTACCAGGCGAATTAGATCAAAGTTTTGTACACCGCGCGAAATACCCGATACCTCAGGGGTACCAGGCAAAATTTCCGAAAAATTTAAGATAAATTAAGGGTGTGTTTGGATTCCATAATTTATTATTTATTTATTAATTATATATAATGTAATAGGTTCATCCCGATGTATATGATTATTATTTGATTAAATTATTATTTTACCTCAACTTTTATAAGATTTTTAGTTATACAACTAACTACTCACATAAATTAAAGTATATAATGAAATTATAATTAAAAAGGAATGGAATTGTTGCATTAAAAGAATGGTAAATTAACTTATATCTTAAATTACAAACCATATCATTTAAAAAATAAGTTAAGCTTAAACATATAATTTAAAAAATTAGCCGAACATGAATAATAATTTTATTATAATTAAATTTATCATTGTATGGATTGAATTAAGGGTATTTTAATATTTTTAAACAAAACAAAGAGGTCTAATGGGTGGATAATCTTATGAAAACATAACTAATTTGTGGTTAGTTTATTGTAATTTAAGTATTTAGTTGTGGCTATGTGAAAAGTACCATAATTTACGGATCGTTATGTGTAATTTATCCTTTTTTTTTTTTTTATCAAGGCCATTTGAAGATCCACATCAGTTCATCAAACCCAATCTTAGTGTGACATTCAACAAAGCCTCGTTTCCACCGACAACAAGCCTCCGCATCAGCACTTCCCGCTCTAGTTTGTTGTACTTTGCATCCATATTGCTACTGTATGGATCGCAGCTGCAGAGAGAGGTTTAAAAGATGGTGTTTTAGAGGTCTTAGGGGCGATTGCCATCTTGTAAGATAAGCATGGTTTGTAGTTAGGGAAAATAGGAGTGTACTCTCCAGCTGCAATCAATGCATACAATACCAATATGGATGCAAAGTACAACAAGCTGGAGATGAAAGTGTAATGCGGAGGCTCGTTGCCGGTGGACACGAGGCTTTGTTGAATGTCGCACAGGTGCCGCAAGTTGAACTCATATGGATCTTCAGTAGACAAATGGCCTTCATAAATAAAAAGAATAAAAAAAAATAGTTACAAGTGTGAAAATGATTTCTTGAAAAGAACCTAAAATGGGGAAATAAAAAAGGTAATAACATAATATGCAAATGTAATAAAGAAAACAAATAACAATTATAATATTATAAGGGGGCTACTATTCACACGGTGATTATATCGCCAAATACACGGTTAGAAATCGTGGATTGCGAGTTTGCGAAAATCCGCAAACTCGCAATCCGCGATTGCAAATTTTTTTTTTAATTTCCGCAATCGCGCATTGCGAGTTTGCGAAATCCGCAAACTCGCAATGCGCGATTGCCAATTTTTTTTTAAAAACAAATAAAATTGGAAACGAATACCATACCTTGAATCTACTAGAAGGCAACTGGAAACGAAACTTGATGAAGGAACTATTGGAAGGCAAAAATTAGAAGCAAACAGAAGCACCCCTTTGCCGGACCACCACAAACTGCAAATGAAGGACCACATTAATGAATTAGAACATTAATTAACCAAGTGCAGGCTAGGGTTAGCATAAAAATTAGCCAAGTGCAGGCGAGTGATTCTTCACTACAGTAATTAATGGCATAACTTGCCATGAACAATTATGGTGAACCTCTCACAGTTCACAATTTGGTAAAGGGGTAAAAGGAAGAAAGAAGGAAGCAATAATTACATACCTATTCGCTGGACATCCAATTCCAGGCCAAGTGCAGGCGAGGGCTTCTTCATTTATAGCCCAGAAAGAAGATCCCGTGACCGAGATTCCCGCATGAAATGAGATCAGTATGTGCGTAGTGTGTGCAGGCGAGATTCGCGCGTGGCCGGGACGTCCCATCTGTGAAGGCCGAGGCGTCCCATCCGCCCATCCAGCATGCGCGATTGCCGTCAGTCCACACTTGCACATCCAGCGTACGCGATTGCGGATTTACTTCTTCGATCGCGAAGTCATAGTACGCGATTGCGAATGGTCAGCAGTGCACCCGGCGAGATATTGACCGTGCATATAGCAAAACCGTATTATAAAAAGGATACAAATGATTGTGTTTTTGAATTTTCAGACGCTCTCTACCTACTGTATATATACCCTACAACTACAACCTACACTCTTATTTCACTTGTAAAAAAATCCAGTCCCTCCTTGATTCAAACCAGTGCCATCAGAGAGAAAAATTCAGTCCCTCCTTCAAAATCTGTATGAAGGAATCCATGGATTTTGAAATTTTGTGTTGTCATTTAACTCCAATCTCACATAAAGAAAGAGAAAGAAGCTGATGTCAACACCACAATATATGAGTTACTCAGACCCCATCACAACTTTATACGTGAAAGAGTATAGTGAAACTCAAAATCCATACACACACTCCAGCAAACCAATTGCATAAAAAACAAACATTTTAAATATTAGAAATAGTCTCAGTTAAATCCACGAATATCATATGATTGTAGAATCACCAAGTAGGTTCACCCTGCAAAACAGGATCTTGGATCCCCTACACCTCATTCAGTTGGATTATATCATCCCTGACCAAAAAAACAAAAATTCAGACAGATTTTCATTGTAAAGAGAATCTGATTGTCAACATGAATCAAAACCAAACACCAGCAAAACTTGCTACAAAAACACCACACATTAGCAATTATACATTTGACTCAGAAGAAAATACAGCTTTATCAATCATGAATCTTCTGAAGCAGAACTGGCATTAGCTGTGAATTAATTATCATAGGTCAATAGGAACAAATTTCAATTCAAGAAAGTGTTTACTGCAAACCAAAAACAAACAGCAAATGAGAAATTCAATGACTGGCTCATATCAAGAAATTCAACCATTATTTTCCATTGCTTCATCGAATCGTCAAATCCTCAGAAGCGCGGATAAAATTTAATCATTGCCAAACTAATATGAAAAACCTAAGAAACAATTCCCTTGAGAGATAAATAAATGTATCCGTTGATTTGACGCAGATAAGCCTACGAAAAAGAAAGGTACAAAGGGGCTAACCTGTAACACGAACGGACAAATAGTGAATCTAGCACGTGCATTGGGGCTGTCATCTTCATCAATCTAAGAATTCAGAGAAGCCCGGGGTGCACAGTGCGGGATGAAATTCAAAGAAAACAGTAGGTACCAAAGGCAGAAAAAAAAAATTGTAGTGCGCTTAGACAGCCAAGGGGTTGTCTTCAACCTCTGGTAAGATACCAGAGATCAGAAACTCTAGTCCACATAGATTCATCACCGCAGCATTAATAAATCAACAAACTCTACATCGTTTCGTGCAAAATCAAGCAATCGAAACAAGACGGGACTATTAAAAAGAAATTAAACTGAGAAAGATGGGGATTCAGTGTGTGTAACAATCAGATCATTGATTAATATAATCAATCTCACTGAAATCCGCTAAGATAATATGAAGTCTCATCATTATCCCCGAGAAATCAATATTCATGAAACCAGACACATAACATGAACTCAATTCGAATCAGAAGATCGAGAAAGAGAGAGAACTGATACGATCAGACAGCCAAGGGGAATCAGCAAATTCCATTGGATTGGAATAGAGGAATCGAAAAGTGAACACGAGACAAAAGGGATAACAAACACAGAAAAAGCAAATTGAACGATGAGGAGAAAGGGTGGAATCAACGAAGGGTTTATAAGGGAGGTTAGCGCCGCCTAAAGGTTTATCCTTGAGATTTGATTTTTGGGCTTTGACTATGGCTAGGGTTTCTAATAATTTTATTATTATTATTATTAGGTAAGAATTCGGGTGAGAATACTCTACCCGAAAGATTCTGTCGGAGGAGGTCAAGTAAACCTGAGTGATTGAATAAATCAGGTCCCTAGTAGAGTAGCAAATGTGTGCAACCTTATCTGCTACCTTGGTTACCAATAAGGGGAATGTGGGAAATTCTTATATCCCTTACACCTAAGAGAATGGTTTGAATATCGGACATGACTAATTCTATTTCCCAATGGCAGTTCACACGTGTTTCTAAAAAATCCGTAATTGATTTTGAATTCCCTTTGATTATTAGGTTGTCGATATTTAGTTCATTTGTCTTTTCTGCCTCAAGACGTAGTGTCAATGCTTCTGCCATAATAGAAGAGTGTCCCCCAATCACCCCACCATCCATTCTGATTGGATTACCATTCTAGACCCGTATAATGTATCCAATAGAGCTCTTTGAATCCGATACATATGATCCATCAAGTTTAGTTTGTATTTGCCCATGGGTGGCATTTTCCATCGGGTGGACTTTTTGGCGTTTTTAGGGTGAACTTTTACCCTTTTTCGGATTGTGGTATCCTCGTCGTCTTCAAGGTTCAGTTTGATGGTTCTTCTCCAATTATCGATATTTTCCAGAAAAATTTTTCTAATGCCCTCTATAGATGGAATCTTGGCATTCCTAAAAATTATTTGATTCCTAACCACAGTTCCCACCATCTAAATGCTATATTTTGTTTGCTGTCCTTCGAAAAAATGGTGCTCAAAAGCTGAAGAATTTGATCCATATCTCTGTTTTCTTATATAAGTGTGTTGACTTTCTGGAATATATCTTATAAGGAAAGAAATATATCAATATAGCACAATCAATATAATTAAACATACTAATAATAATAATAATAATAATAATAATATCTCCCACCAAAAAAATTTGTCATATACAATTACCGTATGTATATACAAGTTATATTAGATAATTTGCTCATAATGTATATTCGATATAATTAGATATAATTAAACACATCGTTTGTCTTTACTCTATTTCAATATAATTAAATGTATTAGTAGTAATAATAAAAACTAATTCAGCTATCATTTTTATGGTTATTAGATTCAAGGTTTGAGTGTCTAATGGAGTTTTAGAAACACTATGTAATCTATATCTATATTTTTTATTCAGTTCTATATACATATACTAAAATCGTTGTATAGCATTTTATGTGGTGTTTTGTGCAGGCTCATGCCACAAGCAAGTGCAGGTGGGCTAATGGAATAGGGCCCCAAAAAATTTAGGGTCCAATATGATAAATATTATGTATATATATAGTTTGCTTTCCAAAATTAACATTGATTTGAATTTGCCCTTATGGTAAAACCTCCGGCAGGTACAGATCAATTGCCCTCCGTTCCCGTGTTCGATTCCCTTCTAGGTAATACACATTGTCTTTTTTCGTGGCCCCTTTTTCATATTTTTTTTTATAAATTTTTTTTATTCATTTTGTTTTTGATAAATGACCCCTTCTTCATTTGTTCTACTCTCTTCTTCTTTCTTTGTAATATTATTTCCTGTATTTTCCATATGTTATTATTACATACAAGTTTTTTTTATTTCTTTTAAAAGCTACCGGTTCCAAAAGGTTTTATTGACATACACAATTAAAAAAAATGTTTTATTTCTATTATAGCCATTTATGCTAATATTATAATTAAAAATAATTTAATTATCATCTTATTTGAAAACTAATAAAAATTCTAATCAAGATAGTTTATTATGTAGATATTTATAAATATTATACCATTAGTAGAACATTTTTTTAAAAAAAAATCTATTGTCTTCTTAATTCATTTTTATTTTAATTTTCGTACGGGGCCTCCAAAATCTTTGGCACGACCCTGGTGTTGTAGTTGATTATAGGGAAAAATTAATAAAATAATATGTTATCATAGTTTATAGAAAGTTTTATAAGTCCCAATCTATCTATATATATTTTAGGGTAATTCGCTAAAATAACCCATTTGGGTGAAACCCTTGCACGCATAACCCCATCCGAATTTTTTTTTGCAGAATTCCGGATATCCGATTTTTTTATTCAACCGGTAGCAGGTTAGTGGGGGAGACTGGACAGTGTGAGTTTGACAGCTGGACAATTGAGAGAGGGAGAGAGAGAGAGACGGAAAAGCGAGGAAAAGACAGAGAGAGAGAGAGAGAGAGAGTCTGTGTGAGAGGGAGGGGGAGAAAATCCTGAGCTTTATTGACAAGACAGGTAGAGAAAGGGAGAGAGATGGAGCAGCTGGCTACAGTAAAAAGGAGGGAGCCAATTGTTCCTGCCCAGGGATGGCGCCAAAAAAAAAGGGAAAAGAGAGGGAGGAGGGAGGAGGGAGGAGGGAGAGGGTATATAAGCTTTGAAGAATTTCTGAGGGAAATCATTAGTCCCCATTAATGAATTGTAGGGGAAATGGAACTTGAAGAAGGGAAATGACCGGCGTGGGATTTGAAGAAAGAGGGTAGGTGTCCAATGATGTGTGGTCTATATAAGGAGATCAGAGAAATTCTGGGCGTCACTTTTATTCATAAAATCTAAAGAAAGAGAGAGAATCCATTGAAGAAGAAGCAAGTGGGCCTGGGTTCAGTAAACGGTTTACTTGTACGAAGCCACTTTTCACTGGACAGTTAACTCGTACCCACTGGACACGTGTTGGAAGTTACAGGACATTGCTCTGGTCGGACATAAAATGGGTAAGTGTTGTCTCTATATATGGTAAGTGTTGTTCATATGTAATTACTGCAGTACAAATTATCGGAGCACGGGTGGGTGGACTTTACCTCTGAGCCCACCATTTTCTTTGGCGTTTTCAGGTCCCCGAAGAAATCCCTCTCGAGGCGGGTGCCCAGCATTGTACGTGCGGGTTCAGTCCCTTGGGCGTCGTCGGTGGTCAACCACACGGAGAAGGCATCCACGTCGGCCCTGGTCATCAGGCCCAAAGCCACGGCGTCAACCCCCACAATGACCTTCTTCCCCTTGGCGGCCCGCGGCTTCTTCTGCCCCTTCGTCACGTCCTCAACCACCTCCTTTTCCTTGTTCCCCTTATCGACACGCGGCTTCTTCACCGGCTGAGTGACTTCGTGGCCCTCTAACGTCGCAGGCGCTCGCCTCACCCTTCCGCCCTTACGCTGAAGGGGAACGACGACCTCATCATGCGCCTCTTATGGTGGTAGACATGACACAAACTTAAAATAACAAGACACAAACTTACAATGACATGACACAAACATAAAATAACGTGACACATACTTAAAAATAACATGACACAAACTTAACATAACATGACACATACGTGATATCACATGACATTACCATTAACACGACCTACCTCAGGGGTTGTCTGTGTCGTGGGTGCTTCTGGCTCGGAGATGGTTGACGTGGCCCTAGGCCCTTTGGCCACAGTCTTAGACCCCTCAGCTGACACCTCATCCTCATTAGCTCGGTCGTTCTACATGACAGCAAAAGATTTTTGACATGACAACTAAGGAACTTCATATGACACTGGGCGGCAGATGGCTTACCTCAGCGGTTGTGACTTTGGTGGTGGCTGCTACTGGCTCAGCACCGGTGCTATCACTCTGACCCTTTTCCTTCAACACTTCATCACCCTACGCAAATATGCGAATGAACTTAGTGTCGACACCATAACCAACACTCACATCGCTGAACGACAGGGATGACTTACCTGTGTTGTGGGTGTTTCTTTGAGGGGTTCTTGTGGATCAGCATCCTTCTCCATTTCGGTCTCCCCATGGACTAGTCCCTTACTCTTACCCATTTCCATTAGATTATGAGTTCGTGTCACCGTCATTCACAAAACTGACATCACGGTTTCAGTTAGAGTACTTACCTCAGAGGCTGTCTTATTGGTTTCATCTCCAACTGCATCAGTACCCGATTTCTGGCCCATTTCCTTAACAGTTTCCTCACCCTAAGCAAATATGGGAAAGGTAGGTTACCATGACGCCTATATTGTTATACATGACGGTTATGGATACTGACATGACAAATTGAACATCTTACCTCCTTTGACTGCAACTCAACATCTTCGGTTTCTTCACCATAAGTTCCATGCCCATGCCTGTCCTGCGAGTGTGTCACCTCGTCCTCGCCTCGCTTCTTCCCCCTCACCTCCCTTCTCAGCTCTTGCATGGCCGCCTCAACCATTTCCATCCTCTCGTTAAACGTTGCCAATATGCTCGTCCCCAGATCATCCATCTTACACAAAATCCTTGACACATCCACTTGGGTAGCCGTCGTACTTCCCTTACCCTGCGTGCCTGACCCGGATGCTTCCGTCGTGCTCGGCACATGTTTCGCTTTATACTCCACCACGAGGTCGTCGAAGAACTTATCCGGCTTCTCTGTCGCGAACATAGCGCCAAGGATAACCCCCGTCCTCACCTCCTCGGCATCCGGAAGGAAGACTGTCCGAACAGCGTCCACCTCGTCGAACATGCCCAACTCGTCCTTCGACTGCTGGATGAGAGAGGCAAGAGAATCGTACATGATATTGTGCTCTTTCGACTTATACCGCAGGCACCGAGGGTAGATTATGTCGTCGCTGGTGTCAGCAAATTGTCTTGCAACTAGGCGCAGAGCCTCGTAAACCCTCAACTACAAACAAAAAAAACAAACCAGATGATGACATGTCGACACTTTGCATTTAATCGTGTTCAGTTTGCATTTTACAAGGCACAGTGCCTATGTCCAGTTAGAATGAGTCAGTGTCCAGTTTAAATCATTATTTGTCATGTGAGCTTTAAGTACATACCTGGAATGCAAGGGGGAAGCCGCCTAATAAGTACGACGGGCGAGAGCTGCTGACCCCGTGCTGGAGCTTGCGCTCAACAGCCCGGTAGAGGAACTCGTGGGTTCGTTCGTAGCACAGTCGTCTTTTGTGAGCTGAATCTGCCATGTTTTACAGTAACTTTTATATCGATTTCTGCATACATTTCATGCATTCGGACTAAGATAGTACAGAATCTGTGTAGTTTACACTTATTTGCAATATATGGAGGTCTACACAAGTTTTGGTTATATTTCGCAGAAATCGGGCGCACTTTGGAGCTTAAAGGAAACTCATGGAGAAGCTAAGAATGGTGCAGCTGAAGAAAAGGCCATTTTTCATCATTCTTCATTCTGAATCAAGCTTTGATGTCTTCATGAGAGTTGTAGCCCTCGGAAAGAGCTTTCCAACGCGTGGTCATATGCGTCAATCCGACAAACGAGGACTCGGGAAAGTGCGTTTCAAGAACAGAGCAGAAAGCTGAAGCCAAGTGTACTCGATATCGAGTAAACCTTACTCGATATCGACCAACTTTGTCGAGCAGACCTGGTCGAGCAGAGCTGATCGAGGACACTGAGTCAGAGACAACCCGACTCCCGGAATCCTACTCGATGTCGAGTAGCCTTGGTCGAGATCGAGGAGCCATGTCCGGAGTCGACGAGCTGTGCCAAATCGAGAAGCCGAAGACGGAGACACCCTACTCGATCTCGAGGAGGCCTTGTCGAGATCGAGGAGCCACCCTGCGTCAGTCCGAGTCATCTTCGACTACACCCCTAGTCGATCTCGAGGAGCCCTAGTCGAGATCGACGACACCCAGGATCCCAGATCCGAGTCTGTCGAGGACCAGCTAGCCGAGACGACGAGCCGAGCCAGTGGACCACAGCCCTAGTCGAGATCGACTAGACCTTTGTCGAGATCGAGTAGACCTCCAGAGACGCGTTACTGGGTTCGACGAATCCTACTCGACTTGGAGTTACTTGGGCACGAAGGAAGACGAGTTGGCCGAGATTCTATCCAAATTTGATCAAGTTCATCTATGGAAGGGAGATCTATCAACATAAAGACATCTTACCTAGTTTAGATTTATCTTTTCCTTTTAGATTTATTTCCGTTAAGCAATTTATTTATCATTAAAGCTTTTAGATATAATTTTAGATATAGATAGAGATATTCTATCCTTGAATAGCAAGGATTAGAAAGCTATAAATAAAGCCCTAGGGGGATGATTTTCATTCATTCAAGAAAAGCCGTCTTCGGGCGCAGGGAGAGAGAGAAGGAGAGAGAGAGAGAGAGGAGGCGAGAGAGGAAAGAGAGGAGGAACGTTTGGAAGGTTTTGTAAGTTTTAGTTTATTTTATGTTAAAGTTAATTTCTTTCATCATGTTTGCTTTCTAATTTTCCTTCTTCTAGGGTTGGGGTGATCCCAACATAGATATGTTTGTTTGATTTATGAATTCATGATTTTGTATGTCTTTATTATCATCTACCTATGTGTTTAATCCTTTGCGACAGTCGAGGACAATTTCTTATTTGCAATTATGAAGCGAAAGTGAATTAATTATGAATTTGGATAGTAATTAGGCTTTGCTTGCGGAAGTTGGTTGATCCTAATTAAGAAAAGGTAGTAACACTTAAGGTTTATGTGAAAGCCTCTATATTCCTATTTGTTAATAACGAAAGTTATTTGATATAAAGCATGCATCTTTATGTGATTTATGATCTGCGCATATGTTTATTGTTGTGGTAATCCCTAACCTTGGAAGTTTGCATCTTTATTTATTTTATTTCATTATTTTTATCTTGCAAAGTTACCCGACACCGACCACCTCTTCTTCTATCATTCCCTCGACATCGAACAAGTCTTAGTCGACATCGACAACAACCTCCCCACCTTTTCCCGCTATCCCTGAACCCCAAAACACACTATGCAAAATTGGAATAAATTATTGATTTTGGAATACATTATTGATTTTATTTCATTATTTCATTATTTTTATCCTTGCTACATGGCTATTTTGGAATACATTATTGATTTATGTGCTTATATATGCATGTTTTCCAAAATTTGAGAAAAATGACCCCCATTGAAATTTTGAATAATGTCATGGAAGCTTTAATTGAACTCGACGATGCAAAATTGGATTCATTAGAGATATAGCATGCAATTGCCTAGTAAAGGGAAGTCACAATGAAGTGCATATTTTCTTGAAAACCATGAAAGGAGGTAAAATTTGAAGTTGCTTTTGACATGTTGCATGATAAGAGGATGGAGGATTTTATATTTCCATATAATGCTCATATTGTTATAATTCTAGCCTTACCTATGCTTATGCATTACACAAAAGCCATAATATGCCTTATTTCAATTATTGCTCCACATGATCTAAATATCACCATTCCTTACCTTATCCGGGGATTATGTTGAGAATGATGTTACATTATGGAGTTATTATATGGTTTTTGTGTTGTTGTTATCATTATTGGAGTTTGGCGGAATTGTTTGAAATATATGGAAAATTTAATGAGTGAAAGAAAATCCAATCACCTCAGGAGATAAAGGTAGATTGACCCTGCTCTCTGAGATAATAGTTTGGAGAGATGGGACACACTGTGAGGAGTCCAAAGCACTAAGTATCCGGGGCCATTCATGACACCCATGTTTGCGACTCGCGAGAAGGCAGTGCTGAGGTTAGAGAGGTAAAAGCATTATTATTGATAAAAGCATTATGAAAGGTGATGAATCTTATGAAGAAGGGTTGTGGTATGAAACTTTGGAAAGTACTCCATTTCCCCGGATCATTAGCACCACATTGCCAAAAATTGCCCACCTTTAGCCTTTTACCAAATCTGCTCCTTATTTTGAGCTTAAATTAAAGTCTTCTTGATTATTAATGCTTTGTCACGAATGAATGTTTTGCATAAACCTCCTTTTGTGAGTAGATGTTGCTTTTATTTAATTGCACATGCATGAATTTGTGACACTAGTACCTTTTCGAGGATGGTAATTGATTGCAGGGTTATATGAGAATGAATCTAATATGTTGAGAGTTTGAATTCTTCCCCTGAATGACAAATAAACGTATTGCTTGAGGACAAGCAAGCTTAAGTATGGAGTGTTTGTTGTGAGCCTAATTTGCCATGTTTTACACTTAATTTTATATCGATTTCTGCATACATTGCATACATTTGGGTTAGAATAATACAGAAGCTGTGTAGTTTACACTTATTTGCAATATATGGAGGTCTACACAAGTTTTGGTTATATTTCGCAGAAATCGGACGCACTTTGGAGCTTAAAGGAAACTCATGGAGAAGCTAAAAATGGTGCAGCTGGAGAAAAGGCCATATTTCACCATTCTTCATTCTGAATCAAGCTTTGATGTCTTCATGAGAGTTGTAGCCCTCGGAAAGAGCTTTCCAACGCATGGTCATATGCGTCAATCCGACGAACGAGGACTCGGGAAAGTGCGTTTCAAGAACAGAGCAGAAAGCTGAAGCCAAGTGTACTCGATATCGACCAACTTTGCCGAGCAGACCTGGTCGAGCAGAGCTGATCGAGGACATTGAGTCAGAGGCAACCCGACTCCGGAACCTTACTCGATCTCGAGTACCATCTAGTCGAGATCGACCACACTTCGGAGCCATGTCCGGAGTCGACGAGCTGTGCCAAGCCGAGAAGCCGAGGACGAAGACGTAGACCACCTCTACTCGATCTCGAGGAGGCTTAGTCGAGATCGAAGAGCCCGGAGCCAAGGTCCGAGCATGTCGAGTAGATCTACCCGAGAAGACCTAGTCGATGAGCAAATCTACTCGAGACAGAGTAGGGCTACTCGAGATCGACTAGACCTCCGAGCCATGTCCGAGCCTTGTCGAGCACCAGTCACCCGAGAAGCCGAGCCACACCCGTCGACGAAAATCCTACTCGAGACAGAGGAGGGCTACTCGAGATAGAGGAGGGATACTCGATACAGAGTAGGGCTACTCGAGATCGACAAGACCCTGGTCGAGATCGAGTAGACTTCCAGAAGACGCGTTACTCGGTTTTGACGAATCCTACTCGGTATAGGGTTGCTTGGGCTGGAAGATTTGCCGATTCTATCCGAAATCATCAAGACACATCATGAAGGAAGAGATCTATCCATTAAAGACATTTAGATATATTTAGATTTAATTTCTTTATTGCATTTATTCATCTTTAAAGCTTTTAGATATAGATTTAGATAAAGATAGATATTTCTATCCTTGATTAGCAAGGTTTAGAAGGCTATAAATAAAGCCTTAGGGGGCTGATTTTCATTCATTCAATTCAAGTCAAGTCGTCTTAGGGCGCAAGGAAAGAGGAGAGAGGAGAGAGGGAGGAGGCGAGAGAGAGAGAGAGAGAGAGAGAGAGAGAGAGAGAGAGAGAGAGAGAGAGAGAGAGGAGGAGGAGGCGAGAGAGAAGGAGACGAACGGTTGTAAGTTTTAGTTTATTTTATGTTAAAGTTAATTTATTTTATTATGTTTTATTTCTAATTTCCTTCTTCTAGGGTTGGGGTGATCCCAACATAGATATGTTTGTTTGATTTATGAATTCATAATTTTGTATGTCTTTATTATCATCTACCTATGTGTTTAATCCTTTGCGAGAGTTGAGGAAATTCCTTATTTGCAATTATTAAGCGAAAGTGAATTAATTATGAATTTGGATAGTAATTAGGGTTTGCTTGCGAAAGTTGGTTGATCCTAATTAAGAAAAGGGTAGTAACACTTAAGGTTTATGCGAAGGCCTCTATATTCCTATTTGTTAATAACGAAAGTTATTTGATATAAAGCATGCATCTTTATGTGATTTATGATCTGCACATATGTTTATTGTTGTGGTGATCCCTAACCTTGGAAGTTTGCATCTTTATTTATTTTATTTTATTATTTTTTATTCAGCAAATATTCTACCGACACCAACCACCATTCTCTCTCCATCCATCGACATCGACCAAGTCTTACTCGAAGTCGACAGCAACCTCCCACCTTTTCCCGCTATCCCTGAACCCCAAAACACACTAAACTTAGAACCGCTGACTTCTCTCCTGAGGACGAACCTGACTCCCCTATACTATAGCGGGGGTCTTGACTATAAATTTATTTGGTCGAGAAACCCTCTCGTCAAATTGGCGCCGTTGCCGGGGTAACGCAAGAACGCCTCAGTGTCAGACACCATGTTTACAACCCACCCATGAATAAAGTTCCGGGGTTCCTTCGCAAAGAGCACCGCCTCCACCAGCAGTATGAGCGCGAACTTAAAGCGCTTGGCGGCGGAACGCTCGGACTTGATCGCCACTTTGTACTCCATCTAAAAGTCCTCCATCCTCATCTTCTCCACCCCTAAGAAATCTAAGCAGGCAGCCTTGTCCGCCTCAGTGTCCACGGTCCGCAGCACGTTTGACAAGCACTTCAGTCCGGTCACTAGCGCGAACTCCGCGATGGAGAACCGGACTATGGACCCCTGGATCATGTACCAAGTTTCATGCTCTTTTTTCGACCGCAGCTGCCGCTGCAGGACGTAGTGGACTAGCTATGCTGAGAACTCAACTTTGGCACCGAGCCTCGCAATGCCGCCAAACTAGCTTTCACACAGACGCTTCCAGTCTGAGGGGCTCAGGAACTGGTCTAGCTTTGAAAGGACCTGGGGCCTGGCGTATTGGTTGCACCTACACTTGAAATGCTAGTCCTCGGGGATTGCATATGTCGCCATTGTTTGATACCCTGCAGGTTGGGGAGCAATACTTTAGCATTCTTCAAACATTTGCATATTTTCATCACAACAGTCACAATACACATGGCAGTAAGTTCATTTAACATGTCATATGACAATTTTAACATGTCATGTGACCATTTTAACATGACAGATACCAAATCTTACCCTATACTTATCACAAATGACAGTAAATTTCTAGTCTCACCATATCTCACCCTATACTTATCACCTGAGCATTGTAACCATTTTATAGCTTCCACAAATTATACGTCGCGCAATTTTGCATTTAAACATGACAGAAAACCTATTAAACATGCCAACTAAATATTCAAAACATGACATGTTACAATGTAACAGCATTGCATTCAATAACTTGTTCCCGAAATTTTTTTACCCACATAATGGTTCCCCGATTTCCCTCTATCTAGAAAAATCTATCCAATTTCCCCAATCTCACCAATTTCCCCAATTCCCACATTTTCCCCAATTTCACTAATTTCCCAAAAATTCACACAATACATGTATCGATTTCCCCTAATTTGCTTCTCCATTCAAGGCCTTTACCACATCATCACCGCAATGGTACTTCCCTTCTCTCCCCGACTCGAACACCCCCCGTTCCCACATTTCCACCCATTGTTTTCATACTTGACGCCGGTTACATCCCACATGACAGGGGCGGATATTCCACCCGTTCTTTCATCCAATTGCAAACCATGTCGAACAAATTAGGTTCTTCAATTGGTCCCTCATCCTTTCAATTTCTGCAATCAGTACTAAATCGGTAGAGTTAGGGTTTACTTACTTGAAAACCATCAGTCGCTCTCTTCTAAACGGTGTCAGGGTCGTCTTATACGAGTTGTCGGGTTTACTAGCTTGCAACCCGCCGACTTCTTCTCCTTTCTCTCAGGTTCGTCTTCTTCCTTGGCCTTCTTCTTCTCCTTTCTCGTATCAAGAATGGCGGTTTCGTGCCTTTTCCCCTCCCTCTTCTCTGTTTTACACAGTTGGAAGTGACAGGTTTTTTAAAACTGCCCTCTCTCTCCTCCTCCCTCCCACGCTCTCTCCCTTCTTTAATTACTTCCAACCACCGGTTTCAACTCCCTTATTTAACCGGCTACCTTGCAATTTTTTAAAGGGGGGATCTAACCCTTGCAATTAGAAACGGTTAGTGGGTTAGGCGTGCAAAGCAAACCGGCGCAAGGGTTATTTTCTTTAATTCCCTCTATATTTTAGTTAATTTACAAAAATATAGATAAAAAAAATATTTCATGGTGATACTTACCAAAAATATTAATAGATAAATATGTTATATTTGTTAGGTGCTATTTTATTTATATCTAGATTATTTTTTGGTGGAAATAATTATTTATATCAAAACCAATCATTTAATAATTGTTATTTTATTTCTATCTATATTCAATTTGAGGCCAAAATAAATAATTAAGATATGGGTGTTTTGCTAAAATAACTCTTTTGGGTGGAATCCTTGCACGCCTAACCCCATCCGGAAAAAATTTGCAGAATTCTGGATATCCGGTTTTTTTGTTCAACCGGTAGCAGGTTAGTGGGGGAGACTGGACAGTGTGAGTTTGACAGCTAGACAATTGAGAGAGGGAGAGAGAGAGAGACGAAAAAGCGAGGAAAAGACAGAGAGAGAGAGAGTCTGTGTGAGAGAGATGTGCGTGTGAGATAGAGAGAGAGGGAGAAAATCTTGAGTATTATTGACAAGACAGGTAGAGAGAGGGAGAGAGATGGAGCAGCTGGCTACAGTAAAAAGGAGGGAGCCAATTGTTCCCGCCCAGCGATGGCGCCAATAAAAAAAGGGAAAGGGGAGGGTATATAAGCTTTAAAGAATTTCTAAGGGAAATCATTAGTCCCCATTAATGAATTGTAGGGGAAATGGAACTTGAAGAAGGGGAATGGCCGGCGTCGGATTTGAAGAAAGAGGGTAGGTGTCCAATGATGTGTGGTCTATATAAGGAGATCAGAGAAATTATGGGCGTCACTTTTATTCACAAAATCTAAAGAAAGAGAGAGAATCCATTGAAGAAGAAGCAAGTGGGCCTGGGTTCAGTAAACGGTTTACTTGTACGAATCCGCTTTTCACTCGGCAGTTGACTCGTACCCACTGGACACGTTTTGGAAGTTACTGGACATTGCTCTGGTCGGACATAAAATGGGTAAGTGTTGTTCATATGTAATTACTGCAGTACAAATTAATTTCTGTCTCCCTATGTAATGAAACAGGGGAAAAATCATCAGTTTGTATCACTGTATTGTTTGGAAGATGGTGGGCGTGTGAAGGCGGCACTTGGGTCTTCACGGGAACAAGGAGCCAGAAAGCCATGCTGGTGAACGAAAGGATTGACTATGTAAATCTGAAGAAACAGGTGATGGACACGTTTATTGTCGATGGGAGGAGGAATGATGTGGAGCTCACATATGTAAAGCCAAAGAAGGAAGGGTCTAGGCCGTTTGCTATCGGGAATAACGAAGACTTGGAGGCCTACAAGTTTGTAAACGGGCTGTCTGGAGAACGAAATTGGCCTATCGACCTCAATGTCTCCCTGCGACGCAAGGTTGGTGGAGACGTGCCCAAAGCATAAGGATCGACAACGGATGACTCGGACGGTGGTGGTTTGTCTCCTGCAGGCTTGGAGGATGTTGTAGTGCCGTTAACTGGTCTGCCCGTGACCCAAGAAGATCACCCAAATACAGATCTCCCCTTGGGGCTTCACGGAGAAGACGAAGATTTGGGAGAAAAAATTATCGAGGTAAACCAAAAGGATGTCCAGTTGGAATCATCGGATGTCTAGTTAACCCAAACATCCGTCCAGTTAAAAAAGCCTTCTGACCAGTTAGGGATAAGTGAGGAGTTGGAGTTGGAGTTTGCGAAGAGGGAAAAGAATGCCGACGCAGTTAAACGTAGGAAGCAGGTAATATATGTCAGCAGTGACATGGAAGATGGAGCCATTGACCTTGGTAGCTCCTCCGACGAGGATGATGCAATCCCAAAAGTGGTTAAACCTGAACATGGTAGTTCTGGTCCGACGAAGTCTTGGTAATGGGATTATGAGGTGGACCGAGCGGTGAGGGAAGTCGAGGAAGCATACGAAAGACGAAAATGAAAGTCGACCACTTCTCCAAAGCCTGCTGAAAGTGAACCAATGGTGGCGGGGAACCCTTTGGATCCCAGCCAGTGCGGTATTAAGCTCCAGGAGGGACAAACGTTTCGGAGGAAGGAGGATGTGCATGAACTCGTAGCGTGGGCGGGTCTGACTCGCTGCTTTACGACGAAGGTGAAGAAGTCAACGACGATCTTGTATGTTGTAGGATGCGCTGCTCCCAAGTGCAAGTGGTCGTGTCGGGGTTCGACTTACAAGAGAACGAGGTTATGGAAGATCTGAAAGCTTGTGGACGAGCACACGTGCTCGCTGAAGGAGGTGGTCAAACAAAAACGTAGTGCGTCATACACGCAGCCGGGGCGGCGCATTGTCGAAAGGTATGTGACCCAATACGTAAAACTTAACTGGACTCTTGTCTAAATTCCATTGGACATATAAATATATAAACTGGACACACAACAATAGTAAGTGGACAACAACCTATATACACTGACCATACGTTAATTAAAACTGGTCACACAACTATCTTAACTGGACACACAACTATCTTAACTAGACACACAACTATCTTAACTGGACACACTTGTTTGTGAATGGGCACGTGCAGTTTCGGACGGTCAAAGAAGCGCCTCGATCCAGACCAAGTGCAGAGAATGATGAAGTCGCAGCTGGGGGTCACATGCAGCTATTGGAAGGCGCGCCAAGCCGGGTTGAGTGCGAGGGACAACGTGTACGGAACAGACGAGGAAAGCTATCGGTGCATGTACTCGTACATGTACATGCTGGAGCAGGCCAACCCTGTGACGTACACGAGGATAGAATGCGACACGGAGGGGCGATTCAAGTATGCGTTTGTGAGTCTTGGAGCGTGACGGAGGGTTATCCCCAACCTACGAAAGGTCAGTCCTTCCGTAAATGGAGCATGACGCTCATATACTATAAACATGACGCCCATAATAATACGACATGACATATGTTTGATTCGACATGACACCTCTAACGCCTCAAGATGTTTATTCTTCAGGTTATATCGGTGGACGGGAGCTTCTTGAAGGGGGAATTTCTAGGGTGCTTGCTATTTGCTACCGCACAAGACGCTGACATCCACATTTACCCCGTCGGCTTCGCCATGGTTGACGGCGAGAATGATTGGTCTTGGGGGTTCTTCTTCAAGCAGATGTTGCGTGTCGTTGAAGACACGACTGATCTGGTGTGGGTATCTGACCGCCACATGAGCGTCCTAAAGGGCTTACGGGATAGCTACACATTCGCGAAGCACGGCATATGCACATATCACTTATTTCAAAACGTCCGTTTCCGGTTCAAGTGTGGGGGCTTGCAAGAAGAGTATATGACGATGTGTAAAGCTTACACGTACGAGGAGTTCCAGGTGTTGTACGCGGAGTTCTGTGCACGGGTTCCCGGAGCGGGCCAATATCTGAAGGAGGCCGGGTTCAGCAACTGGGCAAGGGCTTTCTACGCTGGGAATAGGTACAACATCACAACCACTAATAACTCCGAGTGCTTGAACTCGGTGTTCAAATATCCTAGGGATTTGCCGCTAACAGCCTTTGTAGATGCCATCCTTGAGACCGTGGGCACGTGGTTCGCCAAACATAGGAAGACAAGCACCGAGCAGGTGAAAGTGGTAAGCGACTGGGTTGGTAACGCCATCAGAGCAAACTTCGTGGAGTCCCTTTCTATGGTTGTCATACAGCTGAGTCCTCACGAGTTCGAGGTACGCAAGGGAACCTCCACCCGCCTTGTAAACCTAACAGGACGTTTATGCAGCTGCAGACGCTTCAACGTCGACCAGTATCCATGCGCGCACGCAATGGCAGCATCCCAATTGCACGGGACGGATGTGTACTCGCTCGTTAACGACTTGTACAAGGTAGACGCGTGGCGTGCATGCTATAAGGACGTGATCTACCCAGTCCCGTCGCGAGAGACTTGGAGGGTACCCGAGGCAATCGCCAATGAGACTTGCCTCTCCCCACTTATCAAGGTACGCCCTGGCAGGCCGAAGACATCTAGTTACCCGTCTCGGTGGGAAAGGAAGTTCCCGAAACGGCGCCGCACCTAGTAACCGCCCGCGCCATACTTGGTCGATCATATGGATATTACATGACCGACACATATTTTGACATGACATATAATGGGTAAGACATGACAGTAGGTATTTACCACGTTTTGTAATCAGGGCTCACTTATTCGGAAACGTTATCGCTCCCCCTTTTACATTGAAGTATGAACTTCGCCCGTGTTTTGTTATTAAGGCTTGTTGGGCCTGGGTGCAACTATTTCAGTTTGTACATGACATGCAGTAATATTAACTTGCCAGGTGATATTTTGGACATGACATGTTCTAATTGTCAGTTTCAATGGAAATGCGGACGACGTAAATATATAAGTGTCAACCATCGTACTACCTACATGATAACATAGTTTCAAAATCAACATGACATCATAGTTTCAAAACCTGAGCCCCTAGGTTTCCCAAAACGACATATCGTCGATAAAAAAGTCAACCAAATAAAATCCTACGAAAACACAAATGTTCAAGCCACCAACAACATGTCCAGACAACAGTACAACCAACAATGTTCTTGTAAATGGATACGGAGGCAATGACTTCTGAGGATCGGAGCTGGGTCGAAAGGAACCGTGGTAGATGGCGACACAGAGGACTAGGCGGTAGGCATCGATAAAGGCGTCGTCCACCCCTTTGAATACGCGGTCGCCTGATGCGAGCATCTGCATGAAACGGATAGCGTAGGGGCCGGAGTCTCCTCTGCGTCCCAAAAAGTATATGTGTCAAACCAAATTCGCAGCAATTACACTATAAATCAGAAGATGGACAACGACGACTTACAATTGCTTGTTCTGAGGGATCCCCTTCACACGGTTGTACATGAACGGCTGGGGCAGTCTCCCTGCATGCTTGGCGTGCAGCTCTTGGTGGGCATCCATCAGCGGGAGCAGGGTGTGCGTGATGGGCTTCAGAAGGTCGGGCAAATGTCGCTCAGGAGTCAGACGAGTGTCCGGATCATACACACGGACAGTCCACTCGGCCAGGTCGATCTCCAGCGCAACCCAGTGGTTGTCCTTCAGATTCCAGGGGGCCAACACGCGGTCGACGCTGGCCCAAGGCTCCGGACACCTCTCAGGCAACATACCGCTGAAGTAGAACTCCAACTCCTCGTCGACGTTCATGCCGGTATGTCTCTGCAACAGTACCCTAAAGTAAGGGTCAACGACTGCGGCGCCTGCGTACTTCGACTCGCTGGCTACCTTCTTTTCGGAGGATGTCGCATGCTTGGTCGATATGCTGCAAACAAGGAACACGTGTTCAGTCAACAACAAAATTTTCATGTTATCGGAGAACGGGTAGGCGGACTTTACCTCTGAGCCCACCATTTTCTTTGGCGTTTTCAGGTCCCCGAAGAAATCTCTCTGGAGGAGAGTGCCCATCATTGTACGTGCGGGGTCAGTCCCTTGGACGTCGTCGGTGGTCAACCACACGGAGAAGGCGTCCACGTCGGCCCTGGTCATCAGGCCCAAGGCCACGGCGTCAACCCCCACAATGACCTTCTTCCCCTTGGCGGCCCGCGGCTTCTTCAACCCCTTCGTCACGTCGTCAACCACCTCCTTTTCCTTGTTCCCTTTCTCGACACGCGGCTTCTTCACCGGTTGAGTGACTTCGTGGCCATCAAACGCCGCAGGCGCTCGCCTCACCCTTCCCCCCTTATGCTGAAGGGGAACGACGACCTCATCAGTCGCCTCTTATGGTGGTAGACATGACACACACTTAAAATAACATGACAGATACATCACATCACATGACAATACCATTAACACGACCCCAAGCCCTTTGGCCTCAGTCTTAGAGCTCTCAGCTAACACCTCATCCACATTAGCCTGGTCCTGCTACATGACAGCAGAGAATTATTGACGTGATAACTAACGTACTTCACATGACACTCGGCGTCAGATGGATTACCTCAACGGTTGTGACGGTGGTGGCTGCTACTAGCTCAACACCGGTCGCTCTTACCATTTCCCCTTGCCATGTGCTCTCAGTTTGACCCTTTTCCTTCAACATTTCATCACCCTACGCAAATATGCGAATGAACTTAGTGTCGACACCATTGTCAACACTGACATCGCAGTACGACAGGGATGACTTACCTGTGTGGTGGGCGTTTCTTTGGGGGGTTCTTGTGGATCAGCATCCTTCTCCATTTCGGTTTCCCCATGGCCTGGTCCCTTATTCTTACCCATCTCCTTCATATTATGAGTTTGTGTCACCGTCATTCACAAAACTGACATCACGGTTTCAGTTAGAGTACTTACCTTAGAGGTTGTCTTGGTGGTTTCATCTCCATCTGCATCGGTACCCGATTTCTGGCCCATTTCCTTAACAGTTTCCTCACCCTACGCAAATATGGGAAAGGTATTTTACCATGACGCCTATATTGTTATACATGACGCATATATTGTTATACATGACGGTTATGGATACTGACATGACAAATTGAACATCTTACCTCCTTCGACTGCAACTCAACATCTTCGGTTTCCTCCCCATAAGTTCCATGCCTGTCCTGCGAGTGTGTCAACTCATCCTCGCCTCGCTTCTTCCTCCTCACCTCCCTTCTCAGCTCCTGCATCGCCGCCTCAACCCTTTGCATCCTCTCGTTAAACGTTGCCAATATGCTCGTCCCCAAATCATCCATCTTACACAAAATCCTTGACACATCCACTTGGGTAGCCGTCGTACTTCCCTCATCCTACGTGCCTGACCCGGATGCTTCCGTCGTGCTCGGCCCATGTTTCGCTTTATACTCCACCACGAGGTCGTCGAAGAACTTATCCGACTTCTCTATCGCGAACATGGCGCCAAGGATAACCCCCTTCCTCACCTCCTCGACATCCAGGAGGAGGACTGTCCGAACAGCGTCCACCTCGTCGAACATGCCCAACACGTCCTTCGACTGCTGGATGAGGGAGGCAAGAGTATCGTACATGATATTGTGCTCTTTCGCCTTATTCAACAGGCACCGAGGGTAGATTATGCCTTCGCTGGTGGCAGCAAATTGTCTTGCAACTGGGCGCAGAGCCTCGTACACCCACAACTACAAACAAATAAAAAACAGACCAGGTGATGACATGTCGACACTTTGCATTTAATCATGTTCTGTTTGCATTTTACAATGCACAATGCCTATGTCCAGTTACCATGAGTCAGTGTCCATTTTAAATCATTATTTTTCATGTGAGCTTTATGTACATACCTGGAATGCAAGGGGAAAGCCGGCTAACAAGTACGACGGGCGAGAGCTGCTAACCCCGTGCTGGAGCTTACGCTCAACAGCCCGGTAGAGGAACTCGTGGGTTCGTTCGTAGCACAGTCGCCCCCACGGGTAATGCAAGAACGCCTCAGTGTCAGACACCATGTTAACAACCCAACCTTGAATAAAGTTACGGGGTTCCTTCGCAAAGAGCACCGCCTCCACCAGCATTATGAGCGCGAACTTAAAGCGCTTGGCGGCGGAACGCTCGGACTTCATCGCCACTTTGTACTCCGTCTCGAAGTCCTCCATCCTCATCTTCTCCGCCCCTAAGAACTCTAAGCAGGCAGCCTTGTCCGCCTCAGTGTCCACGGTCCGCAGCACGTTTACCGAGCACTTCAGTCCGGTCACTAGCGCAAACTCCGCGATGGAGAACCGGACTATGGACCCCTGGATCATGTACCAGGTTTCATGCTCCTTTTCGACCGCAGCTGCCGCTGCAGCACGTAGTGGACTAGCTGTGCTGAGAACTCAACTTTGGCACCGAGCCTCGCAATGCCATCAAACTGGCTTTCACACAGACGCTTCCAGTCTGAGGCGCTCAGGTACTGGTCTAGCTTTGCAAGGACCTGGGGCCTGGCGTATTGGTTGCACCTACACTTGAAATGTTGGTCCTCGGGGAAGGCATATATTGCCTGCACAGTGGGGTGGAATGTTAGAGCGGCTCATTTGTAAAACACTCTACCCTTGATCGACACTACCCAAACCATACCTCGCATGTTGTCTGTGTCTGCGTTATCCTTCTTTCTCCTAAACCACCCATGTTCTTGTTTGATACCCTGCAGGTTGGGGAGCAATACTTTAGCATTCTTCAAACATTTTCACATTTTTATCACACCAGTCACAATGCACATGACAGTAAGTTCATTTAACATGTCATGTGACCATTTTAACATGACAGACACCATATCTTACCCTATACTTATCACGCTCCAAGTAAATTTCTAGCCTCACCATATCTTACCCTATACTTATCACCTGAGCATTGTAACCATTTTATAGCTTCCACAAAATATACGTCGTACAATTTTGCATTTAAACATGGCATGAAACCTATTAAACATGCCAACTAAATATTCAAAATATGACATGCTACAATGTAACAGCATTTACATTCAATAACTTGTTCCTGAAATTTTTTTACCCACATAAAGGTTCCCCGATTTCCTTCTATCTATAAAAATCTATCCAATTTCCTCAATCTCACCAATTTCCCCAATTCCCACATTTTCCCCAATTTCACCAATTTCCCAAAATTCACACAATACATGTATCGATTTCCCCTAATTTGCTTCCCTATTCAAGGCCTTTACCATATCATCACGGCAATGGTACTTCCCTTCTCTCCCCGACTCGAACACCCCCCGTTCCCACATTTCCACCCATTGTTTTCATACTTGACGCCGGTTACATGCCACATGACAAGGGCGGATATTCCACCCGTTCTTTCATCCAATTTTGCAAACCATGGCAAACAAATTTGGTTCTTCAATTGGTCCCTCATGCTTTCAATTTCTGCAATCAGTACTAAATCGGTAGATATAGGGTTCACATACTTGAAAACCGTCGGTCGCTCTCTTCTAAACGCTGTCAGGGTCGTCTTCTACATGTTGTCGGGTTTACTGGCTTGCAATCCGCCGGCTTCTTCTCCTTACTCCCAGGCTCGTCTTCTTCCTTGGCCTTCTTCTTCCTCTAATGGCGGTTTCGTGCCTTTTGCCCTCCCTCCTCTCTGTTTTACGCAGTTGGAAGTGACATGTTTTTAAAAACTGTCCTCTCTCTCCTCCTCCCTCCCATGCTCTCTCCCTTCTTTAATTACTCCCAACCACCGGTTTCAACACCCTTATTTAACCGGCTACCTTGCAATTTTTTCAAGGGGGGGGGTCTCTAACCCTTGCAATTAGAAACGGTTAGTGGGTTAGGCGTGCAAACCAAACCGAGGCAAATGTTATTTACTTTAATTCCCTCTTAAGATATTATATAGCCATAATACGTAGCTATAATCCATCCATGTAGAGATATTTCAGTAAACTAACGTACTATATATTTAATAAAAATCAACATTGAAATATTTTTAAAAAAACATGTATCTATTAAATTAAATGAGATTCAATTAATTGTAGAGTAGGAAAAAAATTACCTTATAAATGTGAATTTTATTTATATTTTGAGAGGATCTAAATAAAAGATATTTAGTTTTTTATGACCTGTCGAACTAATTTTACTTATACCTCTATTAATTTTTGGTGAAAACTTGATATATATATATATATTTATATTTATATTTTTTTATTGAAATCTATCTAAATTATTTATAATATTGTATTAATGTATTCCCCGTACACGGGACGGGGCCTACACTAGTACTTGTACATATATATACTATATATTGATCGATATACATACACTGCTAAAAAACCCAAAATTAGTGAAGAATTTAATTTTACAATATAATAATAATTTGATTTACAAATATTTTGGGGATGTTCTAGGCTATTACAAATCAAAATAAACCACCGTCATTGTACTATGCAAAGGTACTGCAGCTGGCTTAAAATGCTTTTTGCATTTCTATGACAACACAAGAGAACATGAGTATTAGAACATGAGTATTATAACAGGGCTGTTCCAAATACATCTTCCTCTTCATTTGTAAATGCTAGTGATGAGACAACTTCCAAACGGCATATATCAAATGTGTATGAGAGCAATCTAGATTCATCTGATGATGTGTGGCTGACTTTGTCAGAAATTCCACTGTTTACACAACCAACTGCTGCTCCACCACCTTCAAGGCCCCCTACCTCCCAAGCCGCCACGAAAGGCTGGAGTTGGTTCTAATCCTCCTTCGTATGAAAAAAAAAGAAGGTTGATGACCAACCTTCTTTTCCCAATTCAGCTGAGTCTTTTCAAACTCCTAAATCAGTTCCAGCAGGAGGAAACAATTCTTTTTCATCTTCAATTGATGAAGTTGAGGATTTTGCACAGGGTAGGACCTGACAATAATAAAATTGGACACCTGTTCGTTCTGTCGACACCACCCACCATTTCCACCTTTTGACCGGAAAGCTTGTCGGAGGAGCGCTTGTGAAGGAGAGATCCTCTGGAATTCAATTCGGATATAGTTTAGGAACTTTCCAGAGGCTTCTTCTGGAATTCGATGATGAAGAAGATGACTGGATTTCAATCGGCGGTTCTCTACCTTGCTACGGCGCTGTTGCTGGTGCTTTTTTGGATGAGAACCAAACTGCATAAGCCATCTCTATAGTTCAATGCCAACAACAAACAACATTTACAAATTTCTATGAGAACCTCCAATGCAGAACCATAAAACCAACAGATTGGGGATACTAGAACACCAACACATATTCAGAATCCATTAAATATAAACAACATGAACAAATAAGATCGAATTGCTCACCACAAATAAGCTACAATCAGTTTTAAGTGAGAAGAACTCAAGAGAAGATTCACCACCACTTTCAAAGGGTCTAATGTTCCCAAACAGAAACCCAAAAAAGTTCATCTCAAATTGAAAATCCCATAAGTTCTCATTCTCAATCAAAATCCAGATTAAAAAAAAAAGCAATTAAAGTTGAAGCCTTGTAAACACTTAATCAAAACCCATCAACTTGAGTCCAAAAAATTATTTCGTAAAAAGCTCTCTCCTGAGGGCTTGGAAAAACCAAAGGGTTGAAGAACCCCAACGCCGACCACCTCTTCGGAGGCTAAAAAATCCCTCCTCGGAGGTTGAGAACCCCTTTTCGGAGGTCAATATTCCACGGTTTCCACCTCTTCGGATCAAGGGCTCAGGCCTGCCCACCCTCTCCGCCTCGTACCTTCTTCCTTGGTTCAGGCGAAGAGTACTCCCGGGGTTGTCGATTCGAGCCTCGTCGTCCTCCTCGCCTCCGACCTACTGCTGGTGGCCCTCCTCGGTTCCGGTGATCGCCGATTAATCCTCCGTCCAGAGAACGAAATCTCCTTCTTCCAAACCCTTAATCAAACAAAATACTCATTCTATTTGGGGCTTTAATAGATCCATATATGTGGAACTCGGTTCATTTGTTGCTCTCATCCAATTCGAATAATTAAGCCTCGAATTTCAGATCTAGGGTTTGGTTTTCCTTCTTCTGTTTTTCCGGCCCCAAACTCGTCTCCGGCTGGTTCACTCACTTCCGTCCGCCCTGTCGGGGCCTCGGTGGGGTACTCGATTTCTAGTGCTCGCTCCGGCGTTCCCCCAAATCGGATCTCACATCTGTTTTTCGAAGCAATTGTCGATTCTCTTTCAGTCTGGCTGTCCTTGTCGGCGATGGCTTCGGCGAGGTCGGTTCAGGCTGGTTCGGTGTTAGCCTGATGATTTTCGGTTGCCTCTCCGGTCGCCTTTGGTCCGCCGGGTGGCTTCGCGTTGGCCTACTGCTATCACCGTTTCCTTGTGCTGCACGGAGGTTCCCGGATTTTACGGGATTACGTTTGCTGCTTGCAAGGCAAGGTGTTGACGCGGTTGTTGCAATATAAAATCAATAACAAAAAAAAAAGAAGAAGGGGGAAACACTTTTATATATTTGTTTAATCATATTTTGTTTAAAAAAATATATACTACGTATCATATTTTTAGTTGTCATTTTATATATTAATCTAAGTTTTCTAGATTCATATATAAAATTAAAAAAACCGTCCGAAAGGGCTTTATTTTTATCCCGAAAGGGCTTGAAATCCTGCTCGAAAGGGCTTGATTTAAATCCCGTCAGGGTTGGACCGGATTGCTGTGACCGGTCCTTTGCGGTACTGGTTGCTTGGGTGGCGAGTGACTCTGCTTTTGCGCGGCTAGGGGTTCTTCTTCTTTGTTGGGGTTCTGGCAGTCGGAGTCGGGATTGGTTGGGGTCGAGGTGGTGTGTACGGGGCGACTCCGTGATTGGGAAGGAGCTTCCTGGAGGTTCGTCTTCACTACCCACAGCTTTCCTGATTTATCGCTGGCCAACGGTGCTGTTTTTGGATGGTGCTTGGCTTTGTCCGTAGTCTACGTCCCCAACTTGATAGATTTAGTTTTACCTAGTCTCATTTTGTTGTAGGGTGCGCTTTCACTTGTTGTTTTGCACCGTTTATGTTTACAATTGTATGTTTTGACGGTTTTCCGTCTGCCGACTTGTCGGCCATCGAGATTCAGGTACATCTGATCTCGAATTCTTACCTAATCAAAAAAAAAACCCCATCAACTTGAGTGTAGTAGGCGTGGACACGAGTAGATTCTTATCATTTCGAAGCTTACAAGGCTGTCACAAAATTCAATCTGTGCTAAAACATCCGAAACTCCAAAGTTCTCATCAATAAAACACACACTATTTGGCTACCATAACAATTCAAAATGGAGATGAAATTGAAGACTTGGCAAGCCAAAGTGGCGACTCATAAAGCAGATAATAGAAGAAATTCGACCCTTTTACTACCAAATAACTCGCGTCCATCTGCAACAAATTCATGGCGGCTGACAAATTTGGAATAAGAAACCGAAATAAAATATGGAGGAGAATGATGACAATTGCCTGAGAAGTGAGAAGTGAAAAGCTTGGAGATATTTTAATAAGCCATCAAAATTTCAGGTCTTACTCATGAGAAAATGGAAATTTAGATTCAAGAATTGGAAATTCCAAATAAACATCCCCCTTTGAGATAGAAAATGGTGTAAACTACAAAAACAAACAAAGAGAGATAAAGAAAAGCCAGAAGGTGAAACGCTAGCAAAAAAAAAAGCAGACTACTCAAGGCAAGACACTAAGATGCCACATTGCCATGCATATGAAAAAGTTGTTAATACAGAGATTGGCGGAAAAGAAGGACAGAGGACTCACTTGTATAGTAGATGAGAATATGACAGTGGATGATAATATGCTAAGAAAAAAGGAAAACAAAAACATAGATAAAAGTTCAACTCCTGAAGTTACAATTCTTAAAGTTCAACTCTCCCTTATTGATTTTATGCCACTATTCTCATGAGCTACGCTAGTTATTGCATAGTTGCTCTTCTAAATTCTAATAGCACCATTAAGAGTATCATATGTAGTGGCTTCCAAACAAAAACGCATGAACAACAAGGTATGGGTTGATTACAATGACAGAACACATGGATTGCCTTACCAACCTTGAGAATACTTTGGCACTTTCCACGGAGCTGAATATTGCTGGTGGCAATTTTGCTGAGTGCATCAATTCCATTTCCTGTCATTTAGGTGATGTTTTGTCAGCAAAAAATCAACTTACAAAAATTTAAAAAAATTATATAGTAAAATAGCATCGTTTTAAGAGTAAAATATTTTTGTGGGACGGGATTTTGGGCAGAGGATATGCACTGCTCTTTCCAGCCATGAATGGTCAATGTTCACTGCAGGTTGGCTTCTTCGTGAAAAACATGTATGTACCACTACAGTACATTATTTTTATTTTATAAGGTATACTCAGTAGTATTTTATTAGGGAGTATTAATATTAATATATCAGATACTCTGTATTTCAGTATTATACTATTATCATGTTAATTTAGGCGGTGGTTAAGTTGAACATGTAAGAAGGATTGATGAAGAATTATGATTTTTTGGGAGTCACAAAGTTTGGTATTTTCCATCGAATAATTAGGAGGTCGGGATAAATTACACAAAATGACAAAACTATACACAAGTTATAAAAAGTATCCTCCCTTCACTTGATGTTTTCGGATAAGATACTAATAATTCAATAGGCCATTATCGGAATCCATTTGAGTGGAATATACTTTAGTTGGCGAAAAGTCGTAGAGCTCTAAATGTATTTTTTTGGTTGCAAATTGAATTTTTTTTTTTGCTATGAGTCCACAGTATATAAGCCTAAGAAAGATTTAGAAATGAGACATCTCCTTGATGGATCATTACACTAAGAAAGATTCAGTTATTGGAAACATTTTATTTTCTTCTAAGTTTCGTCAAAAAGTACCACCGGTATTTCTATAATTTTATTTTATTTTATTTTCTCTTTTATTGGTTGTGAATTGTTGATTAAAAAAAGTAAGCTGCTCAAGTGCCTATAGTCAATCTTTTTGGCTGTCAAAGGTCCTATTTTATTTGTTTTTTTGGATTTCAAGGTCTCTGTTGCATTGTTGCCTTCTTATTAATGGTTATGTTTTGAATTTTTTTTTGTTGCCTTGTGATTGTTCGTTGTGATTCTTGAATGTAGTCACTGCTGTAAATGAAGTTGCTGGTTTTTTTTTTTGGATTTGTTGCCTTGTAATTATTGAAGGCCTCCTGCTGATTTTTTGCCTTACTGTTGCTGCTATACAGTACTACGTACTATTCTAAATTTAGTGGCTGGTTTTTTGTATTTCGATTCTAATTAACATGAGTGTGATGTATAGTATTCTGAATATAGTGGCTGCTATATAGTATTCTTTCCTGATGTACATGTTCATGGTGCTGTTAACCAAAGCCATTATGAAAGCCTGCAAGAACATAATGAAAACCATTATGAATCAAAGCCAGTGGCCTATCCTTTTGGCTATTAGGCATGATTTTCTTGGATAATATTTAAAATGGAATATCTAGTAATTGGTTTTGTGATATTATCCCGGAGGTGAAGATTGGAAGCAAAAATCCCGATATTTGGAATCGTTGTGATTGTCAATTAAAGTCGCCATGGCTACCATTGTGTCGCCTTGGAGAAATCACCAAATCAAAAATTCAATTCACAAACCCCAAATTCAATTAGCAAATTCATAAACTTCATTATCAAAATCAATTAAATGACAAAATTGATTCCAAAAATAACAAACTATAATCAAAATTTCACAAAATTGATTCTCAAAATCAAACCCTAATTTCACCAACTGGTTTCCTAAAATCAAAACCCTAAACGAATTCTAATATTCTGACTACAAATTGAATCTAAAAAATCAAAAGTTATAGCACAAATTCACAAAGTATAAAGTATGAACTGACCTTTTTAATTCGGATTTGAGATTTGGGAAGAATGAACAACAATGGAGTGTTGGCCTTTCACTTTTGGTGTGCACAGTGCACTGCAGCAGCCCAGAGCCGACAACCAGCTTCGATCTGAGCATGGTCCAAATACCCCAAATTCAACTTATCAAAGTTATTAAAGAGACTACGAAGTCTCAGATCCCTCACTTCTTTCGACTCTTGAAATGCCAATAGAACATGATCCATTGTAACGGGTCCTGGTTTCCTAACCGGATTGCAGCTCTTTGAATCCTTCCCTTTCATTTGTCTCTGCTCCATTAAGTAACAAATCTAAGAATCCCAAAATGCAGAGCTGCCTTATTCGAAGGAATAACTCCCCAAAACCGTCAACCATGTTATTTCAACTTTCTCTAACAGCCTTTCTAATCTCCTCTGACTTGCAAGGAAATTTGGAATTCCACAGGCGTGTAATGAACCCTGGGCAGAAGGTGAAAAAATGCCACCAGGATTCATTATTCATCTAAACCAAATCGCATTAAGAACAGGCAGCCCAGATTTGACTGAGTTAAGGGCGAGGATTCATCCAATTTAATTCATCCACGCTTGTGGATTCATGAACAAATATTCAAATTTACTCGAAATTACCAAAACTTCTTAACTTAATTAGCATGTAAAAATGGTGGCACGAGTCAATTTACATGTAAATGTAGCATTCAAGACAACGATTTACAATCCAAAAACTGAGCAATAAGGAAGAAAGAAAGAGGAGATTAGCACCTGAATCCCTGGCTCCAGAGGCGAAGCTGAATTCGCAGCTTTAGCAACCCTAAAATTGGGCGATGATTTAATAGGGAGAAACCAGGATTGACGTTTGTATTTGTTCTTCGTTAAAAGAGAATGGTTGTTGCACGGTTCAATTTGAGAGATTCCCTTTGAGAGTTGAATAAGGAGGCACCCATCGTTAGAGAAATCCAAAGACTGAAGGAGAAGGGTGCCGGCAACAGAGCAGAAAGGAGCCAGTGGAATTTCAGAGAGCTGAGTGATAAAGCCAGAGAAGAGCGACGGAATTTCAGAGAGCTGAGTGAGAAAGCCAGAGAAGAGCAAGAGAGAAGGGAGTTGAGAGAGATGGCTACAAAGAACGACAGAGAAAATGGAGAACAACGTTCAATAAATGGTATGCGAATTTAGAGAGAAATGCGAGCAGAGAGACCTGAGGTTGAACAAAACTGAGAAGGGATGGAAGATGAAGAAGACAGATGAGGCCAACGGCGGTGGAGACTGGAGGCGTGAACGGAGATGCCCATGTGAAGCGGAAATAGGCGGTGTGTATAGGCAACGGCGAAGGTAATGGACATTGGAAAACAGCTAGCCCTGAGGAAATTCCGAATTCACCCCTAAATCATTCAATAAAGACGAAGGAATTGAAAGGGTAAAATTGTAATAGCATTGATGAACAGTAAGGTTGAACTTTGGCTTTTATATAGTAAGATATACACTAAATATGCACAAACACAAGTATATAGTGTGTGTTTGTATAAGTAAAAAAAAGAGTATATATTCCCAAGTTTGAAGTTTCCCTTTGGCGTACAGGATCTTTTTATATAGGCATAAATATCCTAATGGCCCTTTAACTTTTATGACTAGGACATTTAGCCCCCTAAACATTAAGGGTGTGTTTGGGAACGGGATTGATTTTTGGGGATTTGTTGGATTTTAGGGGATGCGGTAGATGGGGATGGATTTTTGGGATGTAAAAGATGAAAACTCAACGCCCAATTTTTTGGGTTTTGTGTTTGGTTGTATTTTGATTTTTTGGTGGATGGAGTGATGGGCAAAGACCAAATTACCCCCACTTATCCACATGAAATGACCAAATTGCCCCCAAAACATACCCCTCTTGATTTTCATTTCAATCATGGAGATTGAAGGTTGTCGACATTATAGGATTGTACCATATTCTAAAAATAAGAAGGAAGAAAAAGTAAAAATAAATAAATCCTGAAACCATATCAATGCAGTTAAAGAATCTATATAAAGCACAGAATAAATCAATGAGCAAAGCACTACCTTATCTTTATCAAAGAATATGGTACAATGCTCATCTAATGTATCTTCAGCCCCTTTCCTTGAAATGCCAAATAGGTCGTAACCTTGAATGATGTCAAAGAACCAACTACAATTAGAAGTGGCAAATGTCCAAGCAGTCTTGGCCATAAAATTACAATTTAGATTTCTTTTCCCCTTCGAGTAAGGACTTGCTGCTTGGCAAATCATGCCAAAATTTTTTGTTGAGTTCAAGATCTCCTTGGTTACAATTCCTAATTGGAGCTTAGGATCTATCACTTGTAGTGATTTATCATTCAATGAATGGTGAGCTCGGAGTGGTTAAGATGACGCAGGCCCTACATCTGTTTGATGTTCTTATAAGCAGGTTTGGTGGTTGCTCCAATACACAAGTTTTCGTTCCTTTTTTTTTGAAGAAAAAAACACAAGCATTTTTTTTAAATACAATGTTTAGTTGCTTTCCTGCCCCTATTCGGTTTGAAAGAGCTTGTCTAAGGCCAAAACAAACATCACGTCAGAGCCTATCCTTGCAGGTGAGCATAAAATAAAAAAATTACATGGTACCACTGAACTTTAGACTTTTTGTACAATTGACATATTGAATTCTAACATTTGTTCATCTTTTCTGACTTGAGAGGCAACCAAACAAAATCCAAAACACTCTAACCTGATGTTGGTGCTCCAGTCTAAGAACCAAAACTTGAGGTACATGCTCCACCATGGTTAAAGGCTCTCTGAGGTTGTTGATTTGGCATGCTCTAATTGCCATGCACTCATCTGTCCTTTTCCCCTCTCTCTTTGCTATATTTTAACTTCCCAAATCAAGGGTTGGGTTAAAAATGTGGGCATTTTTTATAAATGATTTATATGAATTCTTGTTGCTTCCTCTTACTTTCTTCTCCCTCTCACTCAATTCTTTTAGGAGATCTTGAATGCGTATATGCTTTCTATCCAGATAGTCCCTACAGTGTTTATAATCAAGTAGATTCTTGCATAATTGGACAATCACCAGCGCGAGCATATTTGTGCTTGTTGCTCTTGTGCTCTCCATGTATAATGTTTTCAAGCAGGTATCTGCTTATAATCAACCAGAGGTGTGTTTCATGTATTAGTAAGATGTGTTGAATACATTAAGTGATTCGCGTACTAAAAAGATTGTTTGCATAAATTTTCCCTACATCTTGTTAAACTTGTATGTTTTTTCTGCTTTTGGAACTGATAGTATTCCTCTTAACTTATTTTCAGGAGCAGAAGTTTATTATCAGACTTAGACTGGTGATTCTTGTCTATGCCGTATAATCAGTATGTTTTCTTACTCCCAAACTTCAACATACTATTCTAAATTGAATGTATGGTTTCGATTTAGATTATTACATCCTATCATCTTTAAAGTGAAAGGAAACAACAGTGAAATGACATATATTGGTGGTAAAATGAACCCTCTATTAAATTGGAAAAATGGACAAAAATAATACGGAAATTTTACCAGGTACCCCTGAGGTAAAGCGTTTTTCACGGGGTGTACAAGACTTTTACATATTTCGCATGGTACCCCTCAAGTTTGGGGTAAATTCGTCTCGCACCCTTGTACAGTTATATTTAACGTATTTGTGGTACTCTGTTTGTTTTTTATCTATAAAAAAAATCGAAAAGAAAGAACACTGCATTTTCCTCAAGGTCGAAGGTCGGTGGTGGTGGAGGGTGAATTTCTTCAGCCCCAATTGCATCTGATTACGACGAACACTACTATGAGTTCACTCCCAAACCCCAACGTAAATAATAATTAGCCCCAATTTTAGAAATTGATGGAGGTACAAAGTAACAATTTATTAAAATTGAAATGAAAATCTACAAGTTCAACCACAAATTCACAATTTATTGTGATTTTGGGATCAGATCGTGTTCAATTGCTATGCTAATTGAGTGACCTGTTTGTTCAATTGACCAATTAGGGTTTGAAATGAAATTAAGTAAACGAGCAAAATGGAGAAGTTACAGTTGTGCCAGGTGTTGCGGCTGACGGTCTCGGCCTTATGACTCCAGATCCAGATGTTGAACATGTCGGCAACGATATCAAAGGAGTTATAATTCGTCGAGGGCTTCTCCATCGGTGAGGACACCATGTAGGGTTGTTGCGGCTGGTGGAAGTACATCTGTTGGTTGTCTCTCGCTTACCAGAGGGCGACTATCTAATTGTTCGGTTGGGTGGTTAGTCGTCGGCGCTTCCGTCACACGCGTTCCCCATTTATTGGCTTCCTGCTCCTTCATCGGAGGTTCCTGGTTGCTCTCTCTTTTCGATTGAGATAATGCAGGTGATGGAGGCTATTTCCCTTTCTTTCCTTTTTAGAAAAAAATAAAAACAAACGGAGTATATCAAAACTCTGTTAAGTGTAACGGCTCAAGGGCGCGACACAAATTTACCCCAAACTTGAGAGGTACCATGCGAAATATGTGAAAGTCTTGTATACCTCGTGAAAAACACCTTACCTCAACGGTACCTGGCGAAATTTCCCAAAATAATATCAAGTATCAACTTTTGGCCAAAAATAATACGAACTTTGAAATTGACCGTTTCTTATACGAACTATCGCCATATTAATCGAAAATAATACATATGTGTATTCCGGTGAACTTTCCAACCAAATACGCCAGGTGGACGCCGGAAAACACACATGGCATAAATTTTTGTCACGTCACCAAACTTGTAAGTTATGTCATGTCATAAATTTATTTTTACTTTTTTTTAAAAAAAAAAAGAAAAATTAAACAAATAGGCAATGGAATCGAGGGTGGGCGTCTTCACTTTCTTCTCAATGTTACCTGCTCGTTCTCTCCTCCATTGTTTCGAAAGCTTATAATTAAATTAGTGTATGTCTCCTTTTCCCCTTTTTCGTTTCCCTGTTTTTACGTTGTTCAGTTTCTTATTTGATCGTGTTTTTCATTTGGCGAATTTGGTTCAATTCTTGATGAGAAAAATCATTAGAATTTAGGAATAGGGGTTGGTTCCCTTGAATAATCTTTGTCAATCTTTCTAGTGTAATTAGGATTTCACTACGCATTTTGTAATTATGGGAAAGAGAAAATGGCATTCAATATAGCAAAATTTTGGGTTGTTGGCAGATCTGACTCTCCCCACCCAAAATTGCAAATGTGTCAAAAATATCAAAAGTTTTGCAAAACAAACTGGTGAAAAAAAACTGGAAAACCGGATGGGGGTCATGATTACATTTAATAAAGCACTCATCAAACTCAAATCAAATGTCCAAATCCTCCCCTCTCATTTTTTTTTTGAGCATCTGCCCTCTCATTTCAGTTGCAACTTCAAATGAGAAGAGATGAACCACCATTAAAGATTGTTGAAGAGAACCGCCATTGAAGATTTGTGAAGAAAATCGTCATTGAAGCACCTTCAAACCGCAATTGAGAGAGAGAAAGAGAAGGGGGCCAGGCGAATCGAAAAGGGAGGTCGACAAGGACGAAGAGAACAACACTTCCAGCCCTTTTGAAGAAGAACACCCCCCTGCGAAATCAAGTAAGCTCTCATCCTCTCCCTCTTAATCTTGTGAAAAACTTGGTTGGAGAGTTGCATTTATTGAATGTAGAGGATTTACAAACCCTAACCTTGGGGATGTTGGGGAGAACGGGGAGAGAGGATTTACAAACCCTAACCTTGTGGGTGTTGGACGTTGGCAGAGGATTTACAAACCCTAACCTTAGGGACGTTTGAGCATCTGAGCATTTCTATCCTGGCAGGCATTTTTTTTCTGCATGGCAAGAATTATTTCAGTACTGGCTAGCTTTTTTTATTTACTGTCATTGGCGTTACCAACCTCTGAACAGGTTGTTAAATGGTGTCAGGTTCACACCGAGCAATCATGACTAGAGATAAAGAAGGGAAGATTTTTTGTTGTGTTAGGAATCCAACATGATCTGACATTGGCAAGACAATCATGCATGTGGACTCGTATGCAACTTCATATATGTGCAACCGACATTAGCTTTAGAGGGAGGTCTAACAACTTCTCGAAGACGGGCCTTCTGGATCGCATGGACCAAGCCCTCTCTGCTGCACACTGGAACATGTTGAAGGAAAGCAGCCGACATTAGCTTTAGTACTTTGTTGTGTTTGTTTTAGGTCTAATATGTTTCCTCCTTTTTGATGACTGATCCCTTATGTTATGGATTTATGTATGGATGGTTTTATGGTTAGTTGTTCTGAATGTTATTCTGACTGCTTTAGTTTGTACTTAATATTGTTTATCCTGTAGTTGGGAAGTTTATGAGATTGACAAGATCCGACAGGGATTAGTCTTGTATTGGCTAAGACATCGTTTTTAATGGCAAGAAAAAAGTATTTGCTGGCTAGTAAGCATAAATCACAATCTTCGTGTTGCACATCTTAGGGAAACAAAACGAATAACCCCATAGTGTCAATTACGTACATGCAAAATAACAAAAACCATCCTTTTTCTATGCAAAAGAAGAGACATCCTTAAGACAAGCGTCATATATATGCTTTTTATGGTTCCTTTTGCGTGGTGTTCGAGACTGACTCGATCGATCTTCGGGGGCATTTGTGGGCCTTCGGCTGTAGTTGGTATGGCATAATATTGGAAAATTACGTCGGGGGCACGCAGAGATCATCGTTGGGTGCTCAAGGAGCGCACAAAAATGTCATGTTGTGCAGGGATCACCCAAATGTGGTCGAGAGCCCAACTTTTGGCATCAGTTGCGGCCACCACAGAGCTCCATTGTTGCAGCTGTTTCTTTCAACACAATCCTTGCATAGCCTTTTCTTGGTTCTAACTCATCATTCACATGGATATGCCTCGAGTTGCCCGTGTCATGGCCCGAAACTTGATTGTCTGAACAGTTTTTTCCTAGACGCTCATGTATGATTTTGAGCCCTTTTTGTTGCTCATTTTGTGGGGCACTCGGGGTTGCTTCGACCGATATTTGGGGGAAGCTGTTTGCCTTCGGCGGTAAGTGGCATGGAAAAGGCTTGAGAACTTGGGTCGCGGGCATGTCGGGTTCATTGGTGAGCGATCGAGATGTGCGGAAAGATGCATTGACCACCACATAACTCCATACTTACCCATTATCGTCGATGTATATCAGGTACGCAATTGCCACGTGTATCCTTGTGTATGTCTACATATTTTCCGTTGATGACTAGGATTTCCCTTTGCTTGGCTAGTAACTGAATTTGTGGGTTTTATTTTTCCAACTTGACGTTAATGGAAGCCATGGAGAATAATCAGTTGTTTTTTCACTTTTTGGTCCACCTGTCGAGCTCTCCCATCTCCTTTTATACTCCCTCTGAAACCCGCTGAACTCCCCATGTAGTTTCCCTCCAATTTGCCTTGGCGTGAACTTTTCTTTGTGAAAAGTGGATCATCTCTCTCCTAGTGCATTAAATGCTAGTCATTTCAACAACAATCCCTCGTGAAGGTCGGTGTTCTTGCGTCGAGGGTCCCCTACATGCCGAAGAGCTTTGTCCAACATCGCCTCCACATCGTCAGTGGACATCCCTGGAGCTTTTGGCCTCGAAACCATCCTTTCGGTCTCCTCCATCTCATCATAGGATGATATTTCCATACAGCCCATTGATGACGTTTCCTCACACGACATGCTCTCCTCTATGAGCAATGCCTTGTGGGAATTTCGACCTTCAAACACCCATCCCCCTACTCGACGTTCCCATCGACCATCGCACACGAGAGTAAGTAAGAGCACCTCTTTCTCCCATGCCAAATGAAGAGAATAAGATGGTTTTATCACTTTCGGTTGACGATAAGAAGAGGATGGGGAGTATCCATGGATGTAAATAGAATACTAGCAGCATACTAACCCATGTTCGTTACTATATAATGATTAATGACTGAAGTTGACACGTTTTTTTCTTTGTATGACACGAAATATTTCGTTGTTGTCCCGGATTACTTTTTGACTGGCTAGTAACTGTAATACTGGGTTGTTTGTCATTCCAACTCCGCTTTTAATGGCTGCCCTTCAACGGTCTTAGGTGCCCCTAATCTTTTTGGAATTTTTTTATCCTAAAACCCCTCACATAGCTCTCCTGAAAGCCCTCACATAGCAAGCAAATCTCCATCTTTTTTTTGGGCGGGAAATGAGCATTAAATGGTCTACAAATGCATTTAATGCTGATGACATCATTCCCCCCTCTCTCTCTGTTGTTTCTCTCGCCTCTCACTTCACTTTCTGGACACCTGGCCAACCCATCTTTGCTTTCCCTTTATTTTATTTTATTTTTGTAACCTACAATCACCTCTCTCTCTCTGTTGTTTCTCTCGCCTCTCACTTCACTTTCTGGACACCTGGCCAACCCATCTTTGCTTTCCCTTTATTTTATTTTATTTTTGTAACCTACAATCAGCTACATTGGTAAGGGTTTTAATTGCACAAATGACAATTTGTCACTCGCCTGCAAATATTCGTACGACATGTATAGATTTGCAAACCTCACCCAAAATTGGTATATCCATGCAAATTGGCCTATGGGAAATTCGAACTTGTCATTCAAAGAAGATACTTAAAGCGATCTGTATCTTAATGGTTAACGTATGATCGTGCTTGTCTCCAAATATGATGGTGCCAAGGGATTAAGGGAACAATCAGTACTGCAAATATGTACAAACACTGAGGCTAAAAGGCTTTACATGACACATGAATTGTTTTACAAAGAGCTTTGTTTACAGAAACTCAGATATTACTAGTTATGTCGTGATCTCATCGTTTTTGATCGGAGGTGATCTCATCGATTCTGATTGGTTCACAAAACAAGACGAAGAAAATTTTAGTACCAACTACCAACTCTTGCTCTCTCATTTTCCAAGAAAATTTTGATTTGTTTCGTCAATGGAAAGAATAATACAAAAATCAGGGATCAAGTTATAAGAAGATTAAATAAATGATGAATTGGGATTTAGATAAATATATATAATATAATTTAAAGTGGCAAAGACAAAGGAAAACAGATAGACAAAGGGCCTCAGACATCCAAGGAAGGATAGGAGCAGCACAAGCTCTCAAGCCCGGCAAAGGGGAAAGCTCTCGGGCGGCAACTGCGAATGTCTCTTGAGAAACAAGCCTTTCAATTTATCATCACCGGCCTCTCTTTCTTTCAATTTCTCTTTTGACATATAATTTAAACAAAAAAAATTATTGACAAAGATCAAATCCTATATCTAACTTCGGAGAGATCTCAGACATCCAAGGAAGATTAAAACAGCACAAGCTTTCAAGCCTCAGCAAAGGCGAAAGCTCTTAGGCGGCAACTGCGAATGTTCTCATGAGAAACAAGCCTTCAATCTATCATCATTGATCTCTCACCAATCAACCACAAAAATAAAATAAAATAAAATAAAAAAGATTACTACTCGATTCAGAGCACAAATACCTTAATTGAGAACCTAATCAATTCGAAATTGAAAGTCAATATTGAATTGATCCCTGAATTTGGGGGAAATCAATCATTAAAATCGATTAAAAAAAATCATTGAAAATGAAAGAAATTGAAGGTCTCAGATAAAATTCAAACCAGTGCCATCAGAAAGAAAAATCCAGTCCCTTCTTCAAAATCTCTATGAACGAATCCATAGATTTTAAATTTTGTGTTGTCATTTAACTCCAGACTCACATAAAGAAAGAGAAAGAAGCTGATGTCAACATCACAATATATGAGTTACTCAGACCCCATCACAACTTTATATGTGAAAGAGTATAGTGAAACTCAAAATCCATACCCACTCAACCAGCAAAACCAATTGCATAAAAAAATAAACATTTTAAATATTAGAAATAGTCTCAGTTAAATCCACGAATATCATATGATTGTAGAATCACCAAGTAGGTTCACCCTGCAAAACAGGATCTTGGATCCCCTACACCTCATTCAGTTGGATTATATCATCCCTGACCAAAAAAACAAAAATTCAGACAGATTTTCATTGTAAAGAGAATCTGATTGTCAACATGAATCAAAACCAAACACCAGCAAAACTTGCTACAAAAACACCACACATTAGCAATTATACATTTTGACTCAGAAGAAAATACAGCTTTATCAATCATGAATCTTCTGAAGCAGAACTGGCATTAGCTGATAATTAATCATCATAGGTCAATAGGAACAAATTTCAAATCAAGAAAGTGTTTACTCCAAACCAAAAACAAACAGCAAATTAATTAGAAATTCAATGAATGGCTCATATCAAGAGATTCAACCATTATTTTCCATTGCTTCATCGAATCGTCAAATCCTCAGAAGCGCGGATAAAATTTAATCATTGCCAAACTAATATGAAAAACCTAACAAACAATTCCCTTGAAAGAGAAATAAATGTATCCGTTGATTTGACGCAGATAAGCCTATGAAAAAAGAAAGGTACAAAGGGGCTAACCTGTAACACACACGGATAAATAATGAATCTAGCACGTGCATTGGGGCAGTCATCTTCATCAATCTAAGAATTCAGAGAAGCCCGGGGTGCACCGTGCGGTATTAAATTCAAAGAAAACAGTTGTTACCAAAGGCAGAAAACCAAAATTGTAGTGCGCTCAGACAGCCAAGGGTTTGTCTTCAACCTCTGGTAAGATACCAGAGATCAGAAACTCTAGTCCACATAGATTCATCACCGCAGCATTAATAAATCAACAAACTCTACATCGTTTCGTGCAAAATCAAACAATCGAAACAAGGCGGGACTATTAAAAAGAAATTAAACTGAGAAAGATGGGGATTCAGTGTGTGTAACAATCAGATCATTGATTAATATAATCAATCTCACTGAAATCCGCTAAGATAATGTAAATTCTCATCATTAACCCCGAGAGATCAACATTCATGAAACCAGACACATAAGTTACATAACATCAACTAAATTCAAATCAAAAGATCGAGAAAGAGAGAGAACTGTAAGCTCAGACAGCCAATAGGAATCGGCAAATTCTTTTGGATTGGATTGAATTAGAGCAATCGAAAAGTGAACCCGAGATGAGAGGGAGAGGAAACTGAACGATGAGGAGAGTGGAATCATAGAAGGGTTTATAAGGGAGGTTCGCGCCGCCTAAAGGTTTATGCTTGAGATTTGATTTTGGGGGGTTTGACTGTGGCTAGGGTTTCTAATAGGGGCACGGGGTACCCAAACGGGTTGAACAAGTGGGCCGATGGGAAATGGGCCTTCAAAGATTTATGGGACATAGTACTGATTTTCAATGTTATTTGTTGATCGGTCCAGTGAGATGGGCCTATACTAAACAACGTGAAATTTGACTTTGTGGGTAAGTTAAATCTTTGAAATCCAATCAAAGATTTAATGATCTTTTGAAATATAGTATCAAAGAACCAACTTTTAAGATCGTAGACTTTTTCAAAATTTTTAAAATCCAGAAGGTCTTAGACCTTTAATATGGCATCATTGTTCTCCAAAAACACGTTTCAAAATGTGACAATCATCAACTTTTATATAAAAAACGACTCACCAATGGCAATCACCAGCCACAGGTCATAAAAGAGTTAAAAATTTATTTCTAATATTAAAGAGTTTATCAAAATACCAAAAATTGTCTTTGCAGGGTTGCCAATTGCCATAAAGAATATACTCAAGTGGATCATGAATCCTCTTTTGCATGTCTGTTCTCTGTAGGAATCTTTTCTTGTTATACTTCCACACGGTGTTTTATTTAGGTCAATTTGTACAACTATACAACTTTTTTTGTGGGTTTGCAAAAATGCTATTTTTTTGTATTATTTGCACAACTAACATGGGTGATATTAGTGCAAATAAAACTAGGGAAGGGTAATGCCGGTTGCAGGTTCTCACAAGGAGAGAGAGAGAGAGAGAGAGAGAGAGGACATGAGTTTTGGTGGGGGATTTTGGCGCCAAAAAGAGGAGAGAGAGGAGGGTAATCATTGCATATGTGAAAAGGTGATGGGAAAGGGGTTTCCCTCCATTTTTAAAGTATAATAGGAGAGGAGGAGAGAGGACATCACTTTCTTCCTCCCATGGACAAGAGAGCTGGAGAAGAAGGCTACCATTGGAGAACAACCCATCGGCATCAAGGTCCAGTTGCAGAGCACGTGTCGGACGCATTCTTTGTTCGTGTCAGTGTTAGTTAACTTCCGTGTCACCGAGGTATCTCAGAAACCCTAATTCTCAGGTGCAATGAGTAGGCTTCTCTCCTGTTTCTCCTCATGTTTCGCGAAGAGTAGATACCCATTAACAATGGTGTTGATCCGACTTTTCATTTGCAAGGGAAAACGCCAAAGTATGTGTGACTCTCATCTTCAACGGTCGTTGGTTGTTCGATGGTGTCGGGTGGGTGTATTCTGGTAAAACCGAGCGGAAGAATGTGATCATTGAAGAGGGCATCGACTTCGCCTCTCTGAATCAACTGTTGAGGCTCAAGGTCGGCCATGATTGTTCATATGAAGATTGGCGGTTGTCTTACATGACAAAGGCGGAAGAAGCGGGTCATCCGATAACGATAGGTGATGATGACGACCTTGAGGCTTTTAAGTTTCTGAACTCGAAGTCTGGGGAACATCCATGACCCATGGCGATATATGTTAGTCCAGTGGTGAAAGAGAGCCTTCAAGTACCACAACCCGGCGTCGAGGAAGAATGCTTCAGTGGGCCTCGTAACTCCCAAAAGGTGGACGACCTTGAGGCTGAAGGTCAGGCACAACCAAACCCTATGTTTGTAGATGTTCGGTTATGTGGTGGAGGAGGGGTTAGCGAGTCAACAGGGAAGAGCAACGATATAAGGGTGAAAAACAAGGTTGACACGGGGTTTGGAAGGGGTGACAAGGATATATGTGCAGGTGACAAAGGCAAGGGTTCGGAGGTGATCCTCTTGGCTGAGGTGATAGGAAAGAGCCAGGATCACGCTACTGACATGGGTTTTGGAACTGGCGACAGGCTTATGTGTGAAGGTGACAAGGGTAAATGTCCGGAGTTGATCTACTTGGGTGAGGTGATAGAGAAGAGATAGGAGGACGCTACTGACAGGGGGTTTGGAATTGGTGAAAAGCTTATGAGTGTAGGTGACAAGGGTAAAGGTCCGGAATTGATCCAGTTGGGTGGGGTGATAGGGAAGAGCCAGGAGCACGCAACTGACAAGGGGTTTGGAACCGGTGACAAGAACATTCTTGAGGTTGACAAGTGTGAGGGTCTAGATGTTATCCACTTGGGTGACACGGACTCCTCCTCCGATGACACGGTAAAATGTCAAGGTGACATGTATAAGGGGTTGGATGTCATATCCATTAGCAGTCAGGAGGAGGAGGAGGACTTCGATGCCGGAGTGAAGAGGGAAGAAGTTTGGGATGATTTTGACTGGCAGGATTTTGAGGAAGACCCGGGTATGAGGGTGTCGATGGAGGGGGACGAAGTTGAGGATGAGGTGATGAGGGAACTTGAAGATTGGGTTCCTAGGTCCAGCACATCCCTACCTACGATGGAGAACGTTGAAGCTATGGTGGACAGATCAACGCCTCGGACCCAGGATCCTCGACGCAACCTGACAGAAATTTCAGAGGGACAATTGTTCACCTCGAAGGCTGAAGTGCAGAGTTGCCTTAAGTGGATTGCAGAGCAGAAGTGCTTCGAGTTTGTAGTGAAGAGGTCGTGTAAATCGACGTATTTAGTTGGTTGTGTGGACAACAAGTGCACGTGGATGTTAAGGGCGTCGACTTACCGGCGCACGACTATGTGGTCCATCCGATAGTATGTCCAGGAGCATACATGTGACCTGAGCATGATGCACAACCATAGCCGACATGCTACGTCGAACATGATTGGACGCAACCTCGTGACCACGTAAGTGTTACTTTAGTTGCGAACAGCTATTTATGTCACACAACATTATTCCACATGTCACATAATGTAACTCACCATGACACCATTATATGCAGGTTCACCGGGACTCGAAAGGACCTCGTTCCCGAGCAAGTGCATAAAATGACGAAGTCCGAGTGTGGAGTATCGTGTAGCTACTGGAAGGCACGAAGGGCACGACTAACAGCGAGGGAGGTGAAGCATGGGACCGACGAAGACAGCTACCGAGATATTATTCCATACTTGCACATGTTGGAGCAGACTAACCCCGGGACATATACTAGGTTAGAGCTGGACGCATCCCAAAGATTCAAGTACGACTTTGTTAGCTTTGAGGTATGGCGCAAGACGATCTCCTACCTTCGAAAGGTAAAACCCCATGTCGGTACTATAATATTATATGTCACCTAACATAAATAACCATGTCACCTAACCAGCTGGTATCGATATCCATGTCCAGGTGATTTCAGTGGATGGGAGTTTCTTAAAAGGGAAGTTCAGGGGCACGCTTCTATTTGCCACAGCCCAAGATGCAGACCACAGTGTATACCCGATTGCGTTTGCGATTTTCGATGGTGAGAATCACGGGTCATGTGGCTTCTTCTTCAAGAACATGCTACATGTCGTCGAGGATGCACCGGATGTAATATTTGTCTCTGATCGGCATCTTAGTATCATCAAAGGTTTGAGGGACCACTGTGTGTTTGTCAAGCAAGGGGCCTGCCAATGACATCTATTTCAGAATGCCAGGGTGAAGTACAAGGGGGTGACGGGCCTGCTGACGTTGTACTTCAAGGTGGCGAGGGCGTACACGAGGGCAGAGTTCGAGAAGCACTTCGCTGATTTCTGCGCTCAGTCACCCCCTGCGGGCCAATACCTGAAAGAGGCTGGATTCCAAAACTGGGCCCGAGCATACTATCATCGAAACAATATCCAAGTGGTTTTACGAGCGACGGGAAAAAAACACCAAATCAGGGTCGCCGGTGAGCGATTACGTTCAAGGTGAGCTGAAAACGAGCTATGCGTTGGCAACATTCATGGATATTAGAGCGTCCTCCACCTGGGTTGTGAACCTGAGTGCCCGGACCTGCACATGCAAGCGATTCGAAATTGACCAGTTTCCGTGCCAGCACGCCATAGCCGCTGCCAGGTTTCGAGGTACCAATTTCTTCTCTCTCGTGAATGACTTCTACAAAGTCGCAACATGGAAGACGAGTTACGAGAATGTGCTATATCCGCTTCCTTCAAGAGCAGATTGGCGAATCCCCCCAGCCATGTCCAGCGCGGTATGTCTCCCCCCAAACGTGAAGCGACGCCCTGGTCGCCCTAAGACTTGTGGATACCCATCTCGGGGAGAATTTACCCGTTTCAAGCGTCGTCGTTCGTAGATGTGTTCCTCCATTGGTGGTCCAACGCCTTATCTCAGCAACTGGGTCTTCTTTTGCATTTGCAGTTTGGGGTCAGTGGTTGGACCATTCTCCGTCTATGTTATGTTGTGAACGGGCTAAGTACTTGGTAGTGTAATTAGGCTGTTTGTACATATGACAAACTCTAAGTAGGTTGCTGTACTTTTGGGAACGGGTTACATACTATAGTTAAGTGGTAAAGAACTTCGTAGTACTTTTGGGGATGGATTCAGTAAATAACCCCTGTCACTCTCTTTGTATTACCTTGTCAGGTTGAAGGGGTTATCATGTCACAGCTTTCAATTTGATGTTTGACATTTCGGTGGTTGACGCTATGATAATGAATTCACCCATGCATTCGGAGTTGTTTCAGCGCATGTTTACATTCCTGAGTGTTTGTGCTAGTCGTGTTAGGAAATCACCCTTATGACCATATTGAAATCACCATTATGACAAAGTTGAAGGGGTTATTATGTAAGTTGACACGGGATTCCAACTTTGGTGACACGGGTGATTTCCTGACAACTTATAACCAAAGTTTCGAGAATGACAACATAGTCAACCACTGGTCATAGATAGACCAAATTTTTGCCAAACTGCAAAAATTGCACAATGGGGGAAAATTTGCAAAAATTGACCCTTTCCCATTTATTTGCAAAAATTTGGTCGTAACCTCACCCTTTTTAGCTGGGTTTGGGCGGGAAAAGAAAAAAAAAATTTGGGTGACTTGACATGCATCCCGGATAACACCACTCTCTCTCTCTCTCTCTCTCCATCGAGACTCCATCTCTAAATTTCCATAACTCAAAAGCGTTCGAAAGGGGGAGGAAGAAGAGACGCCGGCGACGACAAACAACGGGTCGAAGAAGAGACGGCCGAGAACAGTCGGATAAGAGAAGAACGCTGGGAGGAAAGTGCGAAGGTACGCCCCCTTTCATGTTGTCCGTTTTCTTCGAATCTGCGCTTCGGGGTGGGTGGATGAATGAACCTTCTATGGTGGTAAGGGATTGAACGTCAAGGAGCGCGGTTTTGGGGATTGTGGAGGGGTGACAATGGTGGTTGCGATTGAAGGAAAAGGAGCGCGGTTTTGGGGATCGGATAGGGCAAACCCGCGGTTAGGGTTTAGGAAGCCCGAAGATGATGGCTATGTTGGGGGTCGAAATTGGGAATGGGGAAGATTAGGGGTTTGATTGAAGAAGACGGATCGAGGTTATTGGAGGGTAAATTTTGGTGAATTAAATGGATTCATGAATTCAAAAGCAAAACCATCATATTCTTTATAAATTGAGAGTTGTGATGATTTTATTAAATTTTGTAAAAGCCAAAACTGGACTTTGTGAATGGGTTTCGGGTACAGGCTTAAAACATGTAAAAGGGCCCAATTAGCCCATCCATTAGCAGTTGTAACTGCTTTACATTGCAGTTAACAAAACAAAATGAAACTGCATGAAACTGCAAGTACGTGGGATGAAAAGGGGTTTTTTTTATTTTTAATTAACTCCTCCCATCTCTCCTATAAAAGGCTACAAAGTAAATTTCAGGAGGGTTTTTCGTTGGATTTTCCTGGCTCCCTCTTCTGCCGAGCAGTAGAAAAGCAACAAATACAATTTATCTTCTTCATTCTCCTGGATTTTCCTACTCCTGGAGAAACCTGCAATCAGCACACACAAACAAAAACAACATCAGCAACCCTTGTTCCTGCTGCAGAAAGAAGAAGATTCAAGGTAGTTTTCATGGTTCCAAGATCCCCCTATGCAAAATGATATAGCTTTGTACAGTTATATTATTTTAAGTATATGGTTTGGATTTTGGAACCACAAAACTATCCCTAATCAAGGCGAAATTCTGCCAAAATTTACCCAGGAGCCTTTAATCAATTCACTGTATCGGCAAGGGAAGTCTGGTGCACAGCCTTTCCAAAATTCCAATGGTTGTCCAAGGCGTTTCACAAAATAAGTTTAATTCGGAAACAAACAAAATAAAGGAAAAAACCGATTGAAATTGAATATTTTTGAAACAGATTCAGAAATTGGACACCTGAGATGCAAAGAGAAATTTGAAATTGGGACTTGTAATCACCCAAATATCACAGATTTGAGGTTGGAATTGACCAAAAGAAAACCTCTAGAATATACCCGGTTGGAGAAGCCGCGGTTGGGATACCTCGAGCCCTTTCCGGATTGTCGACCGTCATTCGCCTAACCCTTCCGTTTCAGCTGTCGAACTCCGTTCCCGAACTGTGCGTGAGGAAGCGACTGCTGTTGAGGGAGGCAAGTGTCTTCTCTTATTGTTCTGAGAAAGCGGCTTGATTCACGAACAGAAGTGGAAAATGTAACCTAGGTGATTGGTGATGAGTTGGACAGTTCGGCTCAATAAAAGAAAAATAATGAAATGGGATTTAATTGGGCTTAGCCCATTTCCTCTTTAAAAGACAGAAATAAGGAATCATCAGCTTTTACATACATATATATACTTCGTAATATATATATATATATATATATATATATATATATATATATATATATATATATATATATATATATATATATATATGTATACATCTTGCGGCAAGTTTCAAGGAAAATTGTAGTTAATTGCAAAACCAACCCACAAAAATATAAGAATTACAATTGACACAAATTAAGAATTCGAGTTTGATAAAAACATGAAATTAAACTCGTCAAATATTCCTTATCAATTAATTCTAGTGGGTCAATTTCAAACCGGCTCCAATAAAAACGGAGTCAAAATCTCAAATCGAGTCTCATCAAATATAAACTCGGTTGCTCAGAACTACGTATAGACTTGATACTCTTTTACGAGTTACGTAGGAAATTCGGTATAAAATTTTAAATACGCCGAATTCAGTCACCGGTTACAAATTAAATCAAAACGGTTCGACAGAACTACGCCTGATTTGATTCCGAGTTATCGGATACGTAGGCCACCGGACATAAAGCTAAAGCTCATCTGGTTCAATCGACAAACCACAAAATCAAAATGGTTCTCTCGTTTAGAACTACGGGTGATTTGATTCTCTTCTAAGAGATACATAGGACACTCGAGACAAAGACAAGGCTCGTCGAGTTCAATCGCCAAACACAAATTCAAATTGTCCATGTCGACTCGATACAAAGCTTCTGCTCGCCGAATTCAATCATCCCTCTCAAATGATCTCACGATCAAACCCAAATACAAATCGTCTTTTGTCCCGAACTACAGTGACTTGATTCCACCAAACAAGTGGATACGTAGGAAACTCGGTGCAAATCAAGTTCTCACCGAGTCCAGTCACACCTAAACTTTCAAACAAATTTCCTCAAATTCACTATCGACTCCAAGTCGTCCCAAATATCAAATTTCCATCAAATCCAAAGTGTCTCCTCCGACTCGATACAAAGCTTCCGCTCGTCGAGTTCGATCACGACCAAAACTTCAAAAAACCAAACACTAAATTCAAATTTGTCACTCTCAAGAACTACGTGTGATTTGATCCCTTCCAAGAGGGTACGTAGGAAACTCACAAACGAGTTCAATCACAACCCCAAATTGACCTTTAAGTCAAAACAAGTTAAATCAAATTAAACTCCACATCAAGTCCACACTAAAATCAAATCATTTTCTATGCAAATGATAGGTGGGTTACTTGAGTTACCCTTCCGAGAAGGTGGGCTCAGATTACTCGGGTGGAGTGTTGTTCGAGCTACCCTTCGTAGAAGGTGGGTTTGAACTTCATCCTCTGATGCATACAAGAAAACAAAAACCAAACCCAAACCAAACCAAACACAAAACTCAAACACTCTGAACTACGTGAGACTTGATTCTCTTCCAAGGGATACGTAGGCAACCCGTTAAAATTCGGGTGCAACCCAAATCACCAAAACCACTCAAGTCTTGGTATCGATAAGACTTCGAATCAAGAGGATAACCAAAAGGGGTCGAACTCAAATATTAAAAATCAAATAAAATGTGTTGTACGATTATTGTGCATTTTTGTCCAACATATTTTTGGCACGCCCAGTGGGACCCTTTTTGCCTTTTCATCTCTTAGTTGTATTTATACTAATACATGGCTATGTGATTTTGAAAGGTACAAATGGCACCAAAAGTGATTGTCAACTTCAACGAGCTTCCAGCAACCTTCATCATCAAAGGGGGTCGTTGGATCAAGAAACTATCATTTGAAGCTGACATTGACATCACCCGGGACTCGATGTCTACAACGATCCCGGTCAGCAACATCTTTGGAGCGCTTCAAGATCCAGAGAACAAGACCGTCGCCAAGTGGGTGTCCAGTTCTCCCATAACACTTTCAGGGGAAGAGAGCATGAAGCCTACAACCCTTCCAAGCTATGGGGGCAGGAAGCTCAAGATCACCCGACTCGACGACAACAAGTTCAGCAACCAACCTATCTGCAACAAGCTCAAAGTGCAGGAGGGTGGTAACAATGGCATGAAGCTCACTATTGAAGTCACTCAAAGGCCTATCATTCATGTCATAAAAAAGAATGAGAGGGCAGCCACGACTTCCGCACCACTCGTCTCTATCGCCAAGAAGGCAAACGAAGTCATGAAGAGGAGGGGACGCAAGTGTGGTTCTCAACGCGACAAGACAAGACCTCTTCTTGTGCTAGCTCATTCATCAAATTTAGAGCGAGCCAGTACAACCCTTGCAAAATATCTTCTTAGATCGCAGGGGGCAGAAGAAACTCCTCTAGTGGCTTCTCCAAGAGTGATCCTCGTCGGGTCTTTGCCTATCTTTCCGAAAGAGGTTGTACAAGTCAATATGACCTCCTATTCGGAAGAGACAAAACCCATAGCCACAAAGGGTAAGCCTTCAAGGTCCAAGAAAGGCGAGAAGGCTCAAGAAACATGCCATGTCTCCAAAGAGGATGCAAAAGATGAAGACCGGTTGAAGTTAACAAGTTCAAATACTTCAACGGTTGAATCTCAAGCAAACATCTCACAAAATGGAACATATGTGATGCCGGTATTGACTACCAGCACATCAAGTGTCGAAGAGCAACTTCAAGAGTTGCAAAGGAAACTTGATGAGAAAGATGCTCAAATAGCAGCACTTCTCGCACAATTAAATGTGCAAGCTCAAGGAAATAGACAAGAGCAATCAAGGCCAAATGGTGAAGGGTCAAGCGGTAGCACATCAATCACTCCACAAGAAATAAAAGAGATGATCGCTCAAGGGATAAAAGAAGCTTATGCATCACAAAATCCGATAGTGCTCGGGTATAAAAAGCCATATCCAACAAACTATGATTTGATGCCATTTGCCCCAGGCTACCAAAGACCGAGCTTTGAAAAGTTCGATGGCCTTCACGGTTCACCTCACGAGCACCTTGCTCATTTTTATTCCGCTTGTGGTGAAACCGCGTTAAACGGTGCCTTATTAATTAGGCAATTCGTTCAATCTTTAAAGGGATCGGCATTCACGTGGTACACTCAACTTCAACCAGGGTCGATTCAAACTTGGGACGATCTACAAAGAGAGTTCCTAGCTCAGTTTGTGAGCTCGAAAGCAAGAGTATCTATTATGGATCTCGCAAACACCTATCAAAGGTCTAACGAGCTCGCCAACGACTTCATCGCCAGGTGGAGGAGCATGAGACTCCAATGCCACGAAAAATTGAGCGAACAAGCTTGTGTTCAAATGTGCACCAACAACCTAATGCCGGAATTAGCGGTACATGTTGGAAGTGCCGAACCTCGTTCATTTGATGATTTGGTATCTAAAGCGTGTAATGTTGAAAAACAACTAGCACGTGGATCCAAATGGCCTCGAGATAGTGAGGCTAACAAAAATGATGGCAATGAGGTACAAGATGAAGATGAGTCCATGGCGACTTTCGTCAAACATGATCGAGAGTTCGTTAACAAGAATGGTTCCCAAGCTCAAATAAAAGAGAAAGCCAAGGAACCAGCCAATAGACTCACCCTTCATGAAAGAAGGCAAAAGAAATATCCTTTTGACGATGATGATGTGCAAGGGATATTCGATGAATTGGTGAGTGCTAAACTTTTAACACTCCCAAAGCCAAAATGGGTTGGCAAGGCGAGTGATCCAAAATATTGCTCGTACCATCAACTCGTTAGTCATCCAATCAAAGATTGCTATGTCTTCAAAGACATCATAGAGGAGATGATTAACAAAGGAGAAATTGAAATCGAGGGGGCAACATCCTCAACTCAAGCAGCTTCAGCAAATACCATTTCAGTGGTAGACGTTGCAGAGTCCACTCCCTCACTCCAAGTGTCTTCTCAAATAGAAAAAACATCTGCTATGGCTATTGAAGTTGGGGGCAGCCCCACGGTTTCATTGCCTCTGAAAGCGTTGGTGAAAGATGACACTTCAAAAGAAGAGTCCTTGAATGAAAAAGACATCGCTCAATGTTGTATGGTCTCATGGACCAATGACATGGACAAAAATGAAGCAGGAGTTAAAAAGATTACTCTTCACTCCAAGAAGCAAATTCTCTCCTCAAAATCAAAAGAGAAATCAAAGGGAAAGAAATCAAGCTTCGGTGAGACTTCAAAAATGCACAAGAAGCATAAAGTTCAAGTGCAAAAGCTAAAACCCTCTCTCAAGGGTAAATCTCTACAAAAACTTGTCGATGAGACTTTCGTAAAAAATTTCCAAGTCTTATACGAAGAGGGTGTTCTAACTGCAAGTGTGATAGAGCCGAGAGTGTCTGCATTTGAAAGGCTCGAGACAGCTTCAAGTGGAACTCCTAAATCTTCGGTGTTTACAAGGCTTGATCTAGCATCTACATGTGAAACACCAAAATCTTCAGTATTCGAAAGACTCGAGCTAACCTCAACAAATGAAGCATCCAAATCTTCAGTGTTTCAAAGGCTTGATATGACCATGACACGTGAAGAATCTAAGCCTTCAGCGTTTCAAAGGCTTAATATAGCCTCGACAAGTGGAGAATCTATAGCTCCAATATTTGAAAGGCTCGGAAAAGTTGATGAGTCTAAAAGCAAGAAGGTCCAAATGAAAAAGACCAAATGCAAGAGCTCCGGAAGAGACAGTCAAAAGTTCTCATCCATAAGCTCAACCAAATCAAGGACACCTAAAGCCAAGTAGGGGTGTCAAAATGATCAAGTAGTCTCCAAGGCAGAAAAACAAATAGTTATGCCTAGAACTACGTAAAGACTTGATCCTCAACAAGGGGTACGTAGGAAATTTGGCATAAAAAATCAATGTCAAATTCAGTCGCACAAAAAAAAAAAAAGTTTCCGGGTTCGCAAATGATAGTCAGGTTATTTGGGAAACCCTTCCTAGAAGGTGGGCCCGAGTGATCTGAATGATGCGGTAAAAAAAAAGAGAAAAAAAGTAAAAAGGAAAAAAAGGAAAAAAAGAAAAAATCCCGGTTTGCAAATGATAGTCGAGTTATTAGGGAAACCCTTCCTAGAAGGTGTGCTCAAGTAACTCAAGTGATGCATATAAAAAAAAGGACTTGAAATTAGTCCGAAAATCAGACAACCCGGAAGCATATGAAAAATGGGTTCACAAAGAACTACGAACGGCTTGATCCCTCAGAAAGGGGGTACGTAGGCAGTCTAGCTAGTCAAAATGCTAGGTGCAGCCACAAAAACAAACAAAACATCTTCTGTCCTCAACAAAGAAGAAAAAGAAGTCAAATCCTCTACTTATGTAGTTATATAAATGTTGTATCGACTGCAAGGGGAAAAATCAAGTATAGTCCAGAGACTTGCACATTTTGTGCTTTTATTGGAAATGAGGCAAAAGAAAAGAGAGAAGAAGAAAGAAATTATCTTTCAAAGATAATCTCACAAAGAGAAATAAACAAAAGGCCTCGGCCTGAATTTTCCGACTTTGATCGTCACGTCCAAATGTGATAATCAATTCAAGTCTCATAAATCAAAATTTTCTTCCAAGGAACTCTAAACCAAAAGTTACCTCCAAGCTTGACTAATCAAATGGTCAATGTTTTCTTCTCTCTCAAAGCAAAAAAAGGCCTAAGCCTCTCAAAACCCTTCAACCCTCCCAAACAAAAATTGACCTACATCATCTATATATGTATGGTCGTTCAAAGCCCCCAAAGCTCAAAGAAAAAAGCCACCAAATACCTTGGCTTCAAATGGTATGGGTATAAATTTCAAAATCATCTCATATGAGATTTTGATAACGAAGCTTCAACCACAAAGGTTACAAAAGCTAAGCTCACGACACCAAGTCGTCAAAACCAAATTTAGTCTAAGACCGAAAATCAAAATGAAATCGGTCCAAAGACAAAAGCTCAAACCTACGACCCCAAGTCGTCAAAACCAAATTCTTGTCCCTCATAAGAAAACCGTCAAATCCAAATTCAAGCTTAAAGTCAAAAATCTCTGACCAAAAGCCAAAAACCAAATTAGCCAAAAGTCAAAAGACCAAACCGGCAAAAGTCAAAGCCAAATATGACTCAAGCCAAAAACCTACCGGTTTGAAAGCTCAAAAGCCAAACTGGTTTGAAAACCAGAAAAGTATAAAAATCTGGTTTCGAGAGGGAAAATATGTCCGACTCTCACATACCCATACCAGATTACCTCTCATTGGTCATAAGCAATTTCTAAGTAGAATTCCTTTTCTGTGATCAAATCTTCATAGGAGCAAAATACAAGTTCCAATTTTCTTCGGACCATAAATTAAATCAAAAGCTTCCTCAAGCAAGGTCCGCGAGAAACAAGCATGATGCATAAATAGCGCAATAACGAACTTTGAACGCGTTCGATATCTCACACACACAAAGTTCGGGGGGTAACTGTTGGAGGGTAAATTTTGGTGAATTAAATGGATTCATGAATTCAAAAGCAAAACCATCATATTCTTTATAAATTGAGAGTTGTAATAATTTTATTAAATTTTGTAAAAGCCAAAACTGGACTTTGTGAATGGGTTTCGGGTACATGCTTAAAACATGTAAAAGGGCCCAATTAGCCCATCAACTAGCAGTTGTAACTGCTTTACATTGCAGTTAACAAAACCAAATGAAACTGCATGAAACTGCCAGCACGTGGGATGAAAAGGGGTTTTTTTTTTATTTTTAATTAACTCCTCCCATCTCTCCTATAAAAGGCTACAAAGTAAATTTCAGGAGGGTTTTTCGTTGGATTTTCCTGGCTCCCTCTTCTGCCGAGCAGTAGAAAAGCAACAAATACAATTTATCTTCTTCATTCTCCTGGATTTTCCTACTCCTGGAGAAACCTGCAATCAGCACACACAAACAAAAACAACATCAGCAACCCTTGTTCCTGCTGCAGAAAGAAGAAGATTCAAGGTAGTTTTCATGGTTCCAAGATCCCCCTATGCAAAATGATATAGCTTTGTACAGTTATTTTAAGTATATGGTTTGGATTTCGGAACCACAAAACTATCCCTAATCAAGGCGAAATTCTGCCAAAATTTACCCAGGAGCCTTTAATCAATTCACCGTATCGGCAAGGGAATCATCAGCTTTTAATTGGGCTTAGCCCATTTCCTCTTTAAAAGAAAAATAATGAAATGGGATTTAATTGGGCTTAGCCCATTTCCTCTTTAAAAGACAGAAATAAGGAATCATCAGCTTTTACATACATATATATACTTCGTAATATATATATATGTGTGTGTGTGTACATCTTGCGGCAAGTTTCAAGGAAAATTGTAGTTAATTGCAAAACCAACCCACAAAAATATAAGAATTACAATTGACACAAATTAAGAATTCGAGTTTGATAAAAACATGAAATTAAACTCGTCAAATATTCCTTGTCAATTAATTCTAGTGGGTCAATCTCAAACCGGCTCCAATAAAAACGGAGTCAAAATCTCAAATCGAGTTTCACCAAATATAAACTCGGTTGCTCAGAACTACGTATAGACTTGATACTCTTTTACGAGTTACGTAGGAAATTCGGTATAAAATTTTAAATACGCCGAATTCAGTCACCGGTTACAAATTAAATCAAAACGGTTCGACAGAACTACGCCTGATTTGATTCCGAGTTATCAGATACGTAGGCCACCGGACATAAAGCTAAAGCTCATCTGGTTCAATCGACAAACCACAAAATCAAAATGGTTCTCTCGTTTAGAACTACGGGTGATTTGATTCTCTTCTAAGAGATACGTAGGACACTCGAGACAAAGACAAGGCTCGTCGAGTTCAATCGCCAAACACAAATTCAAATTGTCCATGTCGACTCGATACAAAGCTTCTGCTCGCCGAATTTAATCATCCCTCTCAAATGATCTCACGATCAAACCCAAATACAAATTGTCTTTTGTCCCGAACTACGGTGACTTGATTCCACCAAACAAGTGGATACGTAGGAAACTCGGTGCAAATCAAGTTCTCACCGAGTCCAGTCACACCTAAACTTTCAAACAAATTTCCTCAAATTCACTATCGACTCCAAGTCGTCCCAAATATCAAATTTCCATCAAATCCAAAGTGTCTCCTCTGACTCGATACAAAGCTTCCGCTCGTCGAGTTCGATCACGACCAAAACATCAAAAAACCAAACACTAAATTCAAATTTGTCACTCTCAAGAACTACGTGTGATTTGATCCCTTCCAAGAGGGTACGTAGGAAACGCACAAACGAGTTCAATCACAACCCCAAATTGACCTTTAAGTCAAAACATGTTAAATCAAATTAAACTCCACATCAAGTCCACACTAAAATCAAATCATTTTCTATGCAAATGATAGGTGGGTTACTTGAGTTACCCTTCCGAGAAGGTGGGCTCAGATTACTCGGGTGGAGTGTTGTTCGAGCTACCCTTCGTAGAAGGTGGGTTTGAACTTCATCCTCTGATGCATACAAGAAAACAAAAACCAAATCCAAACCAAACCAAACACAAAACTCAAACACTCTGAACTACGTGAGACTTGATTCTCTTCCAAGGGATACGTAGGCAACCCGTTAAAATTCGGGTGCAGCCCAAATCACCAAAACCACTCAAGTCTTGGTATCGATAAGACTTCGAATCAAGAGGATAACCAAAAGGGGTCGAACTCAAATATTAAAAATCAAATAAAATGTGTTGTACGATTATTGCGCATTTTTGTTCAACAGAGGTTTTACATGTGTTTAATTTCGAAATCTGATGTGGTCAAGAGAAAGGGTGTGACATGGGTGGGGAATCTGGGTGACATGGGCTTACAATCTGAAACTGGAATTGGGTGTCTGACATTGGGTGTGGAGTTCAATGGGTAATAGGTATGGTAAACGCATTTCCATTAATTTGAAATTGATATTTGGGGAGTTGATGTGGAATGTATGTCGTCAGTGGTTTAGAAACTGTTTGACATTGGTGGCATGGGTTTAGAAATTGAGTGACATGGATTTACAAAGTGAGTGACATTGAATATAAAATTTGTCGATAACTTATTGTTGCTCTTAAACTGCAGGAAACAAATGGTTCGGACAAAAAAAGCAAAGAGTGACAAACAGCGGGAGCCCCGTTACTGTGTCCCGGAAGAAAAGCACTTCCAAGCACGGGTAAACCAAGGGTAGAGGTTGGCGATGCTTGCCAACTTCGACAACTACGTCGACCCGTACGATTGGGATAAGCTGTTGGATAGCCAATTTTGCAGGATAATCCAGCTGGCGAACCGGTGCCAATTCTCGTCCCAATTAGTGCATTACGGACTACAACGACAAGTGGTGACGAAGAAGAGGTGGGAGACATGGTATATGATTCAGGGGAAGCTGCGACGTTTCTCGATGAAGGAGTTTGCCATTGTCACGGGGCTCTAGTGTGGCTGAGTGAAGCGTACAGTAATGGAGGAGGACAACAAAGCTGTCAAGGACTTCTTTGAAACGGAGAGCGTGAAGGTAGGCGACCTTGAGTACGCCTTGAAGAGATGTCTGCTGAAGGAGCCGAGTGCAAGGAAGAGATTCAAGGTCGTTCTCCTCTTCATCGTGGAGGCAGTGCTGTTGGGGGGGGGGGGGGGGGAAGAGGAAGCCTTTGCGGGGGTGGATAGTCAGGCTCATGGAGAATGTCGAACGCTTCCTAGCATATCCATGGGGGAGGCTTGTTTACGAGACCACACACAACTCGCTCTCCGGTGCCGTTGAGCGGCGGATGGCCGACTTGAAGCTCGATGCTAAGAGCAACGGCCGCGTTGGATACAGGCTGATGGGCTATCCGATGGCCTTCCAGGTAACCTTATCCACCACCCTCATGCTACTTTACTCCGTTATGCGGTGTAGGTTTGTAAATGGATTGTGGTTGCCTTGCAGATTTGGCTATATGAATCCATTCCGGACTTGGGCGCCCTGTTGGCAAACCACCTCGGTGCACGAGGTGGTTTGCCAACGAAGACAACCTTTCCTATGACAGCATTGTCAAACGCATGGACCCGGACGGGGAGCAAGTCATTAAGGTTACTGAGAACCCATTGCTACTGTCGGAGAAGTGCGAGCTGTCAATGTTGGGTGGGTGCAACCATCTGGATGAGGAGCCTGACTGCCTTTTTGATGACATTGTGCGGCCGTTGGCGCACTATTACGATGCTCCTGTGGACACCCCCCACGCAACAACAAGTGCCGGAGGTGAGGAGACAGACGATGATAGGGATATTGTGGTGAAGACACTCGAGAAGATTGTGGATACCTTGGAGAAGATGGATGATAAGGTACTTTATTCTTTTGCATTATTGTCTGCATAATCTTCTTAAGTTCAGTGACTGTGGTAAAAAGAGTGATGACATGGGACATACAGTAGGTGACACGAGAAATAAAAGTGTTGGGGGAGATGGTGGTTTTGTGATCTGGTTTGTTCGACTTAGTATGTAGGATTTATTGTAACAACTTATTGTGTGCAGATAAAAGTGTTGGAGGAGACGGTCCATGAATTGCGGGATGGAAAATTGATTGGAAATGGCAAGGAACAAAGCGTAAGGGATAGTGAAAACGAGGTTGTAGATGTTGATAAAGAGGAAGATGGATCTGGAGACGGGCTTTTGGGTGAGACGTACACGGAGGACATCGTTGATAAGAAAGTTGGAAAAAGCAAAGCTGAGGACAAAGTATCGGGGGCCCGAAAGGAGGAGGAGGTAAGTTTAGTTTTGGATGACATGTTGTTCTCTGTTGTGTGACACGGGATTCAGGTTCTCTGCGTCACTTCATAGAAAGAAGCTAGTTAGTCCTATTGGAATCCATTGAACTTCTAGATCGGTTTTGCAGGTTGTTGATGTTTTTGTGGATGTGCCAAAGGGGACTGGTACTGAGCTCCAGAAAGAGCCGAGCCAGCCAGAAGATGAGCCTGAACAAGCAGACGGGGAACCTGGTGATGTTGTACCAAAGGGGACTCGTACTGAAGCTGTGGAGAAGCCCCGACAAGTTGCTAAGGTACGCTCCTTGTGGCCCGTGCCATTCATCCTTTATGTTTTCAATTGTGGCATGTGGATGTTAGCAAGGCGAAAGGGGTTGTTATGTTTGGTGACATGGGAAAATTTTTGGGGAATTCAGAGGTTGTTCGTCGACCAGGAATTTCAGAGAAAGGCGTCGAAGAAGACGAAGAAGGATGAAACTGTGGATGTGGGCCCACCGGCGAGGAAATCGCGGGCCTCTAAACGGAAGGACGCCATCCTTCCCGGTGACGCCGTTGCCATGGGACTGGTTTCTGCGGCCGACTATGAGGCCTTGCAGGGGTGGCTCGCAAGGTAACCCATGTCCCATTTCAGTCTTCATTATACAGCACAGTTGCCCATTGATTTATTCCACTTCATTGTACGGTCCAGTGCGGACGGTGAGAACAGGTCAACGGGTTGCGGCAAGGACCTGTCGAAGGAGTTCTTTACCACCCTCCAGACGCCCCGCTATTGGATCCCCTCAGAGGTACGAAGCTGGTATATTGTAGTTATCACATTTGATTATGGTTTGGGTTGCACTTGGACTATGTTGTGGGTTGTAATGGGGGTTTAACTTGTCGCAGCACTTCGACCAATCATGCTTCCTACTACGTACAGGAGGCGCGGAGAGGGGTTACGACAATGGGCGTCGAGTCATCGTCTTGTACTCCTACTTCTCCACCTATCTGGAGAGGGAGTGGAAGGAGTAAAACTCAAACGTCGGGGGGTATGAGGCGAGTGGTAGAGTCCTCTCATACTTCGATGGCTGGTCCTCGACGCCCATGGCCCGTCCTTGGGCAGGCGTGGACCTCGTCCTCCTACCCCTCAACCTGAGGGGTGGTCATTGGGTTACCGTTGCTCTTGATCTGAAGGAGTGGCAGGTGAAACTGTATGACTGCGATGTGCACTGCGTGATAGACCGCCAACTTCCACCCCTGTTGATGCATGTTACCCACCTCCTCTCCATCATCATGGATGCACATGCTGAGTTGAAGGTAAAGTATGCATCAAAGCTGCCAGGCCCGTTTGGCATACACCGCGACAAGCGCCTTCCGCAAAACAAGCTCAGGTATGTTGGGTGCGACGCCTGTATTTCATTTCACTGGATGATATCTCCTCCTCTGTTTTGACAAAATCTCCGTCGGTGCAGTGGTGACTGTGGCCCTTACACGATCAGATTCATGGAGCTCCTATTGGAGACCGATCCCCCCTTTGATGGGCTGGACAACACGTTTATTGGGGCGTACAGACAAATGCTGGCGGCTGCCATCTTCAATGGTCGACTCGGTGGACGCATAATCTGATTGTCGTTGGGGTGTAGTTATGGAAGTGAATTGTTGTCGTTTTTTTGTGAACAACGTTGCTCTTAAACGTGTCCTTTGGTTGTTTCGATACAATTACTTTTGGGAACGGGTTACACTCTACTGGTAAGTAGTAAAGAAGTTCGTAGTACTTTTGGGGATGGATTCAAGAAATAACCCCTGTCACCACCTTCGTATTACCGTGTCAGGTTGAAGGGGTTATCATGTCACTGCTTTGAATTTCATGTTTAACATTTCGGTCGTCGACACCTTGATAATGAAATCACCCATGCATTGACACTTGTTTCAGCGCATATTTACATTCCTCAGTGTTTGTGCTAGTCGTGTTAGGAAATCACCCTAGTCACCATATTGACATTAGTGACACGATTATTATGTAAGTTGACACGGGATTCCAACTTTGGGGACACGGGTGATTTCCTTAGAACTTATAACCAAAGTTTCGACCATGACAACATAGTCAACCACTGCCTAAAAATATCATAAAAATACATTAACATTCTACAACACATGACCACCAACTGAAGATAAAGAAAGCGACATAGTTCATAGCAACGTACGAAAATGCCAACCTAGTGAACTATCGTCCACAACTAAATGTTCCGAGCAGCAACCATATTCATAAAAATCAAACACAATAAAAACGATGTTCAAAACAACCTTCTACCATAACATCAAAGTTCATAACACTGGGCAATGGTGATCACAACTGCGATCATAACCGTCTACCATGGAAGATGCCAACAGCGAGCATGTGCCTGTACGCCCCGATGAATGCGTCGTCAAGGCCGTCGTAGATGGGGGCGTCCTTCGTGAGGAGTTGCATGAACCTGATCGTGTATGGACCTCAGTCTCCACTGCAATAGGGATGCTGAAGTCAGATTCATTACAGCCGGATACCACTATGAGACGAAGAGATATTTAAGTGTTCCACATAAATTACCTCTGCTTGTTTTGCGGCATCCTTTTCTCGCGACTAAGGGCGAACGACTTTGGCAACTTGTCGGCGTAGGTGGCCATCATCGTGGGGTGGGCATTCATCAGTATATGGATAAGGTGGGTGATGCAGCTTAAGTGTGCCGGCAGATGGCGGTCCCTCACAATGTAAACGTCCGAATCATAAACCCTTACCTGCCACCCGATCAGATCTATCGCTACGGCGATCCAGTGAATATTGTCCACGTTCAACGGTAGGAGGATGAGTTCCGCCCCTTCCCACGGGTGGCCTATCGTCGCCGGGGACCGCCCGTCGAAGTAGGCAAGGAGCTTTTGGTCGGCTTCGTAGCTATCCGCATCGCTCTTGTATTTGTCACACTCGGTCTGCAGATAGCGACCGAAATATGTGTCCACAACCGCAACTCGACCGCCAACGTCACCGGCCCTCTCCGTTACCCCTTTACGAAGAAGATAGCATGCTTGTTCCATGTGCTGCATCAATTACAACCTTAGTAAAAATCCAATACTATTGCAGTACCTATTACACTAGATATCGTGTCATTCACTAAACAAAGGTAATCACTTAGGTGGGTATCGTACCTCAGAGTTTAGCCAAACTGTGGGCGTTTTTAGTGCGGTGAAGAACTCCTTAGTCAGCGTCGTGCCATACGCAGTCTTCCAGCTGTCCTCATCCCCGCTGCAAAACCACAACCACAATGTTAGGAGAATGGAGTCATGTCTGCAATCAGTTGGGTACCAACACTGATGAGTGTCACCTATCCATCCAGCAGAGGAAGCCATTGTTGTCTGACACGGATACAAGACCCAGCTTAATCGCGTCCGCGCCTTCGACAACGTTCTTCCCTTTTCGGCCCCGCGGTTTCTTCTGAGGCGGGGACTTCACTTCTCCTTCACCTCATGTTAGTCTCTTACTCTTTCTGCCTCGAACGGGCTCCGCTCTTGCAGCCTCTGAGATTTGCCAATTGGTTAGACAGTTTCAACGGTCAGGGCAAATTTGTTTTTACCCCCGTGTCACCCTAACAATTATCCGTGTCGGCTAACACTGATACACTTGTCACTTACGTACTACTATAGATTCAAATGACAATGTCAAGTGACAACCAATTTACCTTCTCATCCTGTCCTTTCGGCGTTGGCTGGTCGTCCATTGTAGGTGGTACCTCCGTTGACCCGGCCTTAAGGTTGTCCTCCTCAGCCTCCCTATGTTTCCCGTCATTCTCTCCACTGACATCTCTCCCAGTTCCTCCAACGGTCTCGGCTTTCACATCCTCTGAGATCTGGCAATTGGTTATGGTTATTTCAAGTGTCATTCAGATAATTTCTTTGTTACCTTGTCACTTTACATATTAAAACGTGTCGCTTGACATTAACAACCGTGTCAGTTCTCTACAATATACTGAAATATGAAACTGTTGATTCTAATAACCCTTGACCATTGGGAGAAAATACCATGTCAAGTAACAACCAATTTACCTCCTCTTGTCCTTCTGGTGGCTGGTCGTCCACCTTAGTTGGTCCCTCTGTCCCCACGATTTTTTGGTCGTTATCCTCTCCACGGACATCGCCCATTGGTTTCTCCACACCTCCTGCATTCGACTGGCCATCTCGCATACCATTCACAACACCTTCCAAGACCTTCATCTGATACACAGAGTACATAAATGAGGGGTGGTTCGCAATTTTTTTTGGCATTGGGAGAAAAGTTACCCGTGTCACTGTTGGACAATACCCGTGTCACTTTTGGAAAATACCCGTGTCACCACTTGGGGACAAGTTACCCAAGTCACTTATAGAATATACCCGTGTCACTTATGGGAGAAAAGTTAGAAAAGTTACACGTACCTTGTCATCCATGCTCCGCATCCATGTTGACATAGTTCTCAGCCTCTCCAAGATCAGTTCTAGTGACTTCCCAACCTTATCTTCCTAGGATTCCCTCGTCCCATCTCGTTGCTTCGAACTCGGACCGGGCTTGCCAGAGCCTTCACCACAATAACTGGGTGCCAACGCAGCCTCAACGTCATCAAAGTAGAGGTCAGGCTCCTCATGCTGGTAGAAGCACCCGAGCATCAATTCATACTCACCGCCCTTCGGTACTAGTATCGGGTTGTCTTCGACCTTTATGCTATCCGATTTCTCAGGGTCCATGCGGGACTCGATAGTCTCATAGCTTAGATTGTCGTCCTCGGCTGTCCACCTCAACATGCGAGGCAACGCCGTCTTCGAAACCCGGTTCGCAAACGCCTCCCCAATCCCCGGGACCGCTTCGTACAACCAAATCTACAACAACCACACATGACACTCGAATTCATCAATTGCACTTAATAGTTAAAGTATAACTCCGGTCAAGTAGGTAACCTGGAACGCATACGGAAAACCCATTAGCCCATATCCATTTCGGTCTTCCTTCGCCTTCGGCTTCAAGTCAGCATTTCGGTCATCATTCGCCTTCGGCTTCAAGTCAGCGACACGTCGTTCTATGACACCCAACAGGGACTCGTGGGTGGTCTCATACACAATCCTGCCCCATGGGTAATCCAGAAATTGATCAACGTTCTCCACAAGCTTCACAATCCACCCTCGTATGGCTTTCTTGGGTTCTCCCCCCAGTAGAACTCCTTCGACGATGAGGAGGAGAGCGATCTTAAAACGTCTTCTCGCACTCGGCTCCTTCAAGATGGAGTTCTTGAAGGCGTTCTCTAGCTCACCCACCTTCATGTTGTCCATTCCGAATAAGTCCTTGAGAGCCTTCTTTGTCTTCTTGTCATCCTCCGTCTCTGTGTCTTCCCCCCGAACTCGACCACACCGCAGCCCAGTAACGAGCGCAAACTCCTTGATCAAGAAGTGTCGGAGCTTGTCTTGAAGCATGTACCAAGTCTTCCACTTCTTTTATGTCACAAGTTGTCGTTGTAACACGTAATGCAAGAGTTGCGACGAGAATTGAACCTGGTTTGCCATTTGCACAATACCCCCAAATTGGCTTCGCAACAACTTCTCCCAATCGACGGGGTCGACCCAGTCGTCCAAGTTCACGAGCAGTGACACTCTCGAACCATGGTTGACTCGCCCCCGGAAATGCTTATCCTCCGGCACTGCGAGTCGTGGCTCCACCTTCTTCGGTGGCCGGACACCCTTCCTTCTCAAATTCTGGGACCGAACCATGTTCTTCCTGCAATTAGGTGGACATGAACATAATCAATATCCAGACAAATTCACCCCCCTACTTAGTAAATCTGTCTGCGAGTGTTTCACGAGAAAGTGCCCATGTCACCTTAGGGGGTAACCCTTGTCACCCAACAGTATAAGCCATGTCATGAATGTCAGTTGGCTTCTCCCAATAATCCTACAGCACCCGTTTATGACAGGGGTTATTCTCCACTCTCACATTCTTGGTTAAAGGACCAGCAACCCTCCCACACTCATCTTCAATCTCCCTCGCTCTTCTCTTTCAATTCCTTAGATCCCCATACCCCTTTTACCCCAAATCTCTATTTCCCCGTATCCCCCAATTCCCCACATCACCGTTAACCCAAATCCCCAATTTCCGAATTTTCTCCATTCCCAAATTGCATGCCTTTGAACAAAACAATGGAAGAATGCAAATGAAGCGGGGAAGATTGCAAATTAAGTGAAGATTCAGAGTAGTAGAGATGGGTGAGGACGGATTTCAAGAATCAATTGAGTTGTACCTGTTTTCCGGCGCCTTCCTCTCCGGTACGGGCTTCTCCGACATCTTCCTCCCTTGTCCTATGCCGTATGTTCACACCGGCTGGACTGCTGCTCACCTCTTTCACTTCAATTGACAACTGCCTCCCTTCTTGCCCTCTATTAATATTCACTCTCTCTCTTTCCCTTGTGGTGGTGGTTTTATTCCCCAATTGCAATGAATGCAAGTTGGTGAAAGTTACTTTTGCTTTTCTTTTCTTTACCTTTTATTTTCGAGAGAGAGAATATTTGATTTTTCTTTTTTCTATTTTTTAAAGTAGGTCAATGTAACTGTGCAACCAACTGCCACCCTGAAAGATTACTTTTCTATTGTCGTTTTGTTGTTTTGTCCCAGTTATCGGGTCACGTCTTTGCATGCACGTGTCATCTCACAGGATTTTTCGTGTCACTATTCACTCTCTCAAATTCCTACGTATAGTATAAATGACCCATGTCACCCCTTTTAATCCTCGTGTCATGTAACAACATATACCTTGTCACCAAATTGGATCGATACATATACCTACACTGCCAAGTTTAACAAAATACATGTCCGCATACCTAAAATATCCAAATGTTCACATTCGACAACTACCAAGTTTCGCAAAATATCCATATGTTCTACTTCAACTATTACAGGAGGGTGTTCTGATTGGAATCAAGTGTTCACAACAAACATTCATGAGACACTCCAAAGTCTAGCATCCGAGTCGACCATGGAATACCCCAACAGCTAGCATCTGACGGTATGCCTCAATGTACGTGTCGTCCAATCCATCAAAGGTTGGGGCGGTCTCCAGCAGGAGCTGCATGAATCTAATGGTGTACGGGCCACAATCACCGCTACAATGGGGAACAATCGGTCAGAACGCGGACACCGATTCCACATCCAATGAAACGAAATTGAACCATGTGAACTAACTTACCTTAGCTTGTTCTGTGGAAGGCTCCTGTCCCGGCGAATGGCAAACGGCGTGGGGACCTTATCTGCATACTTCACCTTCAGATCGGGGTGTGCTCGCATGACGACAGGGATGAGGCTTGTCACAGGCATTAAGAGGGGCTGGAACTGGCATTCTGTCACAATGTGGACGTCGCAGTCATACACCCTGACCTCCCACTCCTTCAGATCGATTGCAAGCGCAACCCAATGTTTGTTCCTCACGTTGAAGGGGAGGAGGATGAGGTCCGTATCTAACCACGATCGCCCCAACGGCTTCGGGGACCGGCCATCTAAGTACGCCAGCAATGCATCACTGGGGTCGTACGCTTCGGGGCTGACGCTGTACTCCTTCCATTCCCGCGGTAGATAAATTCCCATCAAGCACGTATCCACAACGATGGCTCGACTGCCAATGTCAGCCGCCCTATCTGCGACCGCTTTGCGCAGAAGGTAGCAACACTCCTCCATCTCCTGCATGAAGTGAACCGCAATTACAATCCAAAATCCTGACACGTGAAATTTGATAGGTGACACGTGTTCATACCAGTGTGCCAAACCAATCTTGGGGTTTCTTCAGGCAGTTGAGTAACTTCTTCGTCACATCCACACCGCAAGGTGACTTGCGCACCTGCACGTCCCCACTGCACGGTAAGTTTTTGTCAAGTATAGTGGACGTTCAACTATCTACCTTCGTCGTCTAATCGAGAGTAAGACACATAAGTTACGTACAATGCGAGCCAACTTGTCATGGCGTCCTTGTCCGTCGCGGAAACAATTCCTAGCTCAACAGCATCAGCGGGACACTGGCTATCTTCTGGGCTCGCGGTTTCTTGGTCGGGGGAGCCAGCTCCTCTCCAACACCCTTCCTTATCTTCTTCGCCCCCTTAGATGCATACACCTGCGCTACTCGGGGCTTCGCCCTATCATCACCTTGAATTTTCTTTCCCCCTTCATCAGGACCAGACCCCTTGACACCAGCCTCTCCCAACTGCAAACATATCAAACTTCAGCTAAGGTTGACACTATCCCTTGTCACATAACGGATATACTCATGTCGTACAACTACATTGTCCTTGTCACCATTAACTGATAAAAAAAACTTACATCTTTGCTCTCTCTTGCCGCCCCATCCCCTGCCTTGAGGGATTCACCTTCAGCTAGCTTGTCCCCGACATCAGCTTGCTTGTCCCCTGCCTTGGTCTGAAAAATTTTCGTGTTAGTTGCCATAAACGTTCATGTCACAGAGATACATTTCCTTGTCACCTTTATTTCATAAATAAACCTTACCTCCTTGGTCTTTCCTTCCCCCCCCCCCCCCCACCCCTACCTTGACAGATTCAGCTTCATCTTGATTGTCCCCGACATCAACACCTACCTTCTTGCTCTCTCCTGGCCCTCCATCCCTTGCCTTCACAGTTTGAACTTCAGCGTGCTTATCCCCGCCATCATCCACTTCAGTTCCCTTCTCAACAGCAGCTCCAAACTGCAAATGAAATCAACATTCAATTACGCCTCAAACTTTCGAGTGTCACTTAACATAACAAATCATGTCACACAACTACATTCTTCCTGTCACACTGGATCGATAAATTCTTGTGATGTTTACCAACAACTTACCTTACCACCTTGTCCACCTAGAGTCTTCTCACCGCCTTCAGGCGCAATTGACTTAATCAAATCATCAAGTTCGACCTGTAAAAAACAAATTAACGTTTGATATTGGATCCCCGGTTTCAAGCAGGACTAAACATCGAAACACATGTCACGCAAAAACAAACTTACATTCTCATAGCTTTCAACAAACTCATCCCGTTTCTTCTCATCGGCAGCTTGTTCTTCATGGATTGTTTCTTGCCCGGCCGTCCCCTTACCTTTACCATCCCGCAGCTCAGTCACGGCCACCTCCAACAATTTCAGCTGCAGGTCAACAAATTCGTACTTCATATCACCATAAGGTGACAAAATTCAACACAAGCATTTTATTACGTGACAACTGTGATGAGTAATCAATACCCAACAAATGCAAATTCACACTTCATATCAGACTAAGGTCACCTAATTCACTTCTAAACAAACACATATCAGACTAGGCCCCCCTCAATTTCATAGCAGATTCGTTCAATATCTACACTACGTGTCACTTGTCCAATTTCACGTGTCAGGAGTCCATTTACCCTTGTCACCACAGTTGTCCAGAGTCTCCACAAAATGAATATATGGGAATTAATTGCGTACCTTTTCATCCATCTTCTCCATCCCTGTTGACATTGTCTCAAGCTTGTCCATAACTGCTTCCAGAGTCTTGGCCATGTCCTCCACCCAGCCGTCCTTCTCATTGCCTCCTTTTCGCGTCTTTGGGGAGCTCCCACCAGGGGCTTCGAAATGGCTCAGGAAGGGTGCCACTACGTCGTCGAATAGAGGGTCGGACTTCTCATCCTCTTAGACACATCCATCCATCAACTCCAGCTCAGCCTCCTCTGGTATGAGTATTGGGTTATCGTCAATCTCAATGGCCGCATCTCCCTCAGCTTCAGTGCGGCTGGCTATATCAACATAAGCTAGGTTCTCGTCGTTGAGGGTTCATCTCATGCAACGAGGGAAAGCCGTGGTCGACACCTTCGACGCAAACCGGACCCCCCCATTTTGGCATGGATTCCAACAACCAAATCTGCACCGCATCCCCACTCAAATTAATACATTTTCAGCACATGAATTACAAAATGATCATGGGTGTGGTCGAGAAGGTTACCTAAAAGGATAACGGATAACCCATCAGCCCATAACCATTGCGCTTTTTTCGATCTTCTGCCTTCAACTCAGCCTCCCGACGCTTTACGGCGCCGTCCAGCGAGACGTGTGTTGCAGCATAGATGACCCGCCCCCATGGGAATGCCAAAAACCGATCCACATTCTCCACCAACCTGACGATCCAGCTCCGCATCCCCTTCCTCTGTTCCCCCCCTAGCAACACGCCTTCCACAATGTAGAGAAGCACTAGCTTGAATCGTCTTCGCGGGCTCCGCACCACCAACAATGAGTTCTTCAGCTCGCTCTCCAGGTCACCCACCGTCATCTTCTCATTTCCAAAAAACTCCTTGATAGCTTTCTCGTCGTCCTCTATCTCACTCGCTCTTGGTTGACTGCACCGCAACCCGGTAACTAAAGCAAACTCCTTGAGGGAGAACCTCTGGAGCTTCCCCTTTATCCTGTACCAGGTCTCCTACTCTTTATCGGTCTCAAGCTGGCGCTGGAGTGCATAATGCACCATTTGTGAAGAAAATTTGACGCGGTGCGCCAACTGCACAACCCTACCCCGCTGAGAGTCAAGGAGCTTCTGCTAGTCACCAGCGTCGACATAATCATCGATGTTGTTGAGCATCGACAGTCTTGAGCCCTGGTTCACCCGGGCCCGGAAGTGCCTCTCTTCCGGGACTAGGTATTCGGGCTCCCGCTTCTTCGACCTCAGATTCTTTTTCCTCACCATTTGTTTCATGCAATTTCCATCAGACAAACAAAGTCAGTTTACAAATTATATTCATCTCCCTCTGTCACCTAACAGACTAACCCATGTCACTGTACCCCTGTCACTAAAAGTGAAACCCATATCACCCCTTATGAATCGGAAGCCTATAACCAATACCTCAAACCTCCTTCAATCGGCCACCGACGACATCCACATATCCCAATTTCCACACCTCGTCATTTCCTCTATTCTGCCTACCACAACAAATTTCGGAACCCTTCTCTCCAAAATGGAAACCCCTGTCACCCAATTTCAAACCCCTGTCACACAATTCGAACCTCAAACCGCCAATTTCCCCGACAGTTGCCCTAACCGATTCCGGAAACCACTATCACCCAATTGAAAACCCTAACCACCGATTATACCCGAAAACCACCCATTCCACCACCACCCACCATTCTCCAAACACGAAAACCACCACCCCGACCCACCATTCAGGCCACCATTGCCCTAACCCCTTCACCCACTGCTTCCCCGACCCACACCAGCGCACAGCACCACCAAAGGGAGAAGAGTAAAAGGGCGTACCTGATCTCTATTTCGTCAGCGGTCGTGGCTGGTGTGTACTTTCCGGCGACGGTAGACCTGCCCGCTCCCTCTCCTTTGTTGTTCCTCTCTCGAAGCGGCGTCTCTGCAACTGCCGATGAAGAAACCGCCCTCTCTCTCTCTCTCTTGGCGTCTCTGCAACTGCCGATGAAGAAGCCCTCTCTCTCTCTCTCTCTCTCTCTCTCTCTCTCTCTCTTTGCTATTGGTATGTTTTGAAACGGAAGAGAGATATGTGATTGGATTGCAATTTACTAACCCCCCTATTTCTCCTTCCCGCCCTGTCTCTCTTCACTAGGCAATGATGCCTCTAATTTATTTTTCTTTTTTTTTGGCCAAAATAACATAGAATAGCCGATATTGGGGGGGGGGGGGGGGGGTTACCTTGACATTTTTGCAAATTTAGGGCAAAAATGTTATTTTTGCAGATTTTTCCAAAAGGCCGGCATTTTTACAAACTTTTTTGGAATTGTGGTATTTAGTACCATTTCCTCTTTTATTTATTCGAACCCGGGACCTCCTATTAACCTCCTTAGAGCAAGCCCAACAACTTCTCTAAAATAGAGAAAATGAGATATTTTAGAGAAAAAAAATCATTTTTTCTCCCCAACAGCTTCTCTAAACTCATCTCTAAAATAGAGAAATTGATTGAGAGAGGTAAAAAATCTCTAAATTTAGAGGAAGGGTTAGGATTTCTAAAATTTAATGTGTTCACCCCTTTCAATGCATACCTATTTGTTTATTGGTTGTTGCTTATTGATTAAATGAAGTTATTGGAATTTTATTTATCAAATTATGAATTTATGCATCTATTATAGTGTATAATAAATGTAGAAATTTGTATAATAGAGAATCTGTTAGAGTTATGGGGTAAATTTTTTAGAGATTTTGTTATTTTGTTATCTATTTTAGAGATTTTTTTAGAGAAACTGTTGGGGATGCTCTTACTCCTTACCATTGAGCCACCCCATTAGGGACATCATTTGTGATGAAATTAATTGCTCTTGTTGTGGTAACTGACCCTTCTCTATATGACCAATAATATAATCTATCTTCAATGTTGTAATCGGGTATATGAGTTAGTCTTCTTTACTTCTTTTGCTAGGTCCATTGAGAGTGATGACCCGCTAGTTGTACATTTGCGGGAGGGATGCTTGTTTCGAGAATGGGGAAATTAGATAATCACCTATCCATTCATAAATTAATCGATCGTCTATTTCCAACATTTCAAATGATTCATTTCTGAAAATTGTCTCTAAGTTCTAGAAGTTTATTCCATTGACATGAAGTATTAGATTTTATCGTGCATTTAGAATGTGGTCAGTTTTGAAATATCTTTCCTTTATAATTCTTACCAAGTATTTTCACATTTAACTAGTATTTTCTAAAGCAATTTTATTTAAAAAGCCACATTCATGTCCTTGGCCTTTCTCAGTCCTACTCCACCCTTTTACTTGAGTTAATTCATGGTGGATGCTTGTTGAAGGCATAAAACTTTACATTATGTATTTGGTTTGGTAGCCAGATTCACATTAGCTTCTTATAGTACCATTCTCCTTTCCCGAGAGAAAGAGTTTGCCCTTTATTTACTCAGTAATTTTTTTTGTTTTACAGACCATGTCTTCGAAAGTCTCCCTATTGACTTTTACAATTTACGATGGGACACGACCCTAAATACTTTTTCAAACTACAACTCTTCATGATATTATTTAAATCAATTGTTCTCGTGTTCACGACTTTCTTTATAACTTGAAAGACCGTTTTTTAGAAAAGGAATTTTTTAGAAAAGGAATTTTTGTCCTGATATCTAGGAGTATTCATCTATGCTATCTTTCACTTTGGTACATTTCTTATGGTTGGCTTGCACAAAAATTATGGTGTCATCTGTAAAGGCGAGGAAGGGGATTTTGAGTCCACCTTGGTTCATATTAAAACCAAACCGGCCTATTATTATTTGATGACGTTTTTTGTTTTAGCTATCTTGCAAGGATCTTCCCTCCTAGGACGAAAATGAAAGGCACTAGGAAGTCTCCTTATCGAAGGCCTATTTTAGGCTTGAAAAAGTCATGGATCCATTTGTAACTAGTAGAACAGAGAACGAAAATGTTCCGATACATTCTTTGATCTAAAAAAAGAAAAAAAAATATGTTGAAGTAAAGCCAAAATTTTGAAAAATTTGACCCGGAAAGTCCCACTTTACCCGCTACAAGCTTTTTCCAAACTCTAGACATTATTAAAAGCATGAACAAAAATAAAAGAAAAAGTATCAATTACAATGAATGATGATGATTTCATATATACAAAAACAAAATAAAAAAAAAACAAAATAAAAGGAGAAGCATCAATTATAATATAAAAGATTACACAAGAAGTAATTGTAATCTCTGTTGATTTAACTCAATAAAAAATCGATATATAATTTATATTTGACTTTACACAAAGGATATACATAGGAGATAGATACAAATGATAAGAAGTTAAAATAAGATAGAGTATAATCTTTATCCTTTTCTAATAAATTACAGTAGAGGATTGGTGGCTCAGCTATGAGCCATGATTTAGGATTAGGAATTTCATTTGCCAAGCAGCTTGCGTCCTCGTTGGTTGGCATACTTCACCCCAATAACTAGCTCATCCACATCCTTATCCATAGGCTCCAAAGCCCCGATTTGGCTGCACAATGGATGAACAAATTAAAACCCCCCCCCCAAAAAAAAAAACTCATTTGTTTACTTAATCCAAATGCAGCAACAACAAATACCATAAACTAATTCATATTTGTCATGATATACTGGATTGGTGTTGTTGTTTGTTGTTTTTTTTCTAATGTTGTCCATTTGAGGACCGAAAAGAAAAGAGAGAAGAAAGAGACAAACCCATCTATCTCTTTTCCCATGTCAATGGCCATCTCCTTCAACTCTCCCAATACATTGCTCAGATCTGAAAGTGCTTCATCTTGCTTTGTCTTCTCATACTGCATGCTCAAGAAAAAAAAATCCATTAGTTGGAAAATGAATCCCCAATGAACAAGATTCTCTAATTAACAAGTTAAGTTTTACGAATCCAAGCATACAGAAAAGTTAGCCAATGAACAGACCTCAACTTTCTGCAATGCGTTTGTGGGTTCGGGGAGTGGTGTTCGTGTTTTAGGTCGCCCATTTGGCGCAGAAACTAGCCCCAACTTCTCCTTTTGCTCCAGATGATTCGCCTTTCGTGCTACCGTCTCATCTGTGCAAGACAAGACATGATCAGCATCCAAGGCAAGCTTAAACAAGCTACATATGATCAATCAGTAGAAAGGAGTGAGATGTACCTCTTGTGGTAACGGGTCCTGTAAGCTTACGAGCCTTTGCTTTCCATGGCTTTGAGAATATTCCTCCAAGGCTTCCTAGAAGCTTTTCTCCCTGCAATGACTCACAAGTTTTATCGTCAAATCTGATGCAAAGAGGAATGTCCAAGATATAAGGTTCAATATAAATATATAATAAGTGTTTGGCAACACAACTAGCTTTTCAAAGCTTTTTATTTCAATATTATTTAGTTTTAAATGAAATAAAGCTAATATTATATTTTAATCAGTGTTTTGGAATTGAATTTCCAATAGCTACATCCCCAACCCAACCTTTTCAGAGCTTTTCTTTTTATACATGCACACATATCTATTCATTTTTTTGGTAGCTATCAGCTTAGGTTACCAAACACATTACTAGTGTATTAACAGTTTAATTTAACATAATTTTACATAACTAATCATTTAAACTCAGTACTCAATCAGCTTCAGTTACCAAAAAAATAAAAACACCTAAGTTAATTGCTAATTAAAACTATTGCCTATACAACTAGATGAGATATAAAAAAGGAGGTATACCCGAGAGAGATGGTGATCGATTTCAGTAACGGTAACGTGAGTCCGATAGATTTGTTCTCCTTGGTGATGAAGAGCGTTCAAAGTCTTAGTAGCCTCCCCTCTCATATCCTCCGCAATCCTTAAGCAGTTGTTCACTGTGTCCGTAGTCTCCTCCGACTTATACACCACATAGCCCTCTAATTCCTGGACACTTTGGCTCTCCAACCCACCGGAGTCCCGGAAATCATTCTTATACTTATTCCTTTGTGCATACGTCGTTACCTGGTATTTGGTAGAAGACGACGAAAGCCCTTCGCTGCTAGAAGGATCATCGTCGTCTAAGAGGTTCGTGGAAGAGCTCGGTGGGGATTTCTTGAAACCGTACATCTTTGGTAAAACCCACAAGTAGATAGAAAATGTGTTTTTTAGCAGTTCAGAGAAACAATTTGAAGGCAGGGATTTGATGAAGTGTTGGAAAAGCAAGAGGTTGATCGGAGAAACGTTAAATAGAAATCATGTATGGAAGGTGGGAAAAATCAAAGGACACGGTGAGAGGCGATCGAGTTGGAGGGGTTTGAGGAGGTCTATTCAAAAGAGGCGTCGATCGATCTGCAAAGAAATTGACGTTAGAAGAAGACAAATTAATCGTTTTGTTTACGGGGTGGGGGTGGGAGTTTCTTTGTGGGTTTTTATTTTTTGAATTTCAAGTTGCGTGGATCGGTTGAATAAATCAAACACTCGAACTCTAGTGGTTTAAGTTGACTTGCCGCCACAACTCGTTAAATAGGTTAATTTTTTTTCTTTCAAATTAGCAAATAAAACTAAAAAAATTAGCAAAATAGTCAAAAATCCAAAATTATTTTGCAAATTTTTTTTGGATAAGGTAAAGATTTGGATGAGATCGGACCCTGCTGGACCACCAGGCATCCTTACGGATGAGTACGCGTAGAGCAGGATCAACGAGGAGGTCCCGCGTGGGCGTTGTGTTGATTAGACGCGCGATCCTGTCAGCGGCCGAGTTGACCTCACGGAAGACATGACCGAATTGCACCCTAGCAAAGTGTTGGAGTAGGAGCAGGGTGTCAGAAATCGCTTTCATCATTTCTACAATGATTTTGGCTATAGCTTTGTAAATCGTTGAGCAAAGGCTAATTGGTCTGAAGTGGTTTGTAGTTGTCGGGTTGTCACATTTTGGGATCAAAGTGATAAAGGTGTAGTTGATTTGTTTTAGGATTCGACCAGAGTGGAAAAATCATTTAATTGCCTTTATGACTGATGATCCTACAATATACCAGTATTCCTGGTAAAATTTCGTTGTCATTCCATCAGGTCCTGGGGATTTATCATTTCCAATCGAGAAGAACACATTTTTTATTTCTTGGTTTGATATCTTTTCAGTTAGCTTCGAATTGTCATCAGTAGTGATTTTTATTTTGATGAGTGAGAGGAAATCATTTAGAAGGTTATGGTTGATGGGTTGCATCCTAAACCTTTTTTCGAAGTCGTTCTTTATTTCTCTTCTGACGTTTTCTTCTCCTGTGATTATTGTGCCATCTGTAGTTTGAATTTCCTTTATGATTTTTCTATTTCTTCTTCTTGATGCCATTCGGTGGAAATATCCTGAATTTGTGTCAGTCAGTTTAAGATGTTTTGTTTTTGCTCGTTGGCTTCAATACATTTTATGGTATGATAAGATTTTCTCTCGTTTGTTTATAAGTCTGTTATGCTTTTGGTTATCGTTTCCATTCTGGGATATTCCGTTTATGTTTTGTAAATTGATGAGTGACTCATCGATTTCTTTTAATGGACGGAATATATTTCCAAATGTTTTCGTATTCCATTCTTTAGTCAATCGCTTAAGTGTTTGAGTTTTTTTCACCAGATTGTACATATGCGATCCTGCGGCATTTGATCTCCAAGCCTGTTGGACCACGTGTCGGTAACATTTTCTTATAGTCCACATTTTTTCAAGTTTAAATGGTTGGGCTTTATATTGTTCTTGGTTATCTAATTCTGTTACAATAGGACAATGATCTGATGATGTGAATGCGGGATTTTTTGTTGAAATATTAGGGAACCAAGTGAGTATTTGATCTTGTATTAAGGTTCTATCAAGTTTTTCCATAATATTGTTGTTGTTAGATCTATTTTTCCTCGATGTAAAAATGTTTCCAGTCGTAGGCACTTCTTGTAGGAAGCAACTATCTTTGAATTCTGTTAATATTCTATATCTGTTCGGATATGGTTTCATCCCTCCTTCTTTTTCTGAGCTATTTTGAATTTCATTTTGATCTCCCATGATCATGAATGGGCAGTCCAAGGTTTGGACGTATCGTTGTAATCCGGTCCATGAGTTTGATTTCTCGTTCTAATGAGGGGGTCCGTAGACAAATACGATGTTAATAGTAATGTTTCTATTTTGAGACTCGACGTGGACATGATCTAGATCTCCATCTTTTGTGATCATCCTCTCTTGAGTGGCTCCCCCCTCGCTATTAATTCTTCACAACTAGTATGTAAACCATACTTGTGTGGAGAGCGTCATTCTTCGTCATCCTCTCACTCTCTCGTGATGTAATTGTTACGACCCATGCATCCAAAGTGAGAGTCATCCTTCCTACAAGCAACGTTTTCACCAAAGGTTTGTAGGACTCCGGTAATGACACTAATAACTATAATGCTTGCTCCTCGTCCTTAATATTATCATATGCATTCATCAATTGACATTTAACATACAAGTTGATTAAATGAGTTGATGTGATCATGGGTTACCTCCTTCCGGCCTCCATCCTGAGCGAGCATAACTTCGTCTTCAAGCATAAATTCATCTTTAAGTATATATATAACCAAATCATCAATGACTTTGACGTGTAAATGATCTCGAGCTTCTCCCAGAATGCTTTTGGTGTGGTCTCCTTCATCACATTGGACTTGATCTCGAGAGCATAACTCACCACCTTCTTTTGGACTCGGCACACTCTATCTCGCTCATGGATGTGAGCTTCTTCTCCTCAAGGGTCTAATCAAGAGCTTGTTACACAAATAGGCCTTGAATTGTATTCTTCCACATTTAGTCTTGGTTGGATCTCGAATGTTTTCATCATGCTTGATGCCACATCATGTAAACACATAATTCTCCCTCTAACGAATGCTACCCAATTTTTCAAGTTCGATGACCTTCGTAACATTTGGTTCTAATGCCACTGTAGAGGAAAACAACTCCACTTGATCACGTGTACCTAATTTCTAATAGAAATGAGTACTTGTATTAATACACAAAATACTTTTTGTACAACTTAACCAAGTCACACATGCATACAACAAACTCACCCACATTTCTTGCCCATGGCTAATGGCTTACGTCTCTTTACTCTCCATCGTTACAAAATGTCACTACCTATGGCCTATTTATAGGCTATATATCCATGCACTTTGCCGACAACACCGACCTTCCCCTATTACAAGGTAGATATTCTACTAATTCCCATTTATTCAAATCTTCAAATGCCTAAAATCTTATGTACAACGCCCGTGCGTCTAACTCTAGACGGAAGGGGTCGCCTAGCGTCTTAACGGGGTCTAGACGACGCCTAAGCGGGATTTTTAGAAACGTGTATACATGTAGCCCACATATCAGCATAACAACTCCCTGATTTCTAAAAACTTATAGCACTTTTTAATAAAGTAAATATTACCTCTTTGTTTTTTTTTTTAATTTCTTACCCCTTTCTAATTTATTCTTATATGTTTAGAGAGGGGGAAATACCAAATACATATTTAACCAATAGAATAAAGTAAAATCCTAGGGTAAAGAGTGTTTATGTAGACCTCAAAAGTGGCCAATAAAACCCTAGATCTGCAGATATGGATAGGATTGAATCTAAAAATGGATAGAATTTCAATGCTTAAGGCCTAACCAAATCGGCTCACATCCGCCGTCAAAAATCCTAAAATTCGATGGCTGTCCGCCAGGTCTCGCTGCCAGCGGATCTTGGGATGCTTTGTGGCTCCGTGTCTTCCTGTGCCCGTTGGGTGAGTGCTCGGCATGCTCCTAGCGGCTTCCCAGCGGATGCTGATTTTTGTTTTGCCTTTCATTCTTGTGTTGTATTCTCCTCTTCTTCCATGCTTTTCCTCCTTTTTTCCTTTGATTCCTTCTTCAGTTATTCTCCTTTGCTTCCTTACTTTGCTAATCCACCACGTCGGATTCACAAATCTGCATAAATTGCTAAAATAGTATAGATTTCGATTTCTTCCACAAAGAGTATAAAGTACTAAAATAACTAGAATGAGTGCTATATTATAATGCAAATGCACCTAAAACTATCCTATTATGCATGGTAAATTATATATGCATTATCATGGGGCAAATGCATCTAGTAAGCATTGTCTGGTAATTGGGTTGAACTTGTTTTTAGAGGAGCAAAGAGAATAGTCATTGAGCGCCAAGGAACGTACGTACTCATAGGATTTTAGTATTATAATTACGTACTCTCCTTTAGCTCTGGTCTCTTTTATATGACATTTCTTATAATCCTTCTATGGGTTCGGAAAACTCAACAAAATATTAGTTGTGGACGTAACCAATGCTAATTTGTGACCCATAATAAGTTTTTGTGTGTCAATTGTGCTTGTTTAAATTTATGTTTTTCTCACCATCTATAAAAAAATCCAAAATCTTAGGTTCAAAGATCGCCAGTAGACAACATTGTAGTGCTTGATCGTATAACGGATTCGAAACCTGTCATAACCGGCTCGCATCAATTTTGGTTCTCTTGTTTGTTTAATGTTGTGACGTGGGACAAACATCCCGACCAGATTTACAAAGTCTTAGTATGTAATATGTCATCACCCAATAGCTAGTTGACGCAATACATGGAAACTCTTACCTTGTAGAGAAAGTGAAGAATCACTTTGGCCACACTTGAAGGCCGGCCTAGCCTAATAATACCTGATGAATAATGATACCGAGTAATGTATAGCCACAAATTATAGGAAACCTCAAATGCTAGCTATATAGTGTCTCATTTTTCTTTCCTATTGCTTTTTATATTGCTGTCCACTCCAGTGATTAATTATTACATAAACATACGTTTAACGTCTAAGTGACCCGTGATTGATTACTTAATTATAACATCATATTGGAGCAAACCCAAAATCCTTATTTGTCACCGCCTACTATTTGGATCTCTCATGGATTTTATTGATCGAATCTTAAAAGGATTGACATGACTTGCCCATGAAGGGTCCATTCACTACACTTCATATATAGTATGCAATACTACTAGTGGCGAATATAAAAATTTTCAAGGGGTAAAAAGTTTTCAGAGAAATTTTATTTTCACACATATATATATATACTCCCTCTGTTTCAAAATAAGTGTCTTTCGTCTTTTAGTGCACGTTTTTCAATGAGTTAAAAAAACTATAAAATATTATTATTTTAGTTAAATTTTTTGCACAATTTTATACTTATTAGTAATAACTATGAAATTATATAAAAAATTTGATTAAAAAATAATATTTTATAGAGTTTTTAACAACTTAAAAAACGTGCCGAAAACAAAAGTGACATTTATTTTGGAACGGAGGGAGTATTTATGAAAATAATTTTTTTTTTAAATTTAAATATGTTAGAAAAAAATCCTTAAATTTATAATTTAAATAGTCATTTTTAATAGAAAAATAAAGAAAAATAAAATTATCAAAAATGAATTTTTTATAGGGAAATTTTAGTAACTAGTCCATTATGAAGCTCTAATTAGCTAAATAGCAACCAAATAAAATTAATTAGCCAACCTAGCACCCTCCCTGAATTTGTAAATAAAGAGCGACCATATCCGGGGTTCGAACTGGGGACCTTTGGATACTACCCGCGAGTCCTTTCCAGTGAGCCATTCCGGAATGGTTACCTAGCACCCTCCCCAAAAACACTACAACACGCGCATCCTCAATCTTCCTCGCTTTCAGCGCGATGCTCTGCTGTTTCACCAAATCTTATGCGATGGAGCTCAAAAAATCAAGCAGATCTTAAGCTTCAACAACCGAAATCAAGCTTCCAACTAGTGATTCCACAAAAATTCCGAAGATCAGGATGAATCCAAGCCGTGAATTCATACCTTGATTCCACCTCACATATGAATCGGAACACTTTGATGAAACAACCAAAATCAATCGGCCAGGAAGCTCGAAGTCGGTCATCAATTGCAAAAAATCAAGGCAAAATGGAATAAAAAACACAGAAAAGATCAACGAATTGATACGCACTCAAGGAATCAAGGTATGACGCAAAATTCCGACCTAAATTTCAATGTATGAATATCAATTGCAAATCTCAATTCTCAATTCAATAACCTAGGGTTACATATAGGTAATGCCTCTTAACCGAGAGATAATAATTTTTTATTTGGAATCTAGTTATGAGGGATAATATGATGCTGAAATTTCGATCTATTTTTTTTAATACAAAATATGGGTTTGAATCCAGAATCTGGTGGTGATTGTGGCATTGGAATATCTGAATCCATTCCAACCCCCTGCCAAAATATGGATCTCAAAATTTTGAATGTCTGTTTTGGAGGAGATTTAACGATGACAAATGCTTATTGTGAGTATGTTGGTGAAATTGTATCTAAGGCCTTTGTCATTTAAAATAATATTAAGTTGGAATCATTGACAGAGATGATTTGTGATAGATTTGATTTTTGCCTAGCAACCTATGAGCTGAAGTTAATTAAGCCACTTGCATCCTTTGCAAAAATTGAAAGATCCGTTTATAATCAGCAAACATAAGGATCTAAAGGCTTTCATGGATATAAATGATGCGCCTCAAGTTGGATGGTTGTTGTCGTTGCATGTATTAGCAAAGAAAATGATGAATGACAATAAGATAATAAAAGCAGGCCAGCAAGCAAGTGTGGTGACAGATTGTGATGAGTGCATTCAAGATACAAGTGTTGATGGCACATTGACTCTCACTACTACTGCTTTTGCACAAGAAGATACAAAAGCCTACGATGATGAATATCAAAATGAAGCCATCAGTGAGAATGAGATAGATGAGCTCGATTTTATCAATGTTGGGCAGATTTTCGAGTAAAAAATTCAACTAAGGAATGTAGTGGCTAATATGGCAATTAAGGAGAACTTCCAATTTCGAGTCGAATAAATCAACAACAAAAAAGTGCAAGGTTGTTTGTATTGATGCCAAATGCAAGTGGACAATACTAGCTACATGTTTGAAGAATTCAAGTTACTTTGAAGTTAGAAGGGTGAATGAAGAGCAAACTTGTTCATTTTCAGTTAGGTGTAGGGAACGACGGAAACCATCATACCAAGTTGTAGCAGAAAAGATGAAGATAAGGTATGCTCAATAAGAATCATGTTATTTATTGATGTGTGTCCTTAACTTTTCAATATACTTGAATATATAAAAAACAGCTACTGCAGTACCTACTGGAATAGATGACAATAGGATGCTGTGTTTAAGTTTGGTTTCCAAATTGAGAAGTTTTGTGCAAATTTGATTGCATATGCCTCTTGAATAGAATTTCTTACTTGCTATGTATAATGAATGAAGGTATGAAGGTGTGACAAAAGGGCCAGATCCTATGCAGATTAAGAATGCAATGCAAAAGGAGTTTAGGCACAATGTGAGCTACTGGAAGGCATGGAAAGCAAAAGAAGTAGCACAAGACATGATAAGAGGAACTCCAGAGGGAAACTATGAAATGTTGTCTTCATACTTCCACATGATGCAACAAATAAATCCAGGGACATATGCATGCCTTGAGATTGATGGATATAACCGGTTCAAGTATGCATTCCTATCATTCGGAGCATCCATTAGGGGATTCTACATGATGAGAAAGGTATAAACTATAGAAATTGGTATGATATAAAGTGTATAAATAAACTATTTTAACAACTATAAAATGCATTATACAGGTTATCATGGTAGATGTTGCGTTTCTACAAGGAAAATACCGAGGGGTTCTCATCTCAACAACCGCACAAGATGCTAACAGACACGTGTACCCAATAGCATTTGGAGTGGCGGACTCAGAGAATAACAACGCATGGAAGTGGTTCCTTCAAAGATTGGCTCTTCTGATCCCGGATTCAAATGAGCTAGTCTTTGCATCTGATAGGCACCCGAGCATCAACAAGGTTGTGGATGATGTATACAGTTTTGCAAAGCATGTAATCTGCACATGCCATTTGAAACAGAACATAAAGGCAAGATTCAAAAACCGAGGGGTCAACCACTTTGTCACCAAAGCATCTGAATGCTACACAATAAGAGAATTTAAAGGCTACTTCAAAAGCATATGCAACATCAACAAGGAGATTGGGAAGTACCTTGAGGATGCAGATTTTCATAAATGGGCAAGGGCACACTTCCAGGGTGACATGTACAATTTTATGACAACAAATAACGCAGGGTGTATAAATGCAATATTGAAAGAAGCTCGAGGATACCCAATTGTTGTACTGCTTGAGTATATTAGGAATAAAATGGCAGATTGGTTCACTGAGCATAGAGAAGCAACAACAAAGAACACTGATTTGCCCCCTAAAGTGAAAGAGATTCTGCAAGCAAGGTATGACCGTTCAGGAAGGTATGAAGTGAAGGTGTTGAATGAGACACAATATCATGTAGATGGTGGAAAGTTTACTGGTGTGGTTGATTTGGGACCAAAGACATGCAGCTGCAGGGTATTTGATGTCGATCATATGCCGTGTGTCCATGCTATTGCTGCAATTCAGCGGATGAAACTAAATATAACTGATTTTGTAAGTGAATACTATAATATTCAGTCTTGGTGCATGGCATACCAAGAAACCATATACCTGGTGCCTTGTGAGGACAACTGATATGCACCAAAAGAAATCAGAAACGTTAAATGTCTTCCTCCAACATTTCGTAAGAAGAGTGACAGGCCAAGAAAATGCCGGATTCCATCGTTTTGTGAAAGGCAAAAGAAGACAAGGAACGTGACATACAAGTATGACACTTGCGGGGAGAAAGGGCATAACAAGCTAACATGCCCCGCCAAAGCATCGATCAGCACATACATAGAAGATGAAACATGAAACTTTATAGGAAATTACATATCATTTGTCAACTCTTTAAACTTTATTTTTGCATATAGGAACAATATAATAAGATTTGAGCATATACATGGTGACTATTTTTTTGGCATCTAAACATTGGAGTTACATGGATTTATACACTTTATTATTATAAATGAATTCATATGTTAAGTCAAATATGTTGGAATAAAGGTATTTTTGGAATTAGAGGTGGATGCATAACTCATAAACACATGAGTAGCGGTGACGTTGCAACACATAATATTGAAGTCACCAACAGAGTGGCTGCAAGATTTATGTGACTCGGTTGAATGCAATCGTATAATGCAATTTTGTTTGATGCATAACAGACCCCATTTGCTTCTTAAACTTGATGGTAGAATACATAAAAATAAATGAAAACTATAATAGCCATATAGTGTAGATAACAAATTCATATTGTATGAAAATGCGATTACAAGAACATAGTAGGAAAGGTATAGACCAAAATGGAATCTTGAGTGAAAAAGAGAGCATGCAAGCTCTAAGGGATAGTTGTTAGCGAGTTTTCAATTGATAGATACTATCAAATACACATAGATGTCATATGGACAAAATGAGAGCATGCAAGATCTAAGGGCTAAATGATGATGAGTTATCAAGTCCTACCTAATATCAAATAGATGCCATGGATACAAAATGAGAGCATGCAAGCTCTAAACTACATATAATAATCGACAGTACGAGTGTCCAAACCAAATCCTAACAAATGAAACACATTAGAGAGGAGTAACAGTCCAACACTTCTTGGAAAGCTTGATCGCCATCTTCTCACACTATGCTTGAACATGGTCATCATGGCATGCATACATATCTCCACCGAAAGCTAACTCTTTAATGGCTTTGTTGGTGAATATACCACAGCTACCCCTAAAAACCAATGTAAAGACAATGAAAAAGCATGACCAGCAACAAAGAATTCAAATGAGATTATAACACTAAAAGATTATATGACTTTATCAATGAAGGAATGCACATACTCATCAATGTTTTGAGGAAGATCACGGAATCTCTCGATTTTGAAAGGAGATTCAAGGGTTTCTCCCAAATGTGAAAACCGGCACGATTCTTTCAAAAGCGCAGGAAGCATACAACAGAGAGGATCCAAATGTGTCTGCAACTGCTTCTCATTGTAAAGAAAGATACTAGAGTCACACACATTCACCTTCCCTTGACCCAAGTCAATCTCCAATGCCACCTAGTGTTTATTTTGGATATTGAAAGGTGCATTTACAGTGGATGCATCAACCAAAGATTTCCCACAGAATTTTGGCAACACACCATCAACATAACGAAAAAAAGTAGAGGCAAAAGACATTTTTCCCAACTTAAATTGCTTAAAAAAACTCTAGGTGAACTTTGCAGACCACACCCAATCCATTATCACAATCCCACTGTATTTCTCACCGTTGTCAGCAACATACTTCCTAAAGTGAGACAAGGCCTCTCCTAGATGATAAACACAGATAAATAATGATGACAGTTAAAATATATGTCAATAGATAACAAGAAGAAAAACATGGAAAATGGTATAATATAAGGGATTGATGTCATCACAAAGCCACTAGTGCTTCGCAACAAGTTTAGAGAAGAAGGCCTTGTCCATCAGAATCTCATTGCCTTGAATCCGAGGACAATGATCCCTACACAGACAAAGACACAACAATTAAATAATAAAACCACAGCAAGGCAATAAAAATGCAAATTAAAGAATAAACATAAATAATGAATCAGTACAAGTATGATAAAAAACAGAGAATAAAAATAGTTTAAAATAAAAGAAAAGAGAACCACTTACTTATCAGTATTGATCTAATCATAAAAGTGTTTCCGATCATCCAATTCAAAATACAAATATTTAGGCCTCTTAGGCATCGCGCGCTTCTTCAAACCTCGAGTGTAGGGAGACCCCAACAAAGAAGCAACCCTGCCAACCCGAGTAGATCTTCTAGTTGGAACAATTAAGGCCTTAGACTTGGGAGATTTTTTAATCTGGGGAAGATCAGAGGGCAATGGGGAGGGAGAGTTTTGTGGGGTAGGATCAGAAGTATGGACAATATGACGGAAAAGATGCTCATGCTCAGACGGCTGAGAACAATTATCTCTAATACCCCTTAAGTCAGGCTGAAGAGATGCATCAATGTCAGCATAATTCACAAGAAGAGAGTTCATGGAAGCAGCTTGGTTGGACTCGATCCTTGAAAGGATGACATCAATCTTAGATTCGAGGGACTCAAACTTAGAATGAAGGGAATCAAACTTAGAATGAAGTGAATGAGACTTAGAATGTAGAGAATCAAAGTTTGATTGGAGACAATCAAACTTGGAGGACATGGCATTAACCGCTGATTTCACTGTCATAACACTAGCCTCAGCACATATAACAGACCCAACAATCAATGACAAATTCTGTCTAATGCGGGTTAGACAATCTGTCTCCGGAGGGGTGATGCCAGCATTGCTAACACCTATGTCCTTGCGCATTCGCAGTGCGCAATTGCACTTGTACACCGTGCAATTTGCGATAAGTTTACCGTGCAATTAGCAATAAACTACTACATTTCCAAGCCTAATGTAACATTTTTTGTGTAACATTTTTGTAAATTGTTACCATAAGTATCTATTGTAACATATTTTAACTTTCATTAACAAATTGTTACATTAGAACAAAATGTGTTACATTGGATGTAACATTATTTACACTGATGTAACACTTTTTGCAAATGCAACATATTTTCTATTCTATTGTAACACATTATAATAAAAATAAAATAAACATAAAAATAAAAAAGGAGCCTAAATAGTGGGATTTAATTTTAGTTAGGAAGATTAATTATTCTTAATGTCAATTTTACTCCTACTAGTCTACTAGGCACTCCAATTCACGCCATATATATGACATGACACGATTTTATTTATATATTTTTAAAATATAATTTATTTTATATTTTGTAAAATATTTATTTATTTTACTATTCCATTCAAGGTTTTTTTCCCTAGTATTTCAGTATTTATAGTTTTCAAATTGGACTATTCATTTTATTTATGGAGCCAATCTATTATATCTATTAGTAACAATAAATTCTAAATTCTAAAAGAAATATTTTTCCACATTTTTTATCTATTTTTTTTATTTTCCGCTAATATATTTAAATGTCAAATTTAATAAATTTGATAAAGCCATTATTGTGTAAAACTTTAAAACAAATTGGTTTGCATATTGGTTTGCATATTATTTAAAAGAAATATATTTTCAATATATTTTTATCTATATTTTTTAATGTTACCACTGTTATATTAAATTTAAAATTTAATAAAATTTCCTAAGTAATAAATGTTCTAAATAAATTTTATCATATATTATTTCAATATAATTTTTTAAGAAATAAATAACTAATAATATTTAATGCAATTAATTCCCTTAATAAATGTTTAATAAAACCTTATATTAAGTAGTAAATTCTTATTAGTATACCCATATAAGTAACTAATAAATCTTTAATAAAACATTATATATTAATTTTATAAAACTATGTAATTAATGAGAAAAAAATAACGCTATTCAATAAGATTTGAGAAAAACTAATTTTAAGAAATAAAATTTTGTATGAATATTATCCAATTATAGACTTTTTTACATGAATTTTTTATACCAAACCTATAAATATTAAAATTAAAATTGATATTTAAAAAATTCGCATAAGAACAGGTACTGAACTATTTTAATGATGTTGGGTAAAATCTTATAAAAACATATAAATATCTAATTATATTCCATAAACAAAGTTATTTGAAATATATATTTAATAATAAATAGTTGTATTGATAGTTTTATTTTGAGGAAATGCTAGCAAATAGACCAAAAAATGGGTCAATTTGCACAACTAGACTACAAGGCCAAAAAATGGGCCAAAATAACCTCTCTACCCCAAGCAAAAAAAAAATAACGGTGATTTGGAACTATTCATTATCGGTTGTAGGAGGTGACCTGGGAAGAGAAAAGATGAGAGCGTAAACCCTAACCATGAGCCCCGCCGCTTACAACCTAGCCACCCAGATCCCGGCAACTAGCAACCCGGTCGACCCCGCCGTCTTCCTTCCGGCCACCCCGTTGGGATGGAGGGCACGAGAGAGAAGCGATAAGAATCCCTCTAACCCTAAAAACCAAAGAAAGACACAAAGTCGCCAGCCCCAATTTCAACTTGATCCCACCTACTCTGGTCCGATTGGGAGCAACCTCTCAATTTCCGGCCAGGAACCTCGGCAAATCAGACTTCCATCTCCCTCAATCTTTGCTTGTGAAAACCCGATTGATGTATCAAGTTCCCCTCACTCTAAAATCTTACCCAAATGGCCTTGCAAAAAGAAAAAAGAGAACCAAAATCGATGCTTTGGAGTGCTAAAATGGAAGTTCAAGTGGGAAATTACAAAAAAAAAAGAAAAGAAAGAGCTCTGATAGTGCGACCGAGATCTGGACTGGTGGATGGTTGGTTAACGAGCGTCAGTGCGATACGGCGAAGCTGGCTGCTATCGGGGGTCCGGAGGCAGCATTCAAGGGCTCTAGTAATGTCTATGCTCGTGGTGGTGTCTGTCGCCTCAGCGCTTATTGGTGGTATGTGTTCCTCTTTCGGCTGCTAATCCTCCTATGGTGGCCTCGTTCACATTTTGTTTTTTGTTTGTCCTGTGCTCAATTGAAATTTCTTACGGCATCAAATTTCGAGCGTCCTCCAAGTGGACCTTCTTCAGCTCCTTCGAGTAAGTCCCCATTTCGTTTTCTCTTGCTGCTTTAATCTAATTTCAGTATATGCAAAATTGCTGGATCTGCGGGTAATTAGCAGCAACTTGTTGTCATGATCTCTTTCTAAACTGATTTCCTGGAGGACTGCAAAATTGAGGAGCTTAGCAGAAAAAACTGATGTAGATTTGAGCTATTCCTCACTGTAAATACAAATGCTCCTATTCCTCACTGTCTATTTGTCATTTTTTTTAAGAAATTGCAAAATCTGATGTAGATTTGAGCTATAAAAGGTGTTATCTAGTGTAGATCAAAGCTTCATGTGTAAGTGTTCAGTAATGAATCATGACTTTCAATTTCTGATATGAATATGATCTATGGTTTGGCTAGTTGGCTTGCTTACTGTCAACTTTTGGATGATCCCTCTCTGCATTATGATTTGAGGAGAGTTGATTAGACATTTAGAACCATATTTTGCTATGAATCCTATGATACAGAGATACATACAATCTATTTGGGAGGAAAGAATCAACAAAGCTAGAGCTTTCATCTAGTAGTACACAACGCTCGTTGTATATGAGTTTTGAAAATTTTGATTGTTGATTGGTTTACCTAGTTGTTTTTATCTTGTTGTGCTCGATGGGGTTAGCTAACCTGGCTCATTGTTAACATGGCCTAATTAGTTCTAATTTAATAAATGCATCTATTTAACATGGTTAAGCTGTCTCTTGTGACCTCTTCTTCTGCATTGTAAATCGCATCCTTAGTTGTATCATGCTGCTGCTGGTTCGAGGTAACGGGAAAAGCACCAACTAGGAAGGCTTCTTCGCAACACCAGCCAACATATGGTGAATGCCTGAAAGGTGCATGGCTCATTAGATCTGATCATGTTTCAGCATTTCTTATGGCTTGGTTTTACAGGATCCAATCTTTAGTGAGAATCTGATAATTAAAAAAAGGTTCAATTGATATTGTACAAGGAATTGGGAAGGATTTACAGGCTCCAATACTTCAATTGCTTATGAAACTGAAAGGTACCTTTAAAAAAAAGCATTGTTCACAATCACAGTTTAGATGTTTGTCTCTTTTAAGATCGGACATATATAGTTTTAATCTGGCTTATTGACTCATGATGATGTTGTTTGCTAACTTCATCTTACTTGTTGATCTAGCTTGTAGATGAAAAGAACAGAGTTCCAATTGGTCGAAGCTAACCTCAAGTGGATTGACAAGGGAGCCAACGCCATAGGCTATTTCTGTCGACCCTCAAGAGGTGTAACAAAACTTCCATCTTTTGACAAAACGCCATAGGCCGGGTTGCATAATGCATCTTATCAACTTTGCATTTTAATATACAGATGGAGCTTGATGACCAAAAAGCCAATATTTAAGCAATTAGGCAAATATCAACTCTCCAATTTGCAGGTAAATTACTCGTTCTATTAAAAAATTATATAATTGTTCGTTCTTCGATGTACTAAATGGTAACCATAAATAAGCATGCAAGTGAATAGTCAGACATAATTAGGAGCCCAAGTGATGCATAAAGATTTATGATAGATTTTATAAATAGCCTATTAGCTCAATTGGTAGAGCGTTGTGTTTGCACACAATGATGTGAGTTCGACTCTCACTTAGGTTAATACGGAGTATGCGTTCATATCTCTCTGGATTTATATGATTGAACATGGTAGGAAATATATACACCAATGGCAGGACAAATTTATGAATCTGGTACGACAAATTTATGAATTATGAATATCTCTGAATTTATAAAATTATGAACTTCGTAGGAAATATATAGACTAGTGCCAGGACAAATTTGTGAACCTGGTAGGATAAATATACGATATTGGTATGATAAAAATGTAATGACCGAAATTCATGTGTATAACTTGACACTTTTTTTTATTCATTGTATAACTTGACACTAATGGTAGGATAGATGTACACGAATGATACGATATATTTGTACTATTGGAAAGAAGTAGAATTGATATTGACCAATCCACAAATCCCAAACTAGTAATCACTAAGGCGTGAATTGACCCTAATCTCAATCTCAATTACCAATCCACAAATCCCAATCTAAATCCAATTTCTATCAATCAAAATTCATGAATCCAATCTAATTCAATGCTAGAACGATTGAATTAGAGCCTCTACCCTTTGATATAATGTTACTTAGGTTTCCCTCATCTTCTATTGTAGACTGAAACCCTCTACCCTTGGTTGTTTTTCTGAAAAATGTGGAACATAATTTGCTACGGTTTCTAGCTTTATTTTCATTGAAAGCTATTTGAATTGGTAGGATATATGCACAAAAATGGTAGGATAGATGAAAACTAATGGTAGGAGAAAACAACGATATTGGTAGGATCAGAATGACAGGATTGATGGAAACTAATGGTAGGAGAAAACAACGATATTGGTAGAATCAGAACGGAAACTCAGTAATTCTTGTATAACTTGACACTAATGGTATGATAGATGCACACTAATGGTAAGATATATTTATACTATTGGAAATATGTAAATGTATAATTGACTTTACCACAACACAATATATCGGAGACTTATGAACACACACTCCGTATTAGCCTATGTGAGAGTCGAACTCACATCTCTGTGTGCAAATACAACGCTCTACCAATTGAGCTAATAAGCTATTTATCATCCTAATAGTAAATACCAAGTATTTGATGAGTTACGAGGTAGTCGACAGTGAGCATAGACTTGTAGCATCAACTTCATTTCCATATAACATTTTTTGAAAATTTTGGAATCAACATAGGTTGATGATTGGTTGTGCCAAGCTCCCACTCCCCGGAGCCCACCAACCACCAAACACGACCTTTAGACAAACCCTATCACCTGGGGTACAACACGGGAACAGAGGATCAGCTTGAGGGTAGTTATGTTATAAGAAAGAGGAGCAACTACAAAGTATAGGCACAAGATCATCGGACAATCGTTGCCACTACCACCGGACAAACTTCTTGCACTTTTTCAAATATGAAAGGACAGTTGTACACTATTGGTAGGACGGAAATATTCTATTGGTAGGATGGGGACTGTATCGTTTCCTGGGATGAACGGGCATGAAGGTTCGATAATATAAAAACAATGTAATAAGAAATACTCTAGAAGGGGGGGTTGAATAGAGTATGCCCGTTTTTCGCAGAAAGTCTCAAGACTTTTGGAGCTTGTACTAAAACCTTTGAGATTAAACCTGAATCACAAAGTTAGACAATCGAACCAAGTGCGGAAATAAGGTAAAGCAAATAAGTAAAGAACACGAGTAATTGTTTACGAGGTTCAGCACAACTTGGCCTACGTCCCCGCCTAGGGTTCTTCCACAACCCTAGGATTCAAAGGCTTTATTGATTGCTTAGCTTAGGATCCTAATAGCTCACCGAGAAGCCTCTCTCCTATACAATTGCAATCTAGTCAACTCACGTTCCCTTGGAGTCCTATACCAATCTAGAAGAGCCCCACCTCTCTCAGCTATCTAGTACAATCCTCTAACTCTCGCAAATCAATAGCCTAGTGCAACTTCCCGAGTTATAAACTCTCGAGTAACACTTTAAATAAATATATCCTATAAGCTCACAGTGACTCTCAAAGGCTTTGAAATAAACAACAAACTCTTTGAGCGCTTAGCAGAGAGACACTTGGAAGACAGATCGCTTGAATGAATGAAGCTCGTGTGTAGCACTTGTGTGTTCTGTCTTTTTCCTTCTTTCCTTTATATATGAGTGGAATGGCGTCTGAGGATCTTCACCAACGGCTCTAGAATCAGGCTTGATCTTCAATCTTCTATATAAGGACACTTCGAAGCCATGATCCGTTTTTGAATAAGATCTCCTCATATGCACCAAAGGAAAGAGATAATCTCTACTATACTTCCTGAAAAGGTTAGTTCAACACATATATATAATATAACGGAAGTATATAATAATATAAAATAATATTCGGACAAATAATATAGGTTTTGTATTTCATCAACTGTTAACGCTCCAAGGCCTTTGACACAAACATCCTGTCAAAGCCTTTGAAACATCTATTCCAATTTTCATCAAGGGAGGGAGTTATCAATCTCCCCCTTGATGAAAGACAAAATTTGTGCATCCCTGCAACTTAGTCAAACATAGATAATAAAATAGAAATCAGACTCAGTACCTGCAAGGGTTAGACAAATGTTGGATCAAAAAATTTAAAGTATGCAAAACTCATCCAACCGAAAACCATAAATCAAAAACCAAGGTCTTCCAAGACCTTTAAGCAGAGGTTTTCAAAGTCTAACGATCATCTCCCCCTTTTTGTCTTTCAACAAAGGGCGGAGGTAAAACAGTCACCAAAAAGTTACCAAAAGTTTTGAAAACGTTTCCAACAAACCAGCAAAGTAACAAGTTTTAGGGGTGGGATAGGGTGGGTCAAGGTTTAGGCTTAGTGATCCGGAGTATCATCAGTGAGCCTCATCCACAGTCCTTCCAGCATCTTTGAAATCCCGCTCATCTCCGTCATCACCTCCTTCTGCAGCTCCTTAATATCCAGGCGAACCTCCTCCAAGCCCAACTCTAGGTTGTCCATGCGTTCATCGAAAGCTGGAGCAGTGGGAAAGGCTTTTGAAGGAGTGGAAAGACTCAAGGTCCCTTGGGGAGACCGAGTGATGCCAATCTTTTCAAGGCCTTTTGAGTCGAACTTACCCGTATGACGCAGCTGTTCTTCATTTTTGACATCAATTCCAGAAGCTTTGAAGATAGGGGTCAAAAGGGTAGCAAAGGGGAGGGGAGAGCCTTTTCTGGCTTTTCTGGCATGAGCCATGGTTCCAAGGATAGTGTTGGCCAGATCAGGATCAAGGTCATTTAGAATGCGGTAGAGCAGGACCATAGCATTGTCGGTTAGGAGTGAGCCAGAGTTAAGACGGGGTAGGAGGCATCTATCAATGATGTTAAAGATAATTTTTGCCTCAAGGGTTAGGGATGAGTGGGTGAGTTGCTTTGAGGTGCTGTTGGATGCTTCGGGTAGGAGATATTTGGCTCGGGCTAGGATGATGCAATTTTCTTTTGAGGGGTGGATTTCAGCGGTTGGAACTGGTGTAGGTAAGCCTAGGGAATCTGCAAAATCATTGGAGTTGAGAGAGATTCTAACCCCTTTGACGACAGACTCCAAAGACCAACCATCAGTGTCGTTCTTGGCTTTTAGGTTAATGTAGAAGAGTCGGGTAAGCTCGGGGTAGTAAACAGTCTCAAGGTTAAGAAGGGTCCAGGCTGGGGATTTTTTGAGGAGCTCAATGCAAGGTAACTTCAAAGCTTCAAAGCACTCAACATCTAAAAAATCTGAACAGCTAACCTTACGAGTTCTAAACTCGTCTACCCACTTACCAGCAGTCTCAGCATCTTGAAACCAAGAGGAGGGCAAGGATTGATTTACCTGGATATAGGTCGGGGGGTCTGCATTCTTTCTGCGCGCAACTGTTGGAGCAGCTCTCTTGACAGGCGCTACAAGACTCTTGACAGTGCCCTTCCTGGTACGCTTGGGGGATGGAGGCTTGACAGCAGCAGGGGCTTTCCGCTTCTTCGGAGACGGGGGAGGAGGAGAGGGAGAGGGAGATTCTTCCTCCTCTTCCTCAGACCCCGAGTCCTCAGCGGACCCCGCGTCATCTCCTTCTGGTTCCTCGTCCTCTCCAGATCCCTCTTGCTCCTCTTCTTCTTCTTCTTCTTCCTCAGGCTCCACCTCGGATGGAACCTCTTCGGCTTCGGCTTCCTTCCGAATCCGCTCAGCTTCTTCCTCGGCCTGTTTCTTAGCAAGTTCGGCCTCCTCATCGGCCTTTTTCTGCCTCAAGGCCTCCTCCTCGGCTTCCCTGGCAGCATCTCTTTCCATGGCGGCATCAAGGTCGTCTTCCACCTCTTCCTCTTCCTCAACCAAACTCTTTTTCTTCCCCTTTTGTTTAGCACTCAGGGGTTTCTTAGCAGCGCGCTTCTGAGAGCCCTTGGGAACCGTGGCCGTGCTCGCCGAAATGGTGCTCTGGATAACGGCTGGGATGATGGCTTGAGTAGCAGGTTCGGGTGTGGGAGAGGTAGCGGTGGCCTGGCGTCCCTTGGGGGTGGCGCCAAGTCTTTTGGGAGTGACAGCTTTCTTGGTTTTGGGTGCCATGGAGGAAATCGGCTAGGGTTTCTTGAGAGGCGATTGAGAGGTTGAAGATGAAGAAGTGGAAAGGGTTTGGAAAAATCTGAGTGTGGGTTGTGATCGGGTACAGTGTTGGGTTTAAGTAGAGGGATTGATGGGATGGGTTTAGGGTTCCAAGGAAAGAAATCATTACATTGCTAAGATTTGAAAGGTTTTCAAATTCAAATTCAAATTCAAATAACCATTAAAATCGGACAAGATAACCAAAAAATCTATTTCCAAAAATAAAATATCTTTAGCGGTTTAAGGAAATTACTAAATGGGCAATTTTTGAAATCCGATTAAAACAAATATAATTGATTAAATATCTAAAAAGATATTAACCAAAAATATATGATCCGATAAATGTACTCCACTGATTAGTTTGCAGACCTTGACATAACTCTCAAAGGTCTTGACACTGAGTGGAGTTTATCTTTCGTAAAGGGAAAGCTCCCCCTACGAAAGTGCATCCTTGTTAAGCATCCCAATCTCTCGTCTTATGAAGGTGAACCTGTCCTCTGCCAAAGGCTTAGTAAAAATGTCAGCCCATTGATAATCAGTAGAAATAAAAGATATGGACACATCACCTTTTTCAACATGATCTCTAATGAAATGATGCCTCACATCAATATGTTTGGTCCTTGAATGCTGAACAGGATTCTTAGTGATGGATATGGCACTTGTATTGTCACACTTAATTGGGATACCTTTGAGGTTGATGCCAAGATCTCGCATTTGTTGAGCTATCCAAAGGATTTGGGAGCAACAGGCTCCAGCTGCAATGTATTCGGCTTCTGCAGTGGATAGAGCAACTGAATTTTGCTTCTTTGAGTGCCAACTGATCAAAGATGCTCCTAAGAATTGGCAACATCCTGATGTGCTCTTCCTATCCACCTTGTAGCCTGCAAAATCTGCATCAGAATATCCAATTAAAGTGAAATCCTTTTGCTTTGGGTACCATAGTCCAAGTTCCTTAGTGCCATTGAGATATCGAAAGATCCTCTTCACAGCCACGAGGTGAGATTCTTTGGGATCAGCTTGAAACCTAGCACACATGCAAACACTAAACATGATGTCAGGTCTACTAACCGTGAGATATAATAAAGATCCAATCATTCCTCGATACTCCTTTTGATTGACACTTGTTCCAGTCTTGTCTTGATCTAGAGACAATGTTGAGCTCATGAGAGTCTTGGCTGCTTTGGATTGATCCATCTTGAACTTCTTCAAGAGATCCTTAGTGTACTTGCTTTGGTTGACAAAGATCCCTTTCTTGGATTGATGAACTTGTAATCCCAAAAAGAAGTTGAGTTCACCCATTAAGCTCATCTCAAATTCACTGCACATGATGTCAGAAAATTCCTTGCACAAAGATGTGTTAGTAGCACCAAATAATATATCATCAACATAAATTTGAATAACCAAAATGTCCTTTCCTTTGGTCTTGATAAAAAGAGTCTTGTCGATCAACCCCCTTTTAAAATCATTTTCTAAAAGGTATTTTGACAAGCGCTCGTACCAAGCTCTTGGAGCTTGTTTTAAACCGTAAAGCGCTTTGTCAAGTTTATAAACATGATTGGGAAATTCTGAACTTTCAAAACCTGGGGGTTGAGCCACATATACTTCTTCTTCTAAGAAACCATTGAGAAAAGCACACTTGACATCCATTTGATATAACTTTATGCTCATAAAAGATGCAAATGCTAATAAGATACGAATGGCTTCAAGCCTGGCTATGGGAGCAAAGGTCTCCTCGTAGTCAATACCTTCCTCTTGATTGTAGCCTTGAGCAACAAGCCTTGCCTTGTTCCTCACAACCTTGCCATTCTCATCTAGCTTGTTTCGAAACACCCATCGAGTGCCAATGACTGATTGATGCTTTGGCCTAGGCTTCAAGGTCCAGACTTTGTTCCTTTCAAATTCGTTAAGCTCACTTTGCATAGCAATGATCCAGTCTGGCTCCTGAAGTGCCTCATCTACCTTCTTTGGCTCAATAAGAGAAACAAACGCGTGAAAAGCACAAAGATCTTTAAGTTTAGAACGAGTTTGAACACTAGAAGTAGGGTCAGAGATGATATCCAATAAAGAGTGTGATGAGGAGTATTTGAATTTCCTTTTGCTAGTCTCAGCTCCTTGATTCGTCACACTTGTAGGATTGACTTGTAGTACATCTCACTCCGTGGTCCTGTTAGGTTCAGTTACAGCAGTTTCTGACGTCTCAACACTGTTGGATTGGACACCAAGGGCTTTGGACGAATCTTCAACACCTTGGGCCAATTCTTCAGTGTTAAGAATCGGTTCCTGCATGTTCCTCTTCTCTGTGTTCTTGGTAGTAGCAACATCACCTTCCTCGTTCTCTTCATGGATGTTAAGATCTATATAACCTTTTTGGGTTTGAAAGAGCTACGTGTTTGTTTACCTCGTGTGCATGCATTGCACATGTCAATACCTTTGAAGTCCATCTCAAGTAGCCCTCTTACAAGCCCTTTGGACACAAGCTTCTGTAGTGTATGTGGACTCACATGACCGAGTCTCCTGTGCCAAAGCTTTGGATCGTCCATCAAAGCCTTTAGACAAGATAAGCTTCCTTGTGCCACTTGATCAGCATTTACGGCGTATATATTGTTGTAACGGTATGCAGTCAATATAACTTCACCTGTATCATCTCTGCACACTATACATCTTTTCTTGTTAAATCTGACATTGTTACCACTATCACATAATTGAGAAACACTAAGCAGATTATACTTTAAACCATTAACAAGATAGACATTTTTAATACTATGGCTGGAATCACTTCCAACACTACCAATACCAACGATGTCACATTTTCCTTTGTCACCAAGAGTGATTGTTCCCGTGGATTGCTCCTTTAGATCATGAAAGAGAGAACTCTTCCCACTCATATGCCTCGAGCATCCACTATCAATAATCCATTTGTGTTCTTTCACCTTGGTGGTCTCCTGCAAAACAAACATCAACCTTTGTGGCTAGACCAATAAGCAAATTTGGATCCATTGTTGGGGTAAACCATATTTGGTAAAATAGTGCCTTTTGGGACCCAAACTTGTGTTATCCGTTCTTTTCTCAAATGAACAGGAAATGTATTGCGAATAATATAAGGATCCTTTCTTCTATAGGGGCAGGTCTCTTTTACATGTCCCTTTCTAGCACAATGGTGACATATAGGAGAGGTTCTGCTTCCTTTTGCCTTTACAAAAGTGGTAATGTGTTGCTTCTTTAAAAACTTTGGATTGTAACCAATACCACTTTTGTTTAGAGAGCTTTGTTGCTCACCCAACATCTTATCGAGAGTACCTTTGGATTTGGTAAAACTTATGAGGGCTGTCTGTTGGTCTAGAATCTTATTATTCAGGGAGATCTTCTCCTTCTCTAAGTCATGATGCTCATTTCTTAGAGAGGAGAGATCTTGCTTGAGTTCAGATTTCTCCGAGTCAAGCGTCTTGACTTTAATGTCAAGACCTGAATAAGAAGCTTCAAGACCTTTGACCCTCATAGACAGATCCTCAATAGTTCTTTCCTGATCCACAGTTCTCTTAATAAGAATGTTAGTTTGGGCAATAAGCTTTTCTTCATTGGCAATCATATTGGAAAGGAATTCCGATAATACCTCTTTTGGACTTTCCATAAGTTCTCTTATAGTAGCTTCAAGTTTTTCATCGTGGGATTCATCTTCTGAGGCCATAAGACAAATGTTGGCCTTCTCATCGTCGGAGTCAGAGTCGGAATCACTCCAAGTAGCCACCATGGCTTTCTTCTTCCATTTGTCACCTTTCTTGGGCTGGCTCTTTGTCTTTTGAGGGCAGTCCTTCACAAGGTGATCTGTTTCACCACATTCAAAACAAGACAACGGTTTAGTCTTCTTTTCATACTTGTTGTATTGAGGCTTACCTCGAAATTTTGAAGACTCTGATCCATCCTTGTTGTTGAATTGCTTCTTCATTTTGAGAATTCTCGCAAGGCCTCTTGTGATAAGAGCAAAAGGATCATCCTCATCGTCATCCTCATCTTCGGAATCAGATCCATCCTTGGGCTCATCCTTCTTAGACTTGAGTGCCAAGTTCTTGGTGCTAGCTGGAAGTTCTCCATCGTCTTCATTAAGGATCATCTCATGCGTGATCAGCTTTCCAAGGAGGTCATCAAGGGGTAGAGTGGTGAGGTCCTGGGCTTCCTCTATAGCTGTTACTTTTGGACCCCATTTCTCCTTTGGAAGGCACCTCAGTATCTTCCTTACTTTCTCAACGTTGGTAAAGCTCTTGCCGAGAGAGTCAAGGTTGTTGGTGATTTCTGTGAATCGTGTGAACATGGCCTTGATTGACTCATAAGACTTCATCTTAAAGAGCTCATACTTTCGAAGGAAGATGCTGATCTTGGTGTCTTTCACTTGGCTCGTTCCTTCATAGGTGACGACCAACTTGTCCCAAATCTCTTTAGCTGACCTACAAGAAGAAATACGGTTAAACTCATCAGTGCTAAGACCACAATAAAGTAAGTTAATAGCCCTGTAGTTCTTGGAGATGGTTTCAAGATCTGCTTGGTTGTATTCAGACTCCTTCTTTGCAACTTTGGTGTCATTTGGTCCTTCCTTTTCTGGAATCTTCGGACCATTCTCTATAATGTTCCAAAGCTCTAGATCTTGGTCTATGATGAACATCTTCATCAAAGATCTCCAGTGGACAAAGTTGTTTCCTACAAAGAGTGGCGGTCTGCATGTGGACCTTCCCTGTGCAAATCCTCCGCTTGCTTCACCAGACATGATCGAAAACTCACAAGATTGTTAGATCAAAAACAGTTAGTAAAGCTCTAATACCAATTGAAGGTTCGATAATATAAAAACAATGTAATAAGAAATACTCTAGAAGGGGGGGTTGAATAGAGTATGCCCGTTTTTCGCAGAAAGTCTCAAGACTTTTGGAGCTTGTACCAAAACCTTTGAGATTAAACCTGAATCACAAAGTTAGACAATCGAACCAAGTGCGGAAATAAGGTAAAGCAAATAAGTAAAGAACACGAGTAATTGTTTACGAGGTTCAGCACAACTTGGCCTACGTCCCCGCCTAGGGTTCTTCCACAACCCTAGGATTCAAAGGCTTTATTGATTGCTTAGCTTAGGATCCTAATAGCTCACCGAGAAGCCTCTCTCCTATACAATTGCAATCTAGTCAACTCACGTTCCCTTGGAGTCCTAGACCAATCTAGAAGAGCCCCACCTCTCTCAGCTATCTAGTACAATCCTCTAACTCTCGCAAATCAATAGCCTAGTGCAACTTCCCGAGTTATAAACTCTCGAGTAACACTTTAAATAAATATATCCTATAAGCTCACAGTGACTCTCAAAGGCTTTGAAATAAACAACAAACTCTTTGAGCGCTTAGCAGAGAGAAACTTGGAAGACAGATCGCTTGAATGAATGAAGCTCGTGTGTAGCACTTGTGTGTTCTGTCTTTTTCCTTCTTTCCTTTATATATGAGTGGAATGGCGCCTGAGGATCTTCACCAACGGCTCTAGAATCAGGCTTGATCTTCAATCTTCTATATAAGGACACTTCGAAGCCATGATCCGTTTTTGAATAAGATCTCCTCATATGCACCAAAGGAAAGAGATAATCTCTACTATACTTCCTGAAAAGGTTAGTTCAACACATATATATAATATAACGGAAGTATATAATAATATAAAATAATATTCGGACAAATAATATAGGTTTTGTATTTCATCAACTGTTAACGCTCCAAGGCCTTTGACACAAACATCCTGTCAAAGCCTTTGAAACATCTATTCCAATTTTCATCAAGGGAGGGAGTTATCATGGCAAATTTTTCCCCGTCCTTTCCACTTCTCTCCTACTCTGCCTCACTTTTTGCAAAGCATGTTATGGTGTTTCAGATCCTCATCTTAAGCTTATATATGTTCTTGGGGGACACCCATCAATGTAATCATTGCATTTTCCCCTCATAAATGCTCCCCCATTTCCCCAAAGGAGGAACCCTGTTTTGGCGCCAAAACTACACCGACAGCCCGCCAAATCAGCTACAGTGAATCCCCTCCAGATTCTCTCCAAAATATCTCCAGGTATGGAAAGACAGGTTTAGCCTATTGGTAGGACCAATTCATTCTATTGGTAAGATAGGCAGTGTACAGTTTTCTGAAATGAAATGAACGGAGGATGCCTTTTGGTGCCACATGTCACTGACAGCTATTGAGAGCTACAATGTCTCTCCCCTTCACCTGCAACTCCCCCATCCGGTTGCCCTTTTTATTTGCAAAATTAGACTACTTTCTACCCCTAGCTAAAAAAACAAAGTACATGTCTAGTTATGCAAACATTTTTTTTAATTTTCTAGATGTATATTGTGAACCATTGAAATTATTTTTAGCGTCTAGATTCTAGAATATGGTTTGAGCGGTAAATATCCTCCTTAAATTTTGGGCCAAAATTTAAAACGTACTTTTAACCATAAAAATCACCGCAAAATCCAGTTCCCCATGGCCGCTTCAGATCTGAGACTCCATGGCCGCTTCAATTCCTCTTCCTCGTGCTCTGCCTTCTCGCTTCCATGGCTGCCATCGTTCTTTTGCTCCTCCCTCTCGCCGTTCCTCTGATTCGCATTCTACAACTCGATCCTGACCTCTCTTTACCCCCTCTCGCCACTCCCTCATCATTCAAGATCTCTCTCTCCCCAAAATTTTGGATCTCTTCCCAAAATTTCAGATGTTATCCCTAAATCAGACCCCTCGCCGCTCCCTCATTCATCGTTTTGCACTCTGGCATCGGCGGTTAGATTGGAGAAGGCGGCATCAAGGGGAACGAGGCGGGAGGGGTTGAAGTTTTCTGCTTCCTCCTTCCTTTGAATCTCCATGTTCGATAATCTCTTTCTCTCTGGCTTGTTTTTTGCTTCCTCTTTCTCTTGTCTTTCTCCATGTTCGGTAATCTCTCTTGGCTTGTATTTCTCTGGTAATCCTCTCCGCCCCGCCGGCTCCACCACGGCCTCCGCCACCGGCCACCGATTCTCTAATGTCGTCTCCCCCGCCTCCTCCACCTGCGCTGTCTCACCTCCCGACCCGCTCCGCCGGCCTTTCCCTTCCCTTGACTCCCAAATCGTCCCCTTTCCTTCGCTTTTTTATTTTCCGATTTCCTGGTTTTTAATATATACCTAATTTTGATTTCGTTTCACTAATTTCTGTTTTACAGAAATTTCTTTTCACAAATTTCGTTTCCAGGAGCTTGATCTAGGCGAGTTTCACAAATTTTATTTCCAGGAGCTTGATCTGGGGGAGTTTCAAAAATTTTGTTTCACAAATTTCTTAGTCCTGCATAGTGATAGACGGAGTTTCAGATGAATTTTTTTATGGGATACTGTCAATTACAATTGCTTGTTCAGTTGCTATCCTAGAAAGATTAGTAATGGTGATGAGAGTTTGCTTATAATTGATTGTTGTGGAAGAAACACAAGAGGCCGAGAGGGTTAGTTTATTGCCTTAGGGCAAGGTGAACTGCATATATTTGAACAAGTGAGTTGAATCCCTAATTTACTATTTTCATTGGTTAATTTGGTGAACTGCATATATTTGAACAAGTAAATGATGCTATGTCTACAAGTTCTCATTCTCTGAATTTTGTGTGATGGGAAGTATCTTGTTTCCTTCCTTGAATTTGTTTTTTAAAATGGAGTTATCCTGCAGTTGCAATTTTAAATATATCTTGTGATTTTTGTGCTGATTTGGTACTTAGGTTCGACAGTTTTGGGCATTTTTTTTGTGTATGTGTTGAATTCGGTTTTTTTGTGTATGAATTGGATCTGGTTTATTTCGAATCGATGCATTGTATATCCTTGATAGCGTTGTTTATGAACTTGTTATTTTTAAAATTGTTTTCTGTCGGTCTGTTTGAATGGCTATTTGCTGTTTTTTTTACCCTGCTCAACTTTTGTGAATTTGTATTGAGGTTAGATCCTCTCCATAAGCTACCGCTAATTTTCAGTTTGTTTCTGTCCAGAATGTTGTGCCATTAGAAGAAAGCTCTAACTGTAATTCAGCGCCAATTTATGTGCGACAACTACCTTTTACAGGTCAATGGGCCAATTTTATTTTATGGAAATGAACACACACCTTCAGGTGCAGTTTCTCACATTTAGGGCAGTTTCTTTAACTTCCTTTTTTTATATATCTAGATTTTTAACATGTTTTGTTTTTAGGTTGAGCATCTTGGTATTGAGATGGCTGTAAGTTAGGATCTTGTTGAGTAGCAGATTCGTGTTGCAAACGGGGAACCTCTTCCAATTGCACAATCAGAGGTGCCTTTGACAGGTGAATATTTTTCCTCGAGGGATAAATTACTTACCCAAGCTGAAATGTACAATCCTTACCTGAGTTTTTTTTTTCAATATTTCTGCTTTGGAACGTGTCAAGTGCTAACTGATATGAATAGTCAATCAAATATTCCAGTAATGATTGTATTCTGGGCCATGGATAGTTATTTTAGTTAACAAAGTCTACTAGCACTTGGTACTTAGCGAGTTAGCATTTTCTTTGACGATACTACCTAAACTCCTTGTCTAGCTTTGTTTCTTTGTGGAAATGTGATTGAACTAGTTTTTTTCCTTAATATCATAAGGATTTTAACATAATTGGTTTCTTCACCTTACCCCTTGTAGAGTCCAAAAATTCAGTTGTTCGCTATCTCGTATTTGAAGTACATATTGCTGCGTATGGAGTTCACTGTGGTTACCCTATACTGTTGGAGACTATATTGTATGGTTTGTGAAACCCTTAATTTTTATTCTTTGTTGCACCATCTGTGAATTACTTTGCTTCTAGTTAAATTGATTATTGTAGCAAGAATAGTTACTGATGGTCAAGTGTGTTTGTTTCCTTAACAGAACTATTGGTGTATGTAAATTTTGTATATTTATTGTATGTAAATTTTGTAGTTTTTGACATTTTATTATGGGTAAATTTTGCATAATTAATGAAATTTTATCATATATGTAAATTTTGTATAATTAATAAAATTTTATCATACATGTAAATTGTGTGTAATGTATTTTTTTTAAAAAAATATTGGACTTTTTAGCCCGGGTATGAAGAATCTAGGCTAAAATGCAGGGGTTTTTTTAGCCTGGTATGCACATGCATGCTCATTGTAATACTTGGAATTAAAAGTAACATTTTTCTTCAAATGTAACATTTTTCTTTAGATGTAACATATTTTGTTAAAAGTAACACCCTATTAAGGTAACATTTATTTGAAAATGTAACATTAAATTCAAATGTATTAGTTTTGGAATCAAATGTAACATTTAGATTCATCAATGAAACAATGTTACACTAGGGAATAGAAATTGTTACATTAGATCAAATGCAACGGCCGCAAATGTAATCCTCAAAAAGTGTTACCTTTTTCCCTAATGTAACATATTTAAGGTATAATGTAACAAATATTGGTGATACATTAGGTCTTGATAGTATATCCCGTAAAATAAACACCTGAGAAAGGGAATATATTTGTTTGTAAAGAAATGGGTGCTTTCCACCCTAGTTGGGTAGAAAGCTGTTGTTTTGTTGTTACGGATGGCGTACTGAATATGTCAATAACCAGATGACATAACAAAATATATCAAATTAAAAGAATTAAAGGATAACACCTTATCATAAGTCACTCTACTATATTGAAGCAAATGCTTATCTATATTGTCAAGCATTCACGAACCAAAAATTCACGATTCATCAGCACTCTCAACATCGCCACGCTCCTAAGATCGACACTGGCTTTTCTACACCGATGCGCTCTTTCTGTCAAGAAAATGATATCAACAATGACGTGATCTCAACCTTACCTCCCTCTGCATTATACATTTACGTATTAACTTCTTGCAATTTTTTTACCAACTCTCTGCTACATGATAGCACCAAAAAAAAAAGGAAACATGACTAGATAAAGAAAGTTGTCTTACCAAGCACTGGACAGTCTGCACCAGATAGGCAAATATAGAACCTGGATACGGCCACCAAAGGCACACCTGCCAAATTTATGCTAAAATGAGTTCCCAAAACCTGGAAAAAAAAAACAAACAAAAAAAAAAACAGCAAGACATTTATGGTCTCATGAGGCATCAACAAAAAACATCCTAGATATCCTCATTTTCCAGCTTTTATTTGATAACCTGCAAATAAACATAAATGACATTGCAAAATGCAGCAATAGAACCAAAAGTGTAATCGAGCTAGTTGGAGGATAACCAAGAATAAATCAGCCATCCACACCAAGCATAAAACAAATTAAGAGGATGAAACACCAATCACGAATGCTAATAAGACCGGTTACTCAGCTAAGCAATGTTAAAACATAAATATTAATTGCACGCCATGGTCCACAAAAGCAATCTAAATTGATAATGAAGTTGTGGAACTATATTCTATTATAATTGGTTGTAGACTTGTAGTACAAATTCCTAGCAGCAATCAACAAGTACCTGATAGAATGCGAGGCATTGGAGAACAAACCTGTCCATGGATTCGAGTTCCAAATGTAAGGTAGCATCATAATCCTTGACCTATCATTTCATCAGCAATCAAATAAAAATACAATGAGATCCCATACCAAGGAACACAAGAAAAAAAAAAGGGAGCACAAGTTCTTAATACCGCTTCTTTAAACTCTTTGCATTTGAGTTGTCAATACTAAGCAGTGTTCTAAAAAGCGCTAGGAGGATCCTAGGCGGCGAGTAGGTGGTCAAGGCGGAAGGGGACCGCCTAGCGCCTAGGCGGGATTTTTAGAACAATGATACTAAGCGCTGTAGATAAATCTTGAATGGCATTCCTGATTCACTCAATTGAACAACTTTAAGTTAAAAATAATAAACAAGAATTTTCAAAGCTAAAAAAAAGGTAGTGATGAGAAGTCTATGCATTGAATTCATTATGGAAAATCCATGACAAATATGTAAAGCCCCCCTTTATGATTATCAAATTTGTATTGTCCCTCTAGTTACCACAGCTGAAGGTAACAAGTAAACGTCAACCTTCTCAGAGGAATGACAGACATAACCTACCAAGTGAATAGGCGAGGTGGTAATACCAATGACACTATGACATTTCTCAGAAATGGCTTTATAAAAGCTCAAATATCAGTATGCTAAGAAAAGCCTAACAAATTGATTATTAACAGTAGCTTATGATACCTAAGGAAATTAAGGATACTTGTATTCCATCTTAAAATTTGAATATCCATCAGCGACAGTTCAGTTGGGAATTTCTTAAAAGTGAGGCATTATAAGTCATAACAAATAGGTGAATGATAAGCAACCATCTCAAAGCTGATAGGTATAAAATGATAAATTATACAAATGGACAAATCCTATTATACCCAAGATAACTCATATGTGATTCTGTTAGCACTTCCAAGGATCACTGATATCCTTCAAATATTTGAAGGAGAACCCTTCCTTGCTATATGTAGCTAATAATATCAAATGACAACGAAGAAAGAAACTAGCTAGGATATGTATAACTTTCTTTATTTTCTTTTTCTACAAGGCATAATTAAAGGAAATCAAAACAGCTAACAATTTAAGAGCAATGTTGCTTCACACACCACTACTTGAGAGATAAATAACATCCCGCTGTCAACTAGGAGTACTTTTAAAGGACATCCATTGAAAGAAGACAAAACTTAACATGGAATTGATCATCAAATACTCACATTGCAAACTGCCTCCATTACTAAGCATCTAAGATTTAGATACAAACATCATTGAGGATTGCTGTATATATGGTCTAAATTAATCACTTTGGTACTCTAATCCTTAGATCAATCTATAACATGGAATTGTGCCACTTTACTCCCTCCTCTCTCAACTTGTCTCATTTCCTCTCCTTCATCGCCTCCTGCGAGCGATTTCGTCTCCTTCCATTCTCTGGCATGTTCCTCTTTTTCTTCTTCAATCTGTCCTCCGGTGCTTATTTACTCTTCACCTTCTTCCTTTTTTGGCATCATAGTCGTTGTGTGCTTCTTCTCTTCGCTTTTTGCGGTTTTCCCGACATTGTTGTCTAATGGAAGGTTCTCCAGGTATGTCTCCATGTTTTAATGTATTTTCGTTCGATCCTACTGTGTATTCCTATTGTGTATTCGATTTTGTGTTGATTTTTTTATTTTCAAGTGTTTTTTGTTGTTATTCTATTTTAGGGTTTTGAATTTGGTTGAGCTATGTGGCTAGATCTTGTACGTTGTGGTTCATTCTTTGTGGCTGATGACATTTAGTAGTCTACAATCTTCTTGATTTAACTTAGTTGTGGCCATTTTAGTTGACATTGTTGTTTATTCCTTTTGTTGCTTAGGGATAACTTAGGGTGTAAGCTGATAGCTGTGTTAATTCTTTAATTTTGTGTAATTGATTCCATTTTGTTGTTGTTTATGTCTTCATATTGTACATTTGATGCATTACACTGTACTATTTTGTATATATCTATAGGGTTTTGGTGTCATTTCTATTTGGAATCTCTATTATACTTACCTTTTGTTGTCATCCTTTGATTTCGTCATACTTTGCCATCTTTTTTCTTTGAATCTATTTGGTGCCATCTAGTTGTCTTTGTGTAGTTCCCTTTTTGTGCATTTTGAATGAACTAATGGCATCATTGATGTTTGATGTCAATGTTGCCATGTTTTTTATTTTTTGCTACCATCCTTTGTTGATGTTGTTTGGAATTAGGTGAGCCATTTGTTATTTCTTTTAATTTGTTGTCATTCTTTTATGGTTTCCTCTTTTGTTGGCATATTGTTTCATTGCCTTGTTGACATCTTGCTTCATTGCTTTGTTGATATATTGTTTCGATCAATCTTGATGTTGTCATTTCTTTGCTTCCAGTTAGGTCAAAATTGTTAGGCAGTTTGAATGAACTGATGTCCTCATTTGAATTTGTTTGCATTTGCTGATCTGTTGTCATCCTTAATGTTGTTTTCAGCTCTAGTGCTTACTGCTAGTGATGACAATGGGGAATTGCCTTGTCCGGTTTGTCACTTCTCCGCCTTTTCTCCCTTTTTGTGTATTTTCATGTTAAGTGATGCTTATCTTTTTATTTTCATTTGAATATTTGTTTGTTATATGTAGGTATTTGATTATGTTCGTCAAGATCGTGATAGTTTCCATGGGAAGTATAATCTTTACTCCCGGGTTGATGTGATTCCTGTTATAGAAAAGGAGTTTTCTGCTTCTGATTGGTCTTCTTTATCAACTTCTTTTCTGCGTCGTGTTCTATGGTTTGCCGTAAGATGAAATTTGCCCAACAACTTGTGAATCATTTCATGATTAATGATGTTAAAACCTCAAAAATTAGGGAAATGTGGTTTAAGTTGGAATCATCCCACCCTTGTCGGTTTTCAATATCTGAGTTTGATGCGGTAACTAGTCTGAAATGTTACCCTGATCACCTTGTTGACATCCCTTCTCTTGACATCAAATCTGTTTTGGGTGTAGATGATAATTGCTGGGGTTTTGTTACCTCATAGGGATAGATTTGTTAGGGATCAGGTTGTGTCACTTGCTTCTAATATTACTCGTTTAAATGATTATCCATTGGGTAGATTAGTGTATGTAGAAACTATCACATCTTTGATGAAGGTCAATCTTCTCTCTGCACGTAAACTGGCTAAGCTTTCTAAGAAGACCCCCAAGAAGTCTGGTAAGGCGAAAGTCCCCAAGGCAAGGTTTGGCTATAATCTATTAGGCTTTCCACTCGCATTACAAGTTTTCCCCCTTGTCAATCTTTGTTCACAAATTCAAAACTTAACCACAACCTTTCACTTAAATTTGATACAAATTCAAAACTCTAACCCAAATTCCCAATCAACCACCACCTCCACCACCTCCAATCCCACCACCATCTACTTCCTTATGTAGGCACTAGCCCCGTCACCGCATCCGAAATCAGAACCACAACCGTCCAAGCCATCTAGGCTAAATTCAACAATTGTGCAATAGCCTGCAAGCAAGCTGTGCCACCGGACCATATTTCTATAAACAAGAATTTTAATTTTCTAGATTTTTTAAGCTTAAATTTATGTAATTGTAATCTTTTTTTTTTCTTTTGACTGGCAACACTCTGCGTAGAGAGTCTCTCAAGCCATCGTTTGATGGCTTCAAGATCGCTTGGTCGATCTAGTTCTTGCCTACTGTCAAAAAAAATGAGGCTAAATGGGTTTGAACCTATATAACATATTTTTTTATACAAGGGAAAGATTTGGGGGTTGACCCACCGCACAAGCTAGCGTCGTGACGGACGACGTCAACAATCTCAACCAGAGTACGCTCTTTGACAAATGGCGAGGAAAGACCAATATGCGTCAACCTATCATCTACCTGATTCCTCTCTTTGAAGGTGTGCGAGAAGATAACACTGTCGACGACATGAGAAAGACTGAGGGCATCCGAAACTGCAATCTCGATCTCCTAAGGGAACTGCCGAATCCCCTTCATAACATGAATCACAGTCATGCAGTCGCCTCCACCTCAAGACGAGAGAAACCTCTCTTAGTAGCTTCTAGGATTCCAACCTAAAGACCAAAACACTCTGCTTGAACAACAAAAACCTTTTCCCGTGATCACGAGCACCGCAAGAGAGGTCTGCCCCTGGCTATCGTGAATGACAAAACCACTAGTAGAAAGACCCGAGCCAAACTTTGCACCATCAAAATTGAGTTTCACAAATCCCTCGTTTTTTTTTTCCATTTTACAAGTTTTTGTTTTTTTGTCCTCTTTTGAAGGGAATTTAGTCTCATAGTCTTGTTCCTTTGTGCTTTTCTCCAGCTTATTCTATATTGCTTAATGTTTATTTATCCAATACGTCTTTCATCTTCCTGATGTCATTATTGTTGAAGAGGATTCTATTTCATATTGACCAAACTCCCTATAGGGAGAAGCCAGAATCGATCTCTGTTCCGATGATAGGTTTGCAAAGATCTCCATTACTTCTCATAAAATAGTAAAAATTATCAAAAGACCAATGATTATTTTTTCTTCCTATTTTTTTCCTTTCGATCTAGAGGGGACTCGAGCTACCCATGTCCCCTGGCCGTAAATATAGAAGTTTGTTTAACATATGAATGTGAAAATCTGCGTAGCTTGTTATTTGTCTCATTTTAATATAGTAAAAGGGGGAAAACATGGCTAGTGATGATGCGAAATTGGAGGAAAAAAGGGAGGAGGAGATGAGTGAAAATGATGAACAAGTCAAGTATATGGTAGGTGAATAGCCCAAAACAACCTCCTTGAGCTCACTGCTCACATGCTTCCTTTGTGTGTTCATCCATTAAAAAACAAAAAGAAATATCGGTTGCTTTCCATCACCACCATTGTAGGTGGGTGATAGAGTGTGTTGAATCCATTTTAGATCGATTCATTTCGGTTTTCAGTTATGGTTAGAGTTTTAAAAAAATGGATTGAGTTAGGTTAGAATGAAGTTTTATTGATTTACATTGGTTTTAAGTCAACTGAAATAGTATTTGATCTGTTTAATTCTTTATTTGGTCCATTAGCTCAAATGAGTTTAAACAATATTGATCCTATTTATTTTTCATTATAAGTCAGTGCATCTTCTTTTTCCAAAAAAGATAGAAATTAGGCAGGCTATCAATAAACATTCACTTTAGAGCATTTCTTGAGAAAACTGAAAGTTCTATATTCTTCTCATGATCAAGTGGGCAATGCGAAGAAGTATCCATCTCAAGTACTTTATACAGGCATACTTGGACAAAAATTCACATTTCACAAATAAATTTTATTATATTGAATAGCAATATTTCCTTGAAACTAAACTTCGACGGTGCAAGAACCACCAATAGAAATGTTGTTTGGGGTTTCGTTATTCGCGACGATCATGGTAGAATTTTGAAGTGCGGGGCACAAAGTTGCGGTAAGTCTTTGGCTTTACAAGCGGAGACTCTGGGTCTGCTTCATGGGTTGTAGGAAGCTCATAGGCTGGGATCACTCAAGATCTTGAGGTGGAGGGCGACTGGCTGACGGCTACTAACACCGTTAAAGGGGTGTGGAGCTGCCCTTGGAAGATTGATGACGGTGTCGGACACGCTTGCCACCGGTCACTCTTTTGTTAGTGTGTGGTACTATACACGTAGAGAAGACAACCGGGTTGCTGATCGGCTCGCACCTTGCTCACTTTGGTCTATTGCTGACTCCTTCCGATTGGGATTCCGCTGCTGTAGTTGATGAGCTCGTCCGTGAGGACACAATTGGATGGTGGCTCAACCGCGGTTGACCACCCCCAAATCTTCACCTTGTATTAAAAAAAATAAGATGATATCCATTTTAAAATTAAGATCATCATGAAATTACTGTTTTTTGGTAAATTTGTTTTGGTTTCAAATCTCTTTGGATAATGTAATTACCATGTTTTAGTCAATTTCTTAATCACCTTGTTTTAGCTACTGCAAAGATGATGAAGATCTCAAGATTGTCATTGAAGGTGACGGTCTTTTTGTCACTAATTCTGTCAGTGTTTTGTGAAAATACCTGTGGGAAATCAATATGGTGGTTGCTAATTCGCTCCTCCTGCTCTGGTCATTTGAAGCAGTGCAACAATGTCTTCACATTTTCAGTGAGATTAACCATGTCGATGTCGCTGCCATGGTTGTTGACATGCGTCTTTAGTTGCCTTATTCCTCTTCTTGTCTCATCCAGAGTTTTGGGTTGTTATATGAAATAATACTGTTGGACAGTGTACCTAAAGAGTTGGAAAAATGTGTATAAAGTTGATGGGACTATGGTTTAGTGAGGCCACCTTTAGGCTATCTTCCAAATAGTACCATATGATATATTTTTGTATTTTAGATAAGATAATATTAAATTAGATTTGATCAAATTTATTAAGGTTGAATTTCTATTTCAAATCAAGTATCTAACTATTGGTTAGTTGGTCACCACAGGCACAGCTGACACTTCATTTGTTTCACAAGAACACACCTTGCACTTAACAGAACCATACCACCATACACTAGCCAAAAAAACATCCCTTTTGGTGACAACATACTCAATTTCTCTTCCCTGCTAAGCAATAACAATTATCTCATCACAACACTTGACTCTTCACCTTGCTTACTACTCATCCAAACTTAATAGATCAGAGAGGAAAAACTTGAAGATCTCACACAGTTTCTAACTTGAAAAAGACCAGCTAGCAGTAACTTAATTTCATATCAGCACACACAAGAAGCAAACAAACAAGCTCCAAGAGGAGAAAGTAACATTTTGATTCTTTGCGCGTAAGTTAAAATCAACTGAAGAAGGAAGCAAATCTTAAGAATATATGGGTTTGAACTTTGAACCTTTTTTTTTCAAGGAAAAGAATCAATGAATTACAAAGTATCCGAAAAAAATATCTGTACAGTGTCTTGATCAGAGCGTTTCAAACTGTTTTGTTTTGATCAGTTTCAGATCATGCCCACAAGGTGCTCATGCTTGCTTGTGCTGTCAACCCACCATGGCTTCTGGTGGAGTTGGTTGCAGCCATTGCTGGCCTCTTCCTCCACAGGAGCTGGTTGATTCAGATCAAGAAAATCTTTAACTTCATGGTTACTTGTAGTAGTCGTATTAGTAGTAGTAGTAGTACTCTTATCGACGCTAATAGCCTTAGACTCAAAGCGTGCTTGTGCGATCACATGAGACCTCTTATGGCCACCCAGTGCTTGCCCAGAAGCAAACACCTTGAAACAAACTGGGCACTCATGTTTCTGAATCACATGAGCAACCTTTCTTGATCCTTCACCACTGACTTCCTGTGGCTGAAAAGCCGGGGGCGGGATCCAGGAGGAGCAGCCTTTGACCTTCTTGTGGCTGGCCCTGTGGCCTCCAAGCGCTTGGTGAGAATGAAAGCTCTTGTTGCAAGTGCTGCATTCATACTTTCCCTTTTTTGAGCTCAAATTGTGGCCCAATTCAACTTCTGAGACCTCAAACTCCTCACCACTCTTCACTTTTACAACAGCTGCCAGATACCCAGAAGTTGTATATTCATCAGCATCCAAATCATCATCAATCTTATCCTCCCGGAGTCGAACCCGTGTGAGAGGCGTCTCCAAGAAGACAGAATTGTTATCAGAAAATGGGCCCACATCCCTGGAAAGCAAAATCAAGCACATAGCAACCTCCTCTTGCTCTTGCTGATCAATCTCAGACACTGAGGAGGATGAGCCATTGTTGCTGCTATTAGCATTACCACTGATCGGCTTTCTGTTTGATCTCCTTGGCCTGTTATTAATGATGTCTGATTGGCTTTGCTGATTGTTGTGGGAATCATCATGATCAACCAATAATCTGTGGCTCTTCATGTGGCCAGAGAGGGCCTTTGATGATTGAAAGCCCTTACCACACTCCTTGCAGCAGAAGCTGTTGGTGCCTTGAAAAGGAAGCAAGTTTGGATCTTGATCAGCTGGGTCCTCCTGGGTTGACCCAACTGCTCTCCATGTCTTCTTTGGCTTCTCCCTGAGCTCGTACTCGGCTTCTCCATCGGTGGGTGGTGGTGGTGGTGGAATCAGTTCCTTCTCCTGCTGATGCTTCTTGTTCTTGAATTGTAGGGTGGTGGTGTTGACTTTTTGCTGGTGAGATGTGTTTGTGATCAAATGAGACCTCATGTGGCCACCCAAGGATCTCCCACATGGGAATCTCTTCTGGCAAAACTTGCAAGAATACTTCATCTCAATCAAGAAGCTGTTTATTGCTTCCTCCCCTTCCATTGCAAGGGGTCAAAAGAAATTAGGGTCAAATTAGTTTTGATCAAAAGATGAAAACCCAGATCAGGAAATGAAGATGAGAGATGGAAAGTGTTGAGGTTGCAGGTTCCAAAGTGGGAGAAGTTTGGTTGTTTGAGTTTGGCTTAAAAGGAGGGTAAGTAAGTGAAATGTGTAAGCTTTTGCTTAACTCTCTCAATCTCTAATTGAAGCCTCCAAGAGTAGAGAGAGAGAGAGAGAGAGAGAGTTTTGTGGGTAGTTGAAATTTGAAGAAAAGATCAAAATTTCAGGAGTGTATGGTGTGTGGCTTTTGAAGCTAATGATGGTTGTGAACAAACCAAAGGTGATGAAGAAAGAAAGGAGCTGAAAAGCATATAAATTAAAGAGGAGTTTGCACTCCTCTCTTTCTCAATTTGGATGAGAAATCTGTGCAGGGAAGCAAGGATCAAACCTCCCCAAAAAAACCAAGAAATTTAAAAAAATAAAGGAAAAAGAAATTTAAAATAAGAAACAAAAGGGATGTGGGAGCACGTGGATTGAATCGAGAATAGTAAGGCACCTTCATCCTAGGGCTCATATTTGTACATCATTAACAATCAAAGGTTCGGATCCTTGATGTTGGGTTGCCTATATATGGTTAAGAACTTAAAAGGACCTTAATCTATACGAATATGTATAATTATGAACACATGGTACGGTATAAACTGTTAACATATTGATTATTTGTCTAACAAACTTGTTAGAATTAATTCATTCAACGACTAGGACTCGAATGACTAATTGGTTGCGTAGGAACTCAATTATGTGTGAAACATCGACTCATAGTTTAGTGTTTCATGTAGAGGCGGAGCTAGGGGGTCCTAGGAGGTCATGTGACCCCCCTCATCCGACAAATTACCTAGATGTATTCTCCTCGTCGATAGCTTCGTTTTGATATATAATACGCCCTAATCCGACATCTAAGTAAAACGTTATGAATTTTTTAAAATTATAACATTGTTAATCACTTTAGTTTTACTTCAATATACTATAATACTTTAATATTTTACTTAAATTGATATTCACATATTATAACTCATCTTGAGAGCTTCGAAACCATAAGTTATAGGTTTAATTTAGTGGATGTCCAAAAAAATTGACATAATTAAGTAAATGTTCACTTTTTAAAAAAATTAGGTAAATATCCATATTTGACATTTTTACCCTTCCTTCTCATCTCTTACCCTTACTCCTTCCCCTTTGATTTTTTTTTAAAAATTTTGACTTTGACTAGTCAACATTGACCATTTCATTCAATACTTAGATTTGATGACAATTATTTTCGATGACAGTTGTTTGTGATAATTTTTTGGTGACATCTTTTTTTCCTGGTGACAATTGGGGAATTTTTTTTTCTGGTGACAATTGATTTTTTTTTGGTAAAAATTATTGGTGATAATTTTTCTGGTGACAAAGATTTTTTTTATGACAATTGATTTTTCCAGTGACTGTGATTTTTTTACAACAATTATTTTCGGTGACAGTTGTTTGTGATAATATTTTTTGGTGACAATTTTCTTTTTTGGTGATATTTTATTTTTTCTGGTGATGGTTGGAGAAATTTTTTCTGGTGACAATTTTTTTTCCGACGACATATTTTTTTGGTGATGAATAATTTTCTTTTGGTGACAGTTGCATGTAAAACTTTTTCCTAGTGAAAAATGAGTTTTTTTTCAATAATAGATGATTTTCTTAGTGACAGCGGTTAGTTATGTATGAGGTTGATGACAATATATTGTCACCACGATATTGTAAGCTTAAAAAATTATCACGATACCATTATACATCACCAAGGCATTGTTAATTTGTCATCAATCCATATTTTAAAATGTTGAACAATTAACGCTCACAAAAATATATCATCATAACACTTTCATTAAAACTATCACCATGATATTATCCCCACAATAAATGTCATCATCACATTATATATCATCAAATTCTTTCATCAAATAAAATTTTAAAAGTTTGACTAGTTTATCTCACATGAAATTGTCACCAAAATATTATTTGAACAAATATATGGTACTAGTGAACACTGTCACCAGCCTATTGTCATCAATTACAGAACATTGTCAACAACTACATAACATTGTCACCAACTTTTTATCACCTACTATAAAATATTGTCACCACCAATTTTCAGTAACGTACTACATACAATCACCAACTACAACATGTTGTCACCAACTTATTGTCAACAACTACGAATGTATTGTCACCAAATAAAATTTTAAAAGTTTGACTAATTTCTCTACATGAAATTGTCAACAAAATAGTGTTATCAATCTATTTTCACCAACTACAACCCATGTTATTTTCTCGAATGTATTGTCACCAACTACAAAACAACGTCACTACTCTATTGTCATTGACCTCTTGTAAGTAATATATTATCACCAATGACATAGTAGTGTCAAGGTTATTAGAATCGGGATTCTAGGATCAAATCACAACAGGGTTTGTGGATCGGATCGTAAGATCTCATTAGGGGATCGTAAGATCCTCAAAATATAATTAAATAATATAATAAAAATATATAATATATATAACAAAGTTGCTTAATTTAAAGTTCTAGAATGAGAGAAAAAAATGTTAGTTGCACAATATATTTTGATTTTAAGAGATAAAAAGCTACATTTACGACCTTAGACATTGTCATATTGGTTAAAATACTCGAAAACAATTGTATCTAAGCTATTTTTCACGTTTCTTACATGATTGTGTACATTTAAACACCCTAAAATCAACCAAGAAAACAAAATAAATGTTTAAAAAATACATATTGTTAATAAAAATAGGATCTTTAGGATCGTGTGGGATCGTAAGATCCTATCGATCCATTAAGATTCTAAAGATCCCATTGTAGATCTTACACAAAAAAGATTCTACGCATAGATCCAGATCAGGCCCCTAGGTAGGAATGTAGGATCGTAGGATCTTAAGATTCTAAAGATCCGGATCGAGATTCTAATAACCTTTTGTCACCAACTACGGTACATTGTCACCACTCTATTATCACCAACTATAGAACAATATCGCCATATTCTTTTCTCAAACTTTATCTCATCAATAACAAAACATTGTCACCACCTTATATATTGTCACTAACTACCCAACAATGTCACCATATTATTTTCTCGAACGTTTAGACATATGGATTCGAAGAATTATATACAAATTCAATCTGTAAGCTTGATAATTCAATTCAAATCAAATATGCTGTCAATATATATACATAATGCACATAAACTCAAGTGATGAAAACAAATATTCATCCAACAATTTGACTGTTACTTGATTTGGAAACCACTAATGAACAAACCAAGGAATGTTTTCTAACTCCTAATCTTCTAATAAGTTAAATGGGCAAAAACCTCCATAAATACAAAGTCACCTCAATATGAGTATTGAACCAGCTTCACCTTCAGCAAGCTTCAAAATATCTGAAGCATAGAACCATTGTAAGAACTCCCCATGTATCAGGGATTCAGTCAAACTATCTGAAGCCCTAGCCGTAAGTTGGTTCTTAGAAACAGCTTTAATTCACACATTGTTCAACACAAATCGAGCAATTTGATAAACTATCAACACATTCCACACATTGTTCAACACAAATCGAGCAATTTGATAAATTTGCACAAATTCGATCAAAATTTCGTACCACACCAAACCGTGAGTTAATGAACCAAAATGTGCGATTCGAATCTTTAAAAAAAATAAAATAAAAGTCCAAGTTGCATCGTCGTTCACGGAAATCCGGTACTCCATGTGGAGATTCCGGTATTCTATTCCCGGCGCCGCGATACGGTCATCGCTGTAGTACTCGACAACGAAAGGCGACGAGAGTGGCTTGAGGATGGAGATTCCGTTCTCGATTGCGTCCACCTGCGCCGCCTGGGCGAAACTCACGAAACCGATTTAATGGCGAAGATGCGACCGTTGCGGTGGTCGAATCCGACGTTGACTGTGTCGAAGCTTCCCTTCCCGATCTGATCGCCGCGGATCCACCTCGAATTCTCCGTTTGCAGTTATCTGTTCGCCATAACCATGAATTGAATTGAATTGAGTTGACTTGAATTTGTGGAATCTGATGAGTTTTGTTGTGAATTGTGATGGATGAATAGAACACGGGAGGCCGGGAGGGGAGGTTTGGAGCTCCACGTTTTGTTTTATTTTAGTAAGAGAGGGGTATTGTGGGATTTAATGAAAAATTATGGACACTTACTTAATTGTCCTTCTAAAATGGACATTTAGTTAATTAGACTTTCTAAATGGATATTTGACCAAATTTTTCCTAAGTTATATTACTTATTTTGATAATATAGTAAAACGTTACGCATGCATGTTTAAATTTTTTTTTTATATCTAGTTATACATTATTACATGTTAATAATGCAATGTTTATTTATTGGGTTTTATATCTTTATTTTTCGTTTTTTATCCTTATTTTCGTTTTATATATTTGTAGTATTTTCGAAACCATAGGTTGACACTAATTTGTACTATCGAACACGTTGTGTTTTACGATATTTTTCTCGGTCTTATTGTCAACTACTATGGTGACCCCCCGCTCAAAACTTTCTGGCTCCGCCCCTGGTTTCATGTATCTTGGTTCATCTTTAATCTTAAATGAAACTTTTTTGTTAATTGTTATCTCTATTCATTTCTTTATAGTTTATCTTGGGTTTTATATCTTTATTTTTCGTTTTTTATCCTTATTTTCGTTTTATATATTTGTAGTATTTTCGAAACCATAGGTTGACACTAATTTGTACTATCGAACACGTTGTGTTTTACGATATTTTTCTCGGTCTTATTGTCAACTACTATGGTGACCCCCCGCTCAAAACTTTCTGGCTCCGCCCCTGGTTTCATGTATCTTGGTTCATCTTTAATCTTAAATGAAACTTTTTTGTTAATTGTTATCTCTATTCATTTCTTTATAGTTTATTTTGTTTCTTTGTTGTTAGGCTCATCTCACTTAGCCTATGTAATTCTATGTGTTTGTATTTGTATGTTATAAGGTGAGAGTTGCTGATTGTATTGCCTTTGGGCTTTACCCAACCTTCTATTCCAGCCAAGCTCACTTGCACTTGGATTTCTGACCGTTGGAGAGCCAACGACGTCGTCTCACTCAACTCGGGTTTAACAACCAATGAGTGAGAGAGAGAGAGAGAGAGAGAGAGAGAGAGAGAGAGAGAGAGAGAGAGAGAGAGAGAGAGAGAGAGAGAGAGATCTGAGAACTACCCCATGGCCTTCCTCCCTTGTCTCTTGAGCTCCGCAAGGGTTTTTGTTCCCTTGTGTTCTTGAGCGTAGGTAGAGCTCCCTTCACATCCAAATACACTGAGTTCGTGAGCTTGTGAGATTTGAAGCTCGATTGCCCTTTGGTTCTATCCTTGGTGGCCGGTGTCCTAGTTGAGGCTAATCGATCTTTTCATTTCTCTACTTGTTTTTGTTTTGAATCGGTTGTAAACTTGCTTTGAAACATTTAATACAAGTTTGTCTCTTGTTTTCAATGTTTGAAATATCTCTTCAATCCGCATTCCAAATTGGTATCAGAGCCAGGTTAGGGTTTCACGGGTTTTTTAGATTCGTTGAAGCTTTTGGGGTTTTCGATCTCCTTAGGCTTCGATTCTGAAAACCGTTTGCATCTGTTGAAGTTTTTCGAGGATCTTCGTCCCCGACGACTCCAGATCTGCGAAGGGCTCGAGTTTTTCTCAAAAATCTTTTAGATCCATTGAAGTTTTCTGGAGCTCTGCTCTCCTCTTGCTCATATCTGTTGGTCTCGAGCGTTTTCTGAGAACTCTGGATCTAGGGTTTTGAGAATCTCAAACATATCGAGTTTGTTTGCTTGGGGATCTAAGCCTTTGTGACTTACATCCAAACAAATCAGAGACAAAGCAAGAAGTTGTTAGAGATCTCTTCTTCTGACAACTCCCCTATCAGTCCCCTTTTGGGCTCCCCTTGTGACGTTGATAGATCTAAGCTTACAACTCTAAATCTGTTTGGCTTTGATCATCCGTACACAACTGAGATTCAAATCCTTAGCTTGCAAGCTGTAGGATTTGAGTGCTCACTTTTGTTTAATATATGTTTAGAGATTCAAACCCTTAGCGTTCAAGCTCTAGGGTTTGAGTGCTCGGTTTTATTTGATATCTACTGATTTGTTCATCATTTTATCAGGTACTTGAAATGCACTCATGTCTAATAACTCTTATCGTACCAAGCCCTTCGATAGGACTACTGATTTTGCTATGTGGCAACTTAAAATGAAGGCAAATTTGATAAAAGAGAAATGCTGGAAGAATTTCATTAATGAGTATCCAATGGAGATGCCTCCAGATGCTAGAAGAGATCTCGATCTCATTGCTCACAGTGAGATCATGATTTGAATATCTGATGAGGTAGGTAAACAGGTAGTTGACCGAGTTTCTTTCATAGATTTATGGAAGAAATTGCAGGATCTTTATCAGGTTAAAACTTTATCTAGTAGAATATCTCTGTTGTGTCGTATCTTTAGTTTTAAAATGGATTCTTCTGTGTCTCTTGATGATAATTTAGATAAATTTCGGCGTATGACACAAGAACTTGAAAGATGTGATGATAAAAATGATGACACTAACCAAGCTATTATTCTGTTGAATGCTTTGCCTTCTCGATTTGATACGTTTAAAGATGTTATTCAATTTAGCAATGAGTCTTTGACTAAGAAAATGATAGTTGAGGCTATTATAATTACTCGGAAAAATGAGATTGTGAAAGTATTTAAGGTTAAAGGTGACAAATCTGAAAAGCCTAACTCTAAACTTGATGTGCTATTTACAAAAGAAGGCAATAAAAACAGAAAAAAAAGAAACAAGAAAAAGGATAAAGAAAAGTCTGCTTAAACTAGAAAGAAGCATTGTACTTATTGCAAGAAAAATAATCATGTTATTGTTAATTGTTATAAGAAAAGAGATGATGAACAAAAGAAATTGCAAAATGGTATTTATGTTGTGCTTGATTCTAGCTTGTTTTATTCTGATGAGTTGCTTATGGTTGCTTGTGATGATTCATCTGATGCTTGGTTGCTTGATTCTGGATGTACTATGCATGTTACTCCTCACAAGCATTACTTTGATTGTCTTGATTAATATGTTGGTGGTTTGGTTAGACTTGGTGATCATTCTGAACTTGCTATTAGAGGCATTGGCAACATTCCTTTTAAAATGCATGATGGTGTTGTCAGGGTCCTTCAACAGTGTAGGTGGGTACCTGATATGAAGAGAAACTTGTTATCTGAATCTATGTTTGATGACCTTGACTATGATATTAACATTAAGAGGGGAATTAAGAACTATTTCTAGGAATGGTAAGATTTTAATCAAAAGTGTTAAGAGGCATGATCTTTATCATATCATTGGAGATCCTGTGCTGCATGGTGTGTCTTTATCTGATGAATCTTTTGTTGCATCTATGAACATGAATGATACTCTGATTTGGCATGCTAGACTTGGTCATATAGGGAACAAAGGTTTGCATTATCTGTTTAAATAAGGACTCTTTGAAGGCAAACCCTCTGATTTGAAAAACTGTGAAAGCTGTATTTTTGGTAAACATGCAAAAGAATGTTTTAAAAAATCAGATTTTGTTGCTAAGAGGCCTTTAGATTATGTGCATGTAAACCTATGGGGACCTGCCCAGGTTTACTATTGGTGGAAGGAAGTACTTCCTTTCCCTGATAGATTACCATTCCAGGAAGGTTTGGGTGTACTTTCTTAAGGCTAAAAGTGACACTTTTGACACTTTGAAAGTTTGGAAAACAAAAATAGATGGTCAAACTACTTTCAAATTGAGATGCACTAGGACAGATAATGGACTTGAGTTCTGTAACAAGTTGTTTGATGATTTCTGCAATGATCATGGTATTATAAGGCGTCTTATTGTTCCAAGCACCCCCCCCCCCTCCCCCCAACAGAATGGAATTGCAGAGAGAATGAACATGTTACTGCTTGAAAAAGCCAAGTGTATGCTCATTAGCTCTAGCATGAAGCCATCTCTATGGGGGGGGGGGGGAGCTGTAACTGCTGCTGCTTATTTGATCAACAGATCACCCTCAACTGCAATTGGTTTTAAGACCCCTTATGAGATGTGGTCTGGAACTAAGCCAAATATCTCACACTTAAGGCCTTTTGGATGCACTGCCTATGCTCACCAAAGCATAGGCAAGTTTCAAACAAGGTCTCTAAAGTGTGTAATGTTATGCTATCCTGAGGGTGTGAAGGGTTATATTTACTTGTAATCTAACCTGGAGGTTACGAAGTAATTGTCGATAGAGATGTCAAATTTATTGAAACTGGGTTTTATTTTAAAAATGTGCATTCAAGTACTATTGATCATGCACTAACCCCTGCATCTCAGTTCTATGTTCTCAACTCCCAAGGTGGGGCTTCTGACAATGAACTTGACACTAGTATACCCCATGAGTTATCTAACTCCACTTCCAGTAATGGAAATGATCAAAATTCTGAGCAACATGACTCAAACTCAAGTACTGAAGATGTACCTCACCAATCAGGTGGGGGGGGGGGGGGGGGGGAAGCTCATCTACCTCTATCTCTTAAAATTCCTCTACTTCTACACCTTCTTCCTCTTATGATGATGAATTTGTTGATCCTCTTGCTAATATTGATGATGCTTTGTCAAATGCTTCTATAGAAACTGATCATGAGCAAGATAATTTTGATGAAGTTCCTGACTTGACCAACTATTAGTTAACAAGAGATAGATCACTGTAAGGGGGAAAATCCCGAGATCACGAGGCAGGGGCGGTTCCGTCTTTTATCAATTATCCCTTATTCTATTGTGATGACCCACATAAATGCCTCGACCGTTTCCCATACTTAATGCCTCGGTCGACATTAATACGGTAACGGTTTCTTTATTAAATATATCAAAACTGTTTGAATTCCTTGAATTAAATGCATTGACCATTTCATTTATCCTCGATTAATATAAATACGAGAAGAAATCTCTTTCTATGGGACGAGAACTGACTTGAGCGTCGGAGGGTCCTACGGGGGAGACAAGCCCCGCCCCGACCTCGTTCGTTCTTGTTTGCAGGCTAGGGCTCGGGTGGAGTCGATGGTCAAGATTGATCTCCTTCAACCACTATGACGCAGATTTTATGCATTACAATTGGCGCCGTCGGTGGGGACCCGATCAAAAAGCCCTAAGATCGGAACCCTAATCAACAAGATTGAAGGTCCTAGCACCGTCATGGGGTGTCAAGGGCACAATGAGTGCTCGTCCGTGTTGCTGACCGGTGTTAGGGGCACAGCCAGGGACATGACGGATCCCTCATGCATTGACCGGTGCGAGACAGTGTGCCCTTCGCCGTGCCGTTCCACTACAGCGTCGTTGCTACAACTCGTGGGCGTTCTGCAGGCTGCTATTCCGACGTCGTGGCTCCACCAAATCGCCGCCTTTTCCACCGAAGGTCGAAAGAGGCCAGGGAGGCGGGCTAGGCACGAGGAAGATTCCAGCCCCAAACCTGGTGGCCCGGAGCACGACCGTAGCGGTCTCGTTGGGATCCCTCGTCAGGTTCGATTCGTCGCCTTCACAGACAATCAGCGTGTCAGCCTGTGCGGCTGGGTAGCCAGGACCCGCATCGTAGAGATGCTCGGTCGCCGACTCGCCGTCGATGTGCACTGTAAGTGATTTCCGCCTCCTCGAATTCAAATTAAATGCCAAGGATGTCGTCTGGAGATCAATCGCCGCCACCGCCGCCCTCTACAAGATCGTAAGACCACCGCACCGCCTCTCCGGGCGGGCGCCCAGTACACCGCACCGCTGCCCACCTATGGTTGGTCGAGTCTCCACGCCATCATCATTGGGCCTTCATCTAGCCTCTACCGGACTACGATCGATGTCGATAGGGCAGGCGTGCCCGTCCGCCGCCGTCGAGGTCAAGGCAGGGACAAGGGGCTGAGGACGCCACTTTGAAATCCGCCGCCGCCTCTGTGCAGACCCAACGAAGAAGACGACTTAATTTGATAAAGATTTATCAAAATAACAAAAATGGCCCTAACTTCTCAGGAACTACGAAATTGGCCCAGAGTTCTCGTAAAATACAGGTTAGCCCATATTTACTAGATTATATGATTTTCTTTACACTTACTCGTCTAACCTTTGCACTAATCGGATGAAATACGAGTGCTATTAGTTTAATTATTTCATGCTAAGTTTAATACATTTGACTATTTATTCTATATTGATTAACATTAGTTTACTTGAGTTCCCGCCTAGTTTGTTCCCATTATCCCGATAGTCCCTTGTTTGGCTCGGTTTGCTCCGTTTATTATGCAGCTTTGAACAGGACACTATAAAAGGGATATGAGTACGAAACTCATCGAGTTTGATTTAACGGTAATCATATGGTCAGCTCCGACCAATGATGGTGGGGCGCCGATGCACCCAAAATAAGCTGGGGCATTGAGAGTTACGAGTCAAAGGTGTAATATTCTACCAATCCCTAGTCAGGTCAAGAATAACACTACAACAAAATTGGGGGTAATGATGACCACCAAGACTCCTACTACTCGAACAGAGCCAAGTTTTCTACTCCCCTTACTTGCGGAGAATTTTTTAGTAAAGACATGGTTATGTGTGAATATTCTCCTTGAAAAAGTTTAATGAAAGATGAATGTGTAGGGGCATATAAAATGCTAGGGGCACTACACATTAAAATACTAATCTTCTGATGGCTTAATTGCTCTAAATTATGTAGAAGTGCAATGTCTTTGACCAGGTCTAACAACTGTAGATGTCATGAAACGACGTCTTCAAAGCGACGACAATTATTCGAGAAAGTGAATATTCGCCACTTACGGCCACCGGAAATTGCCACTTACGGCCACCAGAAATAGAAATCGCCACTTACGGCCATCGGAAATCGCCACTTACGGCCACCGGAAATAGAAATCGCCACTTACGGCCACCGGAAATCGCCACTTACGGCCACTGGAAATCGCCACTTACGGCCACCGGAAATAGAAATCGCCACTTACGGCCACCGGAAATCGCCACTTACGGCCACCGGAAATAGAAACCGCCACTTACGGCCAATTAATCGCCATTTACAGCCAATAGCCACTTACGACCAACGATAGCCACTCAAGGCCAAAACAACCGCTCAAGGCCAATAAGTCGCCATTTACGACCAATGAATCACCGATTTTTCGGGCTTCCTTCATCATTGAGACATGATGAGGAAACCCGAGGGGCAATTGTAAGGGGGAAAATCCCGAGATCACGAGGCAGGGGCGGTTCCGTCTTTTATCAATTATCCCTTATTCTATTGTGATGACCCACATAAATGCCTCGACTCTTTCCCATACTTAATGCCTCGGTCGACATCAATACGGTAACGGTTTCTTTATTAAATATATCAAAACCGTTTGAATTCCTTGAGTTAAATGCATTGACCGTTTCATTTATCCTCGATTAATATAAATACGAGAAGAAATCTCTTTCTATGGGACGAGAACTGACTTGAGCGTCGGAGGGTCCTACGGGGGAGACAAGCCCCGCCCCGACCTCGTTCGTTCTTGTTTGCAGGCTAGGGCTCGGGTGGAGTCGATGGTCAAGATTGATCTCCTTCAACCACTATGACGCAGATTTTATGCATTACAATCACCTAGGGTTAGAATACCTAACGGGAAATATTTTGATAATGAGGTAGACTTCACTTTTGTTGTTGATGCTTATACTCCTGAATTATTTGGGCATGCTATGAAATGTGCTAATTCCAATAAATGTTTGATTGCTATGAGAGAGGAAATAAATTCCATGATGACCAATACAACCTGGATTCTTGTTCCTAAACCCAGCAAGGCCAGGTTAATTGGTTGTAAATGGGTTTATAAGCTCAAAAATAGTGTGGAGTGAGGTGGCCAACCCAACTACAAGGCAAGGTTAGTAGCCAAGGGCTTCACACAAAAAACTAGGATTTATTACAATGATATTTTTCCCCTGTTGTCAAGTATAAAACTCTGAGGTTATTGCTTGCTATTGCTGCTGTTTTTGATTATGAGATTGTACAAATGGATGTTAAAACTGCCTTTCTTCATTGTGATTTAGATGAACAAATCTATATGAGACAACCTAAAGGATTTGAAGACAAATCTAAACCTAATCATGTTTGCTTGCTTAAGAAATCTTTGTATGGTTTGAAACAGTCCCCTAGGCAATGGATTAAAAAAATTTGATAATTGCATGATCAAACTCTTATGGTGTACTCAGTAGGTATATGTCAAACCCCTCAGAGAAATATTGGACTGCCATGAAGTTTCTCTTAAGATATATTGCAGGAACACTAGACATTTGTCTAGTCTATGGTTTGCACACTTCTCCCTCTAAGCTATTTGGTTTTGTGGACTCTGACTATGCATGTAACAAAGACAATAGGAAATCCACCACCTTCTTTATGTATACTGTGTGGCAATTGCATCTCTTGGAAGGCACGACTACATCCAATTATTGTTCTCTCCTCCACAGAGGCAGAGTACATTGACGCAACTGAAGCTTACAAGGAAGCTATTTGGCTCCATAACATACTTAAGGAGGTGGAAAGGAAACCTTATAAGGTTGTGTTGCACATGGACAACCAGAGTGCACTTTACATGTATAAAGATCATGTCTATCATGATAGAACTAAGCACATTGACGTTAGATACCATTTCCTTCATGTTTTGGTAGCTAAAAACCGTCTTCTTGTCAAAAAGATTGATGGAAATATCAACCCTGTAGATTTTGGTACTAAGATTGTGACCACTGATTAGTTTATCATTTGTAGGGAGTTCCTGCACTTGATCAACCCAACTGATGTTGAGGAGGAGTATGTCTAGCCGATGATAGAAAAGGAGTAAATCCAGTTCACACTACAACAAGGCAGTTTTACAATATGTGTAAACATAGAATTAGGAGGGAAATTGTTAGGCTCATCTTACTTAGCCTATGTAATTCGATGTGTTTGTATTTGTATGTTATAAGGTGATAGTTGTTGATTGTATTGCCTTTGGGCTTTAAGCCCAAAAGTGATCTCAGTCGACTTGTTATTCCAGCCCAACTCACTTGCACTTGGATTTCTGACCGTTGGAGAGCCAACGGCTACGTCTCACTCAACTTGGATTTAAAGGGGTTTGGAAACCCTAAACACCGATGTGTGTGTGTGTGTGTGAGAGAGAGAGAGAGAGAGAGAGAGAGAGAGAGAGAGAGAGAGAGAGAGAGAGAAATCTGAGAGCTGCCCCATGACCTTCCTCCCTTGCCTCTTGAGCTCCGCTAGGGTTTCTGATCCCTTGTACTCTTGAGCGTAGGTAGAGCTCCCTTAGTCCCTTCACATTCAAACACACTGAGTTCGTTAGCTTGTGAGATTTTGAAGCTTGATTGCCCTTTGTATCTATCCTTGGTGACTGGTGTCCTAATTGAGGCTAATCGATCTTTTCATTTCTCTACTTGTTTGTGTTTTGAATCGGTTGTAAACTTGCTTTGAAACATTTAATACAAGTTTGTCTCTTGTTTTCGGTGTTTGAACTCTCTCTTCAATCCGCGTTTCACTTGCTAATTTCATCACACAATCCCCCTCTATTGATTGGTAGAGAGACTTTACTTTGAAATAATTTAATTCTCTGTGGGTCGACCTCGTACTTATTATGCTAACTAGTTATATATAGGTTTAAATTTAGGTTTGATAGAAATAACGACAAATTCCTGCAATATGATGTGTTCTATTTCTCATTCAAGAAATCTATGTGTCCTAGACTTCTCATTTTTCCTTTTCTTCTCATTTTCCTTTTTAAACAAATCATAATACAAGAGTTTTTGCACTTCCCCTGGAAAATGATAACTATCAATGCATAACCTACTAGAATTCACAACATTGATGCATAATCTAATACTATAACATACCCATTTAACAAGCTTGAATGCATAATACACTATAATAAACCAATTGACAAGCGTGAAGACAAATGACCGGTTATGGCGCGCCCTAATAGCATAGCTCAAGGACGATAGTGGCTTCTCTTTGTACAACATATTTGATATTACGATCAAGGTACCAGACTCCACAATGATCTTAGATTCTTAAAGAAGCCCATTTCATAAGCATTCAAGAAATCCGACAAGATTGCATCCACTTATGCAACAACTACCTCCGCTTCATTGTAGCTTTTATCATCTTTTGTACCTAACAGGATCACATGTCCTCAATTCTACTATCCCTTCCACATATGCCTTCTCACAACCTATCCTACACAACATTATTTTTCATCTTCTTCTTTTTTTTTAAAAAAAAAATTGTTTTAGTTTTGTTAATAAAACAAATATTGCGAAGAAGAGGTGTAGGGGGAAGACAAGGAAACTGGAGATAGGGGATCTCATATGCTCTTCTACCCAAGCGAATAGGCCTCATCTCTACAAATCTCATTTGCATTGAATCTCCTTAATTCAAACATTCTCTACCTTTTCTTACCAGGGCTCCATACATATTTGTACCATAATATTTTTTTAGGGTGATTTTTACCTCAATCTTGGGTTGATGTTTAGTGTGCAAACTCATTTTTGTTGTGCAATTTTATTCCTATTAGTATTGAATTGCATGTGAGACATTTTTTTTACCGTCTTTTAGTAAATTTGTCAAAACAACATTTTCTTTTGAGTAAAATTCAAGGCTAGTCAACATTTCACCATAGTGTCAAATAGGGCCCTAACCTATTAAAAGACTCATTCACATCCCAAACATTTCTACCTGAGTTCATGAATAGTGCTTTTGCTAAATATTCAACAATTTTTCATTTACAAGGACACGTTTCAATCCAAAATTTTCTTATATTTGTGTATAGTGGAATTCTAGACATGTCCATGGATATTGTTTCTGCTAAATATTCAATAATTTGTCTCATATTTTTAAAAAATATTATCATGACCCATTGAGTGAACCTAGCGGGTCATGTAGCAAAAAAAAATACAATATTTTTCTTTCTTTTTCATTATGCAAATCTCAAAATGTAAAAAAAATATATATTTATTGTTCAAATGGATGGACTCATCAAGCCAGTCTCATAACGTCTCTAGGTTTCCGAAACCTCAACCCTAACCCTAACATGTAACCTGCCCAACCCGAGACCCGCAAAGTCGAAACTCACCGGGTTCGAGTTGACTTGTGATACTTTAGCATATCTAGGAAGTCCTTCTTTAAAGAGGATCTAAACTATAGTATAGCATTATCTTATGAGAACAAGTTTATAATCTAGTTTAAAAAGAAAAAGGGAATTCAAGTAATTTTTATCTTTAAATTATAAAAGTTGTTGTGAATGTATTAGGGAAGACAAACTCCGCAAAATAAACCAGATTGATCGAAATGCCCCATAAATGGACTCACTAAACTACTTGAAGATGGATTTAGATGTAATGCCTTAACATAAAAAACTGGTAGATTGAAATCAATAACACATTAGCAAAAAAAACTGCATAATTCGGATGGAACAATAAGATGTTTTGAAGTTCACCCTCCATTTAAAATAGGAAAAATGACCAAAAATAATACGAACTATCAACCGTGAACAAAAAATAATATGAACTTTTAAATTGATGATTACATATACCAACTATCACCATATTAACCAAAAATAATATGCTTGTCATTTTCGATAAGCTTTCCGGCAATATATGCCACGTGGTTACCGGAAATACATGTGCACAATATTACTTACCACGTCATTTTTTTTTTACTCAAAATTAAAATGAACAACGTTAAAAAAAAACTAATTGAAAGAACAGAGAGAAACTTGAGTGAGAGAGGACATCGCTCGTGAAGATGACGATGGCGGGAGACGCTCATGAACTCTAACAGAGGAGGTAGAGGAGGAGAAGTTCACGAAGGCGGTGGCAGCGGCGTTCACGGAGGAGAGAGTACGATGCTATGACAGATGCTTCAAGCTTATGTTGAATTGAATTCAAATTTGAATTCAACTGTTTAGGGTTTAGATCTGATGGATTTGGTTAGATTCAAGGTTTAAGGATTTCAATTGGCAATTTGAAAATTGAAGGATTCAGTTTAGGGTTTCGATTCCAATTTTATGGCAGAATGAAGCCAAATCAAAACAACTCTATCAGTTCTATACAATTGCACAAGAAATTTTTTGGAATTCAAATCCATGAAATTGAAATACAATTGTACGACTGAACAATTCGAAAACCTTAAAATTGTTTCTGAACTCGTCCAATTGGAACCCGAAAATCGTTTTCACCATTGCTTTCGAAACCCTCGAAATTTTAAAGTCATGTCGATTTTCTCATTCTCCACTGTGAGCGTCATCGCCGCAACCTTCATGGGTGAGCTTCTCGTTCTCTTCCTGCAGTATGAGCGTCGCCGACCTCGCCGGAGTGAATGCCGTCCTCCTTCCTCCTCTGCGAGCGTGAGCACTCAAGGACCTATGTTGTTCTCTCCTCCATCCTTCGATCACCCATGAGTTTTTTTAATTTTTTAATTTTTATGGTATATTAAAAATGAGTTGGCAATGACAAGTGTAATTCTACCGGCCAGGTGGTCAAAACAACCGGAATCTTTACCGGAAATATCAGTTGTGATATTTTTGGGTATTATAGTGATAGTTTGTATATGAAACCGTCATTTTTAAAGTTCGTATTATTTTTGGTTCACGATCGATAGTTCGTATTACTTTTAGTTATTTTTCCTTTAAAATACATGATCCTTTTTTTTCCTTATAAGGTAAAGATTCGGGGGCTAGACAGAGCTAACTCCATTTAAAATACATGATCCTAAACAAAAGCTGGAAAAATTGGAGTATTATTTTTTTAAAAAAAAAACCTAAAGCACGTCCTCTAATAGCAGTCACTCAGCGGCACTTACAACAACCTAATCAAGATCGCTCATTCGCTCCTACCTTGGCCCTTTGGCAACTAATACCTCATTCCTTCTTTTTTTTATATAGGTAAGGATTTGGAAGGGGCTAGTCCCTACTATACCACCACCCAAGAACATTATCGTGGATGAGAATGTGCGAGAGATGTGGTAGACGCATCTGTTAATCCCCAGAAGCAATGCAAGAGGCTAACATGCTTAAAGGACTAGAGCATCAGTAGAATATTCGTATAACTTATAGACATCTCAATTTCCCATGGGTAGGACCAACATCCCTTTTTTTTAGCAGGAAAGAATTTGACTGATTTCCAAAGTAATCTAGTCAAGGGCATCCTTGCAGATGATACTACTGAGAACATCATAAAGGGAGGATAGAGCAAGAGAAAGCGAACCCAAGGTGAGATAGGCAGTCTACCGCTCGATTGTCGTCCCTATATATGTGAGAGATCTCGTAATCAAAAAACTGGCGAAGAGCAAATAGAGAATCAGAGATGAACATCTCAATCTCCCCTGAACTTGAAACCTCAGAAATAATGTTATTGATGATACTAAGGTTGTTGCCTTCAATACAAATTTGTTTAATGTTGAGATCAACAACCTTGGGCACTCATTTCCATAACCCGAAACCTTTGGATCCGATAACAGATTGAAAAGGAGAGGGACATGATTCTGCAAAAAGAACACATCCCTTGTTGTCACGGATCAGAAACTCGTAAGAGCTGGATTTGGAGTTGGAAAGAGCTCCATCAAAATTTTGTTTGCACCACTGAGCCTTGGGTTTGGACCACTTGTCGGTGCTAAGCGTGTCGGTGCGTTGTTGTTGTCTTTGGTATGTCTTGGTTTTTGTCCATGTCATCATGTTTTGCCTTTTCCCTATTGAGCAATCGGTCTTGAATGAAAGAGACAATTGTTGTGGGATTGGGGTTGACATTATCAAATTGGGTTTTGTTTCGAAAAAAAACAAATACACCACCAAGCAGTAGCAAGTTTCAAAAATTCAGGGTTACCTAGAGATTTTTGTAGGGAGCATAAAGCCTAATTACTAATTGGCCAAATAAATAAAATTTCTCCATTTAATTTCTCTCTTATTATAAAATCTGATTAATTCTTTCTACAAGAGTGTTCAAATATTGGGTCAACATATTGAGCCAAATGGCCCACTGTGTGTATTGGCCTCTTAACATACACTGGTCTAAATAAGAGTAGCTTGACCCTTTGCCAACAGATTTAGAAGCGTGTTATTTTGAACTTCCTGCATGTGTAATTTTTTTTCCTTTCTCGGTAATACATATAAAATTGCAATTATGTTAGGATTATTGTTGCTAAGCACATCCATTATTCAATATTCAATATTCGAATACACATGACCAATAAGCCCTAGTTCTAGGGGTAAGAGGGGGTAGAGATCAAAGGTTTAAAGTCTTCACTGATTATGGTGAGCATAGTAACGAAACAAGAACTTTACCATAGAAGGGATACAGTCCATTGTTGATCTAACGGTGATGTTTTAATTCAAAACGATGACGTTTCTTATTGTATATTTTTTCTATTTAAACAAACAAAATGATTTTGTTAGTTTATAAGGCATGGTTTTGGCTAAAAAGTCAAGATACACATAAATATTTGTAGGGATGTAGTTACATACGAGACGCCTAAGATGGGAAATTGGGAACACTCAGGTATGATCTTCTCCCTGCAACTCCCAACAAACTTCAAGCATTGCCACACCAGTCTCGATAGGGACTTGGTGGCGGCATGCTGCACAAACCTCATTAACAAACCCTTACAAACAAAAGTTTCAATAAACCTCCTTGCAACAAGTGCAAGACATACTCTTAAATTTCAATGCAGATCTCAAACCCACTGGTGGACTCAAACTGATCAAGGAAGCTGGCATCGGCATCTTCATAACAGCAGAACGTACGTGAAGGAAGCTTGTATCTGTTTTAAACTGCCTGAATGGTTAAACCAAAACAGCAACTCTCCATGTATAGGTATTAAAAGATATATTGTTGAATCCTGCACCATCTTACTTTGTAAAATGCTAAAAGATCGTCTCCAACGGAATTCTTATGATTAAAGTCGCATATTGGAATGTAAGGGGCTCTAAAAGGCCTCTATTTTGGCAAGAAATAAACCATCGTAGAGCTACAAATCACCTTGATGCCCTTATGCTTACTAAAACTAAAGCTTCTGAAGCTCCGTCGGATCAGATGATCAAAGCCTCAGGATTTCACAAAGCTTTCAACATCAGTGCTAAGGGTCACAAAGGTGGCATCTATTTTCTCTACAAAACAAAATTTAAAGACTTAAGTATAGTTCTGGAATAGTCTGACAAATTTCTCATGATCATGACAACGGTGGACAAGCATGATTTCGCTTTACTGTTTGTCTATGCTCCATCCGTTGAATCAGAAAAAACTCATTTCTTGGAAGAAATTTTCTCGATAACTCACGAACACTCTCTTCCTGTCCTCATCATTGGTGATTTAAACGATATAGAAAATGATACAGAAAAAATAAGGGGTGCAACTCCATCCCTATCTAGATTTAGACGATTGCAATTTGTCAAGTATGAGCTTGATCTCCAAACTGTTCCATACACTGGTTCTCCCTTTACTTGGAGAAAAAACAAATCAAATTTTAACAATACATATGAACGCTTGGATAGAATTCTGGCAAGTCAACAAATCTTCAGTTGGTTTCCAAAGATTCATATGAAACATCATTCTTTCTCTAATTCTGAGCATTGCCCAATCTCTCTAGAAATAGGATCTCGAAATCCTACAAAAGGTTCCCCATTTAGATTTGAAATGGCCTGGATGACAAATCCTATATATGAATCTATGGTTCGACAAGTTTGCCGTAATAATTTCAATGGATTGCAAGGCTTTAAACTAATACAGAAACAGAAACTGCTCAAACAGAATACCAAAAACTGGTGCAAATCTCAAACCAATAATATCGCTAGGCAACTTTCTCAAGTCGAGACCCAAATTATGAATTTGCAAAATCGTTTACCTTGGGGTAACATAAGTAAACAAGATGAAGAAAAGCTAGCGAGATTAGAACTCAAGAGATACAGACTCTTAGAATGCAACCATAAGTTCTGGAAACAAAAGGCCAAAACAAACCATCTTCAATTTTCAAACATGAACACGAAATATTTTCAAATAACAGCTAGAATTAAAAACTCAAAAAGATCAATTAAATCCTTTACAACAAAACAGGGCAATATCCTTTATGACAACGACACCATCTCTGATCAAATCACAAATGAGCTTTCGGATAGATTTATAGGTACTCATCAATATCAAGTTAACCCAGGGGATGTTTGGAACATTCAACCTCAAATAATGTCATAGGAAAATCGAAACCTAATCTCTCAACCGACTATAGCTGAAATCAAAACTACTATATTTGAAATGGCAAAAGATAAATCTCCCGGTCCGGATGGCTTCCCCCGGAATTTTACAAAAAATACTGGCATATAGTAGGACCCTCTTGCTGTAAAGAAGTCAAAGCATTCTTCCACTCAGGACAATTATTGTCGGAGATAAACAATACCTTCATTGCTCTAATCACTAAAACTGAGAACCCTACCACAATAAACCACTACAGGCCGATTAGCCTATGTAACACCATCTACAAATTAATCACAAAAATTCTGGCAAACAGACCGAAACATATTCTCCCCAAACTCATCAACCCTTTTCAAGGAGCCTTTGTAGAAGGTAGATCCATTCAAGATAATACCTTAATAGCTCATGAAATATTCCGTAGCTTTCATAAAAGAAAAGGTAGATCCATTCAAGATAATACCATAATAGCTCATGAAATATTCCATAGCTTCCATAGCTCATGAAATATTCCATAGCTTTCATGAAATATTCCATAGCCCTTGTAGAAGTTTGATTTCCATCCTATATGGATCAACTGGGTTATGACCTGTCTTACAACATCCTCCTTCTCAATTCTAGTTAACAATTGTCCAGGTAAACAGTTTAAGCCTAACAGGGGAATTCGCCAAGGAGACCCACTTGCACCCTACATCTTTGTGTTAGTAATGGAAGGTCTAGCGAGAGAAATGCACAAGGAAGCTTTGCAAGAGGATGCGTTAATCGGAATCAAACTCACCAAAAACGGTAACCATATACCTTTCCTTACTTTTGCAGATGACACAATTATTTTTGCTAAAGTTGCGCATACTAGTCTAAATACCATTCAGAACATGATAAACAACTTCTCCAACCTCTCGGGTCTCACTATTAATTATAGTAAAAGCTCTCTCCAATGCTCTAAGAATGTGAACCAAAACCTAGCGAGAGACCTTGCAAAGTATCTAGGTATTCCAATGATCAACAGCCGAATTAAAAACTCGGTTTTTGAGGAAGCCATCCAAAATCTGGAAAAGCAACTATCCAAATGGAAAGCCTCGAATCTGTCTCAAGCAGGTAGAGCCATTTTAATTCAAGCCAACCTAAGTTCTAAAACTAACTATTTGATGAAAAAAAAATTGCTCCCTAAAGGAATTCTTAACCAAATAGACCAAATAAATAAAAATTTCTTCTGGAATAAACTTCACTCAGAGAGATATACCCTTCTAATAAGTTAGGATAACATCTGTAAGAGTAAAACCCAAGGTGGATTTGGTATTAGAAAAGCTAAAGACCTAAATATAAACCTTCAGTTTAAATTACTTTGGAAACTTTATACTAATGAAGATAATATTTGGGTTAGAGTCATCAAGGAAAAATATTTCCCAAATAGCAACATCAGGGACAAACCAAATCAAGCTACCTCTGGCAATTTGGGAGACTATTATCTCTTAGAGAAAAATTTGAGAAAGGTCTCCTTAAGGTTATAGGAGACGGTAACCTCATAAATATTTGGAATGACCCTTGGGTACCCAATAAAAATCTTAAAGCCTTCATGGGTAACAATGACCCGAACATGAAAGTCAGTCACCTCTTTACCCCTCAAAAGCTATGGAGTAAGCCTCTCATTCAGAGTCTTTTCCCACAAAATATAGCAAACGGTATTTTATCCCTCAATATCCCATCATGGCAAGCCCAGGATAAGCTAATATGGGCGCCTAATCCCACAGGAAAATTCACCACAAAATCTGCAAAGAAAATTACCAACACCCATAACCACAACATAGAAAACCATAACTGGATCTGGAATCTAAACCTCCCTCCTCGCCTTAAAATTTTAGTATGGAAAATTAAAATAGATGCTCTACCCACGACCAACAGGCTTAGCAAATACATCAACAGAGTACCTAATGCATGTTCCTTATGTAACCTCAGAAATGAGGATGCCACTCACCTCTTTACAGAGTGCTCCTTTGCTAAGGAACTAATAGCCCAGTTTGAACAAGCAACAGGCAAGTTCTTTCACAACCTCTCCTTGCATGGCTCCATGTGCGACAACATTAGTCAAATCAAGTAGGCCAATCAATTTTTTGAAGATCTAGTGGTTATTTGGGAAATGATTTGGGAAACTAGAAACAAACTAATCTTTAAACATACAAGCCCTGACAGTTTTGGTAATATGATAAAGCGAATTAATAAAAATATCTAGGACTGAAGAGAAACAAATCCCAGAAGTATTAATAACGACATCAATAAGAGGAAAAAAAAGGTCTAGATCTAAGTGGACTAGACCAGTAGGAGCCATCTACAAGATTAACGTGGATGGTTCTGTCAAGCCCACTGGCATTAGTCAGGTGGGAGGAATCCTTCGTGATTCTAGGGGCCATGTTACTGAGATCTTCTACCAGGAAGTAGATCAAGGTACGGTTATTTAAAACGAAGCAACAGCAGTTCTAATAGGGATGAATATAGCCCGAAGATTAGGCTTGAACAAGATAGTTATAGAAAGAGACAATCAAGAGCTGATGAGAATTCTTTCTAAAGGAAAAGACAGCAGATGGGAGATTATGCGCCAGATAGAATAAATCAAGATCATGGAAGCAGCTTTCGAAAAGGTTGAATTTAATCACATCTACAGAGAAGCGAACAAAGTTGCAGATTATATAGTCACTAGAGGTATCATTACTGATAGATCTACAATCCCTTTTAATAGGGAACTTTGTACCATCATCCGTCAGGATGATCCCGGAGCGTGTTTACATTCTTTGTAACAGCTCCGAATGTTTGCCTATTGTGAAAAAAAAAGTCACCTTATGAAACCCAATAACTCAATATGTATTAATGTTGTTCTATTAGCATGTAACAATATGTAATCAAGTATAAAAAAGTCACTTTTTGAAACCCATTAACTTTATTTTCAATCTCAATTCATTTTTAACTTTCCACAATTGTAGAGTTTTTGAAATCAATTTTTCCATCTCACCCCAAATAAAAAAGGATGAAAAATAATTTATTATAGGGACACGTGGCCTCCTTTGATTGGTTTTGGATTTGGAAAGATTCCCAAAATATTGGATACTTGAAAGTGTAGAGATTGTCCACAATGGTTGGGATACCCAAATCAAATGAAAAAAAATAATATGGGAAAGTTAGTTCCCCACCATTAGTTACTTAGACCATAAACATCTATGCAATTACATAGGTGGCATCATTAGAGCATGCAAGTCAGAGGGCCTGAACCGAGCTCTTAACTTGCTTTTTTCCTATCACGTCAGTTTAAAGACCCCAATCCAGCTTTTAATTATTTGCACCCTCGTTGATGAGCCTGAGTCGTGAACCCTTAATTTACTTTTTACTATTTACCTTTTTCATCTACTCTATTATTATTATTATTATTATTATTATTATTATTATTATTATTATTATTATTATTATTATTATTATTATTATTATTATTATTATTATTATTATTATTATTATTATTATAGAAACTCCAAATAGTATAGAAATCAAACAACCGAATGTTTACAAGAAGTTAGCGGGCAGCCGAGAAACAAGCTGCGCGCCAACCCCCTTAGCAATGGAAAAACAAACTCTGGTAAAAATATGAGCAGCTAAACGAGAACTAGAATCTAAGGCTAAAGAGAAGGAGCGGATCCGTCCCAGAAGCGCAATCGCATCCCCATTCAGCTCAACAAAGGAGGAGAAAGAAAAAGGCAAAAACCCATAACCAGCAGCAGAGCATACATCCCGATACTTGGTGCACTTACGCCGCGCTGCGTAGAGAACACATCGTCCAGGGGCGAAGGAAGCCAAGCAAGTCCGAGTGAGGGGGGAGGAGCCCGTGATATCAACACACACATCTCGACCTCGATCCCAAGAGTAAAGGAGAATGTCAGAGGGCCTAAGAGGTCCGCCAAGACTATCAACAACACCAATGTCCACCTCCTTCCCAGAGGAGATCCCAGCACGGAAGCAAATGTCGAAGAGGGTATCACGGACAAGATTATGCCGATGTTTGAGCCCTACAGAACTCGAACACGACACAGCATGATCCCCAAAAGTGTCATCCTCAAAAACCCGACCACATGCAGAACAAGGAAGACCAGCACGAAACAGAGGGATACCTAAGCGATAGCAGAGGACAGACCTATAAGTCCTACCATTCATGGTCTGACCGAGCCCAGAAATAGGAACTGCTCTGAGCCAATCAGATGAATGGGGCCCAAGCTGAGACTTCCACAACACCACCTGCCGCGGGGTCAATGAGAAAACCGACTCCGAAGAAGCCATAATCCGGGCGAAGTACACATCTGCCAATTTCTTCATAAGTTTGGGGGCAGCGAACTCGCAAGAATCACGACTAAAGTCAGAACCAGTAAGACCATTGAAATCACACAACGCAGCGTCGAAAGAGGCCCCCTCACCCAAGGACAGCCCAGCAAGGCGGAGGAGCGAGGACTGCAAACCAGAAGACTGCAGGCGCGAAGCCAGAAAAGAATAATGCATGACGTCACCAACAGCATACACCCCAAGCCCCCCGTACTGAAACGGGAGAGTAGCCAACCTCCACTGCCAATCACCAAACCCGGGTCCAGAGGCCGCCACAATACGCTCTAAAAAGCCCCGGAGGGCACTGTCAAAAGTAGACTGAGCTGGAATAACGGCATCCGGCGGACAAGTACGCAAGGTGAAGTAGAGTCTAGAGATACCTGAACAAGCCCGAATCAAAAGCAGCTCACTCTGCGGATCCTCAAGTTTGGCGACAAGCCCCATAAGCTCGACGGTCTTGGCCACCCGAGTCGCAACAATCTCAGCACTGTAAACAGGGCAAGTACTGACAGGCCCCCCCAAAACTGTAACGCCAGAAACAGGCCGCGCAATGCAGGCAGGAAAAACACCAGGCACCAAGCCCCTAGGGTCCACGACCGGCCAAAAGACCTCAATCTTATCCACGTTAAGGTGCAACCCCAACGCAGGCCCCTCAGACGCAATCAAGTCAAGAACCTGGCTAACCACAAGAGTGTCCCCCACAATAGAGCCGTCATCCAAATACCAAGCCTGGAAGCATAAATCGAACGTATCTCGGATCTTGCATATTAGAGGATGCAAGACCAAAGCGAAGAGCAACGGACCAAGGGGATCACCCTGCTGGACCCCCTGACAAGACCAAAGGCAGTGCTCCCCGTAGTATAGTCGAGCAGGGCTAGAGTAACAGAACTCAACCCAGCGCGATAGGCCAGGGCACTGACGACGGACCTCCAAAAGCAGGGTAGTACGATCAACCAAGTTGAAAGCATTTTGGAAGTCCACCAACATCATAGAAAGACCCATCTCAGAACCTCGAGACTCTACAAGCCTATTCAAGGCATGCAGAATGGCCTCACCGCCTCCAGAAACACCAACTCCGAACTGTAGGTCCCTAAAATACCCAGATAACTGAGGCCCAACCAAGAAAGCACCCACCTTAGACACAAGGCGTCTCCAGATCGTACCGACAGCAATAGGGCGGATACCACACCCCGGTTTGACCAAGGGCGTAAGAGGGGCACTAGCAACATATTCTCCAAGAGCAGACGGACACCGACCCTCCAAAAAGATGTTTACCACACCCGTAATGGAAACAAGAAGCTCATCAGAAATAGCAACCGCTGCACCACTCAAACAGTCTAACAGATGTTGGGCCCTAAGTCCATCCCTACCACAAGAAGTACCACGCGGGAAGCTCCTAATGGAATCCAAAACAATGGGCGGAAAAGCAATAATAGAAGGCTGAGGGGCAAAACCACAAGGCAAAGCGGGGAGGGGGGCAACAGGGTGCTTATCACGAAGCGCAATCAAAGTAGAATTAGAGTACGGAGCAACACCGGAAGAAGAGAGAACCCGCATGGCAGCGGTGAAATGCCCATCAGAAATCTTCTTACGGCATTGACGGAGGTTGAGCTCTGGTGTGTGAGGCTCATCATCATCCCCAACACCCTCGCAGAAAGACACAGCTGCTGCCTTCAAGGCGGCCCCAAGCAACACAGTGTCGCCCCCCGGATCGCTCCAAACAGCAAGAGCATTGGCAATCGACTCCTCCTGGCGCGTACGCCGAACACCCGATCGACGATCACTACTACTCTTTGGTACAAAAGCACGCAGAACACAGATGGGCAAAGCAAGTAGCCGAATCCAAGCAGCAATATCAGTAGGGGCGGCAATAACACGGTCAAGCACCCCCTTAAGGGCCCGAGCAAAACCAAGACGACAACGTGGCGGTATGGACTTAACCGTACGTAGTCCCTTGCCTAAAAGACGATCAAAAGTAACCAAATCCCATGAGAAAAACGAACCGAATATATAGTATATGGGTATTGTTGGAAAAATATTTTTTAAAAACAAACATATGCAAAGTGGCAGTGAGGATCCTCTACAACCTTCCTTATACCACTCCCTACTCCACCTATTTATTTTAATATTTATTAATTTATAAAAAATGTAAAAAATTATATTTATATTCCTAACTTCTACTTTTATATGTTTATAAAATTTTATTTTGAAAATTCATGTTTTAAAATTTTTAATAATTATATTTTATAAATTATTTCCTTTTTTAATTTTTAAAAATTTTAAAATATGATTTTTTAAATTAAAATTTTATAAATATATAAAAACAAATGTTATGAATATAAATATAATTTTTTAAGATTAAATAAATGTTAAAATAAATATGTTGAGACAGTGGAGTAGGAGGTGGAGCACAAAATGTGATGTAGATGATCTTGTTTAGTAAAATGAGTGTCTACGGGTAGATAAAATTAATTCGCATGTAAATATAATTTTTTTTATTTACAAAAATGCATAAAATTCAATTTCTAAATGGTTAATTAATCATGTGCTCTATCACCTGGTCAAAACAACCCCACCCTACCCCAAATTTGATTACCTCATACGTGCTAAGGGCCTGGCATATGGGTCTTCTAAAGCGGAGCGGATTCCCTGTCACAGTCTCCGCCCTGTGTCATTGTCCCCCCTCGCAAATTTCAATCCTTTGCCCTTTTTTTTCAAACTGTGATCATTTCCTTCTTTTTTTAACGTCGGTGGATGGGGGAGGAAATGCACAGAGCCCTGTCCCTTGCCCCAACCATTGGGCACTTAGCTCTTTTCCATTTTTTTTCTTCTGAATTTGAAATTGTAAGGGATTTCGAGCCCTCTAATACACGTGTTCTTAGGTACTATTAATGTGAAATAAGGAAAAAAAAGATGAAAATGTCAGACACAGTAATACAGGGTTGCAATGGGTGTTTAATGTTGCAAAGTAGAGCAATCTAGATTTCCGCCAATGCAACGGTGCAACACTGCAACCTATTAACCACATGCATTTGTCTTTCATTATTTTAATCAACTGAAACCAAAAAAGAAATCATTTTAATTCATAAAATATTTTTTCTCCAATTTAATACCACTTTGTATCTGATTTTTTAAAAAAATTTCATATGCAATCTATCTATATTTGTATAATATACTAAAATAGAGACCTAAAGTATTTTCTGATGCAATTCACTTATGTGTCACTTTCTGGTACAATTCGACATGAGTTTTTTGACACATCAATTAATAATGATCCAATATATTTAAATCACGTTAGACAATAATTAACCTCATTTATTTGATCCATGGGTCATCTTATGTATCAATCTCATATCTTAAGTGGTTACAAAATCTATTTTTTTAATACAATTAAAGTAGTTTAGAATAGAAGCCCATTAGCTAGCAGAATCCCATCCTAAAGCGTTCTTTCGGACGAGTGGTCGAAGCACCAAATCTTCCTCCAAGGCACTATCGACAGTGATACTGTAAGTGAGACGAGTGATCCTATCTGCTACAGTATTAGCTTCTCTGAAAATATGACAGATAGACACAAAATTGAAAAAACCAAACACAAACAAGACATCCGATTGTAACAGTTTGACATCTCATCGACACCGGCCGTCCAAGACAGTGTGTTGATAATACTTCAAAGTTGTCTTCCTCGATAAGTAGATTAGAGATACCCAAATCTTTAGCTTGGACAACCGCATTCCTAAGGCCCAAAGCTTTCACGTACATAATGGAAGTGTTGTTTGTAATGTCATGGCCCATCGAAACAACCAAACCAGTCGAGTCCTGAAACGAGAAACCATAAGTCGCACTCCCAATTGTAACCGCGAACCATCGAAATTCAATTTAAAGGGTTCTATTAGTGGCTTATCCCACCTCACTTTCCTTTTATCGTTGTTAGCTATTCTACTTACTTTGGATGCAGCCCTCATATGAAGCATAACAGACCCACTATCAAATAATTCATCGTCTATCAAGAAAGTCGTTGATTCCTCCCAATTATGTTTAAAAGTTTGTAAGAAAACCTTTAACAATTGAAAGTCAACCTTATCTAAGTGACCAAAACCTATTTGGTTTCTGAAATACCAGGTAGTCCACCAACACATGGCGATAAGACCCATCTTCTTGGTTTCGTATCTTTTGTAAATTTCATGAAGGGATGCAATCTTATTATGTTAATAGAAAATAACCAACCAATGGTTTGGGATGGAGCGGTTCAGTTCCGTTAGGAGTTTATTTGTTACTAAACAGTCAATTAGAACATGTTAATTGGTTCGATTATGGATTGAAATCACAAAAAACATAGTCGATAGGGACGACTAATTGGGATCGTTGCAGGCGTTCCTTTGTTTCCATACCATCTTTAGCAACTCTCCAAAGGAAGTGCCTTACTTTTGGCGGGACCTTGAGCTTCTAAATCCATGTGCATTTGAAGTTGGTATCACCTGATCCATTCAGAACTAACGAAGTTGCCGATTTTGTAGTGAACCACCCCAACGCAAATGGACCTTAATAAAGGTGATCTGTCTATGGGCTAATAGGGAGAGTGGTGGTTCAAATGCGGTCAATATCCTCGTTTCCAGAACTTTGCTAAGACCAGACCTTAGTTTCACCACATTCCATATAGATTGCCTAGTGAAATGAAACGATCAACTTTCCAAGCTAACTGATCTTGGTTAGCCTCTAGCAATCAATTGAACAAGAAAAGTACTAGGTCCTTCTCGGAGAACACATGGTATGGATAGTTGACACATAGCTTCTTGAAATGCTCAATTTTATCGCCGATTATTCAATGATGTTGATTCCCTTCTTCAATATATTGAGCTTGGTTGCAGGAAAGTACTTCTCAAGAAATATTTTCTCATGTCGGTCCAGATGGGTGCACTACCTAGTGGCAAAGAGTAGAATCACTCATTTGTAGAACTCTTCAGAGAGAATTGGAATGCCATTAGCTTTGATTTGTTCCTCGGTGATTGACATTGTCTGGCTTCATACCTACTACGACCGTGTGAAATTTGGCCAAGTGCTTGTGGGGATCTTTACCACTCAACCCATAGAACTTGGGTAAGAGGTGGATTACCCCAAACTAACCCAAAAGTAACACCGACAAGAAGTCAGGCCCGGACATGATGTGAGGCTCAACAGGCCCTCGCCTCGGGCCCACTCAAGCAGGGCCTTCCAATGTATTTTCGGGGCCATGTTCAATACTATCTCCTTATTAAAATATTTGATTTTTATATAGTTTTTAATAAAGAAAAAAACTATATAAAAATATATGAAATTATTAAAATAAATTTAAAAGTCAACATTTTATAGAGTTTTTATTTTTTCTAAACCCTATGAAAAGGTCAAATATAACTATTTTACTAGGAGGAGTATTTATTAAAATTTACTAATAAATCGCAAACATGTATGAGAGCAAATTAGTATAAAATAAATTTATTTTAAAAAAAGAACAAAATAAATTTAATATAGAACTATTTTCTATTAGATTTTTAGTCAATTTTACTCTTTATGTTTGTATCAATATAAGAGGAGGTTGTGTTAAATTAACAAATAAAAACAGTTAAAAAGAAGGCCCTAAAAATAATATAAATAGTAAATAAGAAGGCCCCGAAAATAATGTAAAATGAGGATGTATTAAATTAACAAATAAAATTAGTTGATAAGAAGGCCCAAAATTAATTAAAAATAGTTAATAAGAAAGCCCAATGTAGTTTTATATATAGAAAATGTTAAAATATTAAACAAAAAATCAACCCAACGTGAGAATCGAAACCTCGGCCAATGGACATTGTAGTAGCTGGATATGATAAGACTGGTTGCCACTGTGACATCAAAACATTGTGCTTTATTAGACCATAAATAATATAAGTACTAATAAATTTTTAATTGGGGCCCTATTAAAATTGAGAGTTATGTTCCATTGGACTCTTTACACAGCCCATTGAATGGGCCTGCACTCAGGTTTGGGGGTCTTTATGTGTGTATGTATATTATATACTCTCTCCGTCTCAAAATTTAAGTCGTTTTAGGATTTTGCACAAGTTTTAATAAAACACTCACCCCTCAATCAACATCATCATTCCACTAACTTTTTCATAAATTTTATTATTTTTTAACACCCACTAATTTTTTAACCAATCAAAATCTTTTAAAAAATCAACAACATACATATCGATACAAATCATTACTATTTCCTACCTAGAAAACCTAAAACGACCAAAAGTTTGATACAAGAATTAAACTTGAACTTGAACTCGAATCGGTGAAACCTTCCACGATCCGCCTACTATGCCAAGAACTTCGATTCTTTGATTCTACAACCGCAACCTAGATTGCAAGTACTTTTTCAGTTGTTAAATTTTTAATCAAGGATTTAAGCCTCATATTTTGTTTTCTTCCTTTCGAATTCGTCTTTCACTCTTGTGAGTTTTGATCAGCCTGAACTGGTACATGAATTGTTGAATGTTGATGGACGTGATTCGATTCTTTAGGGCTGCTAAATTTCTAATTTGATTGAAAGATTGTTACAGGGAAAGCAGCCGAACAACTCAGTGACTCACTAAGGTTTAGGAATTAAGAGGAGTTGATGAAATTATAGATTTTATTTGATAAACCACTTGTTGGTTTTCTGATTTTATACGTGTTAAAGGTTAAAGCCAACTGGGTCCGATGGGGTCAAAGACAAACCGGAGGGAGGTTGTGTGTGCGGGCCCACATACGGGAAACTCGAAAAACACATGAATCCGAACGGTGCTTTATCTCAAAACCAAATGACAATGAAACGTAGCACTTCAACCTTATATGTTGTTCAAGCATTCTCTATATTACCGATGTGGAACAACCACATTCCAACAATATGGTATTTGATACTGTTACAAATCTTACAATTAGACTCTATTAAGGACAGTTCTTCTAGTTTAATTTGATTGGGATAGCCGGATAGGGAAAGCAAGAAGTGTAAAGGAGTAAAGCTTCAGATAGTTCATTGATCATTTGAGTCATCCAAAATTTGTTGATTTCTAATTTCTTTCCTCTTTTAAATTTATTGAAGAGATTGCTCAATTTTACGATTTAGGAGTTTGGAATTATAAATTGAAGATGGGAAAGGGATGACATGTCCCAAGGATGCAAATTATTGCTTGAAGTTTGTTGGATTTTTTTTAATTAAACAGTAATGTAATTTTGAAACTTTTGCTAAATTAGTTTATATAAGTGTAATTATTGTATTAATTATTTGACGAGTGATAGTTTTTTTATTATTTCGGTCTTCAATACTATGTAGAGGGCCCTATTTGAAAATTTTGCCTTAGCATTGAAAATCTCAAGTCCGGCCCTACAGGAAGCGCAGGGAATTGCACTACCAATGGTTGTTGAGCCAAATCAGGTGTGGTAAGCTCCTTCAACGTACGATTAGCGTTGTTTGTCATCTCTACACTCTCTTCTTCTCCTTGGTCGAATGATAACTCACGAAAGTGATCACGAGCCTCACGCCTTAATGCTGAAACGGTCCTCTTAATCTCCGAATCAAAACGATGCAAAGATGAGTTAGTAGCACGGGTGTAGATCATACAGGTGGGTCCACACTAGGGTTAGGAACAAAAAAAACAATAATGAAGTAAAAAAATCCCCGACAACATTGCCAAAATTTGAAAAGAAAAAATTGTCATTGTACCTATCAAAAGAATACTCAAACCTATAATTAATATAATGTATAAGCAAGAGATCAATCCCAGAGAGAAATCTGCTAAATTCAAATATAAGTGTAGTTTAATTGCTAATTAGTAACCAGGGGAATTTTTTTAGTGCAAAATGTAAAGACCGGAAGATTTTAAAATAATATTTTTTATTTAATAATAATTTATAATGGGACAAGTTTGATGAGGGAATTTGGTGAATTAGACCCCTAGAAATATTTCGTTGGGTGATTAGCCCACTTAAATGTTTATTTAGCCGCCTTATGCCCTTTTCAATTTTTATTAGCTCCTTATACCCTGCAACCCTAACCCTCTTCGATCTCACCGTCTCCTTGCATCTGTTCGCAGATCCATCCGTTTTCACGAAGGAGGAGAAGGGAGACGCACCCTCCTTCGTCTCCACAATCCCTTTCAAATCTCCATGGGAATCGCTCTCTCGCTCCCTGTACGATGCCTCCTCGCTCTCTCATTCTCCGTTTCTCTTTCAATGTCTCCTTTCAGATCTCCATTGCAATCGCCCTCTCCATCGCGGAATCTCGTGAAGAAGAAGATGATGAAGGCCGGCGATCTTCGACGTCTGCAGTGGGGAATTAGCTTCGCCGGTGGCCTTGGTGTGGGAGGCGAGGGTTCTGGTGGTTCTGGTGGTGACTAGCAGCGAAAGGAGAGTGAAGGAGAGGAAGGCCGGAGGGATGAGAAAAAGGGCGGCGATGGTAAGTAAAAAAAAAGAACAAGAAATTAGGTTGTACTCTTTGTGAAATTGCTTCCATTTTCTTCTTGTTTATCTATTCGTCTTGCTTCCAATGGTCCCCAATTTTGTGAAATTGCTTCCATTTTCTTCTTGTTTATGTATTCGTCTTGTTGTTGTACTCTTTGTGTATCTTTAGGTTTTCGAAATTAGGGGAAATTAGGGGAAGATTGAGAAATTTGAAGGTGCTGAATAGCTTTGAATTGGGTGAGGTAAGAGTTACATCCAAGGTGTTCGATGAAATGCCTAGATGAATTGAGTTTGTTTTTGTTTATAACTAGAAAAAATTCTTGTAATGTAGGGTTTCATTACAAAAGAGAGGCAGAATTTGGATCCTGCAGCGGCTCCTTTTGCCAGAAATCGTGTTGAGAATGATAGACTCATGGATCATTTGTGAAGGACATTCTATTGGTGTTCTATTGGTACTCATAAATGGTAAAAACTGCAGGTTGTCTCTGAATTTATATTTCTCTAGCACCAACTTTGTAAGTTCCTATTTCATGTTGATCCATTTCTTTCACTTTCTTTTTAGGTATTGAACATGAGATTGGATCGCTGCAGTTGGAGGTTTGTTCATAATCCTATATCAATGTGAATTTTGCTAGTGGATCATCTTAGGACATTTCCCCTTATTTGTACTAGGAATTACAGGAGATGAAACTCATAGTTGAAATAAAGAAAAAGTCTAGGAGTGGAAATGAGGCAAGTGCATCTCTAAACTTTTAGGATTTCAATAGCATGGCCTATACAGATTTTAACATAAGTGACTTTCCGCATGCATATTGCTTTGTTGGCATTCTGAGACCCAAATTCGAGACCTGGATATTGTCATTATATAGCTATCATAAGAATGATTCTATTAACTAGACAAAAACCAATTCTATTAAAATATAGTTCATTTGTTATAACTTAAGAAGGATTCTATTAAGTAGTGCTCCCTGATGTTTTACTTTGTGCTTTTTTTGTACATTGTTGTGCTTTCACAGGCATTCACATCACGAAACAGGAAATATACCATTGGCACTCGTCTGGAAGGATGAGAGGTGTAGTTAATATCTTTTTGATATGGATAGCAAATGAGAAATTCATATTATGCAGTTTATTGGATATATTAATAGGTTGTATATATTGATAGTTAAAACTTTATTATGGGTGAATCTTTTTGTGATTTCTATGGGTGAATGTAGTTTATTGGATAATGTGAATTTTGTGGATAGTTTGTAGCTAATTGGATGTGTATTTTGTGTGAAAGAGGAATTGTTGTTTGGATAATGTGAGTTCTGTGTACGGTTTATGGTTAATTTGGTTTTGTGCATTTGATTTTATTAATTGAGTGAGAGACAGGTATTTGGGTGAGACTACTGACGTGTATTATGGTGGGTGCATGTGAGAGGAACGTTAAGAATGTATTATGGTGGATTTCATTCTTCTGAATTCCATATGTTCCTAGCAATTATGAAAGGTTATGTTTTGTTTTAATAGATTATAACCCCAACTTTTAGTATATTTGTGGAAAATAGTTGAAGTTGCAAAGACTTAAAATATAAAATGGCTTCCAACTCCTAAATGTAAAGACTTAAAATATAATTGGACCCAAGCCCAGAAAAAAGAAAGAGGGGAGATATGTTACGTGATATTTCATATTATTAGATTCTTAGATGTCATCATAAATGCGTCATCAATGAAGTGTAATCATATTTTATGCTCATATGTTATCAATTGTATAATACAAATGTCATCAACAAACAATGTCATCACAAATGATTGAGATCAATAAGGTGTAATCACAAATGTCATCAATGAATAAAAATCATCATTAAAAATATGTCATCAATGAATTTACAGTGATCTGCATTACAATTAATCCTGAATTTTGAGGTTTTAGGATTCGGATTTTAGGGAAAATTGATGAAATTGATTAAATTTTACAATTCAAATTGAATCAAATGTTCCTCCATTCATCGAATTCATGAGAATTTATGAGGTGCTGCTAGACACAGTAGGTTGAATTGAATATGTATTATTTCCTGTTTGCACTAGATTTCAGCTGCAATTGGATTCGATGCCGGAGTGTTCTCCTGCCTCGAGTATTTGGAAGTTGCACCGTGGGCGGAGGATGAGGAAGAAAGAATCACTTCTCTATTAACAAACCTCCACCTCGAAAGTTTCGGTGAAAGTGAAGTGCTTAAGAGGGTCTTTACTGACTATGGTTCTTCGACTGTCGTTAAAGGCATCAACATTCATTCGATTTGAACGAGAAAGTGGGTTATTGATACTAATGGGATGAATCTTAGATGTAGAGCCTGTGAGGAGGACGATTAAATATGTTCTTGTTGCTGCATCTTTTTAGTTGACCTCACTCTTTACAACAATTAGATAATTGCCTACATCTGTTTTTACTTTGCTCTTAAGAGCTTTTTGGGTTGTTAGCAACTACTTTCATGGTTGAAGAAGAGTTCTGTCTACTTTGATGCCACTTTTGAGAAGGTGGAATCTTTATAAATGTTGTATATAATTCTTGGATGGTTATGTCACATTGTATTGATTTTATTGATTCCACATTATATTACTTACATTGATGCATTTATTTTAGTTGATTACATGTTATAATAGGTGTTTTTACGTATACAATTAATATTAATGTCGTAGTTTCAAAAGACTTTGTATTTTTATATGTTTTTTTGAAATTTCCGTTCTCAAGTGATTTACATTAAAATCTTTTGAAACAATTTCCGGGATTCACCTTCCTGCTCTCCTAAGTCCTAATTTTGGCAAAGAGCCAAAATCCAGGCCCTTGCAGACCCGCCACGCCAAGCACCATCTCTCCCTCTTTCTGTTGGTTTTAGATATTAGTATTCCTTACCCCTTTTTAATTGAATCCAAGCTGAATCATAGCACTCTCCATCTCTCCGATTTTCACCTTTCAAACACACTACTTTACTTTCTTTCCCAATCCCACTTCCTCCTTTCCTTCCTCCCTCCCCATTTTGAAAACAAGTTCACCCAACAGCTACTCTGCCTCCGCTTTTCCGAGAACCCCGAGCGCCACCCTTGTCAACCGAGCCACCACATAACACCCCTTGGTTCACTGTTTTCGAAAGGAATAACCACACTCCTCTTCGACGAAGGCGAAGCCGAGCGAGCAGAAGCCCAGGAACACCCCCGGAGCCACCGACGCCGCCATCCCTTCTTCTCCTCCCCTGTTTCCGTTCAAGCTCCGGTAAGGGCTCGATTCTCTCTCCTTTTCCCTTCCTTTCACCGCCAAACACAATAAAAGAGGAAATTTAATCCTCTCCCACTCTCCCTATGACATCTCCGGCGAGAATCCATTCCGACGAGGCAATTTCGAACTATTCCGGGCGGAGCAAGGACCTCGGTGAGCACTCCTTCTTCTTCCCTTGCTTGCCAATTCTATGGTTTCTGGTGTCGGGTTGGGTGGTCTGAGCTGGGCTGTCGACAAGCCTCTACTTTCTCCTCCCTTTTCTCTTCCAGATTTTCGAACAGTGGGTTGATGGGGGAGACGATGAACAGTGCCGCAACGGGTTTGGTTTTCTGACTTTCTTTTTAAGCTGGCCCGGTTCAATGGGTTTGTTTTGAAACAGACCGGTTCGGTTTTGCCTTAAAATTCCGATTTCACATGGGTGTAAATATTTGGGCCTATTGGTTGGATCCGAATTTTAAAAGTAGGACTTGGGCCTTTCTCTCATTGGACCTAATTTTACTTGAAAAATTGGTATAAAATGAGATTTTTAAGACTCTTTCATATCTAATGAAAATATACTCCCTCCGTTAATTAAAACATATCGTTTTAGACATTTGCACATATTTTAAGAAAGCAAATAAAAAAAAAATTACACTTATACCCCTAATTATTACTTTACTTTTCCACTCTATTGAAAACTACAACAAACAAATCTCTAATCATTACAAGGGTAATTTTGAAAAGTGAATACCAAAATACCTAAAACGACATATTTTTCTTAACAAGATTTAACTCCTAAAACGACATGTTTTTCTTAACGGAGGGAGTATTAGATAAATGGAATATAAAATATTATAAAATGTTATTGTTGGGATTTAAAAATATGATACTTGGACTTGGATTTGAAAAAGAAATTGAAAAAAGGTTTTAAATGTTGGAACTTGATTTGAGAAATGGAATTGGACTTAACAAAATTTTAAAAGCGGAGTTTTTGGAAATACCCTAACTTATCGGATTCATTTTGAAATAATGATAAAATAAGCCAAATTAGAGGATAATGTTTTATAAATGGATTTTGGGTCAAGTATGAAGTGGGAAAATATTTCGAAGAAAGATTTATCTAACTTGAGTTTTTAGGAATTTTGGGAAATATTGGGAGAGTATCTTACTTTACCTAACTTGATGATAAAATTTGATAGCTTATGTGAATATAAATTATGATATGTTGATATTGTTATGATATGATATGATATTATAAGATATATATATATATATATATATATATATATATATATATATATATATATATATATATATGACCTATGATGAGATATTAATCTGATAAGCATGATGTTATGATATTGACATGATTAAGTATAAATTTTGATGTGTGATAATTAGACCTGTCAAACGAGTCATTCGGGTCGGGTCACTTCAGGTTCCGGGTAATACAAGTTTCGGTTATTTTCGGTTTGACTCGAACTCGAGTTTGACTGGGTTTCGGGTCATTTCAGATCGATTTCGGGTTGATCAATTTTTTCTTTTTTAAATTAAAAAAAATCATGATTTGATAATTTTGCGATAAATTTAAAATTCAAAAATTTAATATGTTGTTCATAAGTTCTAGTGCTTGTAATTATATTATATCTGATCTAAAATATTTGATTTTTATTATTTCTCGTAATTTTTAATAAAATGTAATAGTATATAAATATCAAAATTTTAAATAATTTTTTAAAATAATTTCATGCTATTAGTAATAAGCATAGAATTGTTTTAATATTTTTTTAGAATTTTTATCTTCTTAAAAAAGTTGTTTTGAAAATGAAAGATCAAGTGATTGTAATTATAAAATGTAATAAATTGGAATGTCCATAAAAAAATTTAATCATATATTTATAAATCAATCGGGTCACCGGGTCAGTTGGGTAAATCGGGTCAATTGGGTCACCGGGTCGAAACTCAGATTGCCTAGAAAATTTCCGGGTTTTCCGGTTCGGGATAGAAAAAAAATTTGGTTCAAAATTCCCAGGTTCGGGTCGGAAATTTTCCGAGCGTTCGGGTCGGGTTGTGTTTTGACTTTTGACAAGTCTAGTGATAATGTTATGATGTGTGAAATATTAATTATGAAGCATGACGTGAAGTATGAGATTATGGTACGCAAGCATGTTATATTATAAGATTAAGAAATATGACTACTGATATGCTCTTGAGTATGAAAGTGTCTCATGATATGATGGTGTGAGATATGAACATGTTCTATATATGAGATATTTCCATGAGATATTGATATTGATGAGATATTGAGATGAGGAAATAATGCGATGAGATATGAGATGTTTGAGATAATGATGATGATGGTGCTACAAATGAGTCCTTTCCGTTTATGTGAGTCATGGTTGTATGCATTAGAACATAGACGTATGCATGTTATATTATGCTTGCTAGGTGACCTAATTGGACCTGCTTGTGATATTACTAAGTTGCTTTTGGATTATGTGCTTCTCCATGTAAGTTTCCTACGAGAGCTTACTCAGTAACCAGGACCTCATGCCTGATGTGGCATATAGTATGTAGGTGTTGCATATCGCATGCCATGTAGTATCATGCTTAGTGCTTGCATTTACCAATGAGTATTTGTATTCTTTGTGCGTTTGGAACAGAACGACCATTATCGTGAGTCTAAGGTCTTTGCTAGGGTCATAGGATGACCCTTCCCATTGGGTTCGTACCTTATCGAGTCTTGTCATACAAGTCCAATTATATGAGCATGATGATGGATATTATCGAGATATTTATATGAACACGATATGGACACTATATGATCTTGGATATGACCTGGTCTCCACGTTTAGGTACGGGTGTGAAGGGGTCTCTACGTCTAGGTATGGGCGTAAAAGTGGTCTCCACCCTAGGCATGGGAGTGGATGAGTCGCCACTCTAGGTATGGGTGTGGTTTTTTAGTGGGATATGCCGCTTGGCATTGTTTGGGCCATTTTCCGTTTTTATGCATTTATATAACTATCAGCATGCTTGTGTATTTAAAATTCCAGTACTGCATTAGATCATCCTTTATTCTAGGTATAAGTGTATTATATGTCATGAGCGAGGTCTTTAGGGCCCGCATGCGTCTCTTGGCCTGACTTCGTGGTTAGTTTTAGGTATTTGATCCTTGCTTGTTCCGTGCTTCCATGAAGAGGTATCCTTTGGAACGTTCAGCTGTCCGAGTGATTCCATTTGCCTTTTGAGACAGTATATTGCTACTATTGTTTTGGTTTTGACCCGGCTCCGCCGTGGCAACTCTATATCACGCTTATTATTTGTCTGCTTTTGAACTAAAACTCGTTTTCCCGTGACTTAGACTCTTAGGATAGGTTGGTCTCCAACGGACCATTCCCAAGTTTTAGGATTCCGAAATCCCTTCTTTCCAACTAACCCTTTGGTTTTAAAACCTCAACTCGTACATGGATTGTAAGATCCGAACGAATGTATCCAACCTTCGAAACGTAACCCGAATATTTATATTCGGACTGTTACACAAAAGGTCAGTCTTTTATCAGAGAGGAATAATAAAAAAAACGTAGAAGAGAAAATTGTAATGAAATATGGAGAAGTGATTCCACCTACAATTATCTACTTTATCCAGTGAATTTGATCATTGTAACTTCTACTTGTTCTTTTTTTCCCTATGAATGTGCTTGTCCCGATCTTATATAGTTACTATTCTCACGAGTCCTAACAACCCTTATTTCTCAAAAAACCCTAACACAAGGTAGGATTTGCAAGGGCCTCGGTTTCAAATCATGATTTGCGGATAAAAAGGATTAAAATGAATTGAAATCGAACATTTCAAATTAAACTCATCCTCAACCTAACAAATCGACTTTGAAACTCATGGAGCGGATTTCAAACCTAAAAATGAATTTTGGTAACTAACTTAGAATAGAGACATCTTCCTCAGGAATTTCAAAAGTCTAATTGATCGAGATAGCGAAAATTGGGAAACTAGCTCTCGGAAACTAATTTCGCAATTCGAAGTCACATGTCGGGATTGAAGACTCTCACTCTCATTCTCCTATGACCTAGCCAAATCTCCCACACACCAAAACCTAGCCGAAATTCTCACCAAAATATGGAGTCATGAGACAATTTGAATTTAAGCCAAAGATACCTCGCCAAAAATGGGTGAGACACCCACAAATCACTTTTTCTCTCTTCCCCTCTTGTTCACTCCACTTTTGATGCAGTGCAATTATCGATGACTCCTGGTGACATTGAGGACAATATGAAGGTTCCGTTCGATGGTCCTATCACTCGTGCAAGGGCCAAGAAGATTCAAATTGCAACTAAAGCCCTTCTTGTCCGTTACCAAGGAACTTTAGAGCAAGGGTTCAGGCCACCCTGGATCACTTGGCTCAAGGTTACACCACCAGCACAAGAAGTGAGCTTGCGTCCATACACGGAGCTCATGAAGACTCGTCAGCACCCTCCATGACACAAGCATACTCGGCACCAACATGGATCACTCGAGACCATCTCATATCGAGTGGGCCAAGAAGATGTCGAGTGGATTGGAGGCCCATATCGAGTGGGCCTTGCTGGATTCTATCAACGCTTTGTCAAAGATTTCAGCCTCATTGCCGTCCCCCTACATGAGCTGACAAAGAAAGATGTGACATTTCGCTGGTCAGACTCACATCAAACGGCTTTCGACGCCCTCAAGGATCGTCTCCCCCATGCCCCAGTGCTGCAGTTACCTGACTTTGCTCAACCTTTTTAGCTCGAGTGTGACGCTTCTGGCACTGGCATTGGTGGGGTTCTGCTTCAAAGCAAGCGTCCCATCGCCTACTTCAGCGAAAAGTTGCGCAGAGCTCAACTATTCTACCTACGACAAGGAGCTATTCGCACTGGTTCGCTGCTTACAGACATGGCAACATTATCTATGGCCTAAGGAGTTTGTGATTCATTCGGATCATGAAGCTCTAAAGTACCTCAAGGGACAGGCCGTGCTCAGTAGGCGACTTGCTCGATGGGTGGAGTTTATAGAGACCTTTTCCTATGTGGTTCACCACAAAAAGGGAAAGGATAATGTGGTAGCTGGCGCGCTATCACGCAGGTATGTCCTCCTTAACCATATGGATGCACATGTGTTGGGTTTTGCTTTAATAAAGGAACTGTATGCTTCTGATAGTTTCTTTAAGACTATATATGCTCACTGTGTGTCTAAAGGTGAAATTGATTCATATTTTCTTGATAATGGTTATTTGTTTAAGATGGGCAAGCTTTGTATCTCATCTTCTTCTATTCGCCGATTGTTAACTCAAGAAATTCATGAATCTAGAGGACATGGAGGTTTCGACAAGACCTTAGCAGGACTTAAGGAACATTACTTTTGGCCTAAAATGTCTAATTATGTGCTGAGATTTGTCAAAAGTTGTGTCACATGTGCTAAGGCTAAATCGAAATCCAATGCTAATGGTCTATATCAACCTTTGCCTATTGCTAATGCACCCTGGGAAGATGTTTCTATGGATTTTATTGTAGGTTTGCCTAGAACTTCTAAGGGTCATGATTCTATCTTCGTTGTTGTAGACAGATTTTCCAAAATGGCTCATTTCATTCCATGTCACAAAACTGATGATGCTATTCATGTTGCTAATTTGTTCTTCAAAGATGTTGTTCGCTTACATGGATTGCCATTATCTATAGTTTCTGATCGTGACTCTAAATTCTTAAGCTCTTTTTGGAAAACTTTATGGTCTAAATTGGGTACAAAATTGCTATTTTCTACTTCTTGTCACCCACAAACTGATGGCCAAACTGAGGTCACAAATAGGACTCTTGGGGCTCTCCTTAGAGTCATGCTGCGAACTAACCTCCGGAGGTGGGAAGACTGCCTACCATTTGTAGAATTTGCATATAACAGGTCTAGGCACTCTGCAACAAAGCTAACCCCCTTCGAAGTGGTATATGGTCGAAATCCACTCACTCCAGTGGACATGATGCCTCGGCCATATAAGGAGAAGGAGAGCTTAAATGCAGCTAAGCAAGTGGACTTCATCAAGCGCTTGCATGAGCGTACCAAGGCGCATCTGGAAAGGAAAACTGCGCAATACAAGGCCGCGAAGGACAAGCATCGCAAGGATGTGCAGTTCAACGTTGGTGATCTGGTATGGCTGCATCTCAGGAAGGAAAGGTTTCCGCAACAACAGAAATCTAAGCTGGACCCCAGGGGAGATGGACCATTCAGAGTGGTTAAGAAGATGAGTCCTAATGCATACACGTTGGATCTCCCTGTCGATAAGTACAGCGTCCATTCTACTTTCAACGTCGCCGATCTATCCTTGTTCGTGCCTGACGATGACTCTGACGACGATTTGAGGACAAATCGAAGTCAAGTGGAGGAGAACGATGCAGTGCAATTATCGATGACTCCTGGTGACATTGAGGACAATATGAAGGTTCCGTTCGATGGTCCTATCACTCGTGCAAGGGCCAAGAAGATTCAAATTGCAACTAAAGCCCTTCTTGTCCGTTACCAAGGAACTTTAGAGCAAGGGTTCAGGCCACCCTGGATCACTTGGCTCAAGGTTACACCACCAGCACAAGAAGTGAGCTTGCGCCCACACACGGAGCTCATGAAGACTCGTCAGCACCCTCCATGACACAACCATACTCGGCACCAACATGGATCACTCGAGACCATCTCATATCGAGTGGGCCAAGAAGATGTCGAGTGGATTGGAGGCCCATGTCGAATACACTTGGTGTTTGGGCCGAGTTCTCTTATTTATTTACTTATGTTATTATTTTATGCAATTTTGATTAATAAGGTGGAATTAATTATATCCCTTCTAGATATAATCCTTGACCACCAAGTTATTAAACTTATATCTTTATTAGGAAATATTTATCTTAGATTTATTTTATTTATCTTTAGATATAATAGATCTATCCAAACCTCTTTCCTTTGCAAGGAAGGATTGGTTAGATCTCCCATAGCTTTTCTATTTATTCATGTTTATGCACTTTGAATTAATCAGATTGAATAGAATTGGAGAACCCCTTTATGGATTAAGGGTTCTTCAATTATCAATCCCAAAGCTACCTTGTTCTTGTTACTTTCGGCAATCGCCATCACAATCATCACCATCACCGTTCGGCAACAATCAACCAAATCCAGCCCTAATTCCTAAACCGCTGCAAGAAGACGAAGAACAACAGCCCTTGGCGCCAGTCACTACCAGGCTCGCTCCCAGCGAGCGCGAAAGCCAGCTCCGTGTGCGCAGGCGCTCGCGCTTGTCCAGCAGCGCTCTCGCTCCCGCTCCCACGTCCTCGCTCGCCTCGCTATCGTCTTCGCTCCGCGTCCCGCTCACCGGCATCCTCGCTCCCTGCGAGCGACGTCCTTCGCGCATCCACATCCGCGCACACCCTGAGGCCAGAAGCCTGTGTGCCGCAGCCTTGCGCGCTGATTCTTCCGCTCTTTCTTTCTGTCGCTATTTCCTAGTTCTAATTTGCTGGAATTTTATGAAGTATAAAACTGTCGCTATTCCAGAATTTTAATCACTTGTTTAAATTGTTCCAAATTCAGGAGATATCAAAGAGCATTGCAAGATCGGGCAAATATACGGCGTGGTTCTTGATCTTGAGCCCACAGGCGAAGGATCGGGTATCCCAAACGTATCAACTTTGAGAAGGAGACAAGCCCCATTCTTATCCATCCACACTTCTCTCATCAATCGTATCCCTTAAGAGATAAGCCTTTGACTCCTTTCTCTCCTCATTCAAACACAAATTCTAACACAAAAACCTTATCCAAAGACTTGGAGATAAGAACCCTAAAAATACATCTCCCTCCCATCTCCTCTTGCTCCTTCCTTTTGCCATGAGAATCTAAGGGATTCCTCCCTTCCCTTGGCTGCCGCCACCAGCCACCACAACCCCACCACCGTCACCTTTCACCACTCTTCTCCTCCTTCTTTTCCCCCTTGTCGAGAGCAACAGAAGCACTAAACCACCTCCATTCTCTTCCACCTTCAAACAAATAACCATGGCTTCCCCCAACAGCCCTTGATGACTTTCAAGCAAATGAAAGAGCCTAGCAGCCCGGAGGAGCTTCCAAGAAGCCATTGAAGACCATTGAAGACCCCCCTTCTTTGTTCTCGGTTTTAGGAGTGGTAACAACTCATTTTCCCTTCACTTCACCTCCTACTAACTCCAAGTCGCACATTTAACACCTCCACATGCATCCTAGGCACACTCGCGCAAGAACTAGCCCAAACGGAGCCTGGGCGAATCTCCATGAGCACACCGAAGGAGAAGAATTATCTTGAGTGAGAATCCTCATTTCTCTCGATTGCTTTGTTTTATGTGTGTGCTAACATGTGGATTGAGGTCAGGGTAAGTTTGGGTGAGAGTTAGGAAGGTTAATAATAACAAATAAGGCCAAACGAGGTTAGTTCAGAAGATTGGAGCCCAGACTCGCCGTCGCGAGTTAGAACATGCCATGGGGTTTCTACCCACCACAGTGAGTGGCTCATGTCACCGCGGTGAGTGAGAGCCAAGGGGAAGCCTTGGAGCTCCCCTGAATTTCCATGGCAAGCTCCCCTTCGCGGAGGCGAATGCCCAGCCCCACGGGGGCGACTTGCCCTCTCGCGACCGCAACACCCTCAGCCTCGCAGGGTGCTCGTTGAGCATGTTTTGCGGTGGTGAAGTCATGGTTTGTTGTGGATAAACACCCCTTTTCTTAGGGTTTTAACTTGAGGAATTTGGGGGTTTTGCTGAACGCTTTCGAAAACCGGATTTGATGTTTTGGGGATTTGAAATGACTGACTTGATGACTTAAACTTGTGTTTTGGAAAATGAATTGTGAATGTTTTCAAAGGTCGGAAGTCCTAACCGTTTGACTCGGATTTCGAAACGGTTTTGAAACTAACTTGGAAATCTGACTCTTCTGGTCACTGACTAGCATGATAATATGAATGTGTGACTAATACCGTGAATGCGTGACTAATGGTATGATATCGTAGTATTGAGTTATGGAATGAGTAGTGTCTTGTGGAATGTTATACATGATGAGATGTTATATATATATGCGTATGATTTGAGAAGCATGCGAGATCGGCTAAGTATATTATGGAAGTTCTTGTGATCCTATGAGTTGCTGAATGATGTATGAGGTGATTTATCATGATGAGTTTGGAAGTATGGTTGATGGGAGTTGTTTATCTATCTGATTGTGTGATGCGTGTGATATATGTGCTTAGGGTAGCCTTAGATGTAGACTCATTATATTCTTGATATGTATCTAGATGATACTCTCTTATTGTGCTTATTGTGTGTCGGGTCTACCATTTTGCTGCTCTACTTAGCTAGGTAAGTTTCATCGAAGCTTACTCAGATTGAACAAAACACTTTCCTACTTATATGTGCAGGATATACTAGGTGTTACATAATCATAATAGCATGAAATGTAGTACCATGCTTAAGACTTGCACTCATGAATGAGCATCCCTGTCCTATATGCGTTTGTAAACACAACGACCGTTATATGTGAAGTAAATAGAGTCTTTGCTAGAATCATAAGACAACCCAATCCCATCGGGTCTTGTCCTGAATCAATCGAGTCATGAGCAACACTTTTACGAGAAACACCTTTATGAGTAACACGTATATGAGCATGATGATTATTATGAGCATGATTATGAGTTGAGCTTGCGGGCTTGATTCAATTATATGGTTATAAATAAATGGCAGTCTCCACCCTATCGGGAATAGGGGTGGTGGTAGGACAGGGACATGCCACTTGGCATTCTGTGTAGATCCATTTAATCGCTTTCTGCATTATATATAAACTATCAGCATGCTTGCATGATTTAAATTCATATCCTGCATTAGAAGCATGATATTAGGAATATCGTATATGTGTGCTTATATGTGAGGACCAGCCAAGTGCAGGCCTTAATATGATCGATCTTATGTCAGTATAATGTTTTTAGGTATGTGATATGTGTGTATGATGATGACATGTATGATCGGCGGGACTTTGTATGGCATGTGAGAGAGAGCTTCTGAGACTCTGACTTCACCACATAAACCTTAGTATTTTTGAGATTTCAGATTTCTATTTTGATCTGGCACAGTCGTGGCACCAGGATTGTATTGGGGTTTTAAACTATAATGATTGGTTCTATGCAAAAGTGATTTTCGTGACTTAGTCCCTAGGATAGGTACAGGGGTGTTAATCCCGGGTCTCCAATGGACCTCACGACATTTTGGGTTCGAAATCCCACTTTTCGCTACTAATTCCTTGTTTTCAAACTTCAGCCGGTACTCGATGCGCAAGATCTGAATGAAGGATTCTATCATTCGAAACGTAACTCGGGATTTCTAATCTCGGACCGTTATAGGATTTCACCTAAGTAATAGCATTAAGACTAGAGATTGACCAAAGTGTATGCACCACCAAACATACGAGTCAATATTTCACACACGTCCAACTTCGTACACATGCAATTAGTTCAATGAGCCCTAAAGGAATATGTTTTTCACTTGGGTCAAGGTTCACTACGAGGAATCTACAAAACCCTAGCAATTGAATGAATCTATTCTAACAAGTTGGAAAAGCAAGAATAAAACACGTCCAATGAATTAAGCACAAAATTAAAGTCAAAGTATTCAAAATGGGATTAAGAACAAGATTCGGAAACTAACGGTTCAGTCGAATAAAGCTTCTAATTGCAGGTGAAACGAAGAGAGTTTAGTTGTACATAATAGACAAGTAGCTCTGAATAAACTCAAAGTGCATAAGATGAACTGAAAACCCTAATAAAACAACCTTAAATACTAAACAAAACTATGTCTTTAACCAAAAGATAGACTAAGCTAATTAAGGATAGGATTTACAACACGTTCGGCGTCGCTCTAATCCGAGGATTACAGCAAGGTTGTCGTGACTGCGACCAACTTTTCATTCCCTTCCTTTGTCGCGGTTGCAACACTTGGCACTCTAGATCGCTCAACAACATCAACATCTTCCAACCTCTTCCTCGTCAGATCCTCAAAGTCTTGAAATCAGCATAAAACAACTGAAATTCGAATCTTCCACCATAATTCAAATCCTAACTAAAATGGATGCAATATGCAACTAAATAGGTTGAATATGCACTCTTAGTAGAACTTCCGTAACTTTAGGTTTTCACCACACAGGACCTAACCTGACACACCCACGGACTTGAGATTTTAAAAATACCACCTGAGACCCAACTCGAGCAGGTTATAGATGTGCGCCAAATTTACCATGTTTTATACTATCTTTTACATCGATTTATGTCCGCATTACATATTTATGGATTTGATCTATACAGAATATGAAGGTCTACACAAGTTTCTGTTTAATTTCCCAGAAATCGGACGCACTTTGGAGCTTAAAGGAAAGTCATGAAGACAAGTTTATGTTTATTTGCAATATATGAAGGTCTACACAAGTTTCTGTTTAATTTCCCAGAAATCGGACGCACTTTGGAGCTTAAAGGAAAGTCATGAAGACATTGGAGAAACTAAGGAAGAGCACAGGATGGTGCAGCTGGGGAAAACGCCACTTTTCGCCTTTCATCATTTTGAATCAAGTTCGGATGTCTTCATGATAGTTGTATCCCTAAAAAATAGCTTTCTAATGCAAATTCATATGCGTCAATCGGACGAACGAGGACTCAAGAAAGTGCATTTCAAGACGGAGCAGAATGCTGAAAGCGCACAGAATTAGTCGACGTCGACCAGACCTGGTTGATGTCGAGTACTTTTTGTTCAACTTGCATCCCAGAAGTCGAGATCGAGCACCAAACGAGCACCAGACCACTCGAGGACACAAAGTCTACTCGATGTCAAGTACTTTCCAGCGACGAGTCTGAGTCGAGATCGAGTGGAGATTCGGATAAGATGTTACTTACCTACCAAGGCATGAAGATCCATCATGAAGAGAAGATATATTTATCCACATTAGGAATTCCTATACTTACTTTAAGAGATTTAATTGTTTATTTATCAAATTTATATCTTAGGAAAGAGATAGATTGATTTAGGATAAAGATAGGATTGTTCTTTCCTTGTTTAGCGGGGATCGAACACTATAAATAAAGCCCTAGGGGGATGGTTTTCAAGGAATCGAAGCCAAGTCCTCTTCGGGCGCAAGGAGAGAGGAGAGAGAGAGAGAGAGAGAGAGAGAGAGAGAGAGAGAGAGAGAGAGAGAGAAGGAGAAGGAAGGAGACCAACGGTTGTAAGTTTTTAGTTTGAGTTTAATGTTAAAGTTAGTTTCTTTTATTATGTTTCTTTTCTAATTTCCTTCTTCTAGGGTTGAAGTGATCCCAACATAGATATGTGTATTTGATTTATGAATTTGTATATTTTTATCATCATCTATCTATGTGCTTAATCCTTTGCAATAATTGAAGAAATTCCTTATTTGTGATATTGAAGCGAAAGCGATCTTATTATGAATTTGGATAGTAATTAGGGTTTATTTGCGAAAGCCGACTAATCCTAATTAAGAAAAGGTAGTAACACTTAGGGTTTATGTGAAAGCATCTATATTCCTATTTGTTAATAACGAAAGTTATTTGATATAAAGCATGCTCTTTTATGTGATTTATAATCTACACATATGTTTATTGTTGGGGTGATCCCTAACCTTGGAAGTTTGCACCTTTATTACTTTATTTCTTTATTTACATTCTGCACGGATTTTACCCGACACCAACCACCATTCCCTCTCCATCCCTCGACATCGACCAAGTCTTAGTCGACGCCGACAGCAACCTTACACCTCTTCCCGCTATTCCCGAACCCCCAAACCAACTAAACCTAAAACCATTGACTTCTCTCCTAAGGACGAACCTGACTCCCCTATAGCGGGGGTCTTGACTATAAATTTATTTGATCGAGAAACCCTCTCGTCAGTTATAAGCCGATCAAAAACCCATTTTACACACTATTATCTATTGTGCACATCAATCTTTCAAGTTTCACAATGAAGAGATAATCGCTCAATAATATATACAATGGTATATCTTTATCCTTAAATCACATTTATACAACACAAAATCGCTCGTTTAATGTAGAGTATTAATGTTCGGGTTTGAAATTCGGGTATTAGTTTGGATAGTTTGTTGAGACAAATGGGCTGGTTGTTAGGCCTAAACATTTTAATATAAATAAGGACGTTTAGACCTTTGTACAATTAGATTGAATGTAACTGTTTTCCCCTCTTACTACGAGCTCTTCAAGCTCTCTCTAATAGAGGTTTTCTCTAATTTTATTTTCTTCTTCTTCTTTCTCTTTTCATCTTAATACATTCAATCAAAAGAATCAATTCACAAAATACAAAGTTAACATGGTATCAGTTGGTTCGATCTTCATTCTTCCACGCTACTTTCTCTTATCGTCGTTTGTTTTGTTTTCTCTGTTCTTTGATCTTCCTAGCTTTTGAGGAAGCTCTAAATCCGAGATAATTTCTTGGTCAAATTGATTCCTATGATGAATTGATCCTGCATCACTCAGATCATCTGAGTAATGTTTTGCCTACGAATAAGCTCACGAACAAAAACTATCATTAATGGCGTCGTTCCGTCGAAGTATCTCGCCTTTCGAAAAACAAGCTTGGCTTTGTTTCTGGTTTTTGCAGTTGTCCAAATCCAGGCTCACATCTCGTACATCAGTGGAAGAGATGCAATAATATGATAATTTTTCTTGGCTCCTTTACTCGATCTATTAATAAGGAAATCGCAGAATCTATTCTTTATTTTCGATCTGCTAAGTTGATCTAGAAAGATTTGGAGACTCGATTTGTCTGATCCAATCATACTCGGCTTTATCAGGCTCAACGACATATCCATTCAATTCATCAAGGGAATCTTTTGGTCAAAGCATTTTTTACAAAATGCGAATTTCTGTGGGATGAAATTTCACTAGCTTGTTGAAGGAAGAGTGTGTTCTTGTAGTTCAAATGCTGCAGTTCTTTCTCTTATTGAAGAACAACAAGGGGCTTCATGAATCATTTGCTACTATCTGTGCTCGGATCTTGTTAATGGATCCTCCTTCGTCGCTTAATCTTGTATATCAACGCGTTAGTCAAGAAGAGTAACAACATGGCCTCAACAATTCGACTTCTTCTATTGATGTTGAGTCCACTACGCTTGCTTCTAGCTCTTCTGGTTGCAAAGGGAATAAATGTGAGTCTTGTGGTGGCTCTTTGGGCAAGAATAGATCTAGTGGAAAACAAACTTACTTCTGTGACCATTGCAATCAAACACACTAGCCACACCATGGAAAGGTGTTGGAAACTTCATGGATATCCTACTGATTTGAACAACAATAAAGTTGTAGTGAATGTGACACATGATAATCCCGTTGGTTCTGCATCTTCAATTGCTTTCTCATCACGCACTTTGACACTTGCTCAATATTCTTATTTACTTGCTCTTCTTCGAAATCAACAGTCTAACTCCCAAGACTCTTGTGCTATGCTTCTAATTCTCTTTCTCATTTTTTTGCCTCAAATTGGAGTCTTGATAGTGGTGCAATTGACTACATTACATCTCAGCAATGTACACCTTCTTGACTCTTTTCTCCAGTTTCGGCCACTAAGACATTATTTTACCTAATGGTAACTTGTCTTCCATTTCTCATGTTGGATCTTCCACATTATTGCCTAATATTCCTCTTTCTGAGGTTCTCTTTTTCTCTGAATTTCGTTTCCATTTAATGTCAATTAGTAAATTGACCAAATCTTTATATGCCACTGTTTCTTTCAACTCACAGTTTTGTTTTCTTTAGGCCCCTTCTATGAAGAAGCCAATTTTAATTGGTAAGGAAGACAAAGCCTCTATGTGGTGCACCATTCTCTCTCAAAAGATCATATTGTTGGAGCTTCTAGTGGTACTTCTTTAGCTTTTGTTTTTAATAAAAGTCCTAAGCTATCTCATTGTAGACTTGGGCATGTTCCTTTCAAAAAACTTTGTCATTTACCATTCATGGAAAAATTTGTAAAACCTACTCATATCTGTCAGGTTTGTCCAAAGGCAAAACAACATAGCTTGTCATTTCATACTTCTTCTTCTGTTACTTCTAATGCTTTTGATACGGTACACATAGACACATGGGGGCCATATAAATGTCCTACATATGATGGTTTTTTTTTCCTTACCATTGTGGATGACTTTACTCGATACACTTGGATTTTTATTATGAAACACAAGAGTGAATTTTACAGTGTTATTACCAAATTCATTGACCTTGTTAAAACATAATTTGTTGCATCAATTAAAGTCCTTTGCTTGAACAATTCTACTGAAATTTTTTGTTGGCAATGTTTCTTCTCTTTTTCAATAACTAGGCATTGTTTATCAGAGCTCATGTACACAAAGGCTCCGTTTGGCAAAATAAATCTCATGGGCTAGCTTATTGGACCTTTTGATTTTGCTATTCTATAGTTGTAAATGAAATAAATATAATATTTTAGTTTAATTAGCTTTTGGAATGAGAGTATTTCAACAGCGACTCACCGAAGCTTTTCAGAGCTTATGATTTTCTATTCACAAGTTTCCGTCAGCTACTCCAACCGCTAGGTTTACCAACCATCATACTAGCTTATTAACATATATTTAATACAACTAATTCATCAGCTTTAGCTACCCCATCAGCTTCAACTACCCCATCAGATAGTATTTTGTCAAACGGGGCCAAAGTCCCCAACAAAATGGAGTAGTTGAACGAAAGCACAAGCGCCTTCTTGAGGTTGCTCGAGCTCCCATGTTTCAGTCTCAGCTTTCTCTCCCTTATTGGGGTCATTGTGTCATGACAACAACTTTTTTTTTATCAACGGAACTCCACTTCCCTCTCTTAACAACAAGACACCCTTAATTTTTTATTTCACAATGTCCCTGATTACTATATTCTAAGGAATTTCGGGTGTCTTGCCTTTGTGAAAACATTGAACCCAAGCAAGGACAATTTCCATCCTCGGTCTGACCATTGTGTGTTCATTGGGTATTCTTCTTTTAAAAAGGTTTATGTTGTTGTTATCATTGCTTCTTAAAAAGTTTTCTACTCTACAGATTTGGTTTTCCATGAAAATCACTTCCTCTTTTTTTACATCAAAAAATTTGGTAACTCTGTTACCCTTTCTTCCTTGGCCTCTGATTTTCCAAATCATATTTTTCTTCTTGCAACTACATTTGTCTATCCTTCAAGTGACCAATCCTTGTCACTTGATTCTGATTCTTCACATTTAGTTCTTGAACCCATTATTCATCAATCAACAAGTGTCCCTTCTGATATGCCAATGCCACTTGAACCCATAAGAAGGTCCACTAGAGTCTCCAGAGAACCTGCATACCTGAGAGACTATGTGTGTTTCGATATAGCTCAATTGACCCCACTGGTTAATTTGGTATTCTCCCATACTCTCCCTGCTTCTGATTATTCATTTCATACTCTCCCCACTAGTTAATTTTTATATTGAGGCTTCACAAGATCCAAATTGGATTTTGGAAATGAAAAAGGAAATAAATGCATTACAAGCTAATGGCACTTGGGTTTGGCAAATTTACCTCCAAGAAAGAAAGTTGTGGGTTGCAAGTGGGTCTTTAGAGTTAAACTCAAGGCTGATGGCACACTTAAGAGATATAAAGCACATCTTGTGGCCAAAGGTTTCAATCAGAAGTATTTCATTGACTACCTTGAGGCGTTTTCTCCAGTTGTAAAAATGGTCACTATTCAATGTATCTATCAGTTGTAGCTTCAAAGAAGTGGCCAGTTTATCAAATCGATGCGAAAAATGCCTTCCTAGTTGGGAAGCTTGATGAAGAGGTGTTTATAAAGATGCTAGATGGTCTTCCTAATCTAGAAAAATTGGTTTGTAAGAAATCTCTTTATGGTTTCTTATGCTTTGATTTCAAAGGGTTATGTGCAATAAAAAAAAATGATTACAACCTCTTCACCAAGTCATCTTCTAGTTCTTTCACTGCAATAGCCGTATATGTGGATGACCTTCTTGTGACTGGATCCAACCATACTGAGGTTAATAATCTCAAATTATATTTGGATTCTGAGTTTGGCCTCAAGGACTTGGACCTTCTTCATTACTTCTTGGGTCTTGAAGTTTCCTATCTTTATTTAGGAATCGCCTTAATCCAGCAAAAGTTTGCTCAAGAGCTTCTTCAGGATGCAAATATTGGTGATCTTCGACCTATTTTTCCTTTGAATTGCAAGCTGCAGAAATCTGAAGGTTCTAAGTTGAGCAATCCCAAGTTAACAAGGGCATTACACTGAATGGTTGTGATCATCCAAAGTTAACAACTTATTCGGATTCAGACTGGGCCTCTTGTCCAGTTGTTAGACGTTCGTTACTAGTTATGTCCTTCTTCTTGGCGACTCTCCTGTGAGCTGGAAATCAAAGAAACAAAGTGTGGTTTTCAGGAGCTCTGCTGAGGCGGAATACATAGCAATGGCTTAGGCAGCAGCTAAGGTTACTTGGATGGTTCAATTACGGGATGATCTTGGTTTAAATTTGCTATCTTCTATCACCCTATATTGTGATAATAGCTCTACCCTTCAAATAGTCAAGAACCCCATATTTCATGAAAGGACAAAACATATTGAAATTGATTGTCAGTTTACTCGTGAAAAAGTTATGGAAGGACTTCTTCAGTTATCTTACATCCCCACGGTTGAACAACTTGCTGATTTTTTTTACCAAGGTTCTACCTTCTACACAACAAAAGCTTCTTCTATCCAAGCTTGGAATGCTTCCTGGTGGTTCACCTTCTGCGGCTTGGGGAGGGGGGGGGGGGTAGAGTATTAATGTTCAGGTTTGAAATTCAGGTATTAATTTGGATAATTGGTTGAGACAAATGGGCTGGTTGTTAGGCCCAAATATTGTAATATAAATAAGGCTATTTAGCCCTTTGTATAATCAAATTGAATGTAACGGTTTTTCCCTCTACTTCCGAGCTCTTCAAAATCTCTCTAATGGAGGCTTTCTCAGATATGATTTTCTTCTTCTTATTTCTCTCTTCATCTTAATACATTCAATCAAAAGCATCAATTCACAAAATACAAAGTTAACATTTAATTAGATAATGTCATTAGATCATTGTTTATGAGAATTCAATAGTGTTTTTTTTTTTTGTAAAACCGCTCAAAACTAAAAATACTCTCTTTGATCGATGACCTAGCCGCTGACACTGACAAAGCACATACACCATCTTCTTCTTCAACCTACCACCATCACCAACCTCCTCCTACACATGACATTTGCCAGCCTCTAGTGCCACCACCTACGGCCTTCGCTACCGCCCTCTGTCGTCGGTCGATTGGCCGCCGCCATGGGCTGTTCCTGGGATCGCCGTCTACATCATGCTAGACATCGTCTCCCTCCCCATGGCCACCGATACTCAAAGTTTTGATTTCAACCGTTGCTTCGATGTCACCATCCATCTACTGCGCTCTTGTTTTTGTCGCCTCGAAGTTGGAATCCGCCATGTTCGAGTGTTCTTGATGAATTTGTTTCCACTCTCCTTTGCGGTGGTCTTCGACCACCCGTCTAATTCCATCCCCCCACCGCCACTCGCAGACCACCTAACTCGGATCCACTGGCCACCACCATGGCCATGGGCGCCACTTCCTCATCTTTCTCTTCTTTGTGCTGGTTTGCCGCCGGCTGGTTTACCTCTGCCAGGACATTTTTCGTGGTTCACTTCCGTCTTGGATTGAGTTGTGCAAGGCTTCTTTTGTTTTAGTGCTTGCCCACTGCCTTGCCGCCCATTTTTCACAAAAAAAAAAGTCTTTGAGACTTTGGGTTCGTTTTCTAACCGACTTCTAACCTCTTAGCATGTTTACTATTGTTGTTTATTTATTCCTGTCACGTCTTGTACGTTACCTCTATTTTGGTTTACTCTTGTGGTAGCCTATTATGATCTTGTTATCGTCCATGAGGTTGTGAGATGGGTTTTTAGTATTTGTTTTGACAATGGTATGGCTAGAGGTTTGGTCTGCGGGTTGGTGTGCTTTGCTTTTCTTGCTTTAGTACAGGTTTCATGTGAACGGTGGCTGGTTTGTCAAGTTAGTAGACGTCATGGAAATGCAATCGATACCTACTGATTCTGTTTAGAGTCCAAGTTGAGGTGTCCGCTAGTGATCCCTAGAGTTCTCTGTGTGCGTCTCCTGTTTGGCTGGTCGGTTCGTTGGTTCTACTAGCTTGTAGGTTACAGTGTAGATGGCATGTACTTTATTTTTGCATTTTCCTTTCAATCATTTGCTTTTTGTTATTTCCTTTCAGTCATTTGCTTCTGTTATTTGATTCATGTTTTACATGATGATTAGTCTATCTCCCGACTTGACCGGGCTCTCGGTTTATCTAGGCTTGTCTAGAGAATCGAATTTCTTTCCTTGCTTAAAAAAACATTTTTTGTATGTATATAGAAAAATGTTGTTTATATTATATGTCTTCAGAATAATAAGTATCTCTCCTCACCAACTAAGCTAAGTTGTATTAGTAAATTCATACTATATGTATCTAGTGCATTAAAAGTTAAAACAATGAAACTATAGCGCTTATAAAGGATAATATTGTCATTTCATCTCCCATAAATAGAATTTAAGGGAGATAAGAGTATGGATGATGGTGTAACTTGTTAACTTCAATAAATTTTTATCTTCCATACATCGTTTTTTAATTTGATTTTTAAAAAAAACGGAAAGCAATTAGGATGAACTATTCATGATTGGTAGTCCATCCTAGGGCATCCTTCAGATGAGAACCTTTAGTTTAATTAAGATCTTTGGTAGGGGTAGAGATTGTATGACCTAAAAAGGACAATTTATCTGCTAAACTATTAACTTTCCTAAACACGTGACGGATATGGACTGTCTGGAAACAATAGAGGCCCATCAAGGAGTCAGAAATGATCATTTAAATACCCTTTAGTTCATTAATAATGCAAACGTTATCGTCTTCTATCTCAATGTTCTAGATATTTAGTTCTAGTCATGGTTATTAGAATCGCGATCCGGATCGTACGATCCTAACGATCCTACGATCCTAGGAAGAGTTCTGATCCGGATCGCTTGTACATACTCGCTTATACTAGAATCGGGGGTGGGATCGGTAGGATCGGCTAGGATCGGTAGGATCTTACGATCCTAACCGATCCTAGTTTTTTCAGGTATTTGTAAAATTAGACCCATCCAAATTTTATTCTACAAAGCCCATGTCGTTATTTTGATGAAATTAGGCCCATTTCTATTTTTTTTTAATTTTGTTTTAATTTTTGGGGACATTAAACCCTAAAATTTCTAGATGTCATTTGTTTTCTCAAGTGCTCAACCCTCAAGTCTGTAGCGGTGCGGTGAACCGGTGAAGTGAAGTCTGAGGTCCTGAACTCTCAAAAAATGATGGTGTTTGTTTTAATTTTGGGGACATAACTTGTACTGAAGATGAAGCTATTGAGATAAATGATGGTGATGATGTTGATGATTTCCTTGAGAGAGATGTTGAAATTGTTTATGATGACATCACAAACTAGAGATGGGAGGAGGAATTTCTAATGTCTACGAGTGTTAGCCAGCACCTATCACATTGACATTCCATAACAATCATGTGATGTGGGATGTGGGGTTTTATTTTTTTTGTTAATCTTGTTTCTTAGACCATTTTTAGTTTGATTTATGGATGTTAAGTGACTTATTTAAATATTGTAAGTATACTATTATCCCTTTTGACATATTATCCTTGACCAATTATGAATGCTAAGGAGTTATTATTGGCATATGTTAGTTACTTTATTTAAAGGAAGAAATTACTAGTTTTGTTTAAAAATTAAGGTATTTGTTTGGTATGACTTATTTATATTTGATTTTTTTTAATTTGACTTTCACTTTTTGCTAGGATCTTACGATCCGATCCTACGATCCGATTCTAGATCATTGCATCGATCCTACATTAGGATCTCGATCCTAAAAACCATGGTTCTAGTGCTCTACGAATTCCGGCTCTCAAAGTTGTGACCTCGGCACTAATAACCGAGCATGATGGGATACTTGTGCCCTTCATTGAGACACATTTTGCTTCGTGATCCCAAATTACAAAGGCGATCGTAGAGTTTTCCTTGTCCCAAACAGATCCGTCAAATTTTAACGTGAAACCTAATCTTTTTTGTTTTTCCCATTTAATCCCTTTTTTCCTTCTGTTTTCACCCCCAGATGAGTTGTTTGGATGTTTAAGAGTTAGTATTATGTATATCTCGTCATATTCACTCTTAGTTGTATTCCAATTGAGAATTTATTGTTTGATGAATTTTTATTTTTTTTTTATTTTAAATGTAAATATATTGAAATCAGAAATGAAATATATACAAGGTTTCCAAAAAAGCCTTTAGCTGCCCCAAGATAGGATCCTGGGAGCACCACTATCATGAGTAAGGCTCATATCCTAAGGTAGGCATTAGGGTGTAATGGGCTAAGCCCTTGTACGGTTCCATTCTCTTCAAGCCAAAGCTATCGGAAGTCGGACACGCACTCTCATGAGTAGTAGGATGTAGCACCCCTTCGGCTCGGCCATCAAGGTGCTACACCTTACCACTCAGAGCACCCTTAGACAATTTAAACAACCAAGGTCATTCCTAAGTTTTACAAAAAACCATTCGGTCCTTACAAGCCTTTTTATAGCAGGGCAATGAGGTACAAAAGGTTGCCCATTACGTGGATCACCGAGGCTTGAGCCACCTCACTACTGCTAGCATATCCCTTTTGTTGTGAGTTTGAGGAGTGGTCTATGACGTCCATAAGCCTTCAATTGCTCCCTTCCTACTCATCATGAAGAAGACCATGCAGTAGCTCAGGGGTGTTGCTGAACTTAAGGCCAAAGTTGTGATTGAGGACCTTGTATATATGTGTCTTGATAAGGTGGATGATTTCTTCAGCCCGCCATGTCTTGTCTCCAAAGGTTTTGTCGTTCCTTGCTTTCCAGATGAAGTATACAGTTGTGGCTAGCCCCACTCTCTTTGCCTTTGAATGCCATCATCTCCCTTTGGCTTCCTTTTTTAGCCATTTAAGTGCACTTTGTAGGGTGGACATACTCCTCCAAATTCCCAGCCATCCTCTTATCTGCAACCAAATATTAGAGGAAAAATCACAAGCGAAGAATAAATGTTCATGTGATTCAGAATTGTGATTACATAAGACACAATGTATGTCAACTTCCCTTGGTTTGTAGAGATCCTTTGTTGCCAGTCTCCCCTTTGCAGCTAGCCAGAGAATGAAGGCATGTTTTGGGATAATGTGTTGGTCCCATACTACTGAACTCCATGTAGGTTTTGGAACCTTTCTTCTGAAATGCTCATAAGTCACACCAATCTTGTATTGTCCTTCTAAGGACCATGAATTGAAGAGTTGTATAGCTCCATCTTCGGACCCTGCAGAGGTTAGAATCTCATCCCTAATTGCTAATAGCTTTTTGATTAGTGGGGAATCATTGGTTTTGTGAGCTGTCCAGGCCCAGACGCTGTTTTGGCGTAAGTATTGGTGGTGGATCCACCTCACCCATAAACTATCTTTCTTCCTAACAATATCCCAGAGGACCCTAGACAGAAATGCTTTGTTCCACTCTTTAAGGTCTTTTAATCCTAACCCTCCCTCGGATTTAGGCAGACAAAGGTCCTTCCATTTAATTCTATGAGATTTCCAAAGGAACTTTGCACAAAGCCTATTTATTCTATCAATTAGAGTAGTAGGGGAGGGCAATACAGAAAACCAGAAAGCTTCAATACCTTGGATCACAGCTCTAATCAGTTCAACCCTTCCAGCATATGATAAAGTCTTAGAATTCCAATAACTGATATTAGTTAAGATCTTATCTAAAAGAGGGGAGAATTGAGAGATGGTGAGCTTCCCTGACGAGATGGGGATCCCCAAGTATCTGAATGGAAAACTTCCTTGACAGAAACCTGTTCTTTCAGATAGATATACCCTGTCTTCCTCTTTGGCTCCTGCTAGAAAGAAGGAGGATTTTGTCGGGCTAACCTCTAGTCCAGACACTGCAGTGAAGTGTTCTAGTGAATCTAGAAGCACTCTCATGGATTCTTTGTCCCCTCTTGAAAGGAGTATAAGGTCATCTGCATAGGCCAGATGGGTAATCTGCAGGTGGTCACATTTTGGATGAAATCTGAAGTTTGGAAGCCTTGACCTGCACTTGAGTACTCTAGAAAGATAATCAGCTGAGAGGACAAAGAGGAGAGGGGAGATGGGGTCCCCCTGCCTCAGACCTCTCTTCCCTTTGAACATTCCATGAAGGCTGCCATTGATGTTAATAGAGTAGGATGTGGTACAGATACATTCTAAAATCCATTTTATGAACACATAAGGAAAGTTGAGACTTTTTAGCATTTGTTCAATGAAACTCCAGGAGATAGTGTCATAAGCCTTTCTAAGATCTAAATTGAGAATGCATCTGGGGCTTATTCTTTTCCTAGTGTATTTCCTTATCAATTCTTGTAGTAGGAAAATATTTTCATTCATCATCCTTCCTTCTATAAACCCTATCTGAGCAGGTGATACCAACTGTTTCAAAACAGGCCTAAGTCTAGCTGCCAGCACCTTAGAGATCAATTTATATGTAACATTACAGCAGGAAATCGGTCTATAGTCACCTACACTATTCGCATTAGGATGTTTGGCTATAAGAGAGATGCTAGTGTGGTTTACCTGTTTTAAAATCTTACCCGAGAGGAAAAATTCTTTTACAGCATTACATACTTGCTCCTCTGTTGTACCCCATGTATCTTTGAAAAATTTGGATGTGTAGCCATCCGGGCCCGGTGATTTTTCATCTCCAATGTCCCACAAAGCTTCCTTAATTTCCTCATCTGTCACAGGCTTTATGAGATCTGCATGACTGTCCTCTTTAAGCAAAACACCTCCATTTCTCACAAATCTTTGGTCTATAGCATCAGTGTCCTTTTCAGTTCCTAGGAGCCCTTTATAAAACTGTTCAAATTGCCACACCATCTCATCCTGGGACATGGTTTCAGAGCCATCTTCCTTGACCAATGAGCTTATGTGGTTTCTTCTCATGTTCTTCCTCATTAGGCCATGGAAGTACGCAGTGCATTTGTCTCCCTGGAATTTGTGCCTTGCCTTAGCAAGTTGTGAGTTAAACCTGAATTCTGCTTCTCTCAGTCTTCTTGCCTTCTTTCTTGCACTATCCATTATCTGAAACAATTCATCAGACTCAGAGTTCTCCGTATATTCCAGGAAGGCCCTCTCATATTCTGCTTCTGCTTCATTTGCCCTTGTATCTATTCTAGAATAGTGCTGCTTATTCAAAGCTTTCAGGGGAGCCTTGAGTTTTTTCAGCCTTTTGCATAGCAAGAATTGAAGTGATCCTCTATCATTTATATCCCAATTCTCTCTTACTAGCTGTTGGGAATTATCATGCTGAGCCCACATATTTAGGTACTTAAAGGGGCCCTTCTTCCTGGGCTGCTGTTCTAGAAGTTCAACCACCACCTGACAATGGTCATAGAAAGCTTTGGGTATGAGGTAAGTGGCTTTGCAATAGTAATTCAAGGTATCCCAGGCATCATTAACCATAACTCTGTCTATTTTGGTAGCCTTCTTCCCCTGAAACCAAGTATGCTCCAAACCACTGCTCACGGCATCTTTTAATCCCAATTGTGCACAACAATCCCACAAGTCAGCTATTTCATATGCAGATACAGTCGTTCCATTCCTCCTCTCACATGACCTCATCACTGCATTGAAGTCTCCTTGTATAAGCCACGGGCCCTGCCTTTGAGTGCATTCAGTAATCAAGTCCTCCCACAAAGTTCTTCTCTTCACAACTGTGTGCAGTCCATAGACTTGTGCAAATTCAAAAGTTTTACCAGAAGTTCTACATCTCAACCGGCCAGTTATCATTTGTTCTGTTGTTCTACAATGCACAAAGTCCACTCTATTAGGGTCCCATACAATCACAATTCTACCAGCTTGGCTATACTGAAAGTTATGTTGGAAATTCCATTGCCCAAAACTTTTATTCATTATGTCCTCTAACTTTCTTTCTTGCAGCTTTGTTTCCAGAATTCCCAAGAGAGCTATATTTTTCTCTCTCAGAAATTTTTGAACAGCTTTGTGCTTCGGGGAGCTGTTAAAACCCCTTACATTCCAAGTACCTACTATCATTTAGGCCTCTTTCCCAGGGTGCTAGGCCCTGTTTCTGTAGTTTGTCCACCTTCTTTCTCCCTGAAATCAGCTCCTGTTTCCTCTTCACTGCTTTGAGGCACATTATTGGAAACCTTGTTAATCCTCATGCTTTTGAAAACTATTTGGTTCCTAAATTACCAAATAATTTGATTTTTTTTAATAAAAAAATAAGGGTAGCTAAGGTTGCAGAATTTCTATATCTAAAAAAAGCCCTTCAACTATTAACGTATCAAATAAAATTATCCATAACTTTTTAGATATGCAATAAGTCACGGGTTTTACTTATCTAAATAAAAAAAAAAGGGGGGGTTACGATCAACACAGTGAAAATCTCGTACAATACACGGTGTCGGTCATGATTTCAGAAATCGTACGAATTATCTAAACAAAACTAATATAATGGAAAAACTCTTATTACTACAACTTCCAAAACCGTGGGGATTTTTTTAACAATATTTGTATCTTATCCTCTCTCACGGTTTGTCAAACAGTAGCCAAGTTAGTTTCCCACGGTTTTCAAACTATGATAGCAAATATATTAATGATTTTTAAAATCATAGCAATCACCGTATATTTGGCGGTATTTGAGTGTATAAAGTAAATCGAAAAAAAAAAATTTGAGTGCACTCAGCAACTCACTGACAAAATCTGCTTATTTGACCACGTGACGCAAATATAGTGGTCACTCCAACATAGTTGGAGGACAAATCTAAATTCAGATGCAGACTAATTTAATGATTAACTAGGAATACAAATACTCCACTTAAACGTCGACTCTCCGTAATGGAATAAAAATCGTTTTCATGCATTAATTGCTTTCATAATTACACTTGTTATTGTTAGTAATAAGGGTGTGTTTTTTTTATTACTATGATAAACAATGGTGTGTTTGGATTCCAATTATAAGTCAATTATAATTATAAATATTTAAATAATATTTGTTAACTCATTTTGCAATATATTTAAAATAAAGTAAATTAAAATATATATATATATAGATATATAATGTTAATTAATTATAAGGAGTATTAACTATTAAGTTTAGAATTAATGTAATTTAATTCTAAACTTTACGTAATAATGAATGTTTTATTGACATAAGATATTTTATTTAAAATTTACTTTATTTTAAACCATTTATAAAATAAATAGTTCAAACAGCATTAAAATTTGAATTATAATAAAAATTCATTCCCCTAGTCTTCTCTTTGGCTAAAAAAGAGATGCCCAATGAATCAATGTGACGTTATTTAAAAAAAAACAAAAAAAAAACTGAAAAAGAGATGCCCATTATTATGATTGATAAGGTTATCTCTTCCTATTGCACTCACTTTGTTATCCCAAAAGAAAATCCTCACTTTTATAGTTTTATTTATAGGTAATTTACGTAAAACCTTTATCTAGATTACTTTGTAAAAGTCGAACATTATAAATAAAAATTCTTCAAATGGCTTTTTTTTATATAAATGGTATAAAAAAACACTATATCCAACTGCGTAAATTGATCGATAAATGATATTCTGGATATTTCACCTTTTTGCCATTGCTTATAAGAGAAAAGGGGATTTGGGTGTGAAATCGCTAACCGATCAAGTGAAATATGATTATATTTTGAGTGAGGCTATTGACAAGATAGTGGAATGACTATTGACAAGACAATTTTCATTAAATTTCACAATAAGTCCTTTTTACTATTCATCCAATCTGACTTTTCTCCCCCAAATCTCCCACTATCTCTCCTCCTTTGCCTCCGCCGGCCAGACCACCTCTTCATCAATGAAACAAAGACTAACCGTAACTGCGTGAATTCACAGATCAAAAACATTTAATTTCAATCCAATTAGGTAACTGCGTGAATTTGATAATCTAAGCCAATACAAATACAAAGACTAACCGTAATACAGTAATATTGATGAATTCACAGCAATTCATCATTGAAACAAATCAAGCAATCAATACCAACCCTAGCTAGCAGTAATAATAATTTCCACACCAAAAACTAACCGTAAAAGCAAAATGGCAATTAGATTAAATTTATGTTGTTAAAAATAGCCATTTTAGCATCTATTAGCAAGATAATTTTGAATAAATTATGCATAAGTCAAACCTAAAAACCCTAACCTCTAATGAGCTTATCCAAAATAATCTATCGAACAAATTGATTTTCGTTGAAATCAAGAGGATGTGTAATGCGTTATCAAAATAACACAATGTCAAATTAAAAAAAAAAACTAATTAGGATTTGAGAATGAAACTGGCCAATTAATTAACTCAAGGTAGATTTGGGTTTACATTAATACATATGGTGGCCGGTGGCAGTACTGGACTAGGATGGAGGGCAGTTAACGATAAGGGTGATTGGTGGGTGGTGGTGGTACGTGTTGAGGAGGAGGATCGGTGGTCGGCAATCAAGTTGATGGTCGGTGGTTGGCGGTAGTCGATTGATAGTCAAGTTATAGTCTGTACGCCGGCGGGGTGTGAAATCTTTGAAGACATTGGTTTTTAATGGATCTTCAACTTTTCAAGGGAATTTTTAATGGTTTTTTTTTTTTAAATTTAGGGCATTGGTTTAATTTATGTGAATTAGAATAAAGGATTGAAATCTAGTCAAAATTAGGGTGAAAAATGAGAGGGATTGGTTGAGATAGATTGAAGTGAAAGCGAATGAGAGGAATGATGCATGGTATGAATGAGAAGGACCTTGTACAATTTACGAAAGATTATCTTGTCAATATCCCTTTTTGCATCTTGTCTAGAGCCCTTGTTATATTTTATAATGGACGATTTTGTAAAATGACCCAAATTAGGGATATATTTAGAAAATTTATCCTTATTTTGTAGACTTGCTAATAGAGTCAACTATATCAAGTGCAATTTATAAAGAACTAGTATTCGGTACTCGCCCGTTGTGCGGTTTTTAAATAAATTTTATTATATAAAATATCTTTGAATTAATATAAATTAGTACTCCATATAAAGTAAATATACAATTTTCAGTTGTGTTATGTTTTTGAGAATGTAAACATTTTTGAATCTACATTAATCATATTTGTTCTCTTATTAAAACATTTTTGTGATATTATATAATTTAATTTATTAATTGATATAGATTAAAAAAAAGATAATACCATATTAATATAGAATATGACATGTATGCGATATTAATGCCATTTTGTGATATCATATAATTTAATGTATCTTGGTGATTCTAGTTTTAGCTATTTTATTTTTAGTTTCTATTAGGTTACTTCCAACTTTAAACAACTCACCCAATTTTGAACCAATGACCTCTTGCCCCAGTGGTAAGAATGAGGAGTTTTCTTGTGCCTCACTACCATGAGGTCAAGGGTTCAAATCCCACTAGAAGCAATTTGTGCTTGAGTGGGTACTCATGTCTTGGTTTGCCTTGGCATGGGTTAGCCTGTCTTGCGGCTTGCCGCTTGGATTACTCGGCTCGAGTGCTTTGCAGGCTAGTGCTCGACCCGTGGAGGACTAGTCGATAACCTCGGAACCTCCACGTCATTAAAAAAAAACTCACCCAATTTTGATGTTAAAAATATATTAACGAAACCCGAGTATTCCTTTATTAAATCCGGTCATACGTGACAAAATTAAATGGATAAACTTCATAAAAGATTTTGGATTTTGTTGTTGCATTTGTGTTTATTTTCACCTAGGTTACTAGAAATACTAATACAACCTCCCAAAGATGTCCTTACACTTAATCCATCACCTCAGTCAAAATTGTATTGGCACTCATCCATCCATTGCCCATCAACACAGTGGCGGAGCTGGGGCCTGGGGGGATGCTCAGGGGTGCTCGAGCACCCCCTGGATCGGAAAAAAATAAAAAAAAATAATAATTTTTTCGCATATATTTAGTATTTTTAAGGTAATATAATACCTTTAAATGATATTTGAAACAAAAGTGTCGTCTAGCTTAGGTGGTAAGGGAAGGAAGGGAGAAAGTAAGGAGAATCAAAAGGTGTTGGGTTCAAATCCCACTTGCTTGACTTTTTATTTGTTTTACTCTATCATTAATTCTTCTTAATTTCTCTTTATATTTTTTTGTTTCTATTAACCATTTCATTAAAAAAATGTCATATTTATGTTTAATTACATATTAAACCGTTTCTTTCAATATTGGTTTAAAAATAATTCTTCATCATTTTTATCTATATTTTTTGTTTCTCTTCTATTTTTTTGGTTACTCTCAAATATTTAAATACAAAAAAAAAATCATTAAAAATAACAATTTTAGTGTTTTTTCAAATTTTTTTTTACAAAATCTTCTTATCAAGTATACACCAAAAAAAATATTTCACAAATTTTTTTTAGCACCCCTACCCGAAATCCTAGCTCCGCCACTGCATCAACACATTCTTTGTTGCAAGCAAACGGTTCAAAAAGCATTGACTGCACTCCCTCATTCACTTGAAATTAGACTACAAAATGAGAGAGTTCTCAATAACATTTTATATAATGCCTTAAATATGGACTAGATCCATTTCATTCCCCTTTCCCTTTCCCTACTATACAACCAAACAAGATATGAAAGTCTCAACCCTTAATCCTTATACACGTAGTCCCCTATTTCCCAAGCGTCCCTATTGGGCAAGTTTCATGCTAACCAGACTCACAAGTGCCCTACTATGCAAGCCATTGAAAACTGCAACAGTAATGTGCTCGGGCCAAACACAAAGGTGGGATAAAACAAACATTGTTTGGTAGCCTAAATTTGTATAACAAGGGCAGTAGATTTTGTATAACAGGGTCTTTTTACTGTGGAAGACCGTTTGTGGGCTCAGTTGATGCAGCACAAAATATGGTCTTTATATAAGTTCTTTATCAGCAACTTATAAAGGTATAATAAGCAACCAACTAATCGGAACCCTTATTTAAATAAATAAAAGTAAAGGCAGGCCAAAAAAATTCTGAAAAGGATCGGGAGGCAGATGAATAAACTAAGTACACATTAATGGATGGGAATCAGTGTCCACTGTCAAAATCATGACAAGTTGAGCACAAGTAGCTAAAAGCCATGTATTTCATAAATCATAAGAGGACAAAAAGAAAGATTTTCTGACATCTGATACCACCAAGCACTTTTCAGCTGAAGTACACTACATTGGCTGTGGCTGGGTGGGGCATTCAGGATCTCTCTCACACAGCAGAGCACAGAATCCAAAGGAAAGCCCCCATTGATTTCATCATGCAAAAGCCAAAAATAGAACCAACAGCAACAGCAACAGCAGCCAAAAGATGAGGGAAGCCACAAAGGGAACAAATCATACACAAATATCAAAATATTAGTTTTAACTTCTTTGAAGCTATCTACTTGTCTTTTTAACACTCCTAAGCACAAGCCCTAGCCCTGGCCCAGGCTCTTTTTAACTTTCCCCCCATGTGTTGAACAAAAATGTGGGGGCACTTCAGCTTCTTTTTTTTTTTATCCAATTGCTTGTTTGCCAGGAGAGATTGATTTACAATAAACCATCTTAGAATTTCTAAAAATAACGCATATTATACGACAACCCTAAGCTTCATTCAACAGATAAACAACTAGCCCCCTCGCACCCCACATTTCTGTGAGTACGACCCACCAGAGATATTCTTACCTCCTTCCTGTTCAGCTTCCTAACTACACGTCCATATTTTCCAGGTAAAACGCAAAAGTGGTGGAGCTCCGATGTGGAGATGAGACGGGAGAATTGACTCTCTTTTTTCCTGGGGGGCGGGGAGGGAAAGAAATCAGAGCGAGAGACATTGTACCCTCTCAGGCAGATTCTTTGGCGCGGTGTATGCATTGACATATCTCTGGGGGCGTGCTCTTTGATTAGCTGCAGTGGTATCAGAAGACGATGAAGTCTCAGTACCATCAACTTGCCCTCGGCCATGGAACCGAGCAAATCTGTTGATCACAGAGAATCTCTCCAGATCCTGGCATTCCAATCTCAAGTCCAAAACAGAGACTCTCTTGTCCAATCTGCTCATTGAATTAAACACGTCTCTTAAGCAAACATAATCGTAAAAAAATGGATAATTGTAGGTGAAGTGAAATCTTCAGTTGGAAATAATATAATATAAACCTTTCAAAAAAAAAAAGGGGGATACCTCAAAAGTTCATTATCAAGATTTTTTCCTCTATTAATGAATTGTTCCACGACTTTCTTGAGATATTGATCGCGGATTTTATCACTGGTTTTGGGCTCCCCGGATGGCCTAAAAAAGTCATTCCAGGGAAAAAGAATTAAAATTTCATTCAAAATTGGTAGGATTAATACTAGCTGGAAAATGCCATATGAAAACAGCTATAGTAAAAAGAACAAGTAATTCTTACAGCTTTTCCTTGTCCTGGCTCACACAAGAATCACTTTCCGCTTGGCATGTCAAATTGCAGGAATCAGCTAATGCTGACCGAGCAATAAAATAAGCAACAGTTTCAAACTCCTTGGTAGCATCCAGCGAGAGAACTGATGCAGGAGGAGGGCAAAAAATCTGCTGCATAAGCTGTGTTGTCCGCACAAGCCTTCTTCTAGATCGCACCACTGGTGGAACATCTTCATGCACATCAGTTTCATCTTCAGCCTGGTAATAAAATAAATAACAGGACGTCATCATGAAATTGTAAGAAGTACTGCATAAGAATGTTGTATACCTAATCTAATCATCACCCTACCTTCTCAACCAATCGATGTGCCGATTGTGCCCAGTCTTCTTCTGCGAAGCTGCAAACACATAAACCATTACACATAAGCATATATTGCTTTCTTGCAGCTTATTCCATTTAAGAACATCTCAGCGTCATACAAGTTTCTATAGAGAAGAGTTCCTTGTCTCCTCATTAAGATACGAAAACATAATGCACTAAATAATAGGAATCAAAGGACAACAATGACCACCTTATGGTTGGAAGCATCTGGTAACTCAATGCCACTTCTTTATGCCATGGTATGAGAGCAAGAGTAGCCCTCTTTCGCTTCTTGGGCCTTAAAGAAGTAACAGTAGAGGCCAATGGGAGATGGGAAGTTAAGTGCTCAATGGGAACCTGTTGAACTTTCTGGCAGACATCCATCTGACCAGTCTCAACAACAGCAGCATTGGCCTGGCTCAAGGTATGTTCAGAAGCCAAGTACTCAGAAGGCTTGTTGATCATGTGTTGTTGCTGTGTATTTTGTGCTGGTTGAGCTCTCTGCGAGTCATGCACGGGCAACAACTGTCCGTTTTTTAAAGTTCCAAATTGTTTAAACCAGGTTGGAGCCATCTGCAAATTAATCTGAGAATGCTCAGCTGTTGGTGCTGCCACATTGCTACCAGTTAACTTGTGAGGTTCAACTTGAACAGATAAAAGATCTTGAGATGCTGCATTTGCACTTGGCTGTTGAACTTGCTTTGCCTGGTCATTGCCCGGTTCTGGTATAAAACTCGGCAAATTGGCATCAGAAGATGAAATAGAGTTATTCCTTGATGATGCATTTTTGTCTGCATAATTCAAACCGCCAGGATGTTCCAACTTCTCAATGTAGTGTCCATCAGGGCCATTATCTGAACCTTTTAATCTCTTCATCTGTGAGATATTAGGATCCACGTCTTTCATCGCTTGCATCTGATTCAACAGAGAGTAATTGTCAACCATATTGCTGTTCGGTTTCAAAGAGCGGCCAAAAGCTTGAATATCTTCCTTGGTGGCAGCTGATTTTCGAACTGAAGCATCAGAAGGAATACTTGCAAAAGTCTCTTTTCCTGGCAACATAATTTCTGCTTTTTGGGTAGCATCAGCATGGCTACCATTCATTGGCTCCTCACCGCCCAGAAGATTTTGCGAATCCCCAGAATGTCCTTTCTGCATTGTGTCTTGATCCTCTTGCTTCCGCTGGATGGATGCACTTGTTTCTGGGATATTATTCAACTGAAACTGATTCTTAAACAATTCTGGAGAATTAAGAGATTGACCAGGTAAGAGCTGCTGAGGGATTGCCATATTACTACGCAGATTAGGAACCACTGATGATAAATTGCCTTTCTGATACATGTCAGATGTAACAGAAGGCTGTAAAGAAGATGACACACCCAGTGTGGCCATTTGCTGCAAGTGAACTTGTGAGTCAGAATGATCTGTGCTAGGTGATGGGGAGTTTACACGTTGTGCCACAGCAGAAGTCATCTGTTTGTCTTGGGACACCTGCCAATTAAAAGATGCATTGCCTGGTTGGTTCACCTTCAGTGCTTGATTAGCCATCTGCTGATTGTGAAGCAGACTTTTCAAATGCTGGGACTGAGAAGGAAAGGATGCAGGGAAACTCTCCTGCATTTTGCGTGCCAAAGATTCATGGATATGCCAAGGAACATCAGATCTATTAGCCTGAGCTCCCACTTGTTGGGTATCATGCCCAGAAGAAGATAAGGTCTGACCAGAACCAGCTGCGGTTAACCAAGCATGAGATTTATCTCCCTTCTCAGAAGCTACATAGCTTGAACTAGGGGAGTGAACTGCATGTGACATGTTTTGAGAGGGCGCCAAAAAATTTGGAGCTGGAAGTCCTTGAGATGGAGGGGCCAACTGCAAACCAAAACCTTGAGAAGAAAGAGAATATGCTGGACTGAATGAAGCATTTCTTCCAGAAGCTTCTGTTTCATTTGCATTGGATTGCCTGTTGCGGTCACCGGAGGAGAGATTTGCCAATGTGGTGTGATCCTTGGATTGATCAACCTTGTGTAGCAGCTCTAACATATTTTGGCTGCAGAAGGAAAGGTCACAGAAAAATAAAAAATCTTGTGTATTAACACGGGAATAAGTAAACAATTTAGGAAGTTCAGCTATTTGGTGCAAACATTAATAAGAACCATATCTGAAGGCTAAGTAGCAACTCAACAATGGGAATCATAACTTCAACCTAAACAACCATAGAAGAAAACTAACAAAACTCCAGAAGGTCAGTACCCTGATGTTATAGGAGTATTTGGAGTGGAGATGCCACCAGATCTGTCAAAGGAGGTAGGTGTAGCAGATAAATAACCTGGGTGGATTTGACCCGGTGAAATTCCATATGATACTCTTATGTCTCCCTGGAAATTACAGAAAGTACATTGTATTAAACATTCACCACAGGGAAGTTATGCAATATATTCACATATAAATGCAAATATCACCCAATTAATTTAGACAAAAGAATGAGAGCTATGGAGCTGTAGATCCTGAAGAGTGAACAAAGACCTACCTGACCCGATGAATGCTGTTTGCCACCAGACATACCATGCGTATCACCAGCATCCAACCAAACATTTTCTCTCATTCGACCACTTGATGCACGATTTGATAAATTAGAACTATAGCTATCACTAGAATTTTCTCTCTTATCACTGCTTCCTGTCTCAGGAATTTCAGCTGTGCCACGGTCATAGCTGTTTGTTGAAGAATGGAGCACTCGTTGCATATCCTTATTTAGATGCTGTTGGTACTTCCCCAAACCATCAACTCCAGATTTGACATCAGAGTTGACAGATCTCCAGAATTCTTGCCGGTTTTTATTATCTGAAATACGAATATCATCCTTTGAGTTGATCTGTTGTCTCCCCATTTCAACATTTGAATCGGGACCAACACTGAGCATAGATGTATGTCCACCATCACCTAAATTCAGATTCATACCTCTATCACCATCACTGCTTAGAAATTTCTCTTGATCTCTTGGCATTAAGCCATGATTAGAAACAGACTGCATGAAATTCAAATCACCAAGCCTGTTTTCCAGAGGAGATGTTCTCTGTTGATGGCTCCAAGAAGTTGTGGGACTTTTTGAACTGAAATCTCCATAACAATAATCCGATTCATGACTCTGACTTCCTCCTGCTGTTGCCCTAGGCTGATTGCGATTCGACCATTTCTTTCCTTCTTCTGATGCTTGCTGACTAGACCTATTTGGTAAAAGCCCTCCTTGATTTGCCAATGACTTTTGTAACCCTGAATTATGATAAGCTGAACCCAAACTTGTATCAGGTGAAGGCCTTGAGCTCATTGAGGCCATAGAAGGCTTATCAAACCAACCTGCTGGCTGTTCTCCACCACTGTCAAGAAAGTTTGGAGGCTGTTGCTTACCAGTCAGGGATCCAGAATTCTGCACACCAACCCCTCTCCACTCTGCTTGCTGTCCAGTATCACTGCCAGCAGATTCTGCAACAGCAGACTGCATTAGAGCACTCCAACTCCCACTTTGCATTGAAGGAAATGCTGCATCTGATTGATTAACTCCTGCAGTGCTTCCACTGAGGCTTTCTCCAAATGCATCCCATATGTTTTCATCATCACCAAACAGAATCTTCTCTTCTGTTGGATCCAGGCCCACAGGGGCCTGTGAAGAAGCAGCTTGATTTGTAGTCTGATGTTGATGAGGCAATGACATTGCCATGGATACAGAGATTTCATGTCTTCCATCCGCTGCTGGTAACGATCTTTGATCATTGAAGTTCTCCACGCTCATTGCATTAACTGAACCTTGCCTAGAAGCATATTCAAAGGAACCTTTTCCTTCAAAACCCTGCCTGGATACAGTTGTTCCACCACGCATGTTCATTTGCTCCGCAAATGAAGGATGCTGATTATCAGAGAAATTCCCCTGAAGGGGTACTTGATGCATAGCGGTCTTATCCACTTGGTTCATTAAAAATCCACCTTCAGAACGTGCACTAGAGACAGGTACACCATACAAAGACGGTGGAGCTTGCTGTGGATTTAAACCAATTAAGTGTACTGACTGTCCTTGACCAGGGGGCATCACAACTCCATTAGTATATCCTTGCATTGCAGGAGAAGCTCCATGCTGCAGCCAGTTTGGGCTGCCAGACATAACCTGAGGTGTCCATGAATAATTTGAAGCTTCATGCATGGGAGAGCCATTAATAAATGAAGCTGCATGGTTGCCAGCTGCCTGATTAGTGAATAAGGGCATCTGATTCATTGTGTTTCTTTGCATTGCTTCTAGTTGCTGAAATTGTTGTTGTCTTTGCAATTCTTGCATTTGTTTCAGGGTCATCTGCTGCTGGAGAAACTGGGCATCACCTATGCCAGATTGCTGCCGAGCTAGAGATTGAAGCAAGCCTGGTTGCTGACCACTCATTTGCTGCTGCCCACCAAGAAAGTTAAAATTAGCAGCAGATTCTTTGGTGCCAAAATTTGCTGAGCTATTATTACTACGCTGAGGACCACTCCTTTGCCGTTCAAGAATGGACATTCCTCTTGAGGTGAGAATACAATGAACAGGTTCTACATTCACTCTACACCACTTGCTTCATTTCCACTGCATGAAAAAACCCGATTTCCATGTACAAAGCCATCCAAAATAAACTTTTAGCAAAGCCAAGCTTTAACCCATGTAGGCTATGAGATAACTTGCTGCATAATCCTAAATCATTTCCTGCCAGTAAAAGCCCATTTCTCAAAAGATAAATACTGAATCATAAGTAAAATAAACCATAAGGTAGATATTGTATTAACACCAAACAAGCAACTATTATGCCTCAAGACCTGGAAGTGATAGAAATATAGAGAAAAGGATTAGCTGTGGAAGATATGGTAAATACCTTATTGTCCCACACACTAATTATTTGGATTAAGAGCTCCAGTTATCAGCCTATCATGTCCACACCCTCTTGTTACTTAAACAAGGATAGGTCTCCGCAGTTTTTGTTTGACACTGAAGTTTTAATGAGTTACCTTCCTGAAAGAAATTGTTGACCCTGTCTCCAACCTGATTGTAAGCATAGACAATCCAATTAGCAGAGTTTCAGTATAAAGGTGATCGCAGAAAACAAAGAGATAACTGCAAATGGAGATGTGAAAAAGCTTCTACTTGTTCACAAGCTCTATCAGCGACAACTTCCCAATCCATAAATATATCCTAAATCAAATCAACAAAACAACGTATCTGCGCATAATAGACAAGCCATATTTCTATATATGGAATGATGAACATTCATGAATTTTCATTAAAAATAAAATGACCAAAGCTAGATACAAGAGACAGAAAACAAAACCAAGGACAAAATCAATACTAAAAGAAAAGTAGCAACCACCAAGTCTAAAATTTCATGATATATTCTTAGAATAAAATAGCACCAAATCTAAACATGTACAACTGCATTAACTTAGGACATGCTATGATTAATAATAGCATGAAAGACAATTTAAACAAAAAAAATACTCCCTCCGTTCGCGAAAACTTGTCATTTTAGAGGTTCGCTTTTGTTCATAAAAACATGTCATTTTAGGTATTTTAGCTTCCAGTTTACGAAAATGTCCTTGACATGATTGATGGGTTGTGAGTTGTAGTTTTCGATAAAGTGAAAAAGTAGAATAATAAATGAGGGTAAATTAGTAAAAAATGGAGTAGATTATTGGATTTCTTAAAAATTGTGCTAAGAGCTAAAATGACAAGTTTTCGCGAACGGAGGGAGTACAAATGAAAGAAGATCGCCACATAATTTGGCATAAAAAAGACGAATAGAAAGAGTATTCAATCAAACCATCTAAACCAAGCCTCCAAAATATATAGTCTACGAGAAGAAAAAGAAAAGAAGCAAGCTTCGGGTGAGCAAAAAAACCTAGCATCAAAGAAGTTTAGATTTAACTTTTTAAGCTAATATTTAAGTACCGTGATAACCTAATCAACAACTCCACCCATGGAAACATTTGGTAAAAAGAAGCTATTGCTTTAAGGATAATATACATTATAAATCAGCTCCAGTAAATCACACCAGCATCTCAATCAAATCAAGAAGATGTGGGCCAAACAATGCCCATATCCGGAAGCTAATTGAACAACTTAATGTACGCCTTTACAACTTATTTCGTATATATGGAAACAATTGAAAACTTTTTGGATTCATCCTCGCCATAGGCCACAAATTAATATAGATAATACGTTCCCTTAACGAATCCAATTGACCCCACATCAGTTGTTGCTTGTTCTAGAACATGCTTTTTCTTAAACCCCTAACTGTTTAAGCCAATTGCTGTAATATTCTCTTGACAAGGAAGGATTACGAAAATGTTACACTACACTGTTTACTTTCCATAATGAGATACGTTTCAATTCTTTTCGGACATCCAATCACACACAGACTGAAAGATGTTTCACGGAGTTGGTTTTATAGCAAATGGTCTAACATAACACCTCCAAATGAGCAATATATTAACACATTACCACATGAAACATCGTATTTTCGGCAAGTCTTGTTCCCTTTAGGAGCAATCGACAATAAATGACTTTGTAAACTTATTAATGAAATTCATTAAGACAACCACGCTGTCTTGAAATCTGCGGAAAAAAATGTACAGCCTTCGGGAAAAAAACTTGCTTACGGAAACTCAAGCACATCCCCAGCACTGCGAATACAATGGAATGAGAACCATAGTAACACACAAAAAGGCAACTCATCAAATTATCATAAGCCATCTAAGCACATGCAACACCACTACCAAACCTAAATTACACCATCACAAAGGCAGAAAGCAAACAGCTACTAAGTAAGCCATACCACCCCCACAAATCGCCACAAATCCACAAATTAAACAGTCAAACCTCCAAATTCCCAACCCAAGACTCCCCAAAAACGCGAATTTCCAAGGCGAACAGAATTAATTACGAGAAAACGATAAGCTCCTACCACGCCGGCAAAATTAAAGCTCAAAGCGGGTGATTTGGCACAGAAACGGAAGGAAACAACAGTATAAGCTACGATAGGAGCTACCCAACCAACAAGAGAGCAGGCAAAAATTGAGCATTCAAAAGAAAGAATGCGAGAGCAAAATAAGGGACAAAATTAGGGTTTCGTTTAAAACTTACTTTTGTGGGCGAAAAACGACCTCTGAAGCTGGAAATCGATTATTTGGGAAGAAGATGGAGATTTGTGGAGTTCGTGGGGTTCAGCGAGGAGAAAATGAGCGACTTGGGCAGCTACAGAGAGAGGGGGAGAGAGAGGGATGAGGGGGGAGAGAGAGAGAGAGGAGAGAGAGGGAGAGAGATAGAGTGATCGAAAAGAGCCTAAAGTTTCAACAAACAGAAGAACAGAGAGGTCGGGTTCGGATTCGGAGGTCGGGTTTCTGGTTCGGATCTGAACCCGAACCTGCGTGGTTCATTTATCACGTGTGTAAGTGGGTAAGTGCGCAGGCGAGGTTGGTGCGGTTGCCTTGCCTTTCCTTTTTTTTTCTTTTTTTCTCTTTTTCGTTTTTTTTTTTTGATAAGGTAAGAATTTCAGGGTCAGTCTCCTCGAGTGGCTGACAGAGTCGGCAGATGGCGAACCATCAATCATACAATGAGAATAATAGAAGGTGCAAACTAGACAATTATAAGCAAACAATTCCGAATAACCTAGCAAACCTAAACCTAATACATTGAGGACAACCTAGACTATGAACCGAAGTCAAGCACCACCAAACAGCAACATCGCTGGTCAGCGATAAATCAGGAGATCTTGTGGGTAGTGAAGACGAATCTCCAAGGAAATTTCCGGATCACGGAGATGCCTCGATACACACGGCCTCGACCCCAGCCAGAGCCGACTCCGAGACACCAGAGCCCCGACTAAGAAAAGGATCGTTGAGACCAACCAAAAGAGCTACCGAGATCCATCTAAGAAACAAGCACCTGAACACCCTTTCGGGATTTTATTGGAGCCCTTTTAGGATTTTGATCAAGATCTTTTGAGATTTAGTTTACCCTTTCGGGTGGGTTTCTTAATGAATATAACTAGAGTAAATTAAATTTTAAAATATATATATATAAATATATATATATAAAAAATAAATAAATAAATATATTTATAATTTTGTTCTTTTCCAAGCCCTTGGTGTGCAAGGCAAAAACAAAACCTTGCACGCCAAATCCAGGATTTGGGAAATCTTCTTGGTGCACCTTCTTCTATCTAAATCTGGATTTTGGGCAAATCGTTGTCTCCGACCTCGGGTTTAGTTCAATCTCCTTTGTTTATCCTTCCCTCTATGTTCATTGGCTAGTTGTTGCCGGCTTTTCTGGCCGATTGGCTATGCCGGATCCTTCCGCCGGTGACCCCAGTGCCTCCGTGGCCCCCTCTCTGTCTACGCCATTCGGATCAGGTTCTCACTCTCTCTACTCCTTGCGCCGCCGGACCTACCCCTTGGATCCCCCTCCCGACCTCCAGTCTTCCGGCCACCTTCTTAAATCGCAGATCCGGTTTTTCCGACCACCTGTTTCCATCCTAAATCCATCTTCCCCTGAAGTGAATCTACTCCTCCCTCTGTCTCCGACCACTTCTGGGTTCTCTCTTGCTCGATCGTCTCTGCGATCTTGTTTGGGGCTTGTGTTGATCGGTGGATTCCACTTCTCTTCGCCTTTCCCGTTTCCTGGTCGGAGCTTGGCCGGAGTTCTGCCGGTGTAGTACGTCTGCCTGGCTAATTCCGATTGCCTTGGGCCCTAAAGATTTTCCTTGGGACCGATGTGGTCCACTGATACCCTTTCTTGGCCCGAAATTGTATTCTTTGGGCCCAAGGTTGGGTCCCTTCGGGCCCAAGGATGTGGGTTTGGGGAAAAAAAGAAGGAAAAAAAAGTGTAAACCCACCCGAAAGGATTTGATAAAATCCCAAATGGGTCTTAACAAATCCCCGAAAGGGCTTGCAGGTGCACTCTCTACGAGGGTGGTTCACGGTAGTTGGTTGTTCTTGGCGGTTCTAATCTGAGTTGGGGCTCGTGCGTTCGGTGTCGGGTCTGGCTGGGGTCGTGGCGGTGTGCTTCATGGCGACTCCATATTCCGGAATTTTCCTTGGAGGTTCGTCTTCATCGTCCACAGGGGGACTCCTGATGTATCGCTGGCCAGCGGTGTTATCTCTTGATGGCGCTTGGCTCCGCTATGTCTTCGCTGCCCTCAGCTATTATAGATTAGGCTCGTCTGTTCTTCTAGTGACTGATTGTTTACCGTCTTTGTGTTGCACCTTTTTTTATTATTATGATTGTATGTTTGACGGTTCGCCGTCTGCCGACTCTGTCGACCTCTCGATGAGCTAGGTCTGTCTAGCCATCGAATTATTACCTGATCAAAAAAAAAACCTTGCACGCCCGACCCGTGAATCACTGCTAAGCCTTGAAATGCAAGGGACAAGACAGGGACGCCATATGACCAGAGGAGGGGCGTCGTCGGAGGAGGAATGAAGGACAACCAGAGAAGGTTTGGCGGAGGTGGAATAGGAGGGATGTCGGATGGTGGAGGAGCTATGATTGGGAATGCTCTGGTGGTTGGACATAGACGGCCCGATTGAAGGAACAAAAGGGACCAAACAACGAAGGTGCTCGATGACCCTTAAAGAAGGTGGAGTTGTGACGAGGGGTTGAATGCGACAAAGTCACCCCGCAAACCCCCAACAAATAGAATGGGGAGTAATTGGAGGGCGAAAGTCGCCGGTGATGTCGATTGACGGTTATGGTGGTCATGGCGGGCATCAACAAGGGAGAAAGTGAAGATTGACAACGGCTTAGTGAAGGAGGAGGTGAAGAATCAGATTGATTGAGCAACTCCCCCAAAAAAAACAAGAACTAAGCGGGGAAATTGGAAATCTGAAGTCGCCGGCGGTGAACGAGAGCAACAGGGGAGGCATTGACGAACACCGAAGAGGGAATTGGTGGTGGCCGGCAACGGCAAGGTGGTGGTGGTGGTGGCAGGAGGGCATCACAAACACAGGAGGCAAGCCACAAATTTTGACGATCGAAAATTAACGAAACCAACTCCAAAGCCCCAAGAGATAGAGGATTAGAAAAAAAGTAACCGATGAAGATTTGGCCAAATTCAGGATAGAATGAAAGGTTGGGAAAGGATTAGATCCACTCATCCTCAGGATGGATTACACAAAAGAGAGAAACTCTCGGTAAAAACATGTGGTGCAATAAAGTATCCTTATCTTATACTCGTAGGGCACTTTTTTTTATGACCTTACCTTTCCTTATTGATTCACTTTTTCTTTACCTTGTTTTTTTTATTAGGTAAGACTGTAATAGTACGGATGGAGGAATCTACTAGAAAGCATCTTTATGGATAAGGTCCTAAAGACCTAAATTGTTGTAGATATTGAGACCCCTAAGAGCATCTGCATCCGTGAAACCTATACTGGGTTCCTTAACTTTACTTTTCTTTTTTTCTCTCACTAGAAACTCCATCAAAATTTACACTCACATCCTTACAACCCATCTTATTAGAGCATGTGCAACCATGGGGTTACATCTTTCCCTTTTCAATTTTCATCCCCTTATCATAATTTTCCACCTTATATATTTTTTTTCTCTAAATTATTTTCTACTTTTTCTACCTCTTATTTAGAGGTTACCCTTGCAACCATGGGGTTACCTTGTTCCCCACTTTTTCCACTTGTGTGTTTAAAAAATATGAATAAACAAATATGAATAACATGTAGCGGTCACTTGTGTGTTTAAAAATAAAGTAAAAATAAAAAAGAAATAGGTTACCTTAGTAGAAAGAGGTAACCCCTTCCAACCTCTTCCCTTAAGGTTTGGCTTGCAACCATGAGTTTATCTTTTAAGATCTATAATGGGGGTGTTTAAACATCAATATAAGAAACTTAATAATAAAATAAGAAACTTAATAATAAAATAAGAAGAAGAAGGGACTTTTTATTAGAGAATGATTTGATAGGTTTACTAGTAACAAACCCTTAAGAATTTTGAAAAACAAAAAGTTTTCTAGAGAGAAGGCAGAGGCCTTCTCTCTAGATTTGGGGAAAAATATCAGTCCAATTACTTTCTTGAGAACCCTAACTTTCTGTCAGCCATTGTCTTCCTCCCTCAATCATTCTTGTGCTTGACCAAATCAGCCCCTCCCAACACAATTTTTTGGATCTCTCTCCTCCTGGAGTCCATCCTATCGCATCCCCTGTCTATGTGGCCGTTTCCGCTGTTTTTGGTTGCTTCCTCCTTCCTGTTGCCGGAATCGTGGCCGGTTTGGGGTGAGTTTCCTTCGGCTGTCCGGTGTTTGGTTTCCTGATGGGTTGGTCGTTGGTGGCGGGTCGTCGTCAGTGAGGACCTTCGTTGTTTCCTCGGCCGGCCTGTTGTGGTGGCGCTTCTCCTTTGGTTCCCCTTGGATTCCTACCGGCCTCCGTTTAATCGAAATCTGTCCACCCCCCTCGGATTCTGGGCTCGCCGCCGGCAAGGGAGCCCCTCTCGTTGCTATCGGCGATTTTGTCTCCGTTTACCATCCCGGCCTCCGGCCTCCGATGTCATCTCCTCCCTGGTCGATTTGTTGTGCTTGGCTACCGGCTGTCGTCTCCTCTCTCTTGCCCTTGGTCCTTCGGGCCCAAGTTTGGGTCCTTCGGGCCCAAGGTGAGGGTTTGGAAAAAAAAAATTAAATAAAGATCTGACAAAATTCCTGAAAAGGTTTGAGTATAACCACCCGAAAGGGTTTGAGAAAATCCCGCAAGGGCTTGTTGATATTTTTGTAGGTGAAAACTTGTTGGCGTCTTGTTCGAGCAGTTTGCAGCTCTGCTTCCGAAGTTTCTTGGAGATCTTCTGCTTGGTTGGGGAGGCGTGAAGTCTGTAGTCGGGTCTGGCTGGGTCGAGGTGGTGCGCTCAAGGCGACTCCGTATCCGGGATAGAGTTTCCTTGGAGTTCGTCTGCACTGCCCACAGAAGTTAGTGTCCTGCTGTACTACTGGCACGCGGTTCTACTGTTTGGTGGTGCTTGGTTGCGTTCTTCGATGGCTTCCTCAACTTTTCGGGTGTTTGGTCTTCTTGGAACGTTTGTTGTAGAGTTTATTTCTGTTTTGTTCATTACGCTTGTTATTTGTATTTCTGTTTTAGGTTGTTCTGATAGACGGCTCGCCGTCTGCCGACTTCGGTCGGCCTCTCGATGAGTCAGGTTTGTCTGACCTTCGAATTTTTACCTAATCAAAACAAAACCCTTAAGAATTTAAAAATGAAGAGAGATGGGGGCCACTTGGGTAATAAGGAGGAAAGAGAAAGAGATAGGATGATAGTGGTGGGGTTAGGTGATGGGGTCAATTTTATTTTCATATTATTTAGTTTTTAATAAGGTGGGTTGTAGGGATGTGAGTGTAGATTTTGATGGGGTTTCTAAGAAGAGAAAAAGATGAAAAGTAAAGTTAAGGAATCCAATATAGGTTTCATGGATGGGGATGCTCTAAGGTAAGTAAAACCCATGGTTGCACATGGTCTTAAAAACTAAGCGCGTGTTTGGCAAATTGGGGGTTTTTTCGGAGTTGGGGTTATTTTAGGAGTTGGAGTTTATTTGGTGTATTATGGAGGTGTGGGAGGTAGAGTTTTTTTTTTTAAATAACCTTGAAAAAAACCTAATTGGTGTTCGGTGGATATAAGGGGTTGAAGATATATTTATTGGCAAAATGACTTTTATGCCCTCATTTTTATTTGTTCACCTCCTTACCCATTGCCCTCATTTCTTCTTTGTGTTGGATCGAAGAACAAGAGGCGTTGAAAACCCTAGGTCAGGGGTTTGCTGGCCGGTTGCTCCAAGGTATGTGATTCCTCCTTCCTCCTGCTACAATTTCTGATTTCACACCAAAGGGGAGGCCGGCTGGTGGTTGAATAAGCCTGAATCGGACAGCTTGTAACGAAAACTTGTTATTTTCAGGAAGCAGGCCGCGTCGGATCTTTGAAGTCGGTTGCCGTTTTTCCCCAACCACCAGGTAAGCTCCTGCGAGTCTTGTGCTTGTCTCTCCTCTCTAATCAATGTCGTCCTTGAATCTCCATCTCCTCTCTATAAAAGTGGCGTCCTTCAGTTCCATGTCCATCAGTTTGTTTGCTGTCCATCAGTTTGTTTGCAATGGATACCTTGCTTGTGAAATTGATAATTTATACTTCCATGTCCTCGGATGTTTGTACTTGGTTGCACAAAGTGATGGAATTAATAGTTAAGATACATCATCGAGTGGAATAGTTAGATATTAGACTTGCGCTTGTATGTCGAGGATGCATACCATGTGTTCGATGAAATGTCAAAGAGAAAAATGATGACATCTAATTTAGTCATATTTTAGGGTTGCATTTGCATATTAGTTTAAAACATTTTCATGCATATTTATCATATTTTATACTTTATTTAGTTTATTTTGCATTTTCGGAGTCTACACCGAGTGTTTATGTATTTCAGGTATTTTGGCACTATTATTGTGGAAATTCGAGAGTTGATAACGAAGCAGTGAGAATGGCAGAGTCGGAACTTAATTGGAAGCCAAAGTGCAGAAATTGCCAAATTGGAATCTTATGGGCTGAATTTATAATTAGGTGTTGGGTTAGATTTTAATTCCTTAAATTATTGGGCTGAATTGTAATTTTATGAAATTCATTTATATATAATGCGTGATTAGAAAGAACTTGAGGGGGGGGGGGGGCTCTTGGTTCAGACTTTGGAGGAACGTCGTAGCCTAGGCCGGCGTAGTTTTAGGTTTTAGTTTTGTTTTGTTTATTTTGTTTTCGGTACTGCACTCTAGATCGAGGACGAAGATTTCTGGTTTGCATTTTATTTTAAGCATGTCTTTAATTTATTCAATTGCTTTCTATATTATGTTTAGCTAAATTTTCCGTTCTAGTGTTAGGGTGAACTCGACAATGTTGCGAATTGTTTGATTTCGATATTTGCTTGAACTTAGTCTGAATTTTATGAATTGATTTGATCCTAGTTGCTTAACCTAATTGATGTCAATCGATTAGAATCCTTTTTAGATTCGAGATGCTACCGCTGAGAATTGAAATTGGATACTTGGATGGATTTCATGAACCCGAAAGGGGAATTGTGTCTATTGGAACCCTAGGATTGAACTTGAGGAATCAACAATTGTCATTGTGACATTTAAACGATTGTTGAGGACTCTTAAGGATTAATAAATTATCGTAGATTCTTAGGTTTGAATCGGTTAGGCGGAACGCGACAGCGAAAGTTTAATTGATTTTCTCCTAAGGTCTATAAAGAACTTAAATTGTCTAGATTTTGTTAATTTAGACACAATCACTACAACATGTGATAGCTGAGTAGTGATGACTTTAGATAATTTACCTTCAATTTGACATATTAAGAAGATGAAGTTCGAGTGAACATCGGGTTGAATTCTTTGTGGCATTGTCGTCGGAATCCTTAACCCTGGAATTATTTCTCATATATATTTTATTCATAACTTTTACTTGTTTTTCCTAGTTTAGTTGAAAAATCAAATCCATCTTTCTTGGCTTAGCTTATTAGTTCTAGATAACAATTGATACATATATAATCCCCGTGATCAATATCCGTATACTGCAATTGATCTCGTATTCTTGCGAGGTTGGTTCATGCTACACTATTCTTGTGTTGGTTTAGACCACATCAAAAAACTTGGGTATGTTAACATAGATATAAACTGTGCCAACATTCTAGGATATAGGGGTATTGAATTAATGAGTTTCTACTGATTTACAAGATGTTATGGCTTTGGGAGTAGGAAATGATAGTCACATTTTGTTACTAATAAGATGGTAAAGCCTTTCATCATGATGCTATACTCGATCCATAGAAATGTTTTTTATTGTTGTTATGATGTTACAGATGTATTTGGTGTATATGTTGGTTCCAATACAGCTTGTCACACTCACCATGTCGTCGAGCAGCAAGCCCCCTCCAAAGGAAAAAGACAAGTCATTTGTGTGGTCCGAACAATTGTTGCGAAAGTGTCTGGATCTCATGCTCGCATATCAGCGCAAGTATGGTCGAGATCAACAATTCAGTTGGGTTGAACTTACTACCCAATTTGAGGAAGCTATAGGCAAGAAGTGTGGGAAAGAAACTCTCAAGAACAAGCATGGTATAATGCAAAAACGGTGGAGGGATTGGAAAGACTTGAAACATGGGGAGACCGGTCTTGGTTGGGACCCTGCTAGTGGGACAATCGCCGCAACTAAGGAGTGGTGGACGAAGAAAATTCAGGTAGAGCCAACTTAAATTTTATGATTACCTGAAATATTATGATTAGCTAAATGGATAATGTTATAAAATATGAATTGGAGAATGCTACTGATGCGAATATGATTTATGTCATCCTAGTATTTGTTCATCATCTTAGCTTTCTTTGTGTGTAGGAGAATGCCAATTTCAAAAAATTCCGAAAGAGGGGAGTCGCACCCGACATAGAGGACATGTAGGACCAAATATATGGAGGGACTGTTGGCACGGGGCAACATTGTGTGGCTCCCTCGATGGATGCACCAATTCCAACGCCATCCCCAGCCGTTGGTGAGATGACTGGGTGTGCTGACAGTCAACAAGTGGATGTCGAATATGACTTGGGGGATGATTTCAATGACCTTACTGCTGAATTTGGTACCGGCGACGGAAGAGAGAAGCTATGAGTTCCCTCTGAGTGTCCTTCTTAGCTGTCAACGCATCTGCTCCAGTGCACCCTACCGACACCACCCCCATCGGTCAAACATCCGGGGCAAATGCGCGTGGGAAGAGAGTTGCAGGAACCACGTCCACCTTGACAGCTAAGAAGAGATCTAACCGGCAGTCCACAGGTTCGTCCCTCTTCCGAAGACATGTGGAAGGAACAGAGGACACTCAGAGGGAACTCATAGCTTATCTGAAAGATGAAGAGTCGTCAAACAAACAGGAAGGACATGCTCAGCGGGTGATGGACGTGCTTGCCACCATGGTTGATGAGGGTTTGCTGGAGGATGGCGGTCCGTTGTGGTGTTATGGAGTTGACACCTTGATAAACAGTGAACGTACCTCCATGTTCTTCCTCGCAATGCCGAAAAACAGCTCGCGACTTTCTTGGCTCCAGTGGCATTGTGAGAAGAATGGAGGGCAATCGTAGGAAGATACAATGTGTGCCATCCTCATGAATGTCTCTATGTTGTGTGTTGCCGACACGTGTGCTATCTTACTATGTCCTTAATGCATCTATGACTGCCTATCCTCAAACAGTTTTTACGTTCCTACTTGTCGTTGAACTTGTTTTCTACATTTCAGATGTGTTTGCTACTTTGTTATGATTCCTAAACTGCATTTCTGTGTGAATGCAATGTTGTATGGATGTTGTTAAAGATTCTGTGTGGAGTTTATGCCTTATCTACTATGGTGTTGTGAGTTACAACAAGAGGGATGCTATCATGTGTGCCTTGTCATGTAGTTAGTGCTTACCATGCTTGTTTGGGTTTGCAGGGAGCTAGACATGGATGATGGAACTCGTACACGTAAACGGAAACGTCAGCGTAAACGAGCTATTGTCATCTGGCTCCTCTTGCAACGACAATCACGTGTGATAGCCGAGCACTACTACAAGCACATTCTGAAAGTCCCGTGCTACATCGGCAGTTACACCGGTGCTATGTGGGTGGATGACATCCTCAACCACTCCACCGATCTCAGGTCAGTCCAATGCTTTCGTATGAGGAAAAAGACATTCATAAGGTTGTGTGATGTGCTAGAACACCGGTTTGGGTTGCGTGGTTCCCATAACGTCTATGTCATGGAAAAAAGTTGCGATTTTTGTCAACACCATGGCGTGGGGCGAATCGCAACGGAACACCTGCGAACGATTCCAACGATCTCTATCGACGATTAGCGAATGCATAAGTGACGTGCTCGAGGCAATGGTTGGGCGTGAACGTGGCTTCGATGGGCTCTGTCGGGATGTTATCCGCCCATTAGACCCGACGTTTCGGGACGTCCCCCAGCAAATACTAAATGACAACCGATACAATCGATATTTTAAGGTATGTAATTGGAGTTTGATATATATACACACACGATACACTTGTCTTTTAAAAAGAATGAAATTGTATTCAAAATTACATGTTTTCAGTTGGTCACGTCCTTGGAGGATATGAGTTCCATGTACTCTTTCACGTTTGTTATAAATGTTTTATTCTATTTGTAGGGGTGCATAGGAGCTATAGACGGAACTCATATCCAAGCTTGTATCCCAAGGGATGAGCAGGTGCCATATCGGGGACGAAAGGGCATAACTACTTTCAATGTGATGGCGGTGTGCGATTTCGATCTGAACTTCACTTTCATCTCCGCCGGGTGGGAGGGGAGTGCCCACGACGCTCGGGTGTTTGACCATGTTGTGCACACTCCGGCTTTCAACTTCCCACATCCGCCACCAGGTTTGTGAAACCAAGTTCTCATCTCCATTAACTTCAGTTTCGATCAACAGCCCCGTCTGCGTTTGACACGTCGGTGAACATGTAGGACGATACTACCTATGTGACAAGGGCTACCCCGATTGTGAAGGGTACATGGTGCCGTACCCCAAGACAAAGTACCATCGCGCATCATTCGTGGAAGAGCCAGCTAACAATGAGAAGGAGGCCTTCAACTCAAGGCATTCATCACTGAGAGGAACTATCGAGCGCACATTCGGCATTTTCAAGGGTACTTGGAAGATCACACGGAAAATGCCTAAGTACTCAGTGTGGAAACAGGTTGACATCATCTTATCATGCTTCGCGTTACATAACTTCATGCGCCAAAGCTCGGACGAAGACGAAGTGGTCATGCCCCTAGAGGATGCCGTCGAACTGGACGACGATGATGATGCGTATGTCGATCACGAGGAGGAGGAGGAGTCCTCGAGCAATGATGATGAGGACGATGACAACGCAGAGTTTATGAGGACCCTTCGTGATGGCATAGCACGCAGGATATGGGCGGACCGACGTGGTCGTCATCACTAGTACGCATGTTTCTTAAAGTTGAATGACAATCACCCCTTTTGCACTGAATCGGTCCAATGTATTTGGAAACTAATATGTCGGGTGCACATTCTTTTTTGGTAGGTCTTCATATGTGTTTAACCAATGCAGCAAGTAGTTCAAATGCTCAGCTACCCAAGTGACATAAATTCATCATGTACTAGCAGCCATGGTTCGAAAGGTGATATCGGATAGTAGTATGTCAAACTTTGCCTTTGCTAAGGATGACCAGTTGTATGGTAGAATTCACGACATAGCCCTGATTTAAAATTAGAAAGATGCCTAAATTATGTTGGTCAGTGCAAGCTTTCATAGGCATCATATGCCTCAATTCGAAGATAGAAAACAATGAGAAGAATGCCAAGTTTTTAACCAAAACCCAACCATCAATTGCAGCTAGGCCACAAAACAGTTGAACTGCAAGGGACAAAGGTTGTTTAAAGAGGTGCTACAGACGAAATGTTTCAACAAACAGACGATCGTTGAACATCTAGTGCTTCAAATGCATGTCCTAGTTAACCCATCCTACCGAAACAAAGTTAACCCGAATAACAAAAGACTTGCCTATTTAAACCATCCTACTGACACATGGTTCACCTGCATGACAAATGCCTAGACTAGTTACACCAAAAGCCTAACGAATCATGACAGTCTAATGACAAAAGTTGTCCCTAGATACACCACATCCTACCGAAAGACGTCTACTTCTTCACAAATGCGAGGAGGAAGACAAAGACCATCACGATGATAACTGTACGAGCCCTCCTCTCACGACCCTTGGAAGTAGCGAGCTCAATCCACAGCTTGCAAATGTAGGTGCTCAGTGACACAACCCTATCGGTGAGTTCTTCGTTCATGGAAGTCTCCCTCATCAACTCCTCATCACGGCGACCTAAGGTGTCTTCCGTAGCATGTAGCCGTTCAGAGAGTTCAAGGTTGCGTTCAGAGAGATCATGGTTGCGAGTAGTTAGTTCCCGGTTGTGCTCGAGGAGACCCCGGTTGCGCGAAGTGAGATCCTGGTTGCTCTCCGTCAGATCACGGTTGCTTGCAATTAGATCCTGGTTGACCTTCTCCAAGTGAACGATAGTTGGGTTTCGGCTGGTGGTTGCATCATCTTGCTCGTCACTGTTAACCTACGAAGAAAAGCAGCAGCTGATGAAAGCAACACCATCAAAGTATGCAGTACTGAACACCATGAAATCAGCAACTGATCTATTTCGTTTTTACACTGATTTCAGTGTCCTCAACTGTATGGATATTGGGTTCAAACAACGAAGATACTACCTCCAAATAAATTTACTTATATCATACTAACAAACTTGATTTTGACCAGCCCAGTGAATTAAGCAAAGAGAACCCAGAGATTCTAGACATGAATGTAATTGCCTAGGTCACTCTCAGTTTCACTTTTCTGGGCAAAGTCCCCTTTTTTTTGTCACCACTTGTTTTCAAAACAGGCAAACAGCAAGCAGGAGGAACAAGAAGATGCATCTAAACAGGAAATCTTCAAGGTAATCAATCTATGGCAATGGCAAACACGAAAGTCAAAAATAATATTCAGTTTATGAAAAGAATCTAGTAATCAATCTATGGTAAATAGTTGCCGCACTAATGACAATGGCAGGCCTGTCATCCTCTTTATGTTGTAAACTCAGGCTTCCCCAATTGAATGCAAGTGATTCAGGACACTCAAATGACTGTAAACCAAGCAATATGTCGATTGCAAGAATCTAGTAATCCATAGTGAAGTATCAAGTGACATCAATCGAAAGCAAGTCAAAGCAAATGATTCAGGACTTCATGTAAGCAAGTGAAAGAAAGTGAAGCAATCAAGTGAATGAAGGAACAAAGAAGCAAGTTACCTCCGCCTGCCACCATGGTTCGATAGGCTCATCCCCTCCGATCCAAGGGTACTTCTCGGGACAACCACTCAGCCAACTACCGGAAGAGTCAGACATGTCTGTGGACGGAAAAGAAGAGAGTATAAGCATCATTTTCAATGAAACCATGTGCTCCATTGCTATTATAGAAACACATCAGTCCAGTCAAACAATTTCCAATTCTAAACAACACAGGCTTCCACAATCGATTTCATTCAAAATACACAGGCTTCCCTAGTCACTTTCATTCATAGATTGGTTGCCAATTACAACTCTCTATCGATTTCAATTAATGCAAGAACTCCCAATTGCTCCGCTTTCATTCAAAACAAGAACTCCCAAACGCTTTCTTTGAAAACAAGAACGTCCAATCAATTTCATTCAAAACAATTACTCCCAATCGATTTCAATCAAACCACTGGCCGACAATACCTAACCCCATCGAATCGAGTCCCCCAATCGTTGTTTTGAATCAATCCATTTCCCCCCAATACAACCCCTAATCGATTTCAGTGTTTGCACAAAACCCTAACCCTTTCGATTTCAGATCTGGAAGCCGAAAGTTCATCAATTTCAACCCAGAGCAGTCACCACGAAGAAGAAGAAGAAGAAGGATGATGAAAATGGAGGCCGACGGAACAAGGAAGAAGAGGAGGCGTACCTGAAAGTGAGGGCGAAGAACGACGACTGCTGCGAGCAAAGAACAACGACTGTTGCGAGGGCTTCTATGCGCGAGGGCAATATGGAACACCTTTTCGAAAGCCCTTGAAATAAACTCCATAATCCCCCCCCCAGGTTTTGAAATCGTAGAAATTAAACTGCACCTTGAACCCATGGAAGCTAATGCCATAGATGCTATCAAACACCCGCTCGAGAGGTTAAAATTTTTTTAAAACCTTTGAAACCTTATAAAAACCCCTATCAAACACGGCCTAAGTAATATAAAAATAAAATTGGCCTCACCACCTAACTCCACCACTATCATCCTATCTCGTTCTCTTTCCTTCTTCTTACCCAAATGACCCCCACCTCTCTTACTTTTTAAGTTTTTAAGGGTTTATTGCTTAGAAACCTATTAAATCATTCCCTAATAAAATGTCATTTCTTCTTCTTATTTTATTATTAAGTTTCTTATATTGATGCTTAAACACCTCCATTGTGGATGCTCTAATAGAGTAGTAAATGTGTGCAACATTGTCTACCACTCTGTTACCATCACGGAGAATGTAAGAGAAGGACACATCTCTCACATATCTCGTGATGGAGGAACCTACCCGAAAGCATCCTTATGGATGAAGTCCTAAAGACCTAAATCATTGTAGATATCGAGACCCCTGATATAGTAGTAAAAGTGTGCAACCTTGTCTACCACTCTATTACCATCACGGGGTATGTGAGAGAAGGACATATCTCTCACTCTCGACAGGAGAGTTTTAATATCTAACATAATCATTTCGATTTCCAGACACATTTGGTTTGTGTTTTAAGGTGATGTATAATTATTAGAGAGGGTGACTTGATTTGTAATTTGTTTATACCTAAATGCAGTGATTTAATAATTCCTTATTTAACGGCAATAGCTTCAACTTTTAAGGGGGTCTGGTTGTCTATCATGTTATATCTAATATGGATAGGTTGGCCCTCCTAGTCTTGTATAATAAAGTCAGTCGAGTTGTTAGGATTCCTTGTTGACTCAGTTTCCAAAGGAATTTTTTTACCTTTGGGGAGATATTGAGTTTTCAAATCCATGAGTTCTCGTCATTATCCGTTCTTTGTGAGGCGTGATTAATTTATAGGCACTAGCTGTTCTGAACCATCCTTCTCTGTCCGGCCACTAGTACAGTATATTCTCAAACTAAGTTGTTGTTAATGGAATGTCTATAATGTCTTTTACTATGCTTTGTGGCTTTTCACCCACCATTTCCTTCCTAATTGTCTCGTCGGTTTTAGTAATAACAGGGCAATCATCCATACTACTTATTGGTGCCGTTGTCAACCAATTATCTTTCAAAATTTTATTAATTGACCATTACCCTTGGACCAAATGAAATCAATTTTGAACTTCTCGATATAAGGGTGGGTGGGGGGGGGGGGGGGGGTAGTTTTGACCATTGTTAAGATGCACCTTTCTTTCTTCTATAGTTTAGAATATATATGTGAGTGTTTTTTAGATATTTATATTGGATAGCCTTTACCCAAAAGTTATCTAGTTTTGCAAGAATCTTCCATAGGAGTGCTCCGTTCATATCTCTTGTTTTTCTAATACCAATCCCCCTTTCACTTTAGGTTTACAAATTTTATCCCAACTTATTAGTGGGCGATATTGGAGATCTTTATTCCAGGGAAAAGTTCTGTTAATCTAGTCAAATTCTTTCTGTATCGCGCATATTAGCATGAACTTTTGCATTGTGTAAAGTGGTTTGGTGGCAAGGTTTGTTCCAATCAGGACTGTACGACCTTGTTTTGATAGTGCATTGGCTCGCCATTTACTCGCCTACTCTTTTGATTTGCAAATAAGTTCTTCAAAAGTTCCTCTGTCTACTCTACCATTAACGACTGGACACCCTATATATTTCTCCAAAGAGATCTCATTTGAGATGTTTAAGCATCTTTCTAGCCCTTCAATCCTTGAGCATTGAATGACTTTATTTTTTTTTTTGATAAGGTAAGAATTCGATGGTCAGACAGACCTGATACCTCGAGAGGCCGACAAAGTCGGCTGACAGCGAACCGTCAAAAGATACAATGAAAATAACAAACGGTGCAAATCAGGCAGTGACAAGTAAACAATTCTGGACGACTTACCAAACCTAACCGAAACACATTGAGGGCAACATAGACTACGAACCGAAGCCAAGCGTCACCAAGCAGCGACACCGCTGGTCAGCGGTACATCAGGAGTCTCTGTGGGCAATGAAGACGAACCTCCAGGGAAATTTACGGATCATGGAGATGCCTCGATACACACCGCCTCGACCCAGCCAGACCCGACTTCGAAACGCCAGAGCCCCAACTAAGAAGAGGACCGCCGAGACCAACCAAAACAGCAGCCAAGAACCACCAAGTACCAAGCAACTAAAAACCCTTAGGTATTTTATTGAGGCCCTTTCGGGATTTAATCAAACCCTTTTGGAATTTATTTTCAGCCTTTTCAGGCGGGTTTACTCAAACCGGTTTATATACATAAAGGAAATTATAAATATAAAGTTGGCTATTTTTTAATTATTATTTTTTACTGTTTTTTTAATACAAACCTCCGGGCTGCTAGCCTTGGGCCTGAAGCACAAATTTACGAGTCATTGGGCCACCTCGGGCTCAAGGAAAGACCTTAGGGCCCAAGGCAACAAAAAGACGCCAGCCAGGCTACACAAGCCGACTGAAAACACCGACCAAGCGCTGACTAAACGAAGTTCAAGTAGCAAGCCGGCGAACGGAGAAAAATGAGCATGAGGGAGATGAGCAGAATCAACAGATCCACATAAGCCCCAAACCAATTTGACAAGGGGGAGACCCGACACACCCACCCTGGACCGGAGGGCCCAAACGGACAAAGGAAAGAGAAAGGAGCCTCGCCTAGACAAGAGAGCGCAAAAACAGCACATGATGGATACAAAAAGAAGCACAAGAGAAGGTAGACTCAAACCAGCGAAGAAGCCTGATAGACGGTTTTTAGTCGCCTAAACCGTATCAAAATAATTTCGAACTTACTAACTAATGTAGTGTGATAAGTACGAGTCGATCCCACAGAGAATCAAGTTATTCCTAAGTTAAGTCTATTTACCAATTAAGACAAAAGGGGGTTTTGGTGTGATGGGAATAAGAAAGAAAATAAAATAAACTATAAACAAATTAACGGAGATAACAATTAAAGAACTAGTTTCATCTACAAAATATCCACTTTAGTTTGACTAGTTGATCCTTGATCCTTCTTCAAGTTCTCTTTTCATCCTATTATTGTTCCTGTCCTGATCTTGTGTAAATTACTAGTCCTACGAGTCCTAGTAACCCTTACTAATTAGATAATCCTAACACGGTCAAGATTCAACCTAATAGTAACATTAAGATTAAGGATTAACCAGGATAAATGCAACACCAAGCTACGAGTCAGCATTCAACATGTAATTGATTCTCTACACACCAGTTTAGTCCTACGGGTCCTAAAAAGGCATGATTGCTACTATGGATTAAGGTTCGCTACGAGAAATCTACAAAATCCTAGCAATAATCTCAACTAGTTGTACGGACTAGAAGAAATCAACAATAATCGCAAAAGAATCAATACGAATCAATAGAAATAGAACAAAAATAGAAATCTCACAACTTTATCAAATCAAAGCTTCAATCCGTAGACGAAACGGAAGAGTTTAGATCTCCATAAAAATAAAACAAAACGTAATTAGGGTTAAAGGAAATAAACGAAAGTCGGTCGTATTGTGAACGTGCTTTGCCGTAGGAATGAATTGCATACTATATATGTTCTATCCTAATTCTATCTAGCGTAATTTATATAATATATAAAATCTATCTAATCTAATACTCCATGTAAGGCCCTATAAAATATGTCTAATTTTATCTAGTCTGTAAGCCGCACTTGCACAAGTAACTTCATTCCGGTCCACTCCCAGCCCACGTACGTCCAAACTCCAATTTTACAATGTGAATTTAACGCAGCAATCCCGTCAATCCGCTCATCACTCCGAAACGGCCCATCTTATCTTCAAAATTGCAAAATAATCCCATAAGCTCCAAATTCATACGATCAAGCCTCAAAAATACCTAAAATATATAAAAGAACTAGTGTAGACTCCGAAAACCAAATAATACAAATTAACCATAAAATATGTAAAATATGCATGAAAATAACCTAATATAATATGCAATTATACGACTAAAATAGACTCTATCAAACTACCCCATGCTCAGACTTTTGCTTGTCCCCAAGCAAACTAACCACAAAACAAAAACGAACTAAAAAATAAAGACAAAGACTCAAAGAGATTTCTATGAATGATCACTCATCAGTATGGTTCACATGGCTACCGGAGTATTTATTACGTTAAGCTTAAAATTATTATGACACTATGAGACCCACATCAAACCCTTCATACTAATTGCTTTAAACTCCAATTAGGTTAAGGGGATGCTTGCATTTAGAATGTATTGAGCAATCAAATTCATTAAGCACGTTAAAATTGTCATAAACACCCATAGATTACTAGGCATTTTCTACTTCAGAGTTTCAATAAAGCACTTTATTTTTCTTTCTTTCTTTGTTTCCAAGTATTTCTAATTATTTTTTTCTTCCTCCTTGCGTGAATTTTATCCTCCACAAACAGGATCGGTTACTAACCGTATTTTTTTTCTTTTCTCATGATTGTCGAGTGAATTTTATCCTCCTCGAACATTTCTATCAAGCTTGGTTTATTGATGATTCTTTTCACTCGAGTGAATTTTATCCTCCTCGAGCGGTGTAAGTGAATTTTATCCTCCTTACACTCATCAACCCAACATATATCAATGCACATAAAAAATCACATCAAATAGATAACCGAATTTACTAGTGCTTTTCATCAGGGGTTTAGACATATACATTACAAATCATATAATTTTTTTCCAAAATTGCTCAAATCTGAACATCCAACCAATAATCAAGTTATAACTAAAGCTCATAATCCAGATTATCTATGGGAATCTCACAAGTATCATTATTCAATTAAAATTCAATTTTATTAACTCTTAAGCCATGAAAAACCATATATCATCATCGAGGTCATACCAACCATAGAAACAACTCTTTAACACAACTAAAACAAACTAGCAAATCAAAAACAAAGACTCAATGACTTATAATTATCAAATATCTATAGTGCAACCTAAAATGCAATGCAATGCATAACAAAAATTATAAATAACAAAAAACTAACATATAAATAAAATGCGGAGCTATACTTGAATTCCCCACCCCATGCTTAAAATCTTACGTTGTCCTCAAAGTACAGAAAAAGAATTAAAGAGGTAGAGGAAACTCACAATGTATTCAGGCATTCCAGAACAAACTTTCAACTCAAAAGAAGGTAGTGTGCCTGCCTATGAACAACCCCTAAAATTCAGCAACTCGGAAAGTATGGTATGTATGTAAAACAAGCAAACTTGCATAACAAACATCAGTAAATTCAGTTCAATAACAAAGAAATGTCAAAGAATAAAATTCACAAGAGAGGTGACTATTCCTACGTACTAACACCCCTAAAACATGAGAAAAGAGTAGAAATTAGAGCCCTAGGGTGTTTGAGCATAAGCTTTCAGCACCAACTTCGATGCAATTGGCATTTGTGATCCTTCTTGGAGTTGGATAAATATAGGCCTATCCCCTTTGCAAAACGCCTGGCCAAGACATAAAACAAAAAGAACGCACCACAAACAAACACATTCCAATATCCAAGAAAAACATATCATCCAAGAATGAAGAACAACAAATACCAGCCAAACACAAATCAGCCCCTACAAGTCATGCTCAATCACTTATGTCAAACTAAAAATATGGAGTTCAAGTGATTTCAGGGAGCATGAGAAAAGAAGATAACAAGAACGAATCGTATGACTACTTAACCCAAAATACCGCAGAAACCTACTAATCTAGAAGAGACTTGCACAAATACTCAGCTGAATTTAGACATGAGAAGAATAACTCGATCAGCTACAGAGAGTACATCATCACTCCAAAGTCTCAAACATCAGGCTCAAGATGTAAGCAGGCAAATCTCCATACTAGTTGCAAATTTGTGCTTAACAACATATGAAGGCAATTCCAAAAGCAAATATCAGCACAGAAGAGTAAAACTCAATCAATTCACTATCCAGTCACAAGTTTAATACCCATTCTCAGCTTCAAATCAACCCATGAAAACAGGAACTCATAGCAACAACATGAGCTAAAGCATGGACCTAATAAAAAGGAGTAATGCTCAAGGTTTCCTGCAGATTAATATAAAGGAAACACCAGCAACAGGAACAAGATTTGTGACATCAAAGACAAGACCAACAACCACAAATATGAGTCAATAACAACAGTAAGTGGGTGGTTTCTAGACTTGTCAAATTCAGCTCAAGAAACTATTACCATAGAAATGCTTAGGCAAGCATCTCAACATATGCCAGCCATATAACTGTCAAAGAACAATGCAATTGCCTAAATAACTATGAGAACAACACTGCAGACCGAAATAGGGACTAACCTGTGCTTACCCGATTGAAATCGAAGCTGATGACTCTAATTTGGGGATTGATAGGCCATGTTATGAAGGCAGCCCCGCACGAGCAGTCTCCATCCATCGGTCCTGTCCCCTTAGGCCCTTACTGCTTCCTTGATGGCTTCGGTGGAGTGGTGGTGAGGAATTCCAGCGGCTCTGGGAAATCGCCGGTGGTCAGGTGGCGAGGGTGCCGGCGACTAGTAGTGCAGACGGCTATGGGCCCAGTTAAAATCAGTACGCACCGGTGGATGGGATTGGGAGGATGGAACGGTGGCGAGGTAGAGGGCGAAAGAGGTAAAGATGGAGGTGGAAATCAGTGGCGGCAGATAACGGTTGCTGGAGGTCGGCGCGGCGAGGGCGATGCTAGCGGGGAAAAAGGTCTGGGAGATCGGGATTTGCAAGGATGGTCACAAGTCGGGAATGGTGGTTGCTGGCTACCGGGGATGGCTGCTGGCCCGACGGCGGCCTCACGTGCATCGAAGGCGGAGGCGAGCAGGAGAGAGAGAAGAGGCGGTAGGATGAGGACGAAGGGCGGCGACGAGGCTGGGAAGTGGGAAGGAAAGAAGGGAGAACGAGGTAGACGGGACTACTGGGAAAGGGTTCTTCTTCTTTCTTTTTTTTTTTTTTTCTTCGGAGATTAAAAAAAATATATAAAAATAATCCTAACTAAAAATAAAAAGGAAATAAAAAAGACTAAAAATAAATCGGAAATATAAAAAAAAAAAACTCATACCTTGGATTAATCCTTACCTATCGGACATTGTCAAAGCCCTCAACAGCCTGTCATATTCCTGTGCACACATCTTACCCAAGACGTCATAACACACTAGTAAATTGAAATTATATAATATTATATAAGTTAAAAACTCTTTTGATTTATCAAAATTATGACTCCCTACTGAGGGAATATGAAACCACCAGTTCAGTTCCACTGGTGGCTTTTCAAAATAACAATTAAAAGGATCAAAATAATCACAATTACCTTCCAAATTGTAAAATTTTACCTTTATTACCTCTCGAGCCTCAGCAGGTAGCTCTAGACATGGTTCATCAACGGGGGAGCTCTGAATGAATGCATCGGATGGAGTAGGAGACACATCACATGTAACCTCATGCGTCGACTCATGAGATTCCAAGTCAAGAAGCACTAGATCCTCTTCTTCATCATCAAAGAAATTGTCGTTATCTGTGAACAATTCATCATCGTTCTGAACATCATTATCACGTTGAAACCAACTAGGATAGAATGAATTGAGCACAATGACTTCGACAGGATCTTCCATTCTTGCATCATTCAATGTCTCAGGGGATGGCAAGATGGATTGGCTTTCTTTATCAACTTGCGGGGTGGCCATCTGCTTTGCTATGATCTCGCTCGATGTTTGAATAAGTTGGCTTAGTTGTTCCCCCAAGTTTTGGATCCTCTCAGCATTCTCCTGCACCGCTTGTGTAAGGGTCTGGATTGCATCATCCAGGTATATGACAGAGTCCTCCATTGGTAGAGATATCGAAGTGAAAGATTCTTCCTGTGCAACATGGTAATCCATGTAACAGAAGAAATCCCACAACCCCGACAAACCTAACCGTGCTAGGCCTCCGTTACTCATGTGCTCAGCAATCGCTCGTGTCTCAGCAGTCATCCCGTCAATTATGCAAATAATCATATCTCGGATGCTATCTTGATAACCCCGTGAATTACGAATGTCAACATATCTCTGCAATCTGGTAAGATATTGGTGAAAGTTCTCACCTTGAAACTGCAACAACCTCAACATCTAAAAAAATTAGTAACAAAGGTGTTATGAACCGTAAGATAGGTTCACAACAAATTAGATATATACAAAAACTAATAAATACACCAAACAAAGAAATAAACTTTGATCCCCTGGCAACGACGCCAATTTGATAGACGGTTTTTAGTCGCCTAAACCGTATCAAAATAATTTCGAACTTACTAACTAATGTAGTGTGATAAGTACGAGTCGATCCCACAGAGAATCAAGTTATTCCTAAGTTAAGTCTATTTACCAATTAAGACAAAAGGGGGTTTTGGTGTGATGGGAATAAGAAAGAAAATAAAATAAACTATAAACAAATTAACGGAGATAACAATTAAAGAACTAGTTTCATCTACAAATATCCACTTTAGTTTGACTAGTTGATCCTTGATCCTTCTTCAAGTTCTCTTTTCATCCTATTATTGTTCCTGTCCTGATCTTGTGTAAATTACTAGTCCTACGAGTCCTAGTAACCCTTACTAATTAGATAATCCTAACACGGTCAAGATTCAACCTAATAGTAGCATGAAGATTAAGGATTAACCAGGATACATGCAACACCAAGCTACGAGTCAGCATTCAACATGTAATTGATTCTCTACACATCAGTTTAGCCCTACGAGTCATAAAAAGGCATGATTGCTACTATGGATTAAGGTTCGCTACGAGGAATCTACAAAATCCTAACAATAATCTCAACTAGTTGTACAGACTAGAAGAAATCAACAATAATCGCAAAAGAATCAATACGAATCAATAGGAATAGAACAAAAATAGAAATCTCACAACTTTATCAAATCAAAGCTTCAATCCGTAGACGAAACGGAAGAGTTCCATAAAAACAAAACAAAACGTAATTAGGGTTAACGAAAATAAATGAAAGTCGGCCGTATTGTGAACTTGCTTTGCCGTAGGAATGAATTGTATATATAGTATGTTCTATCCTAATTCTATCTAGCGTAATTTATATTATATATAAAATTTATCTAATTTTTTTTTTTGCTCTTAAATGTTGGGTTATCACCCTATATTAAAGAAACTGATACTGAAGTTACAACAAAATTTTACGGGGAAACTAAGTCCCCATAATGTCATCAAACATCAAAATAGAACACATAGGAGGAGGGTTGTGAAAGATATGTATTCCTAGTGAAAGAGAAGAGGCCAAATCGGCTATAGAATCTGCAACACGGTTGGCCTCGCAGTATATATGTCGAAACTGGACTTGCCAGTCTCTACGCAACAAGCCTTGGCAATCATATACCAGGCTATGGAGTGGGTGGGTATCCACTAATTGCTTCTGAAGAAGAGTAAACACCAATTTTGAATCCACCTCGGCCTCTACATGACGAAATCCTGCGCACCATGCTAACAGCAGGCCATGGAGAAGACCCTTGAGTTCTGCTGCAGGAACTGTGCAAGCACCTAAATTACACCCATATCCGAATAGCCATTGACCTTGAGAATTTCTCACAACTCCTCCTGCAGAAGCTAATTGGTGAGGTCCTCGGACTGAGCCATCTGAATTCAATTTAACCCAACCATTTGGTGGTGGAGCCCATCCAACTAACACATCTTCAGTCACCTGCTTGTGAGAAGGTTGTAGAAGAGAATCCCATGCTTTAGAGAATTCTGAGGCTTGAGAAAGAAGGAAGGATCGTTTGTTGACCATTGGCAGGGGCTCATTGAAAACCTGTGCATTGCGCCATTTCCATAGCCACTATAAAGTAGTGGCAAAGAGGATGTTCCACTGCACATTATCATCTACAAGATTCTCGGTCGAAAGATTAATGGAGAGCCAATCATGGATTGGGGATGTACTAAAGGAGATCCACAGATGTGACGGGATAAATAATGTCCAAATTTGTTCGGCGAAAACACACTCACGGAGAATATGAATGAGAGTTTCTGAGTTATGGCCACAAGATGAACAACTAGGATCCATAGTTATGTGACGGTGGAAACGTGCTTCATTTGTAAGAACACGGTTGCGCACTGCCAACCAAATGAAGAAACGGATCCTCTCCGGGATGTGTAATCGCCAAAGGAGACGAAAGAGATGAGACCCCGGACTGGTGGAGACTTGTTGCAACATCCAATAGGCCGATGAGGACGTGTATTCTTCATTAGAGGATAATGCCCATGCTCGGACATCAGTAATAGCGGGGTTTGGGGCCAAGGATGCCAGTCTTAGTAGAATAGAGGACGGTAGGCTTTGAGCAAAGGCTTCCCAGTTCCAACCTTGGTTTGGGGTCCAATAATCACATACTCGACGATCAGAAACTAACACATCAACTGGATTAGTAGCCTTATCCAACAGGGGCTCTCGACAAATCCATGAATCCTTCCAAAATAAAATTGAATTACCATTACCAAGTCTCCAGATGCTTCCCGGTTGAACAGCTTGACGAAAACCTTTTTGAATACTTCGCCAGATAATTGAAACATTTTGACTTCTAGCTCCATGGCATGGGTCTATATAATCTCTTTTGGCATATTTAGCTTTGAGAATAGATGCCCAGAGCTTATTGCCATCACGGCTAAATCGCCACGCGAGTTTACCTAAGGCAGCTAGATTAGCATTATGAAGAGATCGAATCCCTAAGCCACCTTGTATCTTAGGTTGTGCAAGGTCTTTCCATGAAACCAAATGAATTCGACGATTACCATTTGATTCTCCCCATAAGAAGGATCGACATAAACGGTCAAAATCCTCACAAACTGAGGCTGGTAAACAAATCGTACTCATGATATAGGAAGGTAAGGATGCGAGTACCGATTTTGTCAGTGTCAGCCGGGCTGCCGGGGAGAGTAGTCGTCCCTTCCAACCAGCGAGACGAGCATTAGCCTTGTCTAGGAGTGGTGTAAAAAGAGTCTTAGAGACACGCTTCTGAATAATAGGAATGCCCAAATAAGTTCCAAGATCACGGGAAGCGGAGATCCCACCCATATCCTCTAGTGTTCGAATTAACTGTGCTGGAACATTTGGAGATACATACAACTTCGATTTTAGCACATTCACCTTTTGCCCGGATGCTTGACAGAATTGGTTAATACAATCAAGCATAACTTGATATTGAGAAGTTGAGGCTTCACCAAATAAAATAATATCATCCGCAAAGAAGAGATGGGACAAGGCCGGTGAAGAACATGATAAGAAGATTGGCTTCCAAGAACAATCTCTCACTGCTTCCAAAATTAAGTGACTGAGTCGTTCCATACAAAGTATAAAAAGATAAGGTGAAATGGGATCACCTTGACGAACTCCTCTACTAGGAAGGAAACAGTCTGTAGCTTCTCCATTCCATAGAAGTCTCATTGAAGTGGAAGAGATACAAGAATTAATCCAGCCCACCCAACAGCTAGGGAAACCAACATCAATTAGGGTTTGTTGCACAAAATCCCATCGTAGTCTATCGTAGGCTTTCTCTAGGTCAAGCTTAAGAAGTAGAAAATCTTTTTTTTCCTTTCTTTCGTTGGTAGGAATGAATTGCCTCTTGCACCACAACAACGTTATCTATAATAGCACGGCCTGGTAAAAAGCTTCATTGTGTTGGGCCGATAATACGTTGTAAAATGGGGCAGATTCGGTTGACCATCACCTTAGTAATGAATTTGCAGAAAACGTTGCAGAGGCTAATGGGTCGAAACTGGGATAACATCTCAGGACGTTCAACTTTGGCAATTAGCACTAATAATGTCTCATTAACACCGGGTGGAAGAGTGCCTGAATTAAAAAAGGATCTCATTGCTTTAAAAACTGATTCACCAACAGTCTCCCAACATCGTTGGTAGAAAATTGGTTGAAAACCATCAACCCCAGGAGCCTTATAAGCACCCATTTGCCTGACTGCTTTGTAAATCTCTGAGTCTGAAAAGGGGTGCAGTAAGGGAATCAATCTCATGTTGTAACAACATCGGAAATAAACCAGAAGGGAGCATCGAATTCGGATCTTCCGAGGCGGGAAGTTGGAACAGATTTTTGAAGAAGGCTATAGCTGATTGTTCCATAGCAAGTGGATCTGAAATCCAAGTCCCGTCACTGTCTTTGAAAGCTTCTACAATATTCCTTCTCCGACGAATTGCAGTAGCAGTGTGAAAATAGGATGTATTGCGATCTCCATGACAAATCCATTTCTCTCGTGATTTTTGAAACCACAAAGTTTCTTCGGCAGTCAAAAGATTATCAAGATCAGCTTGAAGCTTAGTCTGCAAGTTTAATAAGCTTTGAGATGGTCTGTTTTCAAAGGCCCGTTGCGCCCCAAGGATTCGAGCATTAAGCCTGCGTTTATTCATATAAATGTTACCAAAAACAGATCGGTTCCACTCCAAAATCTTTTCCTTAAAGGACCCAAGGGCCGACAATAACTCAGTTTGATTGTCCCAATTCTCCTTTACAAAAGAGTTGAAGAGAGGATGGGAAAACCAAGCCGCCTCAAAACGAAAAGGTCGTCGTCGGTTGTGTCCATTCACGCCTACTAGAGAGAGCAATAAAGGGTTGTGATCCGAAGAAAGAGATGGGAGATGTCTGACAGTAGCTTGCATCCAATGAGATCGTCCAGCTGCATTTGTAAAAACTCTGTCAAGGCGCTTGGCAACTCTGTTAGCCGCAGAAATTCCACGACTCCAAGTAAATTGTGGACCTACAAACCCAAGATCAATCAAGCCCAAGTCTGCTACCCACTAACGGAAGCAATTGGAATCACGAGATAGTCGGTCTGTACCTCCTTGGCGCTCAAACAAGTCAAGGATGCAATTGAAATCTCCTCCGATAAACACGTCTCCATTAAGGATTTCAATAGTATGTTTCAGTTGAGACCAAAATAAACGTCTCCTGGCAGTTGAAGGAGGTGCGTAGACGACAATTAAATCAAAAGTCTGAGACCCAGTGGTAACTACCATATGTATAAAACAGGAATGAGAAGTAACCACATGAACAACCATACGGTTAGAATGCCAAAAAACCCATATCCCACCAAAATGTCCTACAGAATCCACACGACAGCAATCGGAGAAAGTAAAGCGATCACAAACCTTCTTGGCAGAAGCTCCCGATAGGTGGGGTTCAAAAAGAGCCAAAATATCAACACAGTAGTGTTTAAGCATATAGCGGATAGCACGTCGGAATCCCTTATTCCCGGCACCCCGACAATTCCATAGTAAACAATTCATCAAAAGGGTAAAGTGAAGAACTCCATTAACTATGGAGCATACCCCTGAGGGGCACCTGTAATACAAGCATCTGAAACTGTATCTGAAGGTGGAGACACCACACATCCACCACTGATTAAAAGTGAATGAAACTGCTTTCCTGGATCAGGAGGGTTGTCGGCCTTTAGAATTGGCGTTATTGACGATATTGAGCTTTAGTTGGTGCCACGATTTGAAGCTGATGGGAAAACTTCAATCTCCATTGGAGGGGAGATAGATAAAGAGGGATTGACAACATGAGTTTTTGATTGAGAGTTTGACAAAGCAAGCATCGAAATAGGTTGAGAAGGCGCATCGTCTTTCCCTTGGGAAACAAAAGCTGCAGCTGGTATCTGAAATGAGTCAGTGGAGGCTTTCGGTAAAATAAAACTAGAATTTGATTTAAAGTGGGCCTGCACATTCTTATTGAGCCGAGGTCTTTTATATGGTCCATTTCCTTTTTTAAACGATAGCCTTTCAATTTGTGGATGGACATCAGTGTGCGATTTCAAAGCTTCAAACACGTGTCTACCAGTGTTGGCATCTTGACCATTCACCACGTGTATTTGGGATGGAGCCGCCTCATGTTCTACCGACACGGTGTAGAGAGGCGGTGGGTGAGTCGCCGTCGCCGACGCCGACTGTACACCGACTTTAGATGTATGACCTTGATTTGGAATAATTGAAGGGCGGAAAGGTCGATTTCGAGGTCCCATAGTCATCCATGGTCCAAACGGTGATTCCTCTGATGATATAGCCGAAGTATCCATAACAACAGTCTCTGAATCTGAAGGTCCAGTCTGTATTTGGGTAATCGGTCGACTAGAAGGGCAAGAGGAAATGAGATGGCCATAACGACCGCAACTATGACAGATCAATTCTAGTCCCTCATATACGACTTGGAGACGTACTCCATTAACAAGGATTGTTCCCATTAGTGGTTTTGTTAAATCAAGAGAGATACAAATTCGAGCATACTTGCCTCTAGTAGCACTAAGGGTACTGGGATCAAGTTTAATTGGATCTCCCAAGACAGATGCAATCTTCCATAGAACATTCTCTTCATAAAAGAGAACTTATAGGCCAGAAATTCGAATCCATGCGCTTATTGATGTTATTGAATCGGATTCAGGTCTGAAAGAACTAGTCCACTTTTGAATTGCAATATAGTGGCAAAAAATGGACCATGGTCCATTTGCCAGTACCGCAAGGAAGTCCGATTCCAAAGAGAATCGAGCAATAAAGAACCCACGAGCAACATCTAGGATAACCATGTGACCAGTAGGAGCCCAAATTTGACGCAGACGCCAATCAAGGACCGGGAAAGAGACTGAGTAATCAACAATCTTTAGGACCACGGAGAAAGACCAGGCTGATTCAAGAGCGTCCATAATCGTGGAGCCAAAAGTGATCCATGGCGCCCCGTTTTCGCCATGAGGGTATTCCACTGAGGCAGTTCCGGATTGCAAGATCTCATGAGAAAGCACCGTGCGGTTAGTAACGGTAGGACCTTGAAGAAGCATATCCTTCCATGGTGTGGGAGAGGTTGGAGGGAGACCTGGTGCTCCGGCATCAGGAGTTACAGATGATGAAGGAGAGAGAAAGGGAGGGGAAACAGAAGACATCGAAGAGAGCTTTTTTAAAATCTATCTAATCTAATACTCCATGTAAGGCCCTATATAATATGTCTAATTTTATCTAGTCTGTAAGTCGCACTTGCACAAGTAACTTCATTTCGGTCCACTCCCAGCCCACGTACGTCCAAACTCCAATTTCACAATGTGAATTTAACGCAGCAATCCCGTCAATCCGCTCATCGCTTCGAAACGACCCATCTTATCTTCAAAATTGCAAAATAATCCCATAAGCTCCAAATTCATATGATCAAGCCTCAAAAATACCTGAAATATATAAAAGAACTAGTGTAGATTCCGAAAACCAAATAATACAAATTAACTATAAAATATGTAAAATATGCATGAAAATAACCTAATATAATATGCAATTATACGACTAAAATAGACTCTATCAAAGCCGTCGGAAACCAAGAACCACCAATTCAAGAAAAGTTAAGACTATGGCGGAAAACGCTGGTAAACAGAGCGAGGAGGTAACTGGGTAGAGGTCGGCCACCAAAACCCATGCGGAAGGCGATTAACAGGATTTGGATCCGAACAAAAAAGATTAGATATGATTGATTTAGCCGAGGACAGAACGATTTGGAAGGGGATTGGATTTGGAGAGAGAAACTCTTTTACTGTTTGGAATGACTTTAGTTGTTTGGAAGGCAGACTTATGGTAGTTGAGTTTTTGCCCTGAAATTTCGTAGTAGTCATCAATGATTGTTTTTGCTTTCAAACAGTCCGACTTTTGTGAAGATAATGATATCATCTAGTGTATATATATTATATATTATATAATACTAAAGGAGAAGTCGCCTAACCCATGTGGTGGCTCCTCCTTTAATGTAGGTATTTTAAATTTAAATTAATTATTAATTTAAATTTAAAATACATACGTGTCATTTTCTCATTTTTTTGTATTTTCTTTTATTTCCCTTTAAATACAAATTTAATTGAGATATTCTTGATATTTTTATTGGTTGGTTTAGATATTCACTAAATAAGATAAAACTGAATCATTTTTATCTTAACAAATCTTTCATTTTCACACATATCTTAACAAATTTTTTATCTTCTCCGTTGATTGAAATCAAAGATTTTCTTGAATTGCTATGATTTGTCAATCTATAAATAGATAGACTCTATTTTGGTTCATATTTCCTGTCATGCATTACATTTTCTATCTAATTTTAATTTTTTATAATTTTTGTTCTTTACCTTGCTAATTATACTATCAATATCAATATCTAATATATATAATAAAGAAAAAGTTGTTTGTGTCAAATGTCGACTTCTCCTTAATCGTAGTATTTTCAACCAATTGAAAAAAATTGTTAATTAAGAAAATATAGTAATATATGCTAAAGATAAGAATATATCAATTTTTTATCCAACACCACTTAATCAATAGAGCAAGATATGTTTAAGATAAGATTTTACCCAATTCATTTAGATGTCGTCGATATATTTTTATAAGATTTTACCCAATTTCGTTGTATATGGATATATTACATTCTACCCTATTTATTTGTAGCCAACTAAAAAAAACTCTACTATGATATATTGATGCATTAAATAATTTATCATAATGAAATTGATCAATTTAATGTTTTACTTTTCATCATTTAATTAATGTATGGACAAGGATAAAAACTTGATCAAAAAGTTTAGTAATCGGTTTATTTTAATAATTGATTAAAAATATATCGAATATTTTGAGGTCATGTAATAAATTACTTTATTAGATTTATAAATAAAAATATTAGTTTTTTTAGTTTTAAAAGATAATAGATTTTGGAATTTATATTATATTATTGAATTAATGCAAATGCAACTATACCACAGGAAAATTATTAGTTGAATGGGTACTAATATAAAATTTATTTAAATTAAAGTGATATCTTCTCCTTTTATTATCACATTTAGTTATAATTAGTTTGAACCAAATCCTAAGTTAATTAGGTTTGAACGATATTATAAAAACATTTGATAATTCTATTTTATCTTATATAAGGTTTTAAAAATGTATAAAATTATTTTATAAAAAGGAATTCGAGGACCATTTTGACCAAATTTGAAACCAATGTCTACATCCCTTATGTTAGCTTTGCTAGATAATTTTTTAGCAATATTTTTGCACCCATAATGAATAAAAATGGAGAGAGTGGGTCTCCTTGTCGAATTTCTCTCAAGAGTCGAAATACGTCCGTGGGGCTATTGTTAACAAGAACCGAGAACAAAATCTTGGGTGGAAACCATATTTGGTTAAGATAGCTGAAAAACCCCGATACGCAAAGACCACCATTTTTAGTGGGGCCCGGGAACCTACCTAATGAAGTGACCGACCTTCACAACGGACTTACCTGACCCGCGTCGAAGAAATCGACGCGGCCCAACCTGTGCCGCGGGAAGTTATGCTAATTGACTTTAATTACGAAGGACGGTTCCCTTATCGAGTTTTTCCTAGACAATTTGGAAACTTGACTTGCTTTACCTGTCGTCGTTGAATGTCTTGAGATTTATTAACGTCAATCCTTAATAGAATTTTACACTAAAAACGAACAGGGTTTTCATCCGCGGAGTTTGACGTTGTGAACGATGTAGACTCTCTTCCATTTATCGGATTTCTTTCTACGCGTATGATTGCTTTTCGATCTTCTTTCTTCTAGGTTCACTATGTCTTGTTCCGCCCTCTTCCTTTCCGTCTCTTTCCAAAAAGTCCTCCTTTGTCTAGGAAGCTTTTCCCTATTTATAGATCCTTGATTCTCTTGCATGTTGCGCCACGTGGTGCTCAACTTTCAACACGTCTTGTACTCGTGGGAAGTGGGCATGGTTGCCACGTTTCTGTTCTTTTTCATCCGCGGATGATCGCGTTTGAATGGTTTTTTGGACCTTTGTCTGCGGATTATAATAATATGAGTTTCTTGTTTGCTTTTTATTTAATTGTTTGGTACTTTTTATGTTTCGACAGATGTTTTTAGCATTGGTTTAGTCACAGCTCCTCGGGCCGTGTTGATTATGTCTAGTAATTGACGCGGATCGACAAAAAATATAAACATCTGTAGTTTTGTTACCGTTATTGATTCCGATGGGGTTAATGGGCCTTTCTTTCATCGAGTCACGGCTCAATTTGGGCCCATTAGGCCCATTTATGTTTGGAATTTCAAACGTCGGTAATTTTTTTATAAGTTACCCCGTTCCGTTCTCTTTTTCACCCAACATTTGTCTTCTTCTACTTTCCGCAAAGTTTAATCCTTATCCTTATCTTTAGCTTTCCGGCGGCGGTTTTCTAGGGTTCCGGCTGTTTGCTTTGAAGTTTCTGGTGGTTTTCTTCAATTTCTTCAAGGTATTTTTTCTTGCTCTTGGCTGTTCTTGAATTTTCTTCGTTGAGTTCTTTGATTTTTTGTCCTTTAGATCGTAGATTTGGGTATGGAAACGTCTCAAAGGTGTTTTTTGGATGAAATTTTACTTTGTGTGAGTAAAACTTCGTATAATTTTCTTCTAGTTTCTTTTAGAAATGGCTAATCTCAACAAGGAGGGTGACTCACTAGAAGATTTTGAGAGGGATGAAGGATGGAGAGGTGGTGCTGTTTCATCCTCTCGAGCGCGTCCGTCTCCGGAGACACTTTCTTCTTCCTTTGGGAGTTCCTCTTCTTCCTCTGATGATTCCTTGTCGGAGTCATCTTCTTCTACATCCGCGTCTATCCCGGATCGAATTGGTCCTAATGGTAGCCCTATTAAGGTGAGAAGGCGTCGGAAGCGTTCTGACCCTGATTACTATTCTTCACCTTACTCAGTTTCTTCTTCTTCGAAGGAATGCGCGGACGGTGAAAATCCAACGGCTGTGGATGACTCGGGTGCTAGTTCTTCCGTGGACGCGGGGACTTTGTCCGCGTCTCAGTCGGCGAATCAAGAGTCGGAGGAAGTTTGGATTCCTTATGAGCTTCCTCCTATTGGTTTAGCAGAAGCTCCTAAGGTAATTCGGTCTAAGGAGAATTTGAGTGACTTGGACACCCCTGTGTACGACTTAGGGGATCTTGATTCTTGTCTCTTTTTGGGGGATTTCAAACCTCTTCCTCCTCCAACCAGCCGTCCACCAGTTGTGCTTGAAAGGGTTCATCCATGGAGGTCTCCCGTGAGTAAATTGAGGGGTTGTACTACTCTATTGAACCTCGGAGATCTTGATGCTCTTTCGCAAGTCTTCCCATGGCCAGCGGGTGTTGAATTCTGTCTTCCCGAGGAAGGAGGTGGTTGTCTGGACGCTTACGAAGATTGCTTAGTTGTATATGCAGCTAGTCTATCTCAGGATTTCCGACTTCCTCTTCATCCCCTTTTCTCGAAGTTTTTGGAGGAATATAACCTGAGTCCTGCTCAGATTGTTCCCAATGGTTGGATGTTCTTTACAAGTTTTGTTATGAGATGCAAGGAGATTGGTGTTGCCCCCTCATTGAAGTTGATGCTCAGTATTTTTTCTCTGAAAAAGGGGACTCAGGACACAAGATTTTATCAATGCAACTCAAGTTGTAAGTACATGGAGAGGTTGTCTAGTAAGCCAAACTGGAAATATAAGTGGTTTTTGGTCCGCGACAGATCCGGACAAGGCTTTAGTTGTCGAACGGTCCCAGGGCCTTTTTGCTCTGCTTCAAAACCAAAAATTCCCAATCTTTCTCAGTTCAAGCTGTCCTTTTCTCATATTCCTAGATTTCCATGGGATAAAATGTTATCCGCGTTTCGTCTTGAGATGGCTGGCTTGAGCATGCCTCATCCACGACTAGGTGGCTTCTTTGTTTAATAATTTGCGTTTTCATATTTTACTTTTCTTAAAATAGATAACTTATTGGGAAATGCATTGTGTTTTTCAGACAAAATGGATCTGGATGCACTTTTGAAGCGGCACAAAGCCAAATCGGGAAAGAAGAGGAAATCAAGTTCTGTAGCCAATGATCCTCCTGTTCCTCCTCCTGTTTTAGAAGTGACATCAAATGTTGATGTGAGTGTCGCGGACGAGACTGGCGCTTTAGTTGAATCTTCGTCGTTGGTTCCTGCCCTTCGAGAGAAACGCACTGGTCCATCCGCGCCGGAATCTTCGAGATCCAAAAAGAGGAAATTTGCCATAGCTGTCGGGCCATCTGCTTCAGATAAAAAGGGGCTCTTTTTGGAGGGTGTGGCTACTCTTCGTGAATTTCCTATCCGAGGTTTCGATCCAATTGACCTACAAGGTCTCGCTTTTCCAGCCAAGAAACGTTGCTTCCCAGAGCAAGGATATGTTAAACGCTTGGACCCTGTCTCTCTCTCCGCTAACTTTGATCGTTTAATTCAGTGGGTAAGTTTAAATCCTTTTGTTGTTTCCCATTAACTTTCTTGACTTTCTTGACGTGTTCTTTTTTCAGATTTTCTTACTTTTACTCCAATTTTCATAGTTGAGGGTGATCCAACCAGATGTTGAGAGACGCATGGTATGCGGAGAGGAAGATCTTAGGAAGAAGGATGAAGAAATCAAAAAATTGAACCACCAGCTTCGCATATTGGGGAATACAGTAGGGGATCCAGCTTCAGTGGAAAAGTTTAAGAAGAGATCGGTCGTCCTTCTCGAGGAGGTGCAAACTCTGAAAGAGGCCATGGCTGTTTTACAAAAGAAGCACGATGATTTGAAAATTTCTTCAAACTCTGCTGCCTCCCGCGTCAAAGAGCTAGAGGCTTCTGATGGTGTCTCGCAGAAGCTTCTTCAAACTAAACAGGCTACCATAGACAAGATGGAGGAAGACTTTTCCATTCTTCGCGAGGAGCTATCTATCACCAAACAGGAGCTTGACATCGTTAAGGCGCGATCAGATCAGGACGTGGCTCTGCAATGGCTTCAGAGTCCTGAGGGTTTGAAGCATCTATCCTCTGAGTGGATCAAAACTGAGGCTGGTCTCTCTTTCCTATCTTCCGCGGCGAAGGCATGTCTTCAGACTCCAAAAGGCTCCAGTATTCTGAAGGACAAATGCTTTAGTTATTTTCGAAAGGGAATGGTTGCAGGGATCAACCAGAGTGTGACGCGTTCATCAAGCAACCCAGGTGTCCCTTTGGAAAAATTCGAGCCTAGCTTGGAGAGTGTTGACTGGGGTCTTTCGAAAGAGGAGATGGACGCGGAAGATTCTTATTCTGAAGATGATGATGATGATGAAGCGGAGGAAGAAGTTGAGAAGGCAAACTCTCATTGAAAGACTTTGGTATTTTGGGTTTTTTGTGTGGTGATGAAACATTGGGGATCTGTATATGGTTTCCTGGTTTTTGGTGTATCATTGAGATACTTCCTTTGTTTTGAAAATAGGTTGAAGATCTCTCTGGCTAAAACATTTGCGTTGCTTGCATGCTTTGTTCGTAGTAAATATTTATATATTCATATTCCGGATCTTCCAAGTGTTGAACGGGTTTGTCCTAGTGTTCAAAATTTGTCACCACTTGTCTTTATTCTTTCGGATGAATTTCTCTTCTTAAGGCTCTGATCTCTACCTTTTGTTATCTCTTGAGTTGCATTAACCGGTCGTGCTACTGCAAGTATCATGTCCTCCGGAAATTTTAATTCTTGGGCCTTTTTTCAAAAGATTGAGAATGTGGGACAACTTTCTCGGCTAGTGAGTTTCTTTTTAATTTTATTTTAAATGAAGTTTGAGCTTTCTCAACTTAAGCCTTGACTCGATTCATATGTAGGTTATGCCTCCCCAATTTGAGGCCGAGTATGGACCTCTTCCGCCTCGATGGGCCTTTCTTTCGTCTTATCTCGTCCGCGACTTTCCTGTGGCCGTATCATGGAGTGAAAACGGTCTTTTTCAAATTGATAATGGTTGGGATGAATTCCTCATGCTTCATCACCTGGGAATAGGGAGCGCGATGATGTTTTTTCATAAGGGTAATGTCTCCTTTCAAGTTTGTCCGCGTCGTGAAGTCGTGGATGAACCTAAGGCTACTTCGGACTCAGTCTCTTCATCTTGCAGTTCTAATTGAGTTATTTTCGCGTTGTCCTTTTGTAGTTCTTCAAGCTTGTCTCTTGATATAAGCTTTTTAGTGGAACAAAATAAAGCAAAAAAGGGAATTCATGATTTCCTTACTATTTTCACATGTTTTCTCAAACTGAAATAAAAGGGAGGGATCTTTATTATTGATAATAGAAACTGCGTACAGAAACCTTTCATAGGGGTTGGATCCCTTTAAGCTCGTTACATAGTTGACGCGGAGAATTTATTGGGAGATCAAGGATGGCTTATCTCTCCATTTTCTTCGCTATCTGGGCTGACAACGTCGACTTCAAAGATAGAATCACCCATGTAGGTGAAGATCAACGCGGACCCGACATTGACTCGATTTGCTTGTGTGAAGTCGCGCCACCCTTGGGTTAGCCAGAAAAGGCCATCTTCATCTTTGTCTACCTTCACTTCGTGTTCCTGGTTGGAGCGGGACCAGAGTCTAGCCTGAGTATGAGCGTCTTCGTCGATTAGGACATACATGAGAGGGAGGCGAAGGGTTTGAAGTTGTTCTTCCCTCATAATGACTCTGTAGAAAGCCCTAGGCTGTGGGTTTGGATCCATTTTGTTTTTAAGTTTGCTCTTTACTCCTGGATGTTTTGGGCGTGTTTTATACTCGTCTCATGATGTTTTCCTGTCCTTGGTTTCGTCGCCTTTTACCGATAAGTAATTTTAATTTCCTTTACTGAAATTTTACTTTTATCGATTCTGGGAAAAGGTTTAACATCTGGTTCAGTTGTCTCGAAAAAAGTGGGACGCGTGCCCTTGGTGGTTGTGTCACCCGTTGCATGTCACGCATGTGTTTCTTTTTCTTGTTTGACTGTCCCCCTGTGGCTGATAAGTAAAGGGTTTTCTACTGTTTTTTCCAACCTCATCGAGATGCGGGGATCTATTATAGTTCCTCCCTTGTCATTTAGAGCAGACGGGGTTGTCGAGCCGGAAACCCGTTGGGCTTTCTTTCAAGCGATCGATTATCCGGAACAGTTCTTGCAATTGGTGAGCTAACTATATTGGAAATCTTTAGAAAACTTACTTTTAACTAATACTTCTTTATTTTTTAGTTACTTCCACTTCGGTTTGAGGAGGAGTATGCCGACGCAATCCCTGGTCAGGTTTTGCTTTCATCTTATCTATTGCACAACTTCCTGGTTTGCATAGAGCGGCGTAACGGTGGTCTTCTTTACTTTGGCCGCGGATGGAAGGACTTTGTAGACTCTCATGGCTTCGAGCAGGGGGTTTCTATGATTTTTACTCATATGGGTGTGGCTCATTTCGAAGTTCAGGTGGTTGATCCGCGTGGGGGAAATAACGATGATCGGTCTCCTCCTGAAGCAATTTCGAATGGTTCTTAAAATGCTTAGTTCTGAATAAGGTTTTAGGTTCTTCCAACTGTTTCGTAATGTAGAGGTTTATCCAGCTTATGGCAATTACTTCTGGGAATCTCTCTGCTCATGCATGTTAGTCTTTCAAGGTCTATTTGTCATGATGTTCACCTCACAGGATTTCTGAGAAATTCAGTAATAGTGTTTACTATTTATCTCATGCATGGTGCCTGTGGTTTTTGTCTCAATGATGTGACATTTCAAACTTATTTGTTCAATATTTTCTGTTCTTCGACACATGTCCAGATTTTCTTTGTTATATAAAAAGGAGAGTGTAAGAAAGAAACCATTGAACTCATTGCTGCGCTTTCATGATGCCTTCTATGGCTGGTTTACCTTGGTCCTTCTCTGAGAGGATTAGTTTTCCTGAGCAACTTCTCCGTCTGGTTAGTTTGTTTGTTGTTGATTTTTACTTTTTATCAAGTTAGTTTATCTATTAGCATCTCTTGAACACTGTTTGTTTTTGTTAGTCTTTGCCCCTATGTTTCGAAGATAGACTTGGGCCAGGTCTTCCCAGGAATGTCCTTCTGTCCACTAGGATTCTTCGTGATTTCCCGGTGGAGGTTACGCGTGGAGACTATAGGGTTCCATTTTTGAGGGGGGGTTGGAATGACTTTGCTGAGACTCACAGCGTCCATATTGGTTCTTCTCTTACCTTTATTCACAAAGGAGGGAATCGCTTCGATGTCCAGATCTTAGATGCTGTGGGGGATGAGGTGGACGCGGAGTGGGCCTCTACGGAGTCAGATGGTCCCCCTTCAAATGGATTTCGTTTAAGTCAGGGCAGAACTCGCATCATCCTAGGACGTTTTCCGCGGATATAAGTTGATGGATGTTTGTTTCTTCTTTATGTGAGATTGCCAACCCCTTTTAATCATTGTGTCCCGCTTTTTCCTAGGTTTCTTTTCCCTTTAATCATGTGTCAATCACTGTAATTTCTTTCAGTAATTATGATACTTTTTGGGAATCCCTAAAGAGCATCTCTTTTGTAATATTTCAATGGTGGTCCACCGATGAGTTTGGATCTTGGAAAGGTTGGCTATATTTCAAACTCTAGTGTCTTGATTAATAATGAAATGTTGTCTTTGAGAATGTAGATTCAATTGGAGGCCTGACGCGGATATAAGCTCCAGCGTCTTAGGTCTTTCTATGAAGAATTTGCTCTGAGAATGTGGATTCGATTAGAAGCCTGACGCGGATATAAGCTCCAGCGTCTTAGGACTTTATATGAAATATTATCTCTGAGAATGCAGATTCGAACAGAGGCCTGACGCGGATATAAGCTCCAGCGTCTTAGGACTTTATTTGAAATATTATCTCTGAGAATGTAGATTCGAACAGAGGCCTGACGTGGATATAAGCTCCAGCGTCTTAGGACTTTATTTGAAATATTATCTCTGAGAATGCAGATTCGAACAGAGGCCTGACGCGGATATAAGCTCCAGCGTCTTAGGACTTTATTTGAAATATTATCTCTGAGAATGCAGATTCGAACAGAGGCCTGACGCGGATATAAGCTCCAGCGTCTTAGGACTTTATTTGAAATATTATCTCTGAGAATGCAGATTCGAACAGAGGCCTGACACGGATATAAGCTCCAGCGTCTTAGGACTTTATTTGAAATATTATCTCTGAGAATGCAGATTCGAACAGAGGCCTGACGCGGATATAAGCTCCAGCGTCTTAGGACTTTATTTGAAATATTATCTCTGAGAATGCAGATTCGATCAGAGGCCTGACGCGGATATAAGCTCCAGCGTCTTAGGACTTTATATGAAGTATCATCTCTGAGAATGCAGATTCGATCAGAGGCCTGACGCGGATATAAGCTCCAGCGTCTTAGGACTTTATATGAAGTATCATCTCTGAGAATGCGGATTCGATCAGAGGCCTGACGCGGATATGAGCTCCAGCGTCTTAGGACTTTATATGAAGTATCATCTCTGAGAATGCGGATTCGATCAGAGGCCTGACGCGGATATGAGCTCCAGCATCTTAGGACTTTATATGAAGTATCATCTCTGAGAATGCGGATTCGATCAGAGGCCTGACGCGGATATAAGCTCCAGCGTCTTAGGACTTTATTTGAAATATTATCTCTGAGAATGTAGATTCGAACAGAGGCCTGACGCGGATATAAGCTCCAGCGTCTTAGGACTTTATTTGAAATATTATCTCTGAGAATGCAGATTCGAACAGAGGCCTGACGCGGATATAAGCTCCAGCGTCTTAGGACTTTATTTGAAATATTATCTCTGAGAATGCAGATTCGATCAGAGGCCTGACGCGGATATAAGCTCCAGCGTCTTAGGACTTTATATGAAGTATCATCTCTGAGAATGCGGATTCGATCAGAGGCCTGACGCGGATATGAGCTCCAGCATCTTAGGACTTTATATGAAGTATCATCTCTGAGAATGCGGATTCGATCAGAGGCCTGACGCGGATATAAGCTCCAGCGTCTTAGGACTTTATTTGAAATATTATCTCTGAGAATGTAGATTCGAACAGAGGCCTGACGCGGATATAAGATCCAGCGTCTTAGGACTTTATTTGAAATATTATCTCTGAGAATGCAGATTCGAACAGAGGCCTGACGCGGATATAAGCTCCAGCGTCTTAGGACTTTATTTGAAATATTATCTCTGAGAATGCAGATTCGAACAGAGGCCTGACGCGGATATAAGCTCCAGCGTCTTAGGACTTTATATGAAGTATCATCTCTGAGAATGCGGATTCGATCAGAGGCCTGACGCGGATATAAGCTCCAGCGTCTTAGGACTTTATATGAAGTATCATCTCTGAGAATGCGGATTCGATCAGAGGCCTGACGCGGATATGAGCTCCAGCGTCTTAGGACTTTATATGAAGTATCATCTCTGAGAATGCGGATTCGATCAGAGGCCTGACGCGGATATGAGCTCCAGCATCTTAGGACTTTATATGAAGTATCATCTCTGAGAATGCGGATTCGATCAGAGGCCTGACGCGGATATAAGCTCCAGCGTCTTAGGACTTTATATGAAGTATCATCTCTGAGAATGCGGATTCGATCAGAGGCCTGACGCGGATATAAGCTCCAGCGTCTTAGGACTTTATATGAAGTATCATTAAGTGCAAATCATCATAGAAAGCGCCCTCTAACCGCCTTATTTGATTCTTGCGGGGGCGACTCAGTTTTATATTTATTTAGCTGTTTAGCGATTACACATAATACTTTTTTAGATTGTCCGCGTTCCAAGTCTTGTTCAGGATGATTCCTTCGGGAGTGCTGAGTTTATATGCGCCTTTTTGAACTTCTTTGATAATTATATATGGTCCTTCCCAGTTGGGATCTAGCTTCCCCCCTGAGGTAGCTTGTCGTAGCACTAGATCTCCTTCCTTAAGATGCCGCGGGGAAATTCGTTTATCTTGATACTTGGAAAGCCTTCTCTTGTATTCTAGCTCCTTCAAAGCGGCTGTCATTCTGCGTTCTTCTATGAGATGGAGCTCAAATTCCAGCGCTTCATCATTGATGTCTGGGTCATAGGTCATTATCCGTGCTGACGGTATCAATCTCTCAACTGGGATAACCGCGTCCATACCAAAGACTAAAGAGAATGGGGTTTCTCCAGTGGGAGTCTTTGCTGATGTGCGGTAGGACCAGAGTACTAATGGTAAAAGTTCTGCCCAACGCCCTTTTGCTGTGTTGCCGAGTTTCTTTTGTATCCCATGTAACAACTGTCGGTTAGTTGTTTCCGCCTGCCCATTCGTCTGTGGGTGAGCCACAGATGAGATTTTAAGATTGATGCCCAACCCCACACAGAAATCTCTGATCGTTTCGCAATCAAATTTAGGTCCATGGTCTGTAATTATTGTTTCTGGTACTCCGAAGCGGCAAACAACATTTTTCCACAAAAACTTTCTCACCTTTTCCGCGGTTATTAATCCCATCGCTTCGGCTTCCACCCATTTGGTGAAATAATCAACTAGGACCAAAACATATCTCAACTGTCCGGGAGCAATGGGAAATGGACCGAGAATGTCCATTCCCCAAACGGAAAAAGGGCAAGCTCCGGTTATGCTCTTCATTGTCTCAGAAGGACGGTGATTTAGATTTCCGAACCTTTGGCACGCGTCACATTTCTGTACATAACTTTGGACATCATATGTCATAGTAGGCCAATAATATCCTAGCCTGATTGCTTTGGCCACAATAGCTCTCCATCCCTGGTGATGCGAGCAAACTCCATCATGCAGCTCTTCCACTACTTGACTTCCTTCTTCTGACGATATGCACAATAGATCTGGTAAGCAATACCCTCTCTTGTACAGTTTTCCTTCTCTGATAGTGAATCGAGAGGATTTAACGAGTATCTTCTTAGCAGCGGCTCTATCTTCAGGTAAGGTACCCTTGCCTAAATAGTCCGCGATTGGTGCTCTCCAGTCTTCCATCTCCATTTCTTGTACCTGATAGATTTCTTGGATAAGTCTTCGGTTACTCATCCTTTCAAGAATCACCTCTCTTCCTACTTCCTCTGGCATTATAGCTCCCAACCGTGCCAACGCGTCCGCCTGCTGGTTATCATTCCTAGGAACAGCTGTCACACAAAAACTCAAAAAAGCTTTGGAGAGTGCTCGCGCTTTTCTCTGGTAATCTGGCATTAATCCAGTTCTTGCTTCATATTCCTCTGTTATTTGCCGCGTCACTACTTCTGAATCGGTGTAAACTGATACTTGTCTAGCACCTTTAATCAAAGCTATTTCCAGTCCAGCTAGTAAGGCTTCATATTCGGCTTCATTATTGGTAGCTTGGAAATCCAACTTGTAGGCATAATTGTACTGCCGTTCATCGGGTGCCGTTAACGTAACCCCTGCTCCGCATCCATCTTTGTTAGTTGCACCATCTACCCTGAGTGTCCACTCACTTCTTTCTGTTAGAGAACCCGATTCGAAACTTGTCTCGCTGATGAAATCGGCCAGAGATTGAGCGAGGGTTGCTTTCCGCGGAGTGTACTCTATTTCAAATTCTGTGAGTTCGACTGCCCACTTCATCATTCTTCCTGATAAACATGGTGAGTGAAGGATCTGTCGCATCGGCAAATCTGTCATAACTCGGACAGGATGATCTTGAAAATAAGGCCTTAGCCTTCTTGCCGCGAATATTAAGCACAGGACCATTTTCTCCACTGGTTCATATCTTGTCTCCGCGTCCTGAAGAACACGACTGATGTAGTAGACCGGGAATTTTTCTTCTCGTGTCAAGACTGCACTGATGGTGACATTTTTTACAGATAAATACAGATGGAGGACCTCTTGTCTCTCAGGTTGGTGAAGGGTAGGAAGCGATGTCAGAAAAAGTTTTAAATTTCCAAAAGCTTCCTGTAATTCAGAAGTCCACCGTATCGGTCCCTTTTTCTTGAGCAGAGCAAAGAAAGGCAATGACTTATCCGCCAAGCAGGAGCAAAAACGGCTCAAATAGTTCACTGCTCCATTTAAAGATTGTAACTCTTTGATCGTTCGCGGTGGTTGAAGATTTTGAATTGCTGTAACTTTTTCAGGATTTACGTCAATTCCTCTATGGCTAACCATAAAACCGAGGAATTTCCCAGAATCAACCCCAAAGACACATTTTTCTGCGTTTAAATTTAAACCTCCTCTTCGAAGAGAATCAAAAGTTTCCTGTAGATCCGCGGCGTGATCCTCTGCTCTTTCACTTTTGACGACAATATCATCAACATAAATTGATACATTCCTGCCAATTTGACTACGGAAGATCCGATCGACTGCTCTCTGAAACGTTGCCCCAGCATTTCTGAGTCCAAAAGGCATGACGCGGTAGCAAAAAATTCCCTGACTGGTGATGAAAGTCGTAGCTTTTTTGTCTGAAGGATCCAGGTTTATCTGATTGTATCCTGAGTAAGCATCAAGAAAACTAAGGACTTTGTTCCCCGCGGTTCCATCGACAAGCTCATCTATGGATGGTAGTGGATAACTATCTTTTGGGCAGGATTTGTTAAGATCAGTAAAATCGATACACATCCTCCACTTCCCATTAGATTTCTTCACTAGAACTACGTTTGAGAGCCATTCAGAATCTTCCACTTCCTCTATGAAGCCCGCTTCTAAAAGTTTATTAGTTTCCTCTCTTGCCGCGGCAGCTTTTTCTGGAGCCATTTTTCTCCTCTTTTGCACAATGGGTTTCGTTCCTGGACGAATCCTTAAAGTATGTAAAGCTATCGCAGACGGGACACCTAGCAGGTCTCGAGGACTCCACGCAAAGATGTCTCTTGACCTTGTTATGATTTCTAAAACTCTAACTCTTTCTCTTGTTTCCAGTGCTTGTCACAGATAGACTTTCTCCTTTGGATTAGGAAAGGGTGTAAATGCAATTTTCTCGTCCGCGGTAGACACCTTGACTTCTGTCGGCCGGACCTCTAGTTCAGCTTCTGAGAGTTCGACTGAGTCATTGTCTCCGACCTCGGATTCACAATTCTCACTTATACACATTACTTCTTTATTTTTCTTGATGGAGGTTAAATAACAGCTTCTACTTTCTGGTTGTTGTCCGCGGACCTCGCCTATTCCTCCTCCTGGCAACGGGAATTTTCCTAAAAAGTGGTAGATTGAAACTACCATTTGGAATTTGTAGAGCGAGACACGGCCCAGCAAAGCATTATACACAGTGGGAATCTTGACTACTGTGAACACAATATTTTCCATACGTCTGTTAGGAGGCGTCCCCAGAACAACGGTAAGCTCGATTGTGCCAGCCACTCGTACTTCTCCTCCCGAAAATGTGATCAGCGTTCCTGGATACGGTTTCAACGAAGCCGCGGAGATTCCCATTTGAGAAAAAGCTTCCCATGACAGGATGTCCACAGAAGACCCAGTATCAATAAATACTCTTTTTACGGTCTTGGCAGCTATCTGTGCGTGGATGACCAGCGGGTCTGAGTGCGGCATTCTTATTTCCTCCGCGTCTTTCGGAGTGAAGGAAATATTCTCATGTTGCGTGAGAGAAATTCTTCTACTTGACGCGGATGGTGGCTGTCTTCCTTCCCTTTCATAGTTTCTTTTTTCCTACCTACTGGACCCGGCCATAGACAAACCTCCTGCGAGGGTGTTGATGAAGCCTTCTGGTTCTGGTATTTGACCTGCTTCTGTCTTTCGAGCTTCTCTCTGATTGACAGATCTCTGGGCTACTGGCGTGTTGTTGTACCTTCCTGCGCGTCCTCTTCTTCCTCTCCCCCTTCCCCGGTTGTGGAATGGGAGATCCCTACGCGGATCTTGTTGCCTATCAAATCGTTCTTGTGGATTCCGAGATTCGTCAAACCTCGGATTTCGGTCCTCCCATCGAGGTCTGTGATCGGGTCGGTTCTCCCTCCTAGGTGGAGATCTCATATCGCGATTTCTGTGTTGATTCTCTCGTGGATGATGAGAACGCGGATGATTTTCCCTACGACAAGATCCTTGACCCCTTTCTAAGTTCATATGCACTTCATCACGGTGGGGACGGAAATCTATTGCCTCTGAATGATGTCTAGGAGGCTTTGCTTTCTCTTTTCTGAATTTTCCTATCAATTTCCCAAAAGGACCTGAATTTCCAGTATTCGCCTTGGAGCTAGACGCGGCTGCTTCTTCTGCTTCAATCTGTCTAGAGACCCGTTCTCTTAAGTCATCATAACTTGTGGGCTTCTTTTGAAACAAATATGTCTTGAAATCTCCTTCAGCTAGGTTGCCCATAAGTATGATAATAGCCGATTCGTGATTGAAGTTAGGGATTTGGACTACCATACTGGTGAATCGAGTGAAAAAATGCCCCAAGGATTCTCCAGCTCCTTGCCTGATGGAATTCAAGTCGAGCATAGTCTTCTTTCTTGACCGCGCACTCCCGAAGTGAGAAGTGAAGATGTGAGACATTTGGGCGAAATTGGTCACAGACCCCTTGGGAAGGTTGGTGAACCAGGTTAGCGCGATCTTTGTTAAGGTTGAAGGGAACGTTCTGCATAACATGGCATCATTATACTCGTTTATCCCCATTGCAGTAGCAAAATGACAGAGATGATCTTCAGGATCAGTTGTTCCATCATACTTCATGAGGTTCACATCTCTCCACCGCTTTGGTACTGTCGTAGAGCAAATTTCTTGAGTAAACACTGATGGGAAACCGGCTGGTGCATTTTCGTTTTTTTTCTCTACAGAGTCAGATTTTGTAGAGGTAGAAACATCTGTCGACTTATCCCCGCGTCGATGTTTATTTTCTCTGTAATAGTGATCATTTTGCCACGTCTGGTATGGTATTTCTTGGTTCTGAAAACCATAGTTCCAATTACTGGGATTATCATAAGCAGTGTTACGTCGATCAAAATTCCCATACTGTCCTTCTGGCCTATAGTTTCCTTGCTGACGCGGATTCTGCTCCCATTGATCATAGTAAAAGTACTGAGCCTGCTCCTGTTGAAAAGGGTTTGGCTGTTCATGTCGCGCTTCATAATACCAGAAGTTTTGTGGGATGTATCCTCCGTCTAGTCCATACTGATTACCATAGGGTTGAGGAGGAGTTTCAAGGTTCTGTTCCCCCATTTCAGCACTAAGATTGGTTGGTGGCGTCAGCGGGACATACATGCTAGAGGCTTCTTGATCTTGGTGATCCCCTTGACTCATGTTCGATGTTAGATATCTGAAAACTTGTATTTATAGATTTTAATCAATTTAAAAAGGAAACCCCTTAGTGTGAGGGGGTTCCCACAAACGGCGCCAGTGAAAAACCCCGATACGCAAAGACCACCATTTTTAGTGGGGCCCGGGAACCTACCTAATGAAGTGACCGACCTTCACAACGGACTTACCTGACCCGCGTCGAAGAAATCGACGCGGCCCAACCTGTGCCGCGGGAAGTTATGCTAATTGACTTTAATTATGAAGGACGGTTCCCTTATCGAGTTTTTCCTAGACAATTTGGAAACTTGACTTGCTTTACCTGTCGTCGTTGAATGTCTTGAGATTTATTAACGTCAATCCTTAATAGAATTTTACACTAAAAACGGACAGGGTTTTCATCCGCGGAGTTTGACGTTGTGAACGATGTAGACTCTCTTCCATTTATCGGATTTCTTTCTACGCGTATGATTGCTTTTCGATCTTCTTTCTTCTAGGTTCACTATGTCTTGTTCCGCCCTCTTCCTTTCCGTCTCTTTCCAAAAAGTCCTCCTTTGTCTAGGAAGCTTTTCCCTATTTATAGATCCTTGATTCTCTTGCATGTTGCGCCACGTGGTGCTCAACTTTCAACACGTGTTGTACTCGTGGGAAGTGGGCATGGTTGCCACGTTTCTGTTCTTTTTCATCCGCGGATGATCGTGTTTGAATGGTTTTTTGGACCTTTGTCTGCGGATTATAATAATATGAGTTTCTTGTTTGCTTTTTATTTAATTGTTTGGTACTTTTTATGTTTCGACAGATGTTTTTAGCATTGGTTTAGTCAATAGCCTTTGTAGAATGTCAGTCTACCATGTCATATGCTTTTTCCATATCAAGTTTTATCGTCATCCATTATTCTTTGCCTTTTCAGTTTCTAAACGAGTGAAAGATGTCATGGGCTATCAAGACATTGTCCTTTTTTTTCCGATAAGGTACGAATTCGAGGGCTATACAAGCCCGACATCTCGAGAGACTGACAAAGTCGGTAGACGGCGATCCGTCAAAACATACAATGAAAATAACAAAAAGTGCAAACTAGGCAATGGCAAGTAAACCCAATTCTGGGCGATCTAGCGAACCTAATCCCAACACGTTGGGGACAACATAGACTATGAAGCGAAGCCAAGCACCACCAATCAGCGACACCGCTGGCCAGCAGTACATCAAGAGTGCCTGTGGGCAGTGAAGACGAACCTCCAACGAAATTTTCGGATCACGGAGACGCCTCGATACACACCACCTCGACCCCAGCCAGACCCGACTCTGAAACACTATATTCCCAACTAAGAAAAGGACCGTCCAGACCAACCAAAAGAGTAGCCGATAACTACCCAAGTACAACGCACTTGAAAACCCTTTCAAAATTTTTATTAGGGCCTTTTCAGGATGTAATCAAGCCCTTTCGGGATTTTCATCTAACCCTTTCGGAAATTTTATCAAACCCTTTCGGTATTTTAAATAAGGTCCTTTCAGGATTTTTATTTATATCAAATCTAGGAGCAACCAAGGCTTGCTAATCTGTAAAAAAAAATTTGATGGGCAGCCTCAGGCCCAAGGCCCAAAGCACTAGTTTTCGGGCCAAGATCAAACAATTAGGTCATCTTAGGGCCCAAGTCAAACCGTCCGCCACCGAGATGATGATCGGAGAGGGAGGGAAGTACTAAGTGCGGATGGGCATGAGTATGGATTAAAGAAAGTGAGTTTTTGGAGAATTAAGGTCTGAATGGGAACTACTCTAGCAAATAGATACACCAGCGGTAAATAAAGCCCCCAAATCGTAAAGGGGGGAGAGAGAGACATATAGGGTAGGTGGTGGTCGATCGACGGCGGAGCAAGCCAGGAACGGAGACCAGCGGTGGTTGGGTGGGGAGCCAAAGGTGGTCTAAGGGGTAGTTTGGGGCTCTAGGAGGAGAGATGGGGCTCCCGAATGAGGGTTACGAGAGACGCCATTGTTAAACATCGCTCTATGTTTTTTCCTTTTTCTTTTCCAAGTCCTTGCAGCGCAAGGAAAGGTTTTTGTTTTTTGAATTTTTTTCCCCAAAGACCTTGCAGCGCAAGGCTAAAGAAGTTGGTTGCTTGTCGGCGACAATGACGACAGCAGACGGCGAAGGAGTTTCTCGAAGTCGATGGCGGCGGTCCAAAACGCACGCGGAGTACAGTGTTGGTGGAGCCACGATGATTGAACATGGGGCAGGGAGCGTGTACCTTCTCCCCGATACAAATTTCTTCCACTTGGCCTTCTAGCTTCAACATCATTTTTGGTCGGAAGCCCACCACATCCATGGATAACGCTGCTTCTTAACACTATTTGCAGGCGATTGCTGGTTGTTCCGGCCGAGGAAGGCTAGATCGACAAAATAACCCACCCAAGGCGGTAGATCACTTCGAACGACACTTCACATCACACATGAAGAAGCCTCCAATGGATATGAAGCAGAAGAGGTCGATAGAGAATGGTTCAAATCGGATTGGATCATGCCGAATATATTGATCGAGAAAGGATTCGATTGTGAGGAAGATGATGAAGAAACGAATCAAAAACTAGGGATTTGGGGGGTAGATTGATGAAGCAAAGGGGCGCGTGAGCCTCAGAGAGGCGCGTACTCAATCTCGTAAAAGGGTTTTCCTCAATAACCCTGTCAGGTACAAAGAGACCCCTTGAAGAGGGTATATTAATTTTCCTATTACTCTTTTAAATCTTTTTTCTAATAATCTTAGAGATGATTTTATAAATTGTAGAGTATAGGTTGATAGGCCTATAATGTGTCGTCATGGATGGAGGGGTTTTCACACTTAAGTAACAACAATATGAAGGTGTGATTGATTTTTTGAAGGATTTTACCCGAAAGAAAAAACCCCTACACAACTCGAATAATTGCTACCCCCACAATGTCCCAGTATTTCTTATAGAATTCTGATGTCATCTCGTCTGGGTGCGGAGATTTGTTATTACCAAGCCTGAAGGGTCGCCTGTTTAATTCACTGTTTGTTGGTTGCAGAATTAGTAATTGATTTTCTTCAATAGTAAGTAGTGTCGCGCAACCGGTTTGGACCGGATCGGACCAGTACCACAATATACGGTTCCAGGTTTTCTAGTCTACGGACCGGTTGGACCAGTTTAAAAATTAAATGGATTAAAAAATAATTTATAGTAATATATTTTAAAGTTATTTTTTAAATGTGAAAATAGACTTAATTAGATTATTCATACTAATACATGAATAAAAAATAATTTATAATGTTTTTTTTTATTTGGTCACTTTAATTTTATTTAAAAAAAGTACATACATACATACATACATACATACATACATACATACATACATACATACATACATACATACATACATACATACATACATACATACATACATACATACATACATACATACATACATACATACATACATACATACATACATACATACATACATACATACATACATACATACATACATACATACATACATACATACATGTACACACACATTTCGGCCCAATCGATCTTGGACCGGAAGCCGGAATTTTAATATTTATAGATCATGGACCAGACCAATATATTTCCGATCCGATCCAAGACCGTAAATTCTAGTCCGATTCAAATTTTGCACAACACTAATAGTAATTGATGGGTTGATTAAATCAATGTATTCATTTAGGAGTGTTTCATTAATTGGTTTCTGCTTGAAATATTTCTCGAAATCCTTCCTTATTTCTATTCTAATATTTTCTTCTCTCATGATCTATGTTCCTTCTCTAGTTGTAATTGATCTGGTGATTTTCTGGCTTCTTCTGCCTGTAGCTACACAATGGAAATATGTTGTATTGGAGTCTGCTAGTTTCAAGTGTTTGGTTTTAGCTCTTTGATTCGAGTAATTCGTCTGGAATGGTAGTAGACTCTCTTTCTTCCTTATTAGGTTTTCCAACTTAATGTTATGATCATAGCTGAGTTATTGTAGATTTTGAGATTGGACTTCGAGCAAGCTATCCACTGCCTCCCGGAGTTGGCGGAAATGTTTTCGAAAGTGTTTTTATTCCATTCTTTGACTGTCTATTTTAGTAGTTTGGTCTTGTACATTACTTGAGACATTTATGAACCTGGGCACGAGGTGCGCCAGGATTATTTGACAATATTCCGGAAGTCTTTCCTTTGTAACCAGATATTCTCGATTTTAAATGGAGGGGCTTTATATATTGCGCCCTTGTCTAAATTAATTGAGAGAGGGGCATTTATATGATGAGGAGAAAGCACCATTTTTTGTAATTATACCCGAAAAGATATGGATAATTTGATGTTGGACTAGCACCATTTTTGTAATTAGACCAAAAAGATATGGAAAATTAATCAAGTTTATCTACTATGTTTCCTCATCCCTCTGATTTTTCCCTCCAAGTAAACGAGTTTCCAAATGTAGGAATGTCAACCACTGAACATTCATTCTTAAATTGCGTATCTCTGAAAGAAAGAAACGTTGATGTTCGTGCCGCCTAATTTGTCTATACTACAATTAATCTCATTGAGATCCCCCATAATGATGCATGTGAGAGTTTCATCATTGATTATATTTGATAGGGTGGTACAAAACATTTCTTTTTTCTCTTGGGTCCAGTGAGGCGTACACAAACAAGATAAGAGAGGAAACCTTGTCATTTAAATTTTTATATTTAATGACTATTATTCTCGGAAATTGGATTTCGACGGAAATGGTTTCATGAAGTAGATGGTGTGCTTTTCATAATACATCTAGTCCACCAAATCTTCCACTGGCTGAAGACCAAATATCTATAAAATCCTACATTTTTCTAGAGTCTTTTCATTTGGAATAGTTTCTTTTTTAGTTTCGGCAAGTGCCAGCATTTGTATATGATCATTTTTATAGCATACATTAATGTTGGTGATAATTCATATTTTGTATAGGCGTTCTATGAGGTTTTATGGTAGTTTTAGGTTGCATTTCATGTGTTTTTATAGTTAAGTCGCGTCTCTTTCATTTTGTTCTTGAAGTTCAAAATCTACACTTTTTATGTTTAATTATGCAAATTTATGAATCTGGACTCGAAGGATAGTTCAAGAGGGCGATGCTGGAGCCCTGAAGATGTTGAAGTACCTAGGATGGCTGAAGAGAAGAGAAGAAAAGTCCAAGAAGCTAGGGCAAATGCCAAGAGAATATATGGAGAATACTCTGGTAGCGTCCGCATAAGACAAAGAGGCGCTACGTACTCGCTAGCCCCTATCAGTGCCCACGTAAGGAGAATCGGCGCTAGCCGCTATCAGTGCCCGTCGATGCCTACTGGCGCCCGCCTCTAGAGGATAAGTTCGAATTTGCAAAACTTATTCGATGTTGATTTTATTATATCTTTTTTAGGACAATGCTTACTCGTTAAGGCTAACAGAACTAGGGCTTTTTCTCAATCATTTGAGCCCTATAAAAAGCCTAGTTTTCTACGGTTTTTAGCATCCATCAACACACACCAAAAACACAATTTCATAGCATCTTTTCATTGGAGTTTCGAGGTAAGACATGCTCGGCTAATCTCATAGTAGCTTTGCTTGTATTTCAAGACATAGTTGAAGACATGTGAGGGTTGTTTTGAGGTTATGTTATTTGATTATTTCAATTCTCTTTGTTTTAATATTGCATTTATGTTGTTGATTTGTGTAAATTGGCCACTAAGATAGATTGCATCACACTGAGGGTAATAGCGGGCCTTCATCTAATATAGTAGCCAACACATCTTGTAGGAGCGATTCGGGAAACTTGATGTTGTAGGAGGATTGACAGGTAAAGATTGTCTCTTTTAATGGAAGCAGTGAATGGAATTGACAACCCAGGTGACAAAGCCAATGAGACAAGAGAGATAATGTTTTTGTGCTACTTGCCCCCCATGCTAGAATTTAGGGAGTTAGACGGTGATCGACAGGTACAACCTATCTAATTCTGTGCACAAACCAGCCCTAGATTAATCAGCTAACCAATTTGCATTAGAACAACAACCCAATAATAATGAAATCCCCATTGTTGCAAGGTGAGTGAAGCTATCTTCATTACTATTGTTTTCTGCAACCAATCATTGCTACTTTATTGCTTATTGCTTTCATACCATTGCCTTGTACTATTTGTTCATTGCTTGCAATTGCATTTAAAAGTCGCACGTACTCCATGTGGGATCGGCCTCTACTCACCATTAATACTAGTTGTTTGAGATATTTACTTTTGAGGATTGAACCACAACATTCATATCCACTAGTTGGTCTAAAACATTTTCTTAGCAATACCTCTACAATTCCAATAGTAGACTTTTATGTGATTTCATTTGTTACATGGGAAGCAACAATTAAGCCCCCATGTATAGACGGTTTCCACTTCGCCTTGTGAATTAAAAGAATTTGTTTTGTATTGTGTTTACTGTAATTATTTTGTATATCTTGGTTAGCTATGGTTGTTTTACAAAGAATCTTTAGCAAACCGGTTCGAGAAGTCCTTTCTCTAAAGCAACAAGGTTTACCAATCTAGAATTTTTCGGAATTCATATATACAACTTCTATATGAAGATTTTTTGTTGAGTAATTGGAAAACCTTTCACAATAGCTGACAATTAGATATTGATTATAACTATAAGATTGGTTGGAGTTTGTGTACATTTGATATTTTTTAGCCAATACAAGTAAAAGATTAGGCATCCAGAACTTCCTAATTTTCCTTGAATTGACGTTTGAAAGTTAAATTTTACCATTAATGATAAGCATAGTCCGATTGCTACTTTTCTGTCTATTGTTTATGGTATTTTGAACACAAATAAGAGAACACCAATAAGAGATTTTTTGGTGGCTTTGGAGGGGAATATACCGATCTCCCGAAAATCAGATCATGTAACTCGCTTTTTAATTTGGCTTGTAACCGGTTTTTGCCCCTGATGGGAGGTTTCTGCAAAGATTTGTGTAGCTCAAAGTTGTTTATCAAGCCCAAGAAGGGGTTTATTAGCAATTTAGGTTGTGTTTGTACATCTTAGTCATACTGTCATGCTTCACAAAGTATGAGAAAGAGGAGTAGAATTCATAACCAATGCTAAGTGGTACCCCTTTGGTTAAATCATACTCAAAGCTTTGTACTTGACCATAAACAAACGCATAGGCTAGACAAAGGATACGATTCCTCAATATCATAAACGAGTTAACATCAAACTTAATAAACACAAAACAAGGATGGTTTAAAGTTGCATCACTAATGCAAGCATCATTTGACCAAAAGAGATAAACAAATACGCAAGTCGAGATCAAGTAGTTTGAAGTGAACATAGCAACCCCCACGAGGAAAAAATTATTTATAGAGATATGTATATGCAGTACAATGCAAGTGCACCTTAAAGACAACCGGTAAATAACAGTAGCAATGATTGTAAATGAGAACAATATGATGATGAGATATATAGCTCCACTTATAATCGCAACATTGATAACTTCATTAAAATTGAGCTATTTAATTATGCAGACCTAGTGTTGGTTTGTGTGCAGAGTTGATTTAGCTTCCTATTTGATCACTAGTCAACTCCCTAAACTCTTGAATGGGGGTCCAGAAGCAATAATTCTCTAACTCACTACTACAATTAAGACCTATTGTAGCACTTCAATCCAACGGTTTTCTATTGTAGCGGTTACTTTTATCTAATGAAGCGGTTTTTAGTTTGTATTTTATAGGGGTGACTATTGTGGCGGTTTTGAATGCTATTGTGGCGGTTTTGAAAACACTTTTTTTTCCCACCTAATGTGGCGGTTTTTAATAGGCTACTGTTGCAGTTAGCCTATCAATTGAAGCAGTAGATAAAAATAATTAAAAATTAACCTATTAGACTTTTGAAACAATTTAAAGTCTAACCCTAAAGTAAGTTCTTTTGCCACTTTCATAGAGAGCCAGTTGAAGACGATTTGGCGGTTCCTGTCCAAGCATGGGTCTCTTCTTCGTTCTCCTGTCTAGTCAATCCCACCGGCCACCTTCGCCGTCACAGTGTCTCGTCGGCCACCTTCTTTTATTCTTCAAACTCATTGCGGCAACCAGTAGTCCTCACTCTCAAAGAGTCGAATCTTGTCCTTGCTCTTTGTCGATGTCCAGTAAGTTTTCTCTTCCCTCTTTTCTTTCTCAAAGAGTCGAATCTTGTCATTTTCTACTGCTATAGACTACTTTCTTACAGATCTCTCACAATTTCATATTTGAATTCCTCAAAATGGATTCAGGTAAGCAAAAGCCACTCTTTCTCTCCCTTACACTTTACCGATGACTAGATGCCAACGATGACGACTTTGCTTGATTCCTTTTTACTTCATGTTGCGAATTTTTCACCAAGAAGGTACATAAGACGTCCAATCCCATTGATTTTTCTGCTCTTTAGGTTAAAATTGGTTCATTATAATTGATTTAGGGTTCTTGATTTAAGATGTGAATTTAGGAGTATTGATTTAGGGTTGATATTGGTTTAGTTTATTTGATTTAGGGTTAAAATTGGGGAATGATATTTGATTTAGGGTACTCGAGGTTCAAGTATTGGTGTATAACAAATCAATTTTACACCAATTACGGAGATCTGATTGATTAACACTACATCAATTATCTTCTTACTATTTTTGTCTCATGTATAACTTTCTAATTAACAAAATATATGGTTCTAGTTCGACCTGCAATTCTCAACGCCTTATCAATTTATTACAAACCTTGCATGTTTTAAAATAGAAACATTGATTGTTGTAGGGCTGGAGTGTTTATGAGAAAGAGCTCTTGGCAAGAAGGTATACTCCAGGGCACTTTGTTTGGTGGGATTTCTGATTTCAATAAGCTTAAGATCAAGTTACATAGTGATTTCTGATATTGTATTTCCAACTTTCTAGTTCATGATATCATCTTCATTGTGATTACTCAGACCCATAGAAGCCATTCATAATATGCTATTGAGAACTGGCTCACCAAGTACCAAATTTTGTACCTAAAGGGACTTGTTGCTTGGTTTTGTCTCAGGTCACTCGGTTTATCCTTGGAGTTGTGTCCAAACATTCCATACAAAAGAAAGATGGTTGCGTGAAGGCCTTCAAGTTGTAGCTAATGAACTCCCTGTCAAGGTATGGCTGATGATATGCATTGTTTATGATTGAATGGTCCTGTTTCTTTAGCATTCCATTCTTTCTTTTGCCTAAATTATTTGTTGATATATACTTTCCTGGTTTCAAGATGGTAAAAGTACATTGAAGCATTATAAAGGGCATATTAGTGGGAAGGAAGTTCTCGGTGAGGTCGGATCAGATGAATCTGTCTCTCTTTACCGGAGGTGGCAAACTGAACCATTGCGTCTACAGCCTGCAGTGAATGGAATTGTGCCCAAGGTCAGATGTTCTTTTTTTATCAATAATTTTCTTCAATTTGATAGACTGAATCATGCAAATACAATATTCAAAGAACCATTAAATATGTAATATTGCATAATTAGATATTTAGATTTGGTGAATGATGCTCACAGCATCATTACATCGGCCCAAGTTTTGTTTACATCTTCAAGTCATTATGAGATGAATGCTTAGTTGCTTACTAGTCATTACTCATTACCCAAGCACCAAATTAATAATGTTCTATAATTTTCTTTTTATAGCCTATAACTATTTTTATTTTATCCTTGTTTTGTGTAACTCACGTAGGCAAATAATCACAACGAATAAGTAAGTAATTTTAAAGAATTTAAACTTTTCTTAGTATATGGTAGAAATGGCCTTTTCTCCTTTCCTTTTTGCCCATCGGGATTAGTGTTACAAAAATACCGACGATTTAATTGAAACGGAAGTGTGAAAGTAACTACTCTTTTTCCTTGAATCTTGGTGTCAAAACCATTTTTGTTATGCTTGGTTTTGGCAAATGAATAGCTGATCACTGGTGTAAGTTGTGAATTTATAACTAATTATTATAAAGAAACCGTTGTTTTTTCCCAAAGTGAAAAAAGGCATAAATGCCAAATTATCAATGAAATCAAGTGATGAATGTTAAAAGTGCTCTAAAATTGACTTTTCTATCAAGCATGTTTGTATTTTGCAAGTTCTCTGTAGGGCCATCTTACTCATGTGATTTATAAGTTATGAGTTCATCTAACTCATGTGATTTTGCAAGTTAGCTAATTAAAGTTTGGGGCTAATCTTTGCACGTAAAAAATGATGTTTTTATCCTAAAGTTATTGAAAATGATTTTAAATGCTTCACCTACTCTTAGCTACTTGATGCAAACTGTAGCCTAAAGACACAAATGTGTGACCAAAATTGGTTGCTGAATGAGTGTTACACTTCGATTGCATGAGTACATTCATGGAATTATGAATCTCTTATTTCTTATTCGTACTCCTTAGAGCATATCACTCATGGTGGTTGTGCAATTGTGCATATAGGAAGTGGTTCATTTTGGCAACCTTGCCAAACTTTTTTGCTGAAATGGGTTGATTGTATATAGTTGTGGGCTTGGTCCTTTAATTGCATACCACCATGGTATAGTCAATGGTTAAGGTCCATGAGAGGTGTCACTCATTAGATTCTTTGTGTGCTCATTTTTTTAGGTTCTTGCTTCCATATTTCAAGCAAGTGGGAACGACTTGCATATGGTTTGCCTATTTTCATAATTGTAGATACATTATTATGATATATTCTATATTGTATTTTGCGTAGTAAAATATGAATTTTCTATTTTTGTTTACTTATCGATGATATGGTAATTTTGTGCAGGAAAAACATACTGTATCAACTAGTTTGAACTTTAGGATGCAGCCCTGCAACCAATCAATGTTTCTATTTTAATTTCTCGTTGCTGAAATGAAGGTGCAAGTGTAATTGTAAAGGTTGAGGCAGATTCTTTGAAGCTTGATCATGTGAAGACAAAGTTGTTATTTGATTGAAGAATTTATGTGATACTTGTGTACTATTACATCAAAATATAATTGGGGTGCGTCCTTTTCTTTTTCCAATGATTCCTGTTAACGTGGGCTAGCCCACCCCTTTTTTTATTAATTTAAATGACTTTATAGTCCGGGCCTATCTAATTCCGGGCTAATAGGTGATATCTAACAATTTAAAAACCGCCTCATTAGACAAGAAAACTGTTGCACTTGCGTGAATTTAATCGCTGCATTTGATGACCTATTGCAATGGTTCTATCACCTAAAAAAGCGGTTTTTAACTAAGATATAAAACCGCCACAATAGCCCATAAAATCGCCACAATAAAGAAAATGCAACGGGAGCAACAGAAGCCACATTAGGTCTTTTGTGGCAGTTTTTATACCTTTTGTGGCGGTTTTTATACCTTTTGTGGCGGTTTTGAACCGCCACGTTAGCCCTTAATAGTTGTAGTGACTCTTAGAATGTAATTTACGTATCTCCCGTCTATTCGACGTCTCACCTGTTTGTCAACCGAGCTATCGCTTCTGCTTAAGAGAAACACTTATTACATATCAAAACTCTTACATATGCATGATTTCCATCCTGTTCCTCAAGATATGTCAGCTACTATCTAGGACTAAAGCCCACAATAGCGAAAATAACTATAATCCCTAGCAAGTTGATTACCTATCTTAGTGGCCAGTTAAGACGAATAAAAAAATGCAATGCATGCTCAGAACAAAGAGTAATGAATCAATCAAAATGTATAAAACCATATATTAACTATGAAATAGTAAAACACAACCCTCACATGTCCTAAACCAATGCATTGAATATAAGCAAAATTATATAAAAGGTTTAGCCGAGCATGGCTTATTAAAAATTTCTAAAAAGATGAAAGAAATAGAAGTGTTGTGAATGAGATGTGTGTCGAATTGTGGTGTCTGGAATGGCTGAATGAGATCCCTATTTATACTGCTTAATTAGAAATCCTAGAAATCATTCTCCTAAATGTGCAAGCAAAGCCCAATGGGTCAAATGCAACCGTAGAATCTGCTGAGATACGGGATCGGCGGGCGCCGATGGGTAGGGGTGTGTAGAAAAACCCGATACGACTAATCTGACATGAAAACATGACAATACGATGTGAAAAAAAAACACGAGCCAAAAAATGATACGACACGAAAATGACACAAACGGGTAAAACACAACAATAAACGTGTCGTGTTCGGATTGGGCATTTTCCCTTGTCGGATATCCGACATGACACGATTAGTTTTTTTTAAAAGGTAATATTATTATTATCCTTTCCTAAAGGAATAATGTGTACCTTGCTCGTAGTGCCCATGCTTCCCCTGCCGACGTCTGCTGTGAGGATGATCCAGAACTGCTAGTTCTCGTCCGGAAGGATGCGCTAGGAAGGGCCTCTGCTGCGGTCGACCCGACCTAATTCTTATCTTGCGTCAAAAAAAAAAAAAAAGCTACCATCCCTTTTGCATAGGTGTGCGCGTATAACATAAAGGTCGTGGTTTCGACTCCCAACATTCCCTTTATTTCCCGCTTTTATTTTTTTAACTTAACCCTTGAAATCTTCTGCCTCTCACTCTTTTTAACAGAACCCACGAAACCCTCTACCTCTCATCCTTCATGACTCTTCTATTCTTCTTCCTCGTCTACCCTTCAGATCTAAAATCCATGAAATCCTTCCATTCTCCATCTCAATCCACCAAATCCAGTCAATCACCTTAGCTAGCCGTTGTTCACAATCTAAGCCCGACCAATATAGCTAGCCTTCTTTGTTCTTTATGCTCTCCGCTCTCTAGATCTGGCATCACCCGTTCTCTCTCTGCTCTCTACTAGCCGGATCCGATGTTCACCTACGATTGTATACACTTTCTGTAATAGTAATAACAGATGCAAGTATGCGCTATAAAAGAGACGGTTTGGACTTTGGAGCTTTTGGGGGAGAGGATGGAAGAAACATATGTCCCCCCCCCCCCCCCCCCCCTACAATCTGACTTGAATTTCCAACTCTAGCATAAATCCAAATAAGGGGCTTTGAGGGTCTTCGGTCGGTAGTAGGGGCTAGGGGTTTTTTTTCTCCAGTTTTTCGTTCACAATGGTTTTTTTTTATAGTACCTCCTCTTTGTAAATATCTATTTTTCTTCTTCTTGTACTGTAAGAGTGTAAGGGCAGGCTACAAAATTAAAAAAAAAGTTTTATAAATGGTTTGTGTCGTGTTACACGGGTACTCGACACGGAACCGTTTCGTTTTTTCGTGTCGAATACCGGTATTTATCGTGTCGTGTTCGGATCGACCTGTTTAGGGTTATTGGTTCCGTGTATCCGACAAAACGTGTCGTGTTGTTTCAGATACCCGGTTATGCCACAACCCTACCGATGGGTAGTAGCGGATGCCGACTCCAGCAAGTGTCGAAGCTCATCCGCGGGTGCTGAGGATTGACGGGCGCCGCTCATGCAGAAATCTTTTTTCTATCTTTTCTCTTGTCTTGGCTTCTTGACTTCGCTCATCCTCTTGATTATCGACTTCTTCTAGGCTCTTCATATCTTTAGAGTGTAGCGTTGCTCTTCTCCTTATGATTGGTTCCGAGAATCTGCATAGATAGACATAAAACGCTTAGATTTCGAACTTTGCAAGTAAAAGATAATGAATGTGATTTATGCTTAAAACATGTAAATATGCAACCTAAAGTACCCTAAAACTACCTAATATGCCTATGCAAAATATGCATTAACATTCACAATAACAGAAATGATCTCAATTATAAGAGGATAGTATGTAGACCTTGTTCGATTGGACTTTTTCCCTTCGGCTAGATTGACGCCATGTCCCATATATTCACCTGTGTCGATTATGTTGTTGCTTTATTCAGAGTTTGGTGAGGCCTTTGCCTCCAGCTTCTTTAACATGCGCACCAACAAAGGCAATGCGCATGAAGCAACGACAGAGGAGGGAGGTAAATCTACGTATCCAGCAGGATTGCTAAAACAGGTAACCAGGAATTGAATAGGAGATGAAGATCGTTAATAGTCTCACCTACTTCATCCTACGAGAACCATCTAAATTATTTTTATAGCCATGCTTTGGACGCTCATCATCATCGACAAATATGTTATGGGTAGCCACATATGAATCGATGATAATCAGATCCTTTTTTTGCATCATGAGGGGTGTTTGCACCATTACTCTCCGCCACAATTGTAGACAATGCAACAGGAAGACATGCCACAAACACTTGGGCAGCCAGAAAACCATAGGATGGGGCTAAAATCTTACACACATAAAGATTAGCACCAATTGGATTACAAGCATCACTGGGAAACGAGGTCCCCTAATCTTGGGACATCTCATATTTCTTATTACTCTTTCCGGAATTGAAGTGTGAAACAATCGTACCCACACCAGTGATGCGGGGTGATCCGCAAGACTCGATCGTTCCAGCAAAGGCTTGCAACACAATTCAGAATTGATAAAAAAAAAATGACTCAATTGACGGAAAAAAGAACAATTAAAGAAAATAACAAAAGTAACGATATGGGGTTTGAGAACAACCAATTGGCTGGATGATCAATACCTCAGAGATTAAACCACTCTGCAGTATTAGTTCCTAAACAAGAGATCTTCCCCTACAACTTGATCGAAACCCGTCTTCAAATCACGAGGACGTGTGATTTTCCCTAGGATAACTATTCCCGCAAGAACAGATACGATAGAGAGACAAATCGGCACATTCTGAGTTGTTTGATTGAATGCAATCGGTAAAATAGAGAAGACAAGAGAGGTCGGCTAAAGCCTTTGGTTTCTTGATTCAAAATAACGAGTCTCCTTTTACAAACTAGGGCAAATTATTTATAGCAATTAGAAAATTCTACTAATTAATAAAATAAAGAAAATATAAATAACCAAGGCATTTCACCTTTCTCCTTGGTGCCCAAGGCATTAATTTCACCCTTCTTCTTGACGCCCAAGGCACTTCCCCCTTTTCCTTGGTGTCTAAGGCATGACCGGTACTCTTCCCTCGGATGCTAGGCCTAGGCATATGAATGCCTTAGAACTCGTTCCCGACTCTTCTGACTTGAACTTGACTTGTGCTTTAGAAAGCAAATAAAGCTAACGAGCTTGTCGACGATCTGTTTTGCTTGACTTCGGGTCACTGATCCCGCTGACAGGGTAGGTGGCTCAGATGCTCTTGCATCATCCTCCCCTTCGTGGAAATGACTCGACCTCAAATCTATATCGACATCCTCTCCAAGAGAAGGAATCAAATTAGCAACGTTGAAAGTGGCGCTGACTCCATAGTCGCCCGGAAGCTCAAGCTTGTGTGCAATATTGTCACCAATCCTCTGCAACACTTTGAATGGTCCGTCTCCTCTAGGAGACAACTTTGATTTGCACTGGTCTGGGAAACAATCCTTCCTCAAGTGGAGCCACTAAAGATCACCTTCTTTGATAATCAGCTTCTTGCGCCCTTTGTTCTTGTAATCTTGCACCCTTTGTTCTTGTAATCTGTTGTACGTAACTTCTACTTTCTGTAGTAGGTGCAATCTCGTCCTCTCGCGCAGCTCTTTAATGAACTCAACATGCTTGCTTGCATCAAAACTTTCTTTCTCTCTCATAGGATATGGGATAAGATCTAAAGGCTTTAGCGAGTTAGTTCCATAAACACACTCAAATGGAGTTAGATTGGTTAACGAATGCAAAGTCCTATTATATACAAACTCCACATGAGGCAAAGCTTCATGTGTTTTAGACAGAGGGAGTATTGAAGTACCAAATCCAGCCACAATCATCAATTAAATAAAATTTTCTTGTTTAAAAAATAGATAAACACATGTTCATAAATTACTTTCATCGGTCGTACAAAAGGATCTGAGAGCATTTCCAACGACCCCTCTATAAATTCTCTAAACTAGAGAAAAAATATTAAAATCTCTAAAACTTTTATACCCAACTCCAACAGTTCCTCTATTTTACAAAATTTTATATTTATTATATGTTATAAATACTCTTTATTTAAACCAAATTAATTTCGATTTTGTTAATTATTGTGCAAAGTTTGAAACAATTATAAGTTAAACATGAAGTTTTCTAAAGTAGTTGAACATGGAGAATGGAGTGACTATTCGAGTTAGATATAAAAGCTACTAAACAACAATAATTTACCTCTTTGGAGGTAAGGTTTAGTTTTTTATTCTAATCTTATACTCCCTCCGTCCCACAATAGATGTCTTTGGACTATTCATGCACGCTTTTTAATGAGCTAAAAACTATATAAAATATCCACTTTTTAATTATTTTTTTAAAATAATTCTATACTTATTAGTAATATGTATGATATTGTTTAAAAATATTTAATAAAATGTTGATATTTTATATAGTTTTTAACTTCTTAAGAAAACGTGCATTAATAGTAAAAGACATCCATTGTGGGACGGAGGGAGTATAGCATAGCAGAAAGTAGAAACAATCAAAAGCATATAATCAAGGACATGTATAAAACATTTAATTATATGCTACAATGGAATTCTCAACCCTTCTTCTATATATATATATATATTGTTTACAAATATTTAATAAAATGCATTGAATTTTAGAGGTCTCAACATTTCTTCAAAATTTACAATTTTCCCCTCTTCCTATTTTTCTACTATATCTTGTAAAATATTTTACAAGAGATGTTGGAGTTCAAGAGAGATATATTTTCTTTAAAATCTCTCATTTTCTCTTATTTTAATAGAGTAGTTGGAGAAGCTTCTATTATGGTAGAGTTCCTACGGTAGTAAATCTTTACCATTTCAGTATATAGTTCAGATCAAATGTTGTTTCCTGAGGTTCCTCTTCAACTTGGATTAGATATATTCAAACTTCTGTTTTTTGTGTCAATTTCGATTTTGGAGGCAAGAATTTGATAATATTATATAGAGATCTATACTAGAATAAAAATCATTTCCTGAAGCCTCTCACACTAGCGGAAAAATGAAGCATTTGTGGTAGCTATAATGTCGGCAGTACTTTTGTCCACACTATCATTTGTGGTAGCTATAAAACATGAGTCAATCAATTTACTCAATAAAACATGCCCTTGTTGATTGAATCATTTCAGCAGCAAAGACCCAGAGACCAACAGTCTAATTTCTTCTCTTAGATCTGATCACATAGTCAAAGATGTACATAACGATACAACTAACTGGGCATTCATTTACCAAGCAAGAGGCTTTACTTGATTTATAGACAAAAACAAATCAGCCCCAAAACACAAGCTCAACCAACACTTTTAACAGTTTCTTCTCTTAGATCTGATCAATCCTCCATCTCATCATCATCATCTTCGATCTCCTCAATCTTCAGCCTCTTCACAGCTTGAGCCGCTTCGCCTTTCGGCCCACTACTTGGCACCCGGATCAGCACCTCCGCCTTCTGCCCTGTCGCCTCGTTCACCATCCCGCCGTTCTTCTCCACCCGATATGCCAGTTCGTCCACCCCAGCATCGATGTACACGGTTGAATTCTCATCGATTTCCTCCTTGATAAGCATCTTCGACAGCTCCGTCACCACCTTCCTCTCAAGCCATCGCCTTATTGGCCTAGCACCGTAAGCCTAATCGCAAATAACACAGAAAAAAATCAGCAACTTGAATAAGCTGACACGCTAACATTCAATCTTAGGGTGTTTTGGAACATAGTACTTACAGGGTCATAGCTCTCGGCTAGTATGTAGTCAAGCGCCTCATCCGTCACAGCAAGTGCCACGCCCCTCTCGGCCAGGCGGACCGCAACATCCTTCATCTGGAGCCTTGCCACCTTCCTTAGTTGATCATGTGAGAGCGGGTCGAATACCACAATCTCATCCAACCTGTTCAGCAGCTCTGGCCGAAAATGTTTCTTTACCTACATTGTTATTAGAGGAAAAAATAGAGTTTATACATCCATTGGTAGAGAGTATATGGCATTACATCATCAAACAACTGAAGTTTTCAGCCTTACCTCTTGCATTACCCGATCGCGAGCAGCATCCATTGTGATCTTGCCCATGAGTCCGGAGAGAAGATGATCTGCACCGAGATTGGAAGTCATTATAATCACCGTGTTTCTGAAGTCAACTGTGCGGCCTTGGCCATCGGTCAGCCTTCCATCGTCAAGCACTTGAAGCAGTGTGTTGAAGACTGAGGTATGAGCCTTCTCCACTTCGTCAAACAGCACAACACTGTATGGTCGTCTCCTGACCGCCTCTGTGAGCTGACCACCTTCTTCGTGTCCAACATACCCGGGTGGAGCACCAATCAATCGTGAGACTGAGTGCTGCTCCATGTACTCAGACATGTCGATTCTCACCAAGAGGTTCTCATCATCAAATAGTTGCTCAGCAAGAGCCTTGGCAAGCTCAGTTTTACCAACACCAGTCGGACCTAAGAACAAGAACGAGCCCATTGGTTGCTGAGGCCTTCCTAGCCCCGCCCTTGATCTCAATACCGCCTCTGCAACGGCCTCCACTGCTTGGTTTTGACCTACAACCCTCTGGTGCAACCTCTCACCCAGACCAATCAGCCTTGCCTTCTCGTTCTGGCCAAGCCTCGTAACAGGTATGCCAGTCCAGCGGCTTACCACCTCTGCAATATGGTCTGGCCCCACAGTTTCCGTCAGCATCAAATTCTCAGTCGTCGTACCTTCAAGCTTGGCTATCGCACCCTCAACTTCTTGGATCGCTCCATATCTCAAGTCTGCAGCTCTGGCAAGATCGTACCTTCTTTCAGCCTCTTGAAGGGCGTATAGTAGCTCTTCACGCCTTTGTTTCAGCCTTCTGATCTCATCAATCCGCTCCTTCTCCTTTTTATATTTCATCATCAAAGGCTGAAGTTTGTCCCTCAGATCATCCAGCTCCTTCCGAACCTCCGCAAGTCTAGCTTTGCTCACCTTATCCTTCTCTTTCTCCAGGGCATGGAGTTCAATCTCCAGCTGCATCCTCTTTCTTTCCAAGTTATCAATCTCCTCAGGCTGGCTGTCGAGTTGAACCCGAACATTTGCACATGCTTCGTCAACCAAATCAATTGCTTTATCAGGCAAATGTCGCCCTGTGATGTAACGGGCCGACAGCTGGGCTGCAACCACCAAGGCACGGTCTTGAATCCGAACACCATGATGGCCCTCATACTTCTCCTTCAGCCCACGAAGGATGCTGATTGTATCAGGGACGCTAGGCTCAGCCACGTACACTTGTTGGAACCTCCTTTCGAAAGCAGCATCCTTCTCGACATACTTCCTGTACTCCTCAAGAGTTGTTGCACCAATGCACCGAAGCTGACCCCGAGCAAGCATTGGCTTAAACAGGTTTGCTGCATCCATTGATCCTTCGGTACGTCCAGCTCCAAGCACGAGGTGAATTTCATCAATAAACAATATCACTTTCCCCTCAGCCTCTTCCACTTCCTTCAAAACTGATTTCAACCTTTCCTCGAACTCTCCACGATACTTGGCCCCTGCAATCAGAGCTCCCATGTCGAGTGCTATGAGCCTCACATCAGAAAGATTATTAGGAACATCGCCTCTCACGATCCTTTGAGCCAGGCCTTCCACCACAGCCGTCTTGCCAACACCAGGCTCTCCAATCAAAACTGGATTGTTCTTCGTCCTCCTAGAGAGAATCCTAATTACACGTCTGATCTCCTCATCGCGGCCAATCACTGGATCAAGCTTCCCAGCTTGCTCTACAAGATCACGGCCATATGTCTTAAGAGCTTGGAAATTCGTATCCCCTGAAGCACTTTCCACTTTTCTTCCATCTTTTCCACGAAGCTTATCAACCTCAGCCTTCACTGTGGCCGAACCCACCCCAGCTTCCTTCAACAAGTCACTGATCTGGGAATCTTCTAGAAGGCCGATGATCATCTGATCAACAGCGAGGTGGGTGTCTCCTTTGGACTTCTGAGCCGATTGGGCTCGCCGGATCACCTTGATGAGGGAAGTGCTGGCCGGGACTTCATCAGGAGGTGGTGTCTGGGAAGCCAATCGCCCAAGTGCTCTCTTGAAGACTCTTTCTACTGAATTTGCAGCCTCATCGCCGCCGCCAGCACTAGCAACCGCTTGACGGAAAATGCCAGTGGGATCGGAAATCAGACCGACCGCCAAGTGGAGAGGGGTGATCTGGGCATGCCCACTGGTCAATGCGAGCTCATGGGCGGCTGCCAGAGCCTCATTTGTCTTGTGGGTGAACTTGTCAGGATTCATTTTCACTCAGTTCAATATTTAGGTTTCCTTTTGCCTGCAATTGAAGAATGTAAATTCAGAAATCTCATATATAACCCTAGGTTTCCACTATTGTAGAGGATGACAGATTCATAAATGACTGTAATGGTATTCAACTCTGTGATGATAATCTCATACTTGATGTTGAAGAAATTTAATAAATAGCCAGAATCAACAATCCAAATCACGAAATTTCCTATGCCTCCAAGAAACTAAGATGATCCATCCCCTCCTTTTCCAACATCAAACACCCAATTTTACAAATAGAATGATTAACAGCAGTCAATAACTATATCATACTTGATGTTAAGGAAATTTAAAAAATAGCTAGCATCAACATATCCAAATCGCGAAATTTCCTACGCATGCAAGAAACTAACATGATCCATCCCCTTCTTTTTCAATTTCAAACACCCAATTTTACAAACAGAATGATGAACAGCAGTCAATCACTACATCATCCACACCATTTCACACCAATAAAATTGAACTAAGAATCCCGAAGATGCAACAATTGAAAAGCGATCTAATCTGGCGAATATGAACTATGGCGAGAGAAAGAAACCTAAAAAAAAAATTCTGAAATTTACTGACCTTGTCGGAAGATTGAAACCCTCGGGCTGATGAATTCGGAAATAAGAAGCGGGTGTGATTATCGAATGTAGATGGGATTTCGATTTGATAAAGAAGTAATAGGGAATTCAGAGTTGGGAATGGGTTGAGAGGAATCGCAACCATTTTTAATGGGGGAGAGGTAGAGACTACAGAGTTCTGGAAGAAGACCGGGTAACACTAGAATCTACTAGAGGCGTCTCATTTGGAGGGCCCCATCGGAATGAAACCCGTAATTTTGTTCTCAGATTATTCTGGAAACCTCTGGGTAATTTATTTTCACCCCCTTCTTTTTTTGGTGAAGATTTATTTTCACCCCCTAATATTAGTGTAGCATCGGTGGAAATCATCTGATCCACAATTTTGGTCCAATATTGTGGTCCGTATCATTTGATTGGATGTACCGGAAAGGACTTGTGGATAATAGTCATAAGTCCCCGGTTCGAACCCCGGGATGGCCGCTCTTTATTTATCAATTCAAGGATGTGCCGAGTTATTTTATTATTTCTCCTAATAAATAGGGTAGTTGTATAATTGTCTTCAACCAATAAGAGACGATGGACTATAGATGGGACCACAATTACGGACCAGAGGATCCTCATCGGTGTAGCATGAATTATAAGGCCATGTGCACCCGATAACACATCTTCGAGTCCTTAACCCACTTTTTTTCCGCCACATCAGTATAAGAACACTTCAACTTTTTACTAATTCTACCCACGTCCGTGCATCCTACCATCGAACACTTAACCTATTTTTAATCATTAAAGTTCTAGTGTCTTCATGAGAGTTGTATCCCTCGAAAAGAGCTTTCCAACGCATGGTCATATGCGTCAATCCGACGAACGAGGACTCGGGAAAATGCGTTTCAAGAACAGAGCAGAAAGCTGAGAGCTGTCGTACATTTGCTCGAGATCGACCAAGCCCAAATTATCGAGCTGGAGTTCCACAAATCGACAAGGAAGCTGGGAGTTGAACATGCAAGTCGATATCGAGAAAATCTACTCGATATCGAGTAACCACTTAGTCGATTTTCACTTTCTGGAGCCGAGATCGACGAAGAAGCTGAAGACGGGCCAAACCTTGGTCGATATCGAGGAAATCTACTCGATATCGAGTAAAAATCAAGTCGACTTTGCTCCTGGAGGCCGGAATCGAGTTGCTGAGCAGAAGACGAAAAAGTGCTAGTCGATATCGAGCAATCCTACTCGATATCGAGTTGATTTCAGAAGATAATTCCGAGGAGTCCGATTTCTTGTTAAGATTCTATCCCGAATCCGATGGAGATATTTTCAAAGGCAAATTCCATCAAGATCTATCAACTCCATGGAGGATTTATCCACAAATTAGATATAGTCCTAGTTGATTTAATTATTTATTTCCATGTTTTAATCTTTAGATAAAAGATAGATATAATTAGATATAGATATAATTTCTTTCCTAGAATAGCTAGGGAATGAAGCCTATAAATAAAGCCCGAGGGGGCTGATTTTCATTCATTCAAGTCAAGTCGTCTTAGGGCGCAAGGAGAGAGAGAGAGAGAGAGCATGAGGAGGAGAGAGAGAGAAGGCGAGAGAGGAGAGAGAGAGAGAGAGAGGAGGAAGGAGACGAACGGTTGTAAGTTTTAGTTTATGTTAAAGTTAATTTCTTTTATTATGGTTTGTTTCTAATTTCCTTCTTTTAGGGCTGGGGTGATCCCAACATAGATATGTGTGTTTGATTTATAAATCCATGAATTTGTATGTCTTTATCATCATCTACCTATGTGCTTAATCCTTTGCGAGAGTTGAGGAAATTCCTTATTCATGATATTGAAGCGAAAGTGATCTTATTATGAATTGGATAGTAATTAGGGTTTATTTGCGAGAGCCGACTAATCCTAATTAAGAAAAGGTAGAAACAAATTAGGTTTTTATGCGAGAGCCTCTATCACCTAAATTGTTGGAATTTGCGAAAGTCGATTCTTTGATATAAAGCATGCATCTTTATGTGATTTATGATCTACACATATGTTTATTGTTGTGGTGATCCCTAACCTTGGAAGTTCGCATCTTTATTTGTTTTATTTTATTATTTTTATTCGGCACATATTCTACCCGACACCAACCACCATTCCCTCTCCATCCATCGACATCGACCCCTCTATTCTTTGTCGACAGCAACCTCCTCACTTTTTCCCGCTATCCCTGAACCCCAAAACACACTAAACCAAGAACCGCTGACTTCTCTCCTGAGGACGAACCTGACTCCACTATCCTATAGCGAGGGTCTTGACTACAAATTTATTTGGTCGAGAAACCCTCTCGTCACCCCTCCACCAGAAGAGCGAGATCTTTTGGAGCTCCCACTACTTGCATTGCATCGATTGATTTTTTCCAAGTAATCGACACTCCACTTGGGCTCATCACGCAACACTTGCCATGCATGTTCTTCTCTGAAATTCTTCTCATCACTCTTAGAGGCATACAGTTGATGTGCTCTCATGAGGACATCATTATCCGACTCACCAGATGCTCGCATACGAGTTGCCTCCTGAAAACAACCAGCAAACTTAGAGACATTACAGTTGATTTTTTGCCACCTTGCCTTACATTTGGATATTTCTCTTTTCACTTGGTGTGGTTTCCTATACTCCTTATAGAAAGCTCCAATTCTAGCCTAAAATGCTTGCGAGTCTTGGTCTGTGTTGGTGATCACGTTAGTGGAGATGTTAATGAAAGCGCTAACCAGAAGGTTGTCGTCTTCCACCCCCAGTAGGCGCGAGGACCACGAACTTCATCAACATCTTTCACAGCTTCACCACTACAACGAGCACCACCACGACCTCCACCACGAGAATGACCTCGACCTCGAGAACCACCACTACCACTGGTTGGGGGGTCGCCAACACCTGGTTGGGTGCTATATGTTGGAATGGACTGGGAGTGTTGTGCATATTCAATTCCAGAGGTGATTGGGGTAAAACTTTCTGTGTTTGAAGAGAGAACTTGGGAGTAATATGCCAGATCATATTAAGAAGAAAGTGACATATTACCAAAGCTGGAGGAGAAGGTGTTTTCAGATGGATTTTGGGATGGATCCCTGGTAGAGAAGATGGTAAAGATGGTGAAGTAGTGTGTGTTAGGTGTTAGTAAAGGTGTGTATTAAAAAATATTTTTTTAATATTATGCATTTCATTTATTGCATTATTTTGCACATTTTCAAATTATTCCATAATTATAATTAAATTTTTCGGATTATATTTTGCATATTTATAATCAAAGAGAAATATTTTTTTTTAAATATAATCAAACATATTCAAAATTGATGTCTACATGTAGATAAAAATGAATCTAGTATTGTGGTAATATTTTTTTTTTACATTTCCCCCCTGAAATATGGATTTTATTGTGTAAAACATTTACAATCAAAGAAACCATCACAACCGTCCATCACACACCCACTTGTCCACTTCTGCTGCATGGTCCCTGCCCTCCACTCAGATGGCGACACGTGTCCGGTCTGCAGCAAAGAAATCAGGTGCGCCAGGGGGAGAAAGAGTGTGTGGCCCACATATTCACCTTGTAGTATCGATACGATGCAAGAAGCATTCTAGTATCCCAACCGACACTGTTGTAGTTTTTTAATAATATAACCTTTAGTATCCCTGCACATTTTCGACCCGATTAAAGTGCTCTAATACGTTCTAAATAATGTTGTTTGACTTTTGAAGACATTTTTAAAACAGTGAAAAACTATATAGAATATCAATTTTTAATTAATTTGTATATAATTTACTACTCCCTCCCTCTAAAAATGCATGTTTGGCTTTTTTTTCCATACTTTTTATATAGCTAAAAACTCTATAAAATAATTTTTTTTATTAAAGTTTAAAAATAATGTTATAACTGCTAGCAATAAGTATAAAATTATTTTAAAAAATAGCAAAAGCATTTATATTTTATAGAATCTTTTAGTTATAAAAAAATTTGATATAACTAAAGTGACATGTATTTTGAGACGGATGGAGTAGTTATTAATAATATGTATTGTATTAAATTGTTTTCAAAAATTGATATTTTACATAATTTTTAGTTATTTAAAAAATGTGTTAAAAAGTCAAAACAATGTATATTTATGGACAAAGCGAATATATAATATTATGGCCCATAATTTTTTTTCTGCCCCAGGCCTATAAAACTATATGACCGACACTGGTTCTAATTTCTCTTATTACCTTTCTATTTTGTTGCCCAAATGCAACTTTATGGTGGTATCCAGTATTCGAGTCCAATAGTTTCAAGTGCTTAGTTTTTGCACTTTGGCTATAGAAAAGTTTTTGCACTTTGGCTATAGAAAATTTTATGATACTGTAATAGTTGATATTTCTTATTTATCAGCCGTAGTCGTAGTCTATTATTTTCATTTTGATACCCTTGCCTTAACTGCTTCCTTTTTGCATTTCTACCAATTTTTCTTCGATCTCTCTAAGTTGTCTAAATATATTGCCGAAAGTTTCCCTATTTCATTCTTTTGTTAATCTTTTTCGGAGTTGGGTTTTTTCATCACTTTAAATATATGAACCGAGAGCCCTCATACCTGGTTCACCAGGCTTGGGTCAAAATATTTTTATAATCTTTCATTTTGAGCCACATTTTTTCAAATTTAAATGGAAGTGATCGGAGGAGGAGAATGCATGGTTTCTTGTTACGATGTTTGGATAACATTGTAGAATTTGGTATTGAACCAGAGTTTTGTCTAATTTTTCATAAATGTTATTTATGTCTGATTTGTTTTTTCTCCATGTGAATTCATTTCCAATAGTCGGATATCAAGTAAGCTACATTGATCCTTGAAATGTAGCAATCTTTCGAAATGGTTAGGATGTGGCAAGCAACTACCAATATTTTCGCTATATTTTTTAATCTTATGTTGGTCCTCTAGAAGGATTACGGTATTGTCAAACTCTGAATGTGCGAGGTGGCAAAAAAATTTCTTATTCGCGCTCAGAGTAGGGTTGTGCATAACCGGGTATCCGACACAACATGACGCGGTATATCGGATACAAGAAATCGATAATACGAAAAAAGTCAATCCGAACACGACACGATAACTACTGGGTATCTGAAACGAAAATACGAAACGTTTCCGTGTCGGATACCTGTATAACACGACACGAACCATTTACTAAAACCTTTTTTTTTCTGAATTTATTTTTTTTTGCTGAAGTTTTTGGTAAACCAAGTATGTTTTTTTTTCCGAACAAGTGAAGAACGCTCCTGCAGGCCGGAGTTCAATGTTCAACACAAGTATACAACAAAAAATAATTTTGAACCATATGCAATACAATAGTTCAATACAGTAGTTCAATACTTTCAATATACATTACAACGACGAAATTGTAACACCCCCTTCTGTAAACGAGGGAATGTTACAACACCAGTGATTACTTGGACTTCAAGGTCTTCGTAACCACCTTAGGCTTATAGGCACATGCTACCATAAACAAGATGATAACAGTATAAAATACAAATAGCGAAAGACTTAAAATATAATAAATCCTTTTTTTTTATAAACTCAAGATTTAAATTACAATATCTAATACATCCAAAACATTACAGTGGAAGACTTTGTAAAAATAAACATTTAAACGTTTATACAATATTTTCTAAGAACTTTAAATAATTAAATCTCGAAAATAAAATGTCTTCTTACTCTTCTTTAACTTATCTTCGGAGACTCGACCTTACCTTGTGAACTGGAGATTGGGGTATTGTATGAAGACAAGGGACCCCTAGCCATCCAAACAAAGGACGATTAGTTCGTGAGAACTAGCAAGTTACGGCTCGAAACTGGGACTACTTCAGATTTATACTCATTGACCTTTAATGGTATGAATTTAAACCCAATTGCGATTATTAGAGCGTTTTAGATGGGCTAAAAATTTGACGACACAACTATTATGACACGGATAATCCCGAAGGATTGAATAAACATAAGAAGTGGGCGACATACACCCTTATGAACCATATCCTGAGTACGAATGGATATGATATAACTTGAATTAATTGTGATCACTATGAAACCAAATGTTTATCACACACTTCACTCACTTTCCTCACGTTGAATAGCTTGACCACAACTTTACACGACGTTACATATTTTAACACTTTGATATAGTTTACACGCTTCACAACACACACTTTGATAGGCTACACGTTTCATTCGACACACACCTCTTAATTAATTAACAATTAATGATAGGATACCGGTCCCACTCTCAATAGCGGATAACGACCTAAAACCTTTTTATTTGGTAGTGTAACATTCCGATAGATAATGTATGCGTGTTCGGAATGTGTGAGTTTCATGAAACTATTAGACCGGGGAATAACGACCCCGACCTGACTCTACCACACTTCCACTTAACTTTACACATTGCACGTTTGACTTTGCTTGGCTTTGATTGATACGCTTTACTTGACTTGATCTTGATTCAATTGAGTTCCAATCGTAACACACAACTCTTACATTTTTCACTACTCCCTCCGTCCAAAAATACATGCCCTTTTACTTTTTAGCACGTATTTTTAGGAGCTAAAAACTATATAAAATATTAACTTTTTTATTAATTATTTTTAATAATTATAAACTTATTGATAATAAGTTTATAATTATTAAAAAAACTAATAAAAAGTTAATATTTTATATAGTTTTTAACTCCTAAAAAAATGTGCATGAATAGTAAAGGGACATGTATTTTTGGACGGAGGTAGTATTAATTAATGTCATCCTAGGTGATCACACCACACAAAAGTAACCCATACTATTTAGAGGTAACATGAATGCCAAATAAAATGAAATAAAATAAAGGATGGAATCATCAAAGAAATAACATGTTCCATACCTAACCATTTTAACATGAAAGGACAATAATAAATCATGCTTTAAAGAAAGGGAAAACTAATTAAAATACCCCTACCTTTGGGGGTATGGTAAAAATATATCCCTAACTTTCAAATGTAATAAAAATATCCCGACCTTTGAATGTAGTGGTAATATATTACAACGAGTTTTCTCATGGGTCAAAAATGCTGACAAGACAGCCTACGCAGAATTTTTTTTAACAAGGCAGCCTACGTGGAAGCTTTTTTACAAATTATATAGCACTAAAACTGGGTTTTCTTGAATGGTTTCTTTAGGAAAAAAAAAAAACGACAACAAAATAAAACCCGAAAAACGAAATTGATTCACCAAAAGCAACTAATCCGGTCAAAATTGTCTCAAATCAACACAAAACGACTATTTCTAACACCAACCCGACAACAAAACTAAACCAACAACAACAACGTAGAGGGGAAAAAAACTTACTCAGTCAAATCCGTGAACGAATCAAAGAGACAGAAGATGTGAGAGAGACAACTTAAGATAAGCGACGACGATGGAGGAAGACTGTCATTGAAGAGGAACCATGAGCTACCTAGAAGACCTAGAAGACAGTTCAAGAAGCAACCACAGAAGAAAATAGGAGGGAGGAAAAGACGTTGTGTATGAACCCGATCCAATTTTTTTTTTTCTAAGAAAATCGTTCAAAAAAACCCTTTGTTAAAAAAAATTCCACATATGCTGCCTTATGTCATCATTTTTTACTCGTGGTATCATATTACCACTGTCCTCAAAGGTCGGGATGTTTTTATTACATTTGAAAGTTGGAGATATATTTTTACCATACCCCAAAAGATGGGGGTATTTTAATTAATTTTCCTTTAAAGAAACGGTGGGTAAACTTTGTTATTAATTTATATTAATGTCAAATAATAACTTTACCCAATTATACTTGCCAAATCCAAACTGACGGTTAAATAAATTACATAAAATGGGTAAATTGTAATTTATTTTATTTAAATTGGCAAGCAACCAAAAGAAGGAAAACAACTAGACATGAAAGCACCAAAGTGAGTAGAAAGGCTCGGAAAGTCACTTGCCTTTTTCGCCTTATTGGATTTCGATACCAACTATGGACTTCAAAGACTTGGTGACATATTTTAATAAATTGGCAACATATCTACACACATGAATTTCGAGACACGAATGATAAATTAATTAGTTGGTATCTTAATAACAATTTGACTTATTTACACTACAAAAAAAAAACATATTAGCAACGGCAAGATCCCGTGGCAAAAATTGAATTTGATGTGGCCAAAAGGGTCTAGCAACGGCTGTAGCTACGGCAGCGGAGGTGTAACCAAACCCGTGGTGGCAAAATTGTAGTGGCAACGGCAATAACCGTGACTGAAAAAACATATTAGCAACGGCAAGATCCCGTGACAAAAAATGAATTTGTTGTGGCCAAAAGGGTCTAGCAACGGTTGTAGCCACGACAGCTGAGGCGTAACCAAACCCGCGGTGGCGAAATGGTAGTGGCAACGGCAACAGTCGTGGCTAACTTCCTAGCCATGGTTAAGCGACGGCTGTCTGTAGCTCAACTAGAGCCCTAATTCGAGCGACGGTGCATGGTCGTGGCAAACAAAAATTATGGCGCCAATTGAGCTAGAGTTCCCACCTTAATTTGGTGCCAAATTTACGACGGTCGCTGCCGTGGCTAAAAATATGCAGTCATCAAGGACAAAAAATTCTCACCAAAATTTGGCACCATATATTGCGACGATCACTGCCGTTGGTAAAAGATATTCAGAGCTGCAATTTCCCACCATTTTTTGGCACCATTATGTTTACAGTTTCCACGGCTAGCTCCCGTGGCTAAACTATTGGTTGTTCTTCCTAAATCTATATGCATCCCCTCAATTGCCACGGCTAGCTGTCGTTGCCAAGCTTCTGGCTTTTTATCCCTGTTTTCCTATTTCTATATTCATCCCAAGCAGCTGTAAGGAAAGCAATACATGGAAGAATCATTTCCCAAACAGATCAATGGCAAGTTAAAGTGTCTATATTCATCCCGAGTTAAAGTTTCCCAAACAGATCAACACAAGACAAAAATACATACCATACGCATACGCCAAACAAAAGTCTAAACCCCGTTTACATAGTTTAACATTTCCAATGCCAAATTACAGTTTTCTGGCAATGATACATGTAGCAAAACAAAGCATAACAAGTTGTTTTTCATAGTTTGATTTCGATAGCTAGTAGAGCACCTGACCATGTCATTTGGTAGCTTGTTCTTCATCTCCTTCCATTGATGTGGCTGGCCCGTTTTGATGATCATCATCATTAGGAGATACGACAAGATCTTCATCTCCTATAGACTCTTTTAGACGAACACTTGTTGTCTACAATACAAAGACTTCAAAATGATAACACATAAAATTAGTAGATGAAAACTTGTTGTCTATAATAGAGTAGGAGCTGATCAGTCTTTGTTCTTATTATTCTGAGTGAGAGTGAGGCAAATGCCTACAAATTTTGATTATATTCAATTACAAGATAATTAATTCCACTAAAATGCTAACAAACCTATATTTGATTCAACATGGTATAAGCCTACATGATCTAGAAGCATCTAGCAAATTTATTTGTTCAAGTATGGTTGCAATATATATATATAACAAAATGGTAGAAATGAGGATGATAAGAACTAACCGACACTTCTGATTGTGCAGTTACCCTATCAGTGGTCCCTATAGCCAGCATCATTTCATCTCTAAGAGCTTGGAGTTACTGGTCAAAAGTTTTTGCAATCTCAGCTAACTTATCGACGAGCTTTTGGAAGATGTTCTATCTCATTGCTAGTAGGGGTGCATGATGATCCTATATGCACCAGCCGGGGAGGGGCACTGCAGCCATAAATCCAACAATACCCATGACCATCATCTCTAATAATTTGATGAAATATCTTGTCTTTGACTTCTACAAGTTCTCGCTGATCCTCAGGTTCCTTACTCAAGAGGTCGTTGTAGTCTTTCTATAATAACAAAACACACGCATGAATCCAAATAGATCATTTATTATAGAGCTCTTGATGGGTACTACATTTGGTCATATTGGGCTATCATATCTCTTTATCTAAGTTGTTATTGATCTCCCAGAGTTCTATAGAGCTGTTGATTTCACTTGGTGGTTGTGGCAACCAGTTTTTCTACAAATCAACCTTAATATCCCAACACGAAATGGAAACAAAAAGAAGAACCCCCCCCCCCCCCCCCACCCAGTGTTACGTAAGATCCAACCCATTGTGTGACTTTTAGCCCAATTTTAGTTTTCCTAAATCTATATCATCTAGATTTGGAAAATATTGGAAAAAAGGACTGAATTAGATCATCTTGTCATACAAATGCAGGATCATTGGAAAGCAAGAAAGACATCATACTTTAAAAGAGATCAAAAAAGGACAAAGAAGATAAACTGAGACAAAAACAAGGAAGGGAGGGATGTGTACAACTAGGTAGGTTGAACTTACGATGGCTACAATAACATCTGGGTCATCTGTTTTGCGAGATTTGATCCACACACTCATTTTATCAACGGCTTGGCCCCTTTTTTGAAGCTACTCAGGAAAACAACAACAAGTTACAAGTGCAAGTCAATTATAAAGAAGGAAACAACAACCAAGGGACAAATACATATGTATCTCATATTTTACTTCGGCAAATGACTTTCGTCCAGTGACATGTGATGGTCCATGCCTATCTCGATTCTTAAAGTTTTGCTTTGCTTGTTTCTATATATATAAAGGGTAATAATAGAGATTAGAACACCAACAAAAAAAAAGGCGATAACATAATGTAACTGATCGAAATACATTTTGGTAAGAAAAGCAAACCTCTGCCTCAGCACTACGCCCATATCCAATAAGTGGAACCCACTGCTCTGGTAGAACATTCGAAGGGCACTCCGTGGCGAGGTCTGGATCATCTTTCTTCGGGGTGAAGTAGTTTCTCTTCGTTTTTGACTTGAAAACCTTCCACATGTTGTTGCAAGTTCTCAAGCAAATCTCTTTGTAGCCTTCCAGGACATTCAATACATTTTGCTACAAGATCATAACAAATTATGCACTTTAAGAGGAATCCTTGTTGAGATGTAGAAATTTAAGCTACTGTAAAAATTAAAGCTTTGGATATCATAAATTTGGCCTTTGAAATGGACTTCCAATTTCATTTAAATTATGCACTTTAAGAGGAATCCTTGTAAGAAAAATAAAAGAAGACAAATATAACAAATCATTTTAAGAGGAATCATGTAAGAAAAAAAACTAAGCTAATTAACTAAGCTAATATAATGAACCCTTTTAAGAGGAAATCACGTAAGAAAATTCTATAAATTAAGGTGTCACATGAACTGCAGCTCATATGCGTTCTTTGATAGAATTATCAACAAAGGACCAGTCAAGATTAATCATTGGAAGCTTATGACCATCGCGCACTATAATCTCTATCCGAGACTTCAAAAGTTTCATATTTTCTCATACTGGTTGGAACACCTCATTGAATTCCACTGCAATTTTACCTCCGGTGTTCCACCCGGGCAGACCCTTATTGTGGCCTCTAACGTTGCCTTGTTGTTGGTCACCTTCAAACATAGTAACACCATGTAACTAGCTTATTGATAGAAATTATAAATGTTTGTAAGGAATGCAAGGGAATGCAAAAGTTTAGATTTTCATCCTATCAAATCTGATTATCTCAGCATTTACAGAAATTGTCACTTGGATTTGATGCTTAAGAATCAAATCTGGTACAGTAGGAAACTATCAAATATAATCTAAACTACATGTTCATTTTGTCATCGAAACACTTAATGTAATGTAACATACTTGATTTCAAAGGACTCACAGACTGAGTCATTGATGCTTGCAATTGTTGTGGAGGAACAGGAGCTATAACTAGATCTGGAACACTAGCGGCAACTGAGGTAGCTTGTGAGGACTGCGAAGAGGAAGAGCTATGACCAGCAGCTGAGCTAGAAGAAAGTAAGAACTCATACATTGTTCGCGGTCTACCGGGTCCACCCTTTCGTTTCTTCATGGTCACCTATAAGAAAAGGGAAATTAGTCTTGCTGAAATTCAGCAATAGAAAGAGGCATCAATTTTATGTAAATTAAAACAGGGGCATTTTTTGAATACTTCAAAATTGTTATGTACAGAACTATAACCTCCTACTGAGCCTCGCCGTCTAACTCATCATCAACATCCACACCATCCTCATCTAAATAGGAGTACTCTTTGGATTCCACTTCTCCAACATTAAGCCAACCTTGTCTAGTAGGATTTGGGTTATACCACACTTGTCGTGCTTGAGATGCCAAGATAAAAGGCTCATCCCCAACCCGATCATGAGGGTATAGCAATCTTCGGAAGTTTACTAAAGTGAAGTAAAAGGGGTCCAACTTCACACTGGTTGAAGGATGTGCCCACTCGCACCTAAATAGCACATAATTGATATCTATGGAGTATGTAACCTTGATAATATCAGTTAACCTCCCATAATATGATATATGACCGCCTTCTAAATACATCTAGAGTTTTGCCTCGTTCTTTTGTTGTCCACACTTTGAACACGAAATACATAACCGTTTGAGGTGTATGAGGCCAGCCTCGTTGCTGAAGGAGAAGGAGGGAAAGACAAAGCGATAATGTCATTGGGTATGGCCACATCCCCTCCCTGTAATGCTCCTTGAACCTATAATATAAAGCTAAAATCAGGACCGAGGTAGCTGAAATTATTCAATAAGTGTAAGGTGTACACATATGATCTCCAACTACAACTCACATGTGTCTGGAACCAGTTCGGGAACTTATTGAAATGATTTAATGCGATTGATTCCTCAGGCAAAGTAGGATTATGATTTTTGATGGATTTGAGATGTTCTCTTCACAAATCAAAGAAGAGAAAAGGGTTAAGAAGATTGATTTTATGTGTACATAATCCAAATGAACAAATTCATTCTGAATAGTAGTAGACTTACTCTATATATGGGGTGACCGCTTCTGTATGAAATAGCACCCATCGATGAATTTGAGCACGAGTCACCTCTGAAAGAATGAAGCCATTTCCCCTCTTCTCATCATCAGATTTCCTTCTTGGAGGTCTATTGGACTTTGTCTCCACATCTCTCAAGTATTGAGCACAAAAATTCATGCATTCTTCCATCAAATAACCTTTTGCTAGCGATGTTTCGGGGCACGCTTGTTGCCTAACATAATTCTTCAAAGTCAGCAGAAACCTCTCTATTGGGTACATCCACCGAAACTGTACAACCCCTCCGATTATAGATTCCTCGGCAAGATGTATTGGCAAATGCTCCATGATATCAACAAAAGATGGTGGGAAGATTCTCTCAATGCCAGAAAGAGTTGCGATGATTTGGGAACGTGCTTCCTCCAACTGTACCCTCGAATTAGTTTTGCAGCACAACACTTTGAAGAACTTTGCTACATCAACCAACACAGAAACGAAGTTGCTTGGAAAAGAGCTCCGTACACACAATGGCATCAGTTGTTGTATAAGAGTATGATAATCATGGCTTTTCAAACCTCCAATGGAGCGATCCTTCAAATTAACCTTCCGTGCAATATTTGAACATGAATCATCCGACATTCTTGCTTGTAATAAACCTAATAAGAACTTGTCTTTCCCATCATTGTCCATCTCAAACTCAGCTCTCTCGTAATACTCATTACCAACCTCTGTCTTCTTCACATGGCAGTCCCTCCTAATTCCTAATATTTCAAGGTCACGACGAGCAGAGACATTGTCCTTAGTTTTACCTTTAACTCCCAATATGGTATGGAGAACATTTTCAGCAAAATTCTTCTCGACATGCATGACGCCTATGCTATGGGGTAGCATATTGTCTTTCCAATAAGGTAGCTCGAAGAAGATGCTTTTTTTCTTCCAATTATCCTGTTTTTTTGGGATCCTTTTCTGGTTTCTCGGGCCCCATGCGCTGTCTAAAGATGATGTCCTCCCTTTTGTATTGAGTAATCACATTGAAAGAGTCAAGTTGTGCAAGAAGTTCATCCTCACTCATTCTAGGAGGGGCAACAGCAGGTTCACGTCTAGTATAGAAGGACCTCACATCTCTCCGGTGCTTGTGATCATAAGGCAAATACCTCCTACTCATTCCATAAGACCACTTGTGGCTTGCTTTTAAATATGTTGCCCCTAGCCTTATGTTGCAATTCGGACACCCATATTCACATTTAGTACTCCATCCAGATAAATTTCCATATGCTGGGAAGTCATTCATAGTCCACAACAATGCAACACGCATTTGAAACATTTGATTGGTGGAAGCATCAAATGTTTTTTTGTACACCCACTTCTCACAACTCCTTCAACTCTTCAAGTAAGGGTTCCAAATACACATCTATCTTATCACCAGGTCCTTTTGGTTCCTCAATAAGCATATAAAGATATATGTATGGTTACTTCAAGATGTACATTGGAGGCAAATTATATGGAACTATGATAACCGGCCATGTACTATGAGCAACATTTTGATTTCCAAATGGATTAAATCCATCGGAGGCAATACCTAGTCGTACATTCAAATGATCAGCAGCAAAACTTGGATGTTTCACATCAAGTTGCTTCCATGCAGGAGAGTCCGCCGGATGCCTATACGCACCATCATCCACACGATTCAAGTCATGCCATTTCATGAGGGTAGCTCAGCGTGCTGTTGCAAATAGCCTTTGTAAAAGTGGTTTGAGCGAGAAGTATCTAACTTGTTATGCAGCTCTTCGTGACCCAGATTTAGCCCCTCCAACTGTTTTCCTCCAGCGAGATGTGTTGCACACTAGACATTCGTCAAGTTCTGCATCTTCCTTTCGAAATAGCATACAACTTTTGGGGCAAGCATCCACAGTTGTGTATGTGAATCCTAAATCAGTCACCAACTTTTGTGCTTGGTAATACGATTTAGGCAGGTTGACCCCATCAGGCAATGTCTCTTCAAAGATCTTCAACAACTCTTTGAAAGAGTTGTTTGTCCATTCATGTAAACTTTTTGCTTGCAACAGTCGAACAACAAAAGACAAGATGGTGTGCTTCTTAGAACCAGGGTATAAAGGTAGATTTGCACCTTCCATCAACTTCAAAAACTCCTTAGTTGCCTCAGTTGCCCCATGAGTAGCACCCTCCCTCTCTCCATCACCACTTAGATGTCCTATTGTAGGTGTAGTTGTCATTCCTATTGCATCTTCAACTAATCTAACTATATCCACGTCCATGAACCTATTTGATTGTGGTAGCACTTCATTCGTCCGCACTGGTTCCTGAATCAGATCAGCAACGGTCTCACCGTGTCTAGTCCATAATTTATAGCTAACCCAAAAGTCGTTGTCTTGAAGATGCTTCCGCACAACATCTCTAACATACAATGCCATATTTTTGCACTTTCTACATGGGCAGTAGATGCTGGAACCAACTCCCTTGTTAGCATAAGCGAATTTTAAAAATTCATCTAACTTTGCAAAATAGGGTCTGGAAACTCGAGTTCCCCAGTCAATCCATGACTTATCAATAGGCATTGTAGTGTGAGCACTACTTATTGATACCTATGGGCAAAACAATTATATAGCCAATTGATTAGTATGCATAGAAGCAGACAAATCAAAGGCTTATACTAGCAACTAACATTTATAGCTTATGGTTATAAGCTACATAGGGTAGTTCCGATTTTCAAATAGAAGGATATTTGTAGAAAAGCTAATAATATATATTCGTCACATGTGAAATAATGTTATAAGGAATGCTACAAACATAAATGGAAACAAGAAGCAAACAAAAATAGTGGGCATATGTTTTCTTCCAGAAAATGATATTTGCAGAAAAGCTAATGTTTCTTTTTTGTCTTTGTGTCTACTCAAATAGTAATAATATATATTCGTCACATGTGAAATAATGTTATAAGGAACACCACAAACATAAATGGAAACAAGAAGCAAACAAAAACACATAGATATGGATAACTTTTCATATCCCCAATACAAAACTCTCACCTGATGGGAGGTTTAATGGTGTAGATTACTTGATTTGAAAAGGAGCTGTAATGGTATAAAAGAGTGGAGGGGGACAACTAAAAAGGTGTTTATTCCAGCAAATATAAATTAAACATATCATATTTATATTTATAATACATAATTTCACCACTTAGGAAAATAATCATTTGAAGTAGTAATAAAAAATCCATCACAGTGCAATAACTAGAAAGAGAAATGCCACTTATTACAGGTTACTATTGTTATGCCTTTTTTTTGACAAGTGATATTGTTGTGCATTTAAGAACAAAAGGAGTATTATCTAAGTATTATTTACAGTTACTTAGCTTATGCTTTTCATAAATTATATTCAACATTTTCTAAGAATCATTTATAATATTTTTGTGCTACAAAATGTCTTTATAATATTAAACTGTAATTGTGTTTTTAAATTTATTTATTAAATTAAATTAAATAGGCTTGACTTTGTCAATGATGGGAAGTTATTTAAAGTCTTTTATATATACTTTTAAGCATAAATATATATAATCATTTTTGGGTTTTCTTAATAACAAAAAACATAATTCAAGTGTTGTTCGAGTAGTAAAATAGTTTATGTATTTCAATTTTTCCAAGCTATGATTATATAGTGAGTTGTCCCTTTCACTTTGACACTACTGTACAAAAGAAAACAACAACACATAACATGACAATTTTCCCAGAAAGCATCAGCTATTGGTTTTGGTCTTTGTGTCATTTTTCCACAAAAGCATCAACTATAAGTAACAATTTTCCAGAAAAAGACAAGATTGCTACTGTTTTGGGCTTGTCTGCATTTTCCAGAAAACCATCAGCTAACAATTTTCCAGAATATCACATGGTTGCTACTGCTTTTTTATCTTTGTATCATTTTTCAACAAAAGCATTAGCAAAAAAGCATAAGTGTTAAGTGTTAGAGAATCTATGTCACTAAAGTAAAAGACAAATTTCCATAAAAGCATCAGTGTTACAGAACCAATTTTCCAAGAAAAGACAAGTTTCCATAAAAGCATGCCTTATTCACTTGGTGGTCTTTCTGAAATATTTCCAGAAAAAACACATGCCTTCAACTGTTTTTGGTCTTTCTTTCATTATTTTCAAAAAAGCATCAATGTTACAACAACTGTCTTTCTTTCATTATTCACTGTTTTTGGTCTTTCTTTCATTATTTCCAAAAAAATATGAGTGTTACAGTAATTGTGTCAATTTTCCAGAAAAGTTAAGCTCACATGTTGAATAGTGGGATGAAAGCATCATTCAAAAACCCCTTATATATGCTGCCCCTTCATACAATATATACCTATCCATCCATTGGTGATCTCATTAAAGTAGTACTTCCATCCTTACCATTATCTTATCTCCCTCAAACAAATGGACTCATCATCTCACCGCCCTCCCCGCTGTGAACCCATCGTTATCAATTCAGATAGCTCCAACGACGGCTTAGAAAATCCAAGTGAGTCACTTAACTTTTTTTTTTAGTGCCATCTTGATAGGTTTGGGTTTATTTTTTGCAATGTGTGATTATATTAATGTGTTTATGTATTTAATGCATGACCACAGCCGCTCCCAACATACAATCCAGGCGCCCAAGTGGAGATCATTGGAGCAGAAAATGGTTTGTTGGGGTCATTTTATGAGGACATTGTTAGACGTCGAGTGGATCTCACCCACTATGAAGTGGAATTCATAACCCTTCAAGACAACAGGAGCTAAGGACCTCTAAGGGAAATAGTGCAGTTTGGTCGAATCCGTCCACGTCCACCTCATGTGGCCTACGAAGCCTATCAAAGTGGTGACCGAGTGGATTGTAGAGCCCTTGATGGGTATTGGTCTGGTCGGGTCATAGATGTGATCTGGGAAGGGGTTGACAGAAGTTTCGAGGTTAACTTCCTACTGACCAGGGATACTCATATGTATTGTAGCTTCGAAATGCGCCCACACTTGGACTGGATTGAAGACAGATGGTCTACTCAGCCGCACTTTCGCTTCATGCTACGATAAACTTCTATTTATTCCTTGTTTGTTATGGTTATTTGTGTGTTTGGTTTGATCTTATTATTTTGTTTGGACAATTTTAATGTGTGTTGTATTGGTTTGATCCTACTATGTTTTATGGGCTACAATGTTTTCTCGGCAATCTTCATCCATTGTGTAACCGGGTGAAGTTCATTTCAGTAACATATGTGATGGCAGGGGGCACTTGAGTGGGATGCATAAACAAAAAAAAAACAAGGTCTGAAGGAGGAAGATTTGAGAAGAAAAAGAGGATTTAGAGGTTGCAGAAAAAGGTGAAGAAGCTTCAGGCCTTTCAATTAAGAGACTGAATGTGGTGCTATTGACTCCCAAAGTTCCAAGGTTTCAAGGTTTCTACGCTAGAAGTTTGGAATCAATTAGTCTTTAGCTTTTGGTGAGTCATTGACATTTTATTATGTTAAAAGAAAGGTTATACAACCCCTGAGTCTGTCTACGAAAACATTCAGTTGCCTTATATTTTTAAACTTATTGGGTGTGTGTATCCTACAAGCCCTTGTTATGTTGGATGATAATGTGTTTTATTGTAATGTTTTAAATGTTTCTATGATTGTTGTGTACTCCTAATTTCTTCTGGTAGGACTGTTTCCCTCACAAAACAGCTTCTTATCTCTTCTTGTTTTGCTTTTAATCATATAATTCCTATGGTCTTGCCTACTCTAGATTTGGTAATCAGTTTATGCTTCCTTTACCGTCTTGGTGTTGTATGGGTTCTCCCATGGATTTGGCTTCCTCAGTTTCATTGTTTATTAGCTTTTCTAATAATTTATGTTATGTTTGGGTAGTAGGTAATGGAACCCACTAATTTATGATGGCTAAATATTAGAGTCAATAAGAAGGTTTTTATGGATTGTCATGAGCTCCAAAGACACACCATTATTGAATAAATCTAGCCAAAATCTAAAAAATTCTAAATAAAACACAAAAAATCTTAATAAACATCACCTAAATTTGGGTTTACATTGTTAAAAAGGCAATAAAATGAGGAAGACACTACGACTAGTCAACCCTAGAACAGATGAGGAACAGAAATCCAAGTTATATCAATCCTTTACTCTCTCTATTTGCCTCCCTATTTCCCATTCTTTGAACCTCCTGATCTGAAAGCATATGAACAGAAATCGCTTCATATAAGCGGGATATGACCATTTATGAAAATTGACCTGGATTTGGTGTGGGCCTATTGGATAAGACTTTTCCTCTTAGTCTCTGAAATGAAAACATTCGCCAAGAGTTTTTCTGCCGACTTCTTGTTTGTTATATTGATCAACATCTCTGAAATTAAGCAAAACCAATGGATTTATAATATAACAGAAAATCCTTTCCTACACCCACCACTCTCGACTCCTATTGAACTGAACTAAAACTTCTTGAAAAAGATACATTTTTCTTTGCTAATGCCTGAATTTAATGACTTGAAAGTTAGCTCTGAATTGGATGAACTGGTTGAACTAGAGAACCATGGACAGGGTATGAGCTGTGTAAGCTTTGACCTTTAGGGAGGACACTGAATTTGTATGCTTTTACTGTATATTTGAAGAGTTGTTACTTGATTTTTTTATAAAAATCTCTACTTGATCTCCCACGGTTGTATGAACCAGGATCACACAAAGATCGGATCTCATCCCAAGAACTAAAGAACAGGTGATGATGTGCAAGCCAATTGAAATGGAATAGAAGAAATAGGAAGCAAGCTGGATGAAGCTGCAAATCTACATAAAATCCGACTAGACAAATATAAATAATTATGTCAATGAAGCTTGTTTCTTTCTATAAAGCATTGGGGGATTAAGTTTTTTCCTTGAACAATCAAATGGATTGCTGATCATAGGGTCAGGGCTCAGACAAACTTAAATTATATAAAGAAAGCTCTCAGTCCAACATACAACACCGAAAGAAATAGAACAAGGAGCTGGAGACTGGCAGAATAAACAAATTGAGAAAATATAAAAGAAGAGGTGGAGATGCCTAACCAAATGATACAAGTATTGGGAGAGAAATAATGCATGAGTTTTAAAATCCAAAGCTTCCAGTTTAAAGGAACAATTATTTTCTTCCAAGCTGTGGAAACTTAATTTACTTGTCCAGACCGAATAAAATGAATTGATGAAGAAAACCCCCAACAATATTTCATTACCTCTGAAATCATAACTTCAGTCAAAATCAACGAGTAAAATACTAAAATAGTAGACATCACCCGTAAGTTACTGAAGATCAAAAGTGCATTGTCTATTGAACTATTCTCAAGCATTAGTGCATATAATTAAGAACAAAACATGAGTACATCTACTAATTAAAATTTCAGATCCTTCTTCAAGGGGTTTAATCCATGAGAAGAGAGATTGCAAATACAACTAACCATAAATCACAAAAACAGAATAGCAATTAATATAAACATACATAAATATCTCTACTTTTATGATACACAATTACACATACATAAATACATAGGCTCATAGTTAATATAAATCTCAGAAAACATAATAACATGTATATAGAAATTTAACCACACAACAAGTCGGGGATTAGAAAAACGTAAAAGAATTCTCTAAATCTCAGAAATCCAAATCTCAAAAAACAGAATAGCAATTATTCATCTAAATCTCAGAAATCTAATAAAACAGAATAACAAGTATGTAGAAATTTACCCACACAAACCAGCAATCCTCTTTACTCATCTAAATCTCAGAAATCCAAATTGACATGTACTAATCACAAAAACAGAATAGCAATTAACAAAAAGGCACTAAACGAAACAAGAGGTAGAGAGAAATGAGATTAAACCGAACATGAGGGACGAAAACGAACTTGTTGGAAGCTGCAATCGAAACCTACTCTCCACTACAGACCACTCTCCTCTTTGTAGCCTTCAATGCTGTTTCGGGAACGACACCTCATGAAAAAGAATTTCCAATCAGTAACAAAGCACAAATTGAAAGCAAATCAACAGAAAAAAGGGATTGAGACAAACCTTGGGGCGAAAAAGAAGTTCCTAGAAGATGCAATCCAAACCTACTCTCCACTACAACAACCGCTCTCCACTTTGTAGCCTTCGAAGTTGTTTAGGGAACAAAAGAAAATCGCTAACAAACCCCAAAACGAAAGGAAATCGAAAGGAAAGAGTGATTGGGACGAACCTTGGGCAAGCAAGAAGTACCTGGAAGATGCAATTGAAACCTTAGGGGCTCAATGAACGCTTCGTGGAGTTGCAATCGAAACCCTTGGAAGCTTCTTTGGGAGTGAGAGGGAGTCGAAGTGAGCCACCCACCACCGGCGTCTGCACGGCTGACCCCCGGCGTCCGCAATCGAAACCCTTCGAACCTCTGGAGAACGCGAGAGGGAGAAGAGAAGACGCGGGAGGGAGCTAGAGGAGCGGTCTTTACTCTTTAGGATTTGGGTTTATAAGGATTTTTTTTTAACTTGGTTTACCTTAATCTTTAACTACGAGGCCGAGACAAATTCGGTGCATCCACTACAATTTTTTGCCACGGCAACGGTATACCGTGGCCATTAGAGTGTTGGCTTCGCTAGCTACCATGAGGCTAGCAACGACATACCCTTGCCGTAGCTATGCTATAGCCAAATTCAACCCAACAGACACGGCTAAGCCTTGCCGTTGCTATGCTATATCCAAATTCTATCCAACTGCCACGCCAAGCCCTTTGCTGTTGCTACCATCCGTGGCTAATATGTTTTTTTTGGTAGTGTTAATTCAAAGAAAAATCGAATTAATTCAAAGTCAGAAAATAATGCCAATGCGATCCTCTTCGGTACCTTCTCGAAATATGGGTGTCAAATTTTGAGATGACCGCTGCGAAGTTTAAGATTTAACGCGAGTTAGAATACATTCTAAAACTGCGGGCTAGTCTTTATAATTTTCGAATTGAAATAGGGGCATAGTTTACCAAAACTGAAAGTTTGGGAGGTTTTATGGAATTAAACCAGCCCCTTCTCCTTCCCGACAGAACCTCTGCAGTAACTTTCCGGTGACTCTCCGGCGCGGCTTCGACAACTTTCTGGCACCTCAACAAAGCACGGAAGTGGACAGGGTCGGTGGCTAAGGGCTCCTGGCGGAAGGGTGCTCCTCCCCGACGGTTCTATCGGTGGCGGCAGCGGCTGGGAGGTGGCGCGACTGTTCTCCGGCGAGCTCGGACTCAAAAATGGGCGTTTTAAATTTTGTATGTTTTTCTCAAAAGTTATTGAATGGGATTTGTAGAATAAGGTGTTTAGAACACCATGACCTAGGTTAGGAGCTCGAGTCGTGGCCATCAATGGTGGAATGTCCTTCGAAAAGGTCCGACTTCCCTTCTTTCTTATAATGTCGGGATTGCAATGTGAACGGAATCAAGAATTGAAGGTGTCATCGAATCAGAATTGATGAGAGGATTTATTATTCATAATCAATTTGGGTTGAAATATTTATCCACCAAGTCAATTGGATGAATGCTCAGAATTAGGGTTTTTGAATTTGGACGGAAATGGGGATGGATTCGTCCATAAATTCAAGATTTGTCCACGTTGTTGATAAGTTGAAATTGATTAGTATTTAATAGGGACGTTTTGAAGTTGAAAATTTAAAAACCACCATTGAAGCTCCATGTCCATGCGTTCAACTTAAAAGGAGGAGGAAGAAGAGCGGTTACTTCTTGACTTTTGTCACTATCTATATATTTACAGTTTCAAGGAGGAAGAAGCGGTTCAATTAAACCGGCTTTTTTTTATTTGGTTCGGCTGAATCGGTTCAATAAAATAGTTGGGTTTTTGTTTTTTTACGTGTAAGGCTATTTATTTAATTTGATTTTTATTTTTATCATGTCCTACCTTAAATGCTTAGGTGTGTGACATAATATAAATATATGATATGATAAAATCATATATGTATGTATGTATGTATCTTTTTTAATATATGTATATATCTTTTTTAATAAATCTATTGTGCTTTTATTTAAGTAATCATTGGAAAATAAATTTAATAAAATAATTAGATACTAGCAATAACTTTATTAAGTTGTATCATATGTCATACTTATTTTCGTAAACTGATATTAACATTGAGTCTTGAAATAATTTAGGTAGGCTCTCAAATAAAAGAACAAAATAATGACATCACATCAACCTTCATTAGTTAAAACAAAAGTAATGCTTTATCTTAGTTAAAATAAGTTTCACTCTTAAAATCATAATGGCCAACCGAATTTTATGTTCGAAATAATAAGAACCAAAATATAAGATATATATATATATATATATATATATATATATATATATATATATATATATATATATATATATATATATATATATATATATATTCCATAAAAAAATCTTATAATTTCTTTTATTTTAAAATTTTAACCTTATTCATTTACTTAACTTAAAACAGAAATACCCAAAAATACTTTAGGGTGTTTCAGAAATCCAATCGAAATTTCAAACCATTCTATGAAGCAAGAAATTTCAAACAATTCGAACCATGCCCATTTGAAACCCATTCGAAATTCGAAGTAAAGAAACTTACCGGATGTGAGAGGAGAGTGCGGGTCTGCCTGATTGCAAGCCAAAGGAGACGAGTTGGTGAGAGGCAGGCCTGAGCGAAAAGCAAGCATCATGAGGAGAGGAAGAGTCTCAAATTTGTGCGATTGGTTGATGAATAAAGATGAAGCTTTTAGGCCAACATGCTTCAGATCGACACCTAAACTCAATGCAAAATTAATGCAGCCAGAGGAGAGGACGTGTCGGCGTCTCGTCGAGAGGCAAGACTGAGCGAAGAGTGAGGAGGTGAGGATGAGTCAGCGAGAGGCAAGACTGAACGAAGAGCAAGCGTAAGAGATAGGAGAGGCCGATAGGGCAAGTCGACGACTGAAGGTCTTTTTATTTCAGAGATGGCCATAGCGGATGAAGAACATCAAACTCTATAAACAATTAAATGAGAACAGTGGGTTTATTTATTTCGATATATGTCATAAAACTAGTGAAGGGTAATAAAATAAAAAAGGGGAGAGATCTGGATTGGAAATCTAGATCTCCTAGTCAGTGGCGGTCGCCGTCCGCAGAGGTTGCTGGAAGGTGGGGCGAATCACACTGGTAAATTTATAGTCCTCACTACGAAAATAATAACATCGTCGATTCATTAATCAAAGGAATAAGAATGAAATTATCCACATTTGCCTCCACGTTAAAAAAATTATCTTCAACTATATTAGGCTTTAAATATTTCTCTTTATGATAGCAGGCCAAAAAAAATGACAAAGATTAAAGGCCCAATAACGCCCAATAATATATGATCATGTTAGACGCAGGAATGCTTGCCCTCACTTCCGAGAAAGAGGATATGGCACTTCGCATGAACGCCTCCTCGTCTTCACACAGACGACCCAAAACCCTAATCCTTGTTTTTTCTTTCCACTTCTTCACTCTGCTGTTCGCAGATTCGCCCGCCCTCACTTATCGAAAAGAGATTCTCTCTCCCTCCATCTTCCTCTCTATCTATGTGTTTCTTCGATCGAAGGGTGTGGCGGCCGCATACTCGCGCCACGCCTTGGGACCGCCACTGCACCTAGTCATAGTCAAACACAAGCACTCCACAAAACCAACTGGGCTGCCTAAATTTTATGTTACATTAAGACAATTATTTTATTTTTACTATCCCAGTATACCAATATTAAAAAATAAATAAAATTAATGTGTCGTGTTGGATACCCGACAAGAGAAATACGTCGATCTGAACACGACACGTTTATTGTCGTGTTTTGCCATTTCGTATCTTAACCAGGGGCGGATCCAGAAATTTTTTCGGGGTGGGCACAATTATGTATAAATATTTTTTAAAAGAAATATTTTTTTTAAAAAAATATATGTGAAGAGAATACCTTAAATTTATAAGAAAAATTATTATTGTTTAATTATAAAATACCAAAAAATGATAAGAATTTTAAAACGGAAATTTCGCGAGGTACCCTTGTGGTATAATAATTTTCGCCGGGTATACAAAAGTTTTACAAATTTCGAGTGGTACCCCTCAGGTTTAGAAGAAATTCGCGTCGTGCCCTTACCCAGTTAAACTTAACAGAGGAATCACGCTCCGTTTGTTTTTATTTTTTTAAAAAACGAAAATAGAAGAACGAAAGAGGAGAAGAACAGACGACTTAGTGAGAGCGAAATCGAAACTGAGAGAAGAAGAGGTGACTCAGGGAAGGCGACTGAGATATCGAGGAGGCGACGCTGCCCAGACATGGAGGCCGCCGACCAAGAAAGGACGGGACAGGCGGCATCGTAGTCTCGAGGAGAGGCGGAATCGGACCGAATTGAAGAAGGTATGTAGTTGAAATTTTTTGAAAATTAGGGTTTCGAATTTGGGGGGTTTCGAAGGGAAATGCCCACAACGTTGCTTTCTGCCACAACCTTTTCCTTTTCCTAATCTATAAATTTGAAGGTGCTGGAGATTTAATTTGGCTATTTGGGGTTGCAGTTGCTACTGTACGTTAATTATGTTGGCTAAGTTTGTTAAATTTCCCAATTTTATGACTTTTCTTTTGATTGTTGGAGTGAGTTTTAGAAATTGAAATCTTGAACGAGGTGGATTTGTTTCTGTTTTAGTTGGTTTACAACTTGCAATTGTGGTTGAGGAGGACTCGAGTGTTGGATGAAATTGAGTTAAGCCATACAATTCGCTATGAACTTCTGATGGTGGTCAATACAATTTCGACAGTAATGGAAATCTAATTTTGCAAAGAAAAGAGGAGAAATAGTTCACATTTTTGTAGAGTGAATCAAGATTTTACACTTTCTTCCTCTTTTTTTACATTTCATTCTTTGTTGCCAAGATGGGATTATGTTTTCTCATGTTTGTATTCAGTTTTGACATTCAGTTTTCACTTATATAGTTCTCTTTTTAAAGAGTTGGAGGAGACAGTGGCAACTCTGGGGGATGGGTCAAGCTGAAAGCACTGCAACAGCTACTGATGACAGTTTCCAGCAATGACTCACAGCCTCCATCTATGGAGTCTCTTATTGCAGGTTAACTAAACTACTCTTCTCTTTTGGAGTTTGAAAGTTCTCCATAGCATGTATGTAGGTGAATCTGGAGGACATACAATTGATTGATGATATACGAAGTATTTGATTTTCCAATTAGTTTGGCTAACTTTAATTTGTTAAATTTCTCAATGATTTGATATGCCTGCATTTTACATTTGAATTCAAATTCATTGCTTGTAGCTGAATTTTTCAGCTAAAAGCTAATCAATGCATTTGTGATAAGTGAATTTTACATCTGATTTTTGTTTGCAACACAAAGATGCATTTTCATGGCTGAAAGATGCATTTTTTACAGCTGACACTAGGTTATTTTTATGGCTACATTTTACAGTTGAGAGTGTTGGTTATAGGGTGAGTTCAGTGGATTTATTGAACATTTGTTTGTATGTGTTGGCTGATTGCTATTGATTTTGTTGTGGAGTTATTGAGTTGTTCCTAGTCGGAAGGCAAAGTGTTAAAGTTTGTTCATTGGTAAGAAAAACAGGCTTATTTTTGGTTCAATTGGTCATCAAATGTTTTTAGCCTATTAGCTCAAATGGAAGAGCAATGTGCTTATGCATAAAGATGTGGGTTCGAATCCCATATAAGCTTTATTGAATTGTATCGATCAAGAAATGAATAAGCATCTCGTTATAGGTATTTATTAGTTCCTTAGTACTAACTGTAGTGTTATAATTGTTTGCCTGTGGCTACTGTCATAAATATAAGCAGTTGATTAAATTTTGGCTAAAATAGAGTGCTACTGTCATAGACAAGCTACTGCATAGTTTTTATAAAATTATGAAAATTTAAGCAAAGGGGTTGCTATGATAACAAACTAGAAAGAGGTGATTTTTCGAGAAGAGAGGGAGGTATGTTTAATCATATCTATTGTACGAGAACTAGCACCAAAGTGAGAGGCTACCAAAATATGCAAATACCCAAACAAGGGGCTGCTGTCATACATGGAATACGAATGAAATTCATTCCACTAGAGGGCTGCTCTCATACAAATTGAGTTGAAAATTCTACTTTGAATAAAAGTGAAGGTATGTTCAAGACAAATCGAATTAGCCTATGCGGGATTTGAACCCACATCTTTGTGCATAAGCACATTGCTCTACCATTTTAGCTAATAGGCCTAAAATTTATCATGTGGGGGAGTTGGAGCCTAAAAGGAGAGAAGAGGAGGATTCTGAAATGATCATGGAAGGAGTTAGCTTGATAGTCCCAAGTGGAATAATTGAGGATGTTTGTAATGAGAGCAAAAAAAGTATGACAGCAAACATAATAATAGATTGCCCAGGTGATGAAATTGGGGCTGTTGGCTGCAATAAAAGGAGACAATCAAATTCAAATTCATCTCATCGACAGCCCCCAAGTCGCTCAGTACATAGCTCTTCATTTCTTTCCATAGCCTTCCCTCCCCTAAAAACTAGTACTTGATAGATTTTACTTTCTTATGATGTCTTAAACTTAGTTTTCAATTCAATATGAATTTATGGGTTGTTTTCAGGATATTTCGATAAGGCGGGTCTAGGCTCTCGCCTAGCCCCTAGGCTCCAGACCTCTAGTGCCTAGGTGGCGTGTCTCTCCTTTTAGAACACTGTTGTAAAGGCTTAATCTTATCTAACATCTGATAATGATGTACATACTACAAGAAGAAAGAACAAAGCCCACCACTACTATATTTTTTAGAGAACTAGAAGTCTAAGAACCAACAAAAGACCTAGAGAAGAAATCTTCCAAAAGAGACAAGAAAGAAGGAAAAGTGATAAATAAGAATTTAAATTTTAAAAGCACAGCAAAAAAGGAAGTATCAACAGGGAGCAAAAGATTTACAAATGCATGTCAATATCTTCAATGTTGACTAAAGCTCCATTGATTGCCATCAATAACTTTCCAGGAGGAACCATCCACCGGTTAGCAAGAATTTCTTCCTTGACAGAATTATTTAGCTGCAGATACAATATACATAGTTATATAGAAATATCAGAAGATTCCTTAGGAGAAAGATCATCAGCAGTGGGTAAATGGGCAACAAGATAAAAGCCAAATTAATGTTAATGGTTGAAAGGTTGATGCTAAACCACGTGAAGCCTGTCCAAGGCTCATAGCGAATCAGATTTGCCAAAGAGTTTATAAAGCAAGTCCAAGCCTGTCGAGTGGTTAAGTGGGCAAAATTAACCATAGATACACAAGCTGAGAAACGAAATTTCATTCAACGGTTAACAGTTGACACTAAGTTATTTCCAAATGCATCAATTTCGACTTAATCCCTAAATTGATAAACGAAATTGCAATTTTATTAACAAATCGGTTTGCAATTGAGAAGCGAAATTCCAAATTCCAAATGCATCAATTTCAACCTAAACCCTAAATTTCACATCACAAAAAAAAAACCCAAATGCTTCAATTTCAACCTAAATCCAAAATTTCTGTAAATTTCTAAACAAAGCTAACCTCTCTGTAGCAGCTTCTTCTCCTCCACCTCCGGTCGCTGGCCGAGGCAATGGGCCGCCACCGCCTTCGCTCTCAGGCACAACGCCTCCAGCTTCTCCTCCATGACAGACCTTCGTCTTCGCAGCTCCGATCTGGCGCAGCAGCAGCAGCTCTGACCGGCACCAGCTCCGACTTGGCGACCTTCGTCCTCTCTCCGATCTCTCTCGCGAGCTTCGTGCTCTCTCTCTCTCTCTCTCTCTCTCTCTCTCTCTCTCTCTCTCTCTCTCTCTCTCTATCTCTCTCTCTCTCATGCGAGCCGCTGGATGTCTCTCCCCTTCGCTCTCTCCTGGCTTCTTTCTCAGTCCGTTCTTTCTTTTTTTCAATTGAAAGCTAACGGAGCATCGCCCAAAGCTGTTAGATTTAACCATAAAGGGTACGAGGCGAAAAAATTCAAAACCTCAAGGGCACCACGTGAAATATACAAAAGAGTTGTATACCTCGCGAAAATTGCAATACCTCAGGGGCACCCCGCGAAATTTCCGATTTTAAAATAATGGAAAATGAAAATAGGTGGCTATTGGGATTTGAACATGGGTTGAGTTGGATTCTATTTAAAATGAGGTGGGCTCAACCACTAACCCACTAAAAATACTTGTATTGTATATTACCTTTATTTTTTTTTTTACATAAAACATATATTCTTATATTTTTTTCCAGATCGGGGTGGGCGACGGCTCGGTGTTGCCCACCCTTGGATCCGCCCCTGATCATAACTGTGTCATATCTATATCGTTTCATTTTTTTTTTGTCGTTTTGTTGCAGTTTCGTGTCGTATTTTTTTGCATAGCGAGACTGAAAAGAGAGAGGCGTAGACAAAACATATCGCAAAATTATTATTAATCCTCTATTTTCACCTGCTTAAAATTGTTTTACAAATTGTTCCCAGTCAAATGCAATTATTTAGGTAAACAGAGCATGCTAAACAAAAGCAGAGGCAAGGCAAAACAGAGGACCCCACCACACCACTATGGCTGTATGGCATTTCTGTAAATCTTATCACATCGATGTCTTTCTCAAACCAAAAACAACATTTGCCCATTTGCCCATTTGGCCACCTACACTACATATATAAGCAATCCCAAATCCCAAACGCTCTTACCCTAGTAGTACGTCGACTCTCCTCTCCTCTCCTCTCATTAAAATTGCATTATACATTAATTGTCATCGATCACTTCTCAAGCACCTACCTACCACGACGTCGTTTTGAGCTTCCATCAATGGCTCCTCCTTCATCACTGTTAGGAGCTTCGCTTTTCCTAGCCATGGCTGTTAGTTACTCAAGTAAGCTACCATTTAGCCTCTTTGTGTTTATTACAGTAGTTTATACGATACGATAGAGAAATGTATATGTTGATTGATGAGGAGTGGATGATCGATCTGGAGCAGGTGCGACATGGTGCGTGTGCAAAGACGGGCTAAGCGACACGGTACTGCAGAAGACGCTGGACTACGCGTGCGGAGCAGGGGCGGACTGCACCCCCATAAGGCCGAGCGGGGTGTGCTACAACCCAAACTCGGTTAAGTGGCACTGCTCTTACGCCGTCAACAGCTACTTCCAGAAGCGGAATCAAGGCAGCGACACCTGTGACTTCGGTGGCACCGCCTCCATCACCGCCTCCAACCCCAGTCAGTCCTTACTCTTCCTCTTCTAATCACCTTTCCTAATTCCAGCCTTGACTCCTCTTCATATGTTATATGTTGTGTGTTGCAGGTAGTGCTGGCTGTTCTTTCCCCGCATCTGCAAGGTTTTTTTTCTCCTCCCATCTTAGGCTTTAATTTTCCATCACGCAATGCATATTATACGTGTGACATCTTTTTTTATTATTATTAACACAACGCACGTCTTACCATTTTCCTTCAACTTACTTCAGTTGAGTGAATTTTTATGCTTTGAACAATTTTTTAGTACATTTTTAGTTATGTCATTAGTGGTAGAATTTTCTTATCTCTAGATATAGTTACTTTTTATATATGTGTTATCCAAATTCTAGCTTTATTGAAAGTTGATAAGTCCATATCTTACAAGGTTTCACAACGGGACTATACATGACACTTGTTACTAAAACAGTATATGTTCTATATATGACATTATTTAATTAGTTTATGCCAGCCTACTTATATATATTCATACTGATATAAGTAGCATAATGATAGAGTTGCACTATTTTTTAATCTTTGTCTTTGTTTCATATTGTCATATCAATGGTTTTAAGTTAGTAGTACCACCACACTGAGCACTCTAACTTAAACTGAATCAAGTAAGATTTTAAGTGAGACCAAGTTACACTCAAATTCATTTTTCAGTCTGATATACTCATAATCAATTTTTTGTTAAGTTTATTGTGTTGATATCGGTTTTCGGAGGTAATAGACATTTTTACGTGAAAACGACTCTAGAAGTTAATATCAACCGACTATTTTCAAGTGACAATGTCTACCCATTCTAAAAGTCGACACCGATTCTTTATGTGGTGAAAAATTAACGGAGTATAATAATCTGTAATTTGAAAATGTGGCTGTTGGGTACCTTTTATTTTTGATCCTAAAATCCGGCAGAGTTCACTCCAATCATGTCGAGGTTTTGCTTTGTTTTTTCATTTTGAGCAACTTTCGGTCGTTTCACTTTTCTCTTGTGTTTCAAATTTATATACATGTGTCAACTTAAGAGCCGTTACTTAATTTGATGTACAATACATCCTCTTTTGGTTTTATGGGTATTTCACATGGAGTGAGTAAGATGATGGCCCTTTAGTTAGTGACCTTGCTTTATGGTCTTTGATGACTCAAAGTGTTGATTTTATGATAATGCCCTCTCCTTACTTTCTCTCTTTTTTATATGTTTTGGGTCTTCAATGGTAAACACATTGGGGCTCACCTCTCCTCCCTTTTTCAACAAGCAAAAGCATAACAATATAGTTAATGTACCATCATCACTTGAAAAGTGATTGCGTTTTAAATCGGTGTGAATCTGGTTTAAAGCGTGGTCAAGTCAATAGTACAAAATTGATCGCATTTAGATGTTATGATGTTTGATTAAATATCAGTTAGAATACAATATATGTTTTAAATATATAATTTCAATGACATCAAATTGGTTTCTTAATGAGCAATTAGTTAAGCCTGTGTTTGGCCTTCTTCTTCAGTGGTTCGGGTTCCACAGGCACAACCAATCCGACAATAACTGTGCCATCAACGAGTCCCAACACTCCCACAACAACTCCGGCGACCACTACCCCAATCTCCGGCAGCCCTAGGACTACCTCACCTTACACATCCACCGTGCCAGGGACAGGCTCCACGACTCCTTCGAGTACTACCACTTCGTCTTATCCAAGTGGGATTGGAAGCAGTGTGGCACCCACAGGCGTGGGGATGAATGACGACAGCAAGGGCGGTTCGATGAGCAGCGACATAACGGCCTTGTGCTTGGTTCTTGTGGGCTCAGTGTTGCTTCTTTGGAACTGATGGACCGATCTGGTACCTCTTTAAGTGTCGGCCAGCTCTAGCTATTATTAATATATATTGCCATAGGCTTTTACATGTGAGGTTTTGATCATATGTTTATTAGCTATAGCTAGTTTACTACTATGATGATTGTTTGACATTATATATCTTTAAGTGGTCTATTGTGATGTTATGATCGTTTGTTTAACTATATATGTTAATATATCATATATTCATATGTGCTATAGTTTGTTGTAGGGTTGATATACGAGCTAACGAGCTCGAGTAGTGGGTGTTCAAGCTTGGCTCGTTTACAAACGAGCCGAGCTCGAGCTCGAGCTTCATTTTCTCGAGCCGAGCTGAGTCGAGCTCGAACTACTCACAAAATGTAGATCTGTGATTCAAAGTGAATGGAGTCCAAAAGACAAAGCGGCTGACAGACTCTTTAGAAGAAGAGGTTAAATAAAACCTAGGGACAGAACTATAATTTCACCTACGAAACGAGATATACGCCCTATTTACAAGTGGTTAAATAAAACCTATTTACATGGGGTTAAATAAAACATAGGGGGAGAACTGTAATTTCACCCATAAAATGAGCTATACGAGCTACTCGAGCCGAGCTCGAGCTCAGAATTCTGCTCAAGCTTGGCTCATATTTAATTCGAGCGAGCTCGAGTCGAGCTTTTTCCGAGCCGAGCCCGAGCCGAGCTCGAGCTACTCGGCTCAAGTAACAGCCCTAGTTTGTTGTTTGTTTCATATATATATATATTTGACCATTACAAGGGAGATCTAGTACTCTAATTCGCATATATAAATTTGGTTGTCAACCGTATTCAACTAGCTAGCTCTTTCTGTATATTTGTCAACGTAGTGTCGTATTAGTAATATACTCCGTAAAAGATATGAATATTACGCTTCATATGAAACTCTTATGCCAAATCCTAAAGCAAAATCACAAAATCTATGGGCTATATAACTATCCAAGAAAAATACTTCAAAAATAAAATTGTACTTGAAAATGACAAGGATATCCTGGCATTGGGGAAATGATCTATGCTGTTACGATTTCAAACTAGGCCTACATTGGCTTGTTGGTGTTGGGATTAAAACACAGTCATCCCACATTGATTGTAGGTGGTATAACAAACCAAAATATAACGAAGGGAGAAGCCCCTACACAATAACTTAAGCTTTTGTGTAAAGTGGTGGATCCCAACCTTATAACCAAAAACAAAATTAAAAACCCGACACGACTCCCGTTTTCATACAACCCGACCGGTTTCTCTTTAAGGGCCCGTCGGATATCTCACTTTACCAACAATTCATCCTTTTGAAACATTAATTGGCTTCTTCTCTATCCACTTTTTACATATGCTAAAAATTTATCTTTCGATGGATAGTTCTATTATGGTGCACCGATTTATTATAAACAAGATGCATGTCTTGATTGGCCTCTACGGATCCTTTAGGGTTGAGCTAGTTCACATGCTAGCTATACTCCTTTAACTCCTTGTTTCCTCATGGCTTGTTATGTGTCATCGAGCCTACATTTGAATCCTTATTCATTCTACTAAATCAACTGCGAAAGTGCATGAAAGGACTCTCTTCACACATAAGGAAAGAGTTCTACTAATCAACAGTGTGTTCTCTTAAAACCAATTTACAATAAGATAAGTAGCTCATCGACTTATATAAAGTTTGATTTAATTCATACTTTAAAAAAGAATAAGATCAAAGATTGTAATTAGCTTTAATATCACTCACAAAGAGAAGACGATGAAGGTGATCGACATAAGATATTTGTGAACTTTTATTAGCATCAATCCGGGGTTTCGCATTCACGTAATACTCGGTAATGCGAAATATTTAACTTCTTAATCAGTCCGGAATGGCTCAACCGGAAAGGACTTGCGGGTAATACCCAAAGGTCCCCGGTTCGAACCCCGAATGGCCGCTCTTTATTTACCAATTCAAGAAATATTTAACTTTTTGATTGAAATTATCAAGTAATAATCTTTCCTCATGGAATTATAACCTCTAATTCAAGTATGGTTATGTTAAATTGAGTTTCAACAATGGTTTCTCAAAGAAAACACTTTATTTTTTATTAGACGTTGGGCAAAGGAACAACTAACTCAACGATGAACCGTTATTTCAGGTACAAGGGGCGCCAAAAATTGTTGAAAACTTGAGGGAAAAAACAAGGAATATCTATTTTAAGGCTCATTCGCCTTCCACACCCTCCTAAATTTTCCCAAATTTAAGAAACTAAAATCCCCACGAAACTCTCTTTTAAAATTTTCCCAAATTCAGTCACCATCCCCCATGAAGAACAAAATGCAGAAATACCAATGAAGATAGGAGAAATCGAAACAAGAAAATCGACTAAAATCATCGTTTCGCCTCAAGAATCCGTCTCCTGAAGGCCTTTTTTTCATACTTCCATGTCTTCAAATCACTAAAACCATCAAAGAAAGACCAATAATTTCCCAAGAAATCAAGTCATCTCCTGATATCAAATGACGACACGCTCGTTGAGTGATTTCGTCGAGCAAGAGCTGGGCAAGCTCCCTCATTTCCTAATCTACGCAGTTCTCGAATGCGTCCTCATTGGCATGCTCTACATCAACCGCATCTTCACCTATCTATCGAACCTCTTTGCGAGCCTCTTCGAGTTAGAGCCGCCTTGCTTGCTTTGCACGTGGGTTAACCCGCTCTTTGACCACACGGACAATGACTTGCACTACAACACCACCATGTGTGAAGGCCACAAGAAGGAGATCTCCTCTCTGGCATATTGCCACGTGCACCGAACTCTCTCCGATCTAAGGACAATGTGTGACGGTTGCCTTCTCGCTTTTACCTCCGAGAACAATGCCATTGCTTCTACGACTAGTGGCAACAACAAGAATATCGATTGCTTGTTCAATGATGAGCTAAGGGCGCGTTTGAAGTTGCCGGGAATGTTGAAGGATGACCCTCCAATGCTGCAGGGGAATCCCAGCGCTGATAAGGCGAGTGCTGATTTTTGTTCTTGTTGTGGAGAGCCAATGAAGGCTAAGTCATCATCCTACCAGAAGACCGGCATTGCCAACATGCCCAGCTGGGCTTCTCAGGCGTCTGCCCCGTCTCCTCGTACAACGTTCAGTCCGTGGAACAATGAGGAGTCTAGGAGTGTAGACTTGCCACCCATCAAGCCTGTTGAGCTCAAACTACCTAAATCTATCCTTAGCATTAGTGGCGACGACGAGGGCGGAAATTTACCAAATCAAGGTAAGGCTAAAGTAAAATGCCCTATCTTTTTTGGGGTGATCTCAATCTCCTGTTTTACATTGAGATTGTGTCTTTGCTAGCTTATGAAAGCACACTTCTCTGGTAAATTTTTTATGTTTGATCAATTCGTCATGACCTCAATCTTCTAAATCTTTCGGGAGATATGACAGTGGATAGGGACAACTGGAGGAGGCGCATTCGTTCTACTGGTGTTTAGAGTTGTGGGCTATAGTTCTGTGTCCGGCTGTCTATGCTTCTTTTCTGACTTCTTTTATGCTTCATTACCGTCTCCCTTCCCTTTTCTGTGACCTGTTTCCATGTGGTTCTTGTGTCCTATTGTTATGGGTCTTTCGGAAACACGTACTCTTTCGACTTGTTCGGAGAAAGAGTGTGTACATCCTGACCACCCAGCCCCCACTTAATTGTGGGATTTACTGGGTTGTTGTTGTTGTATCTCTTGACCATTAGAGGTCATCTTATGATGGTTTGCTTACATGCCATTAATGTGCCTTACATGTATCTACAATGACAGCGGTTGGCTTAATTTCTTGGTGTCTTGATGAGTTTCTTTTGTTTGATTTCTAAGTATGTGAAACAAACCTCCATTCCTTTGCTTCCAGAGTCTGAAGATATAGGCGATGAACTCAGGACACCGTCTTTTGCCAAGTTAGGAAACAAGTTCCTAAACCTAGGCTCAACAGATTCAACAGCTGCTACTCCAAGGTTTGCGCTACGTACACCTAGGAAGTCATTGAGCGTCGACCTTACCCCAGTTGACCCCTTTGAGAATGTGGGTTTGAATGAGCCGGAGGACTCCATTGTTAACCGGTTAAAAAGGCAATTGCGTTTGGATAGGAAGTCACTCATGGCGCTCACCAAGGAATTGGACGAAGAGAGGAGTGCATCTGCTGTGGCAGCCAACAATGCGATGGCTATGATCACTCGGTTACAGGCAGACAAGGCTTCGGTTCAGATGGAGGCCCTGCAATACCAAAGGATGATGGACGAGCAAGCCGAGTATGACCAAGAAGCATTAAGCTCGTTGCACGAGTTGCTAGAGAAGCGTGAGTATGAGATGCGTGATATGCAAGATGAGCTAGAGCTTTACAAGGAAAGACACGGCGTCATGAGGGATGTTGTAAAGAAGAATGATCGCTTCGACAGAGCTCAGTCCTTCGAATCTTTTACTGAAAAGTCCGACCATGAAGATGTTGGTGATGGCCATGTTAGTCCTGACGAGAGCGTCTTTGATTTAGAGACGGACGTTGATCATGATGCGAGTGTTTCTTACTATGATCATGGTTATGCTATCTATGAGAATGAACATCTGCAAGGGGTCGGAGATGAACACGAAAGGAAGATAAATGAGTATGATGGTGGGTTCATAGATCTACATCTTTTTATTTATGTCATTTTACGATAGTTTCGAATTTTAGACCTTAACAAAAATGTTAAGTCGCTCCTATGATAGGGGAAGAAGACACACTCCACCGATTGGAAGCTGAGAATGACTCTATGGAGACCGATAAAGGTATCATATTTGCAACTATTTTGTGTATCATATCTGTGTGTATGTGTGCGCGCGTGCATTTTTCGTTAAGTGTTGGATTGGATCTTTACCTAGGGATTGTAGAAGATGTACTTGAACATGGTGTGGAGGAGGCCGAAGAACAACGCGAAGGTACATGGACAACCGAGATGTGATCACCAAGTTTAACACACAAACTCCTTTTCTAAAACATTGGATTCTCATTCTACCAATTGTTGTGGTAACAGATAATTGAAGGAATGTCTAAACTTGGGGAAGGCAGTTCACAGGGAAGGCGTTCTCCCAGCAAGGGCTCGAATCAACAGAACCATAATGATAAGGATGTCGCATGATGGACTACCGCGTTTTTGGAAGGATGACAACTTCCTAAACACAAAGAAAACCAAAAAAGGGTCATCTTCCAATCAACCAACTTGGGTCGTGTGGGAAGATTCAAGCATCTTGTACTATGTATAATACATAAGCTTACAACACCTTGGAAACTCGTGATTCTAAGAACCCCGGCCTTGGTTTCTAGTGCAGTTTCTTTTTAGCTTTTCATGCCCTTTAATTTTTCTGTCATTTGCATTTCCATTCGACATTTCCACTATTTATATGGATCAGGTTTTGAAGGTTAAGAGTTATCTCATTTGAATTGGTATGGTAGCTAGATGCGCAATTTTTGTACATTTGAATCATTAAGGAAAATGTATAACAAATTCGCTAGTACAGAATCTAGATTGTAAGAAAAACAACTGCATCACTGAACCTCAGCAGTTTTGAGTACAACTTATGGTTTAGAAATTAAATTGAGGGGGTTTTCCTTCGATTTCTTGGTTCAAAGTTCAAACGAGATCTAAAAGAATATGAATTTCATTATCTACCTCCATATCTTTTCAAAATTTTCTTTTGTTTGTTTTGCATATGCAACTAGAGTGATAGCTCGTTCTATTAACTTCATTGGCATTTGGTGTGTGAACAAGTATTTTAGGCTGAGGACACAGCAAATGCAGATGTACCCGCATTGAGGAAGACGAATGCCGAGGAGAGATTGCTCTAGAATAAAGAGGAGACTAACCAAAGCAACAAGTGCAAGCAATAAAAAAAATAGGCAGCAAGAAGTAGCACTCACAGCTTACTAGCTTAGGTTGCTTGTCTCTCATGTTGCCAATTTTCACAGAGATCAGTGCAGCAGGGACAATGATATAAACGATCACTTGATATATACCAGTTCAACTAACGAGCCTCCATGGAGATGAAAATACCTTCAGCTATTACATGATCTAAATTAATTCAGCCAAAAAATGACCACAATATGAATATAAATGTTCTGCTGCAAAAACTTGCAACGCCTGGGGCAATCGCAGAGATCAACATAAGTGGAATCTAGCTGAATGAATCACTTCCAGTTCCAGCAGATCTGAGAAAACAATTACGAAACAAACTCGTAGCAAGGTAGAAACACAAAACGAACGTAGTGCCAGTGAGGATGGTCCAATTTACAACAAAAGTATCCTAACTGTCTCTAACACATCTGATTCTATCCACAAATCCAACTAACCCTAAGTTCCTTGGGGGCGAACAATGCATCCCCGTTCCTCGGGATGAAAGCCATCAAAGGACCTTAGATTTCAGGGCGTTTGAGGACAGACTTTTCAGGTTAATATTGGGTTAACAGTGAGTAGTATCGCACATTGAAAATCAACGGGCCTAAGAAAACCACCTAACAACCATTTCACTTCATCTCTAGCAAGTTCTTTTTCCCCCATCTTCCTTGAAAGTACCATGGCTGCAAAATAGCTAATAGAATCTACACGATTTCTCTGCCCCGTTGTGTGCTTCCCCTGCCAAAACCATGAATGGGGTTTGGAGGAGCGGGGAACGGGAATTTGAAGCCCCCACTTGTTTTGGAATGGGAACTAACTCCCATCATGGGGGTTCACCTCAAAACTTATATGAACTTTTACATATTATATAACATAGCCTAAGCAAAGAAAGGAACTCTCAGGCACCTTCACTAACCTTGGAACAAGGAAGCCTTTAGAAGTTGCCCTTGGCTTCATCCTTCATCAAAGCACTGGATCCATCATCAAAACCGGAACCAGGTGCTGCTTCATTTAGGTCAAGAAATCCCCTTTCTCCAACCCCACCTCCTACGTCTTCCTTTGGGTTAATTGACACACTGGGCCCTTCGTCTGGTTGCTCTTCCTCACCTACTTCGACCTGAAAGCTGCCTCGGACCAACGGTTGTACAAACCCACTTTCCTCCTTCACACCATTAGCAGCACAATCTGGGCTTTCAATTGTGAATTCTCCATTATCACTTCCAACTGAGTGACTTTCAAATGCATTTGACTTATCCCGTTTTGCTAATTCGGGATCTGACTCTGACTGTTCACACTGCTGATAATTTATACGGTTTCTGGTAGACCTCCTACTTCGCCTAAGCCCAGGTTGGAGCTCAATAATGGATCTGGACTTTGTTTCTTTCTGAGTACGGCCAGGGAGTTTTTTAAACTTTCGGGGGCCATCACTGTCATCACTCATATGAAATGAATCCTCTTCTTCCTCATCTTCTCTGTTTTCTTCACTCCAGTGATACTCCTCATCTCCTTCGGAACTACTCGATAACTTTTTCCTCTTTTTTCTTAGATATTCTTCGTCATACACGGCTTCTCCAACTATATCGTCATCGCTGTCAAAGTCTCCATCAATGTCAGAAGCCGCTTCAACAAACTCCTTCTCAGAATACCTCTGAGGTCTTTGTCGTATTCTAATGCTACAAGGACAAAAAGAAATAAGAATTATTAAACATACAATGAAAAGCCTTGATCGGATACTTAAGAGGATCCTACCTCCGATCCAATGGAGGTAGAGACTTAAGATCGTCATCATCCATTTCATCGTAATTTGGAGGAGATGGTGGGCTGAAAGAGACATGCTGGGATGCAAGGACTGGTTCATGCAATGTACCATTTGATGAAGGTTCAGATCTTCCATATGCTTCTCTCTTCATTCCAGGTTCTGGGGATGGCTGCTTCCTCCTGATGGAAACAAATATTACAGATCGAGAGCAAGAGTTTCAGAATGAGTGGCATATAAGGATATCAGCATATTAAGCAAAACTTCTTCTGTGAAATAATGAAAAATGATACTGCGTATATCATGTGGAGGAAACCTTACTTTGTTATCTTGATAGCCTCATTTATTGAGCGATCATAGTCATCTGCATCATAAGTCAATGGGAAAGATCCAAAACTCAGTAATAATACATCAGAAAAGCAGAAAATCATGGGCAGTTAATCAACGGGGGTCTGAGACCTCCTAAATTCTTTGCATTTATAAAAATTAAAAATTAAAAATAAAGCAGAATATCACACAATCCACAATTACTGAAATTTACGCTTGGTTAGTGTTCTCAAAAGCGGTAGGCAGATCCTAGGCGGTGGAGGGCTGCCAAGGTGAATCTAGGTGGTATAGGCGGAGCCTATGTGGCTCTTAGTCACTAGGCGGAGAGGGGGCGTCTAGGATCTAGGCAGCCCCTGGGTGTGATTTATAGAGCATTGCGCTTAGTCTCTATATAAAACAGACTGTTTTCTGGTTACACAGTACCAGAAAAAAGACTGTCAATCAAGGGGAACAGGGCTGTTTCAAGTTAAGGTCAGGTCACTATGGGGTCAGGTCACATGGGTCGATCATTCATTTTGGGTCACTTCCTTCAGGTAAGTGGTAAAATGGGGCTGGGTCCTCATAGGTGAGTCTGGTACAGGTTTGGGTAAACCCACTGGGTCTTGAGTGGCATTTTTTTACAACTATTTTGTAGACTGCTAAAATCACCTTAAAATTTTAGAAGAATACAAAAATATTCAACTAAAGTAAAATAATCTAACAATTATAGTAAAATTTATTAACTAATGACAATATTACCTGTCAGCTAAACTACAAAAATATTGATCTATTTCTTAAAGCTATACTTTGTCAAAAGTACGGAAAGCTCATCGCTCAATCTGGTAGGTTTCGGGTTATGTCATGTCAGCTTATTTCATTACAACAGAAGGAAGTTATGAGCAAGGTTCGTCCAGCACAGCATAGCAAATCAGCCTTAAAACAATAACATTCAAGTAATCTACCAAACTAAATTTATAAAGGAGAGGAATCACACAAAATGCACCATAAAGTATCTTTACTATCCTATATACATATACAAGGTTCACACGTGCAATATATGGATATTGTATTAGCTGCTTGTTTCTTACCAAATGTGTAAGTGACAGCTTTCCTGTGACGAAGTGAACGCCCAGCCACAAGCCCATCCATGTTCATAAAACTATCAAGCAAAAGAGCTTCTCTCTGTTGCTTTTTCAGTAACTTTTCCTTCCTCTGGGTCAATAAGAAAAACAGTCAGTTATGAAAAAGCTAGACATAATATCCAATAGAGGATGTAAGAAGCAAACTAGAAATAACAAAGGAAGCTGAGGGAGAGAGAGAGAGAGAGAGAGAGAGAGAGAGGCAAAAACATTACATTCCAGGAAGTGATAATACCTTCTGAATCTTTTCAATCTCCGGAAGCATATCATTCATCAATTTCTTGCCAACTGAAGCTTCTGTTCTGCTACCGCTGGATAACAGTTTCTCCTAAGAGCATCACAAAGAAACTCAAAAGACATTAAATTTTGAACATGTAAGCATGGTGCATGTATTTAGCATGGGGCATGCATTTTCCTTTTACCTTGTAAGTTGTGTGGATTACTTTCATTTGTAATATATTATCCTTTTTAACTTGTTCTAAAGTAAAAACCTTTTTATAAGATTAAAAGGCTAAAATTAGGTGATTAGTGTTGGTCCTGCTGATAGCAAAAAATGATAATAATGAAATACATCAAGAACAATGGTATGAAAACATATTCAATACAAGCACGTATTTAACAAAAGAACATCCCCTAGGTAAGTTTAATATGTTTACATGAGTGATATATATAGTATTCACTCTCTCATAGTACCTTTCCCTACAATTGATTTTATCATATAAATATAAATGTAAGAATCTATTTCTGAAGTTATTTGTTTAATGTATTTTATGTATTAGGTTAGAAAACATAATTTTACAATATACATTTTGGTTTAATGATTTATGTCTGGATTTTAAATTGAGCACCATTGTTATATTTAGCATGCTACGAAATACTAAGCATTGATCAAGCATAGAGAATGTCAAAAGAAAATAATAATATACATTAAACTTTGATCAAACATAGAAAATATCAAGAGAAAATAATGATACACATTACTGAACATGTAAAACGAAAAGAATATTGTATTTTTATCGAAGCTCTTAACGTGAATGATTTTTTTAGAAGTATTTTCTTTTCTCTCTAATACAATATTACATCATTTTTTTAATGGAAATTCATATTATTTGATTCACTATAAAGTAATATGCATTGAAATTCTTAACATTTACCATCAAGCATAACATATATTTTAAAAATATATTACAACTGATCAATAAATCCATATTATTACTAGTGCATTTTCCCATGTTGGTGTTCTCATGCAAAATAATTTGGTTCTTTTTTTATATTGGACCATCCAAAGTGCCCTCCAACGTATCATCAATGAGCCCAAAAAAATTACATGTATAAGATGCAAAAGAGGATGTGAACTAGAGCTGTTGAAGAGGATGCATACGGATACCCTCAGACTTACGTATTCACGAATGTGAACTTAAATCCATTTCTAAGAAGAGGATGTGACTTTAGAATCCGAAGGAATCAACAGAAAAGGCAAATCCCTTATGATACACCAAATCCAGCTCGGTTATTGATAGAGTGAATAGATCCGCCATTTCTTCAAATATCTCTTCTGATTAACCCAAAAAATGGATTCTAGCTAGTTTAATAGAAAGCAGTTTCTTGCCACCCCTTTTTGGACCCAGATGGAGTGTTATGGATAAAAAGTTACAAACTTCATTCAACCATGCTAAAAATTCCTTGCATAACAATTTTATCCAAACACGAATTTACTTCCCTTTCCTCTAAACTTCTTTCCTGATTCCAGGATTCCTTTACTGGTTTGGGCATAGTAAATTTCCTATATTTCCTATTGTTACATAAACTAATAATGGATTGGAGGTTAACATCTAAAGTCTATATTCCTATTTCTCTGAAGTCTGAACTGAACTATATATGCATACAAGGATTTTTAAAAAAGGCTAATTTCAACACTAAAACAAATGCAGCAGTCATTTATTTCTAGACTGGTGACTTTTCAAACACTACGGTCTCGACAGTTTTCTATTTCCCTTCCTATTTATAAATTCAAAAGAATCCAGGAATAAGAAATATGATATGAAGATATTAGCCATATTCATGAGCAGTATTCAAAACTTACAGAGACATCTTGAAATTCATCCAAGTTAGTCGCAACAGTCTCCCACTCATATAGAGTATTAGGAAGAACATTCGACCCCTTTATCTTAGCATTTTTCATCTCGACTTTCCTGATCTCCCGATATAACCTGTGACCAATAATAGCATCGGCCTCATACCTGCATCAACAATAGCAAAGGCAACAATTATAGGGGAAACATGTGTTATCAAGGTATAAAAAACAAGATAGGGTAATCATATTAGGACATTAGGTTACCCACGATTTTCTGAATGATCAAAATTCTTATAAATACAACTTTTTCAGGTAAAAAAAAAAAAGAATTTCATGATTTATCACTTATCAGCTTATTTACCAGTAAGAAATCCCATGTGAGTCACCACCGATCCGTTCTTTACGGAATGCTGAAAGCTGCATTCCATGCTTCATGCACTCATCTATATAGTTCCTGATATCTTCTTGCTGCAAGTTAGGAGATGCAAATCCACATTCAATCTCAAGGCAAGAGAAAATGTATATTTTAACCTACTTTCCAACAAGAAGCAAGGTTCCCTAGGACCATATAAGCTAAAAATCCATCAGAAATAAAACATTTGAAAAAGAAATTGCTATGCAAGTCATCAGCCACTAAATTACAAGGGGTAAGAAAGGACAAGGTAAAGCAAAATAACCAGCTACATAAGTCAAGTGATGAGAAAGGACATGTGTTCAAAACATTAGGGAATAAGTTTTTTCAAAATAGAGTTAAATAACAATTCAATCAAATTTCTAAATATCCAGTCAGAAAAAAATCTGGAAGTATTGACTACCCAACATGGACTAATGGAATATTACAGAAACAATTTGACAGATACCTCCACACGAATGTCACACAATGCTTTGAGGATCACAACACGAACAGCAGGATCAAGAGACTTGTAAACTTCAACTTCAGCCCTAACAACCGAAGAAAAAAAAACTAAACTTTCAATCATGGAAGTCTTAAAAAGAAGGGGCAGACTAAATTCAGAATAAAACCTGCATTAAAAGTTCATAAATTAGACTCACCCATGCGCAGCAACAATTGGTAGCTCTCCATCAGCAACCTGCAACCAGAAGGAATAAGGCAATTCTCATAAATACAGATCCAGATCACATCAAAGGAAAAAAGGACTGTAAGTAGTATAATTTACCCAATGCCACCAATCTCTTAATTTCCTACATAGAACTGTGACCCAAGTTTCTCGTCCACAAGCCATCCTGGTTACAGGAGGAATTGCCTACAAATACAGAACCGGAGAATTACAACAGATCCAAAATACAAATTTCTATGGTTGAAGAGCATGTGACTTTCCATTACATAGAACTAAACTCATAATGCAACTTATTAACCAACTCATCTCCCAGTCCTCACAATCAAGAGCAAGATGAAACAGAATTCAGGCATCAACTGACTTCCCCACTCAGACAAAATACACAATTAGTGTCAAACAGAGTTTAACTTTAACATGCTTGCATTTGTACTTTCTTAACAAAAACAACTCCTTGGACATGTGATCGTGCCAGCTTTGGGAAGCAAAGTGTTCACAACCAGGCTGTCAAGTATGCTTAAGCAGTATCTCTACAATGCCACTTAGGGAAGTTGCAAATGATTCAGAGAAAGGTTTGACAGTGCCACTGGCTATCCTTGGATGAAACTACAAGCATAACACATTTCCAAAATATTTTCAACAAATGAAGAACCCTACATAGATATTAAAATATATATGTAGGTACTTACGTATATACAACATATTTACAGTATTAACAACGCACATCAATTCATTATGAAAAATGTCTATGATTATTTATGGCTGCAAGGAGTGCAAGATATCATTCTCTGCTGAAGCTGTAAGGGTAAAATATAAGCTTTTTCAAGTTTTCATGAAATGACAAAAAGAGTCTATGACATGCCAATTACTGCATATTAACACCAAAAAAAAATCCTTCAGACAAGCTGCTTAGCATCCTACAACATCTTAGATCTTGTAAAATTATTTTATTATAAACCAAAAAAAGGCAAAAGGATCAATGATCAACCACCACAAGAATGCTAGAATTCCCTGGGGTGATAAGATCGTGCATTAAATACCAGAACCAACCAAAACTACTAAGTACTAATAGCACCCTTAGCGTTTATTTATATGGCATGCTAACAGGCAAAGAAGATGGGTAACCATAATAGAGTAAGGCCATGATTAGCTGATTTGCTTAGAAGAGACAATTATGTTTCCACTTTTTCCCAGGAAAACCCCTATATATCAAGATATATCCAAGACTCCAAGAGCAAATGAATTCTAGCAGGATCAGGAAGACAGACCCCAAACAATATTTGAAATTATCCACGATAAACTTATGTTGCACAACACTATCTGGAAATAAATAAATTACAAAATCATTAAAACCAATCTACGGTGAGTGTTCAGTTTTCATCTCATTATATTTGGTGAAAGGCAAGGGAGCTGCAGCTAGAATACATAAGATAACTACGTAGTTTAGATATGATCAATACAACAAAAGCTCACATAGGACAAGGAATACTTCTTTCCGAGGATGAAACGAAAGCTCACTGTGTATGGGTAGGCTTTGTCTTAAAAGCTGCGCCTCTATGGCTGAATTTGACACCATAATCTCCATCCAATGAAAAACAACTATTTTTCAAATCTATTGAAGCACCATATGAGAGAGGCCACTTCCTTAATAATATTCAGCCCTTCCCCCATAGTAGCTTTTACCCAAAGGCATAATGTTTCTCAAGCAATTTTTCGCGATAAAATGGATGAGACCCACCAATGAGAAAGGTCACTTTTCAAAGTAAAGCTTCCCATTACATGGGGATTTTATCTAAGCTTTCATTAATTTAGCATGTTTGTCCATGGAACGGGTACATTAAAACAGCCTTTACATGGGTGGCTTACATCCAAGGTTTGAAGAACTACACAAAATAGATATCATCTGCAAACATTTCCTCACATAATTTTTCAAGAAAATGCACATTCGGAATTTTATCCTCTTCTCCCTCTCTTTTTTATGCAAAAAAAAATAACTCCTCAAAGTCAGTTTACATAATATTGATAGATGGATCACATAACGGGGTGGACAGTTGGAACATGAAGGACATCTATACTAATGGACAATTTATAAGCTTTTAGTGGAAAAAGTGTTCACTGCATCAGCACTCAGCAGAGATGCCGAAGGACGAATGCTCAAATATAGAGGCATCCTCTTTTTGCAGTAGAAATATCTTTTATTCAGCTGTAAAACAAAAATGCATAAGAAAATGAAGGTCTTGAAAGGGTTAAAACTATATTGCTCTTAGTAGTGGTAAAACTTAATACTCCCTGTTGGGTAATGTTAGATGTTTTGAGGCAATTTTTTTGTTCATATTTAACTGACGCTTGAAGTATTTTGGTGGGGGTTTTACAATTTTACCCTTAGCTACTAAATAAGAAGTTAATTGGGAAGAGTGAGAGTATTGATTACTTTGTGGGGAAAAAAGAATTATTACTGCTTTATCCAATTTTCAGTGTCAGAGACTCTTTTCTATCTCATTTCATTGTACATATATGGTAGAATGGAGGCACTTCGAAGACCTCCTCACCTCATCAATCAGGAAAAGTAGAAGATTGCATACAGGCTAGATTATAAAAATACACACAAATGAATAGGGGTAAACTAGTCTAACTTCTAGGTTCCTTAAATACCATACCAAACTATAAAACGTCAAACTTTACCAAAAAGAGGGAGTATTATTTCAAAGAAATGAAAACCATATCGGCATATCCAACAATAGACTGCAATACTATCAAATAAATTACGAGTACGGAAAATCTACAACAATTCTAGGATAAACTACGTTACATTAACACATACACATGCCTATTCCTTGACAATATTCTCCATAACGTACCCCTTTCAATTTCAATGGACTTCACCTCAGCTTGATCCCATCCTAAAGCCCCATATTATACAAGGAGACATCAATTAAGTGATTTCTCCTCGGGTTTATAGACACATCTAAAATTAACCCATAAAAATGTAGCATGGTCAGAAGGAGAAGAGTACATTAAGCCTGTGATAGAGGACCATTTATCCTTACAGACTAAATAGTTGCCCCATTAAAAAAAACACTTTCTTTCTATATTATCCTAATCAATTAGGCATATTACTTATAAAAGTATTCAAATTCATTATCAAACACAATGGAACCATTGAATCTTGTCCTATATTTCAGTCAAATGGAAAAAACAGGCAACACGTCCCAACCTCTTGCTAAGGACAAAAAGCTGCTAGATTTAAGTTGCCTAGTGCTTGCTAGACAAGAAACCATATCTGTCAAACACACCCAAAACAAAAATTCACATGCATCCATATTTTATGAATGCTCATTCAAATAGATACTCATCTGCATTGTTTTCCCCATAGTGACCAAATTAAAAGATACTTAGCTGGCAAAAACATCTAGTTTGAACAGTGAAGCAACAGAATAAGAATAGAAACTCAAAAAAAAATAACTTTAAGAGGTGGAAGTAGAATAAAAGACCAACCTTTAGCAATGGAATGTGTACATCACTCAACGTATTGTTGGGTGTTATGAGCGCAGTCTCCAGCTCCTCAGCAGAAAACTCCACTTTAATATTCAAAAGCGGCCTAAAAACCTACCACCCACAAGAAAAAACCACACTGATCTTCAAACCCTAGAAACATAAATAGAAGGGGAACAAACCCCATAATCAATAATATTTGCACCCCAAACTCACATTCAAAAAATTAAGTATAGAAGCCAACTCCCACATAGCCCTCAAATTCCACCGGGGCATCTGCCCAGGCGGGGGAGAGTTCACCAATGGCGTCACAATTTTACCACATTGCCCCTTCCGCCCCTCCTCCTCATCTTCCTCCTCTTCCTCCTCCTCCTCCTCGACCTCTGCCGCCGGCACCACAACCTTCTCCTTCTTCACGGGGCGGGGCCGGCGCTCGACCAACGGCGGCTCAACATACAGCTTAGCGCGTGCAGTGCACGCCCTAGAGGGTCTCTCTCTCCTGACCAATACGACGTCAGTGCAGGGCTTCTTGCTACTTTTCCCACTCGTTTTCATATCGTGGGTTTCGCCGTTGTGCCCGTTTTCGGCCCCAATATCAGCGTCGCCGTTGGCTAGGGCGGGTTCTGCGTTCTGGGAGTTTGAAATTGAGGAGGGTTGGGAGTCGGGGGGTGCAGGAGAGGGGTTTAGAGTCCGGATCGGGGAGGGGAGGGCCATGGAGGCAACTGGATGGATCGAGGAGGGGGGGTTTAGGGTTTGGAGAGGAGGGATTGGGGGAGGGAATATGGAATTGAATAGAAAAAAGGGGGAGAAGGGGAAATGGAAATGGGGAATAGAGATTGGAAGGGGGAGAAAGAGGGGAGAGGGAGGACAATGTGAAGAGAGGGAGTTGGACTTGAAACAACGCAGGAGGAGACGCAGAGGAAGAAGAACATGTCGATGTCACATTGAGGAGTTGCTTTTTTAGTTTCTTTTTTCTTTTTCTTTAGCCTCTCATGAGACTGAGATTGAGAGGAATTTTTTTATTATTTTTTTTAAACTAGGCAAAGATTTGGGGTAAAGGTGCAATGGCACAACCTGAACCTGAACTCATAGGGAAGAAGGGCTTACATCGTTTCCCATTGCGTACGTATCCTTTCGGGAAAAAAAATCAAAGCACACGTAGTTCTTTTACCTGTTTGAATCCCCGCTTACCTTCCAGCGTCGTCACCGTCTGAACTCTCGATGGAAGTCTCATCTTCTACTCCATCCGGGTCTGATTCAGTGGAGAGGTGGTTCCTTTGGCTTCTTTCATCTGTCCGCTTCCAATCGCTTAGTAGGACTTGCATCTCAAGGTTATCCGGTAGCATAGTCGATCTTTGGGCCGTTAAGATCTATCCGCTCCGACTAAAAAGTTGCTCAACCGCAACAGTCGAGCATGGTACTCCTAGAATCTGACGGGCAATTACCTGTGGAGTGAGGTATCATAATCTTTCGGGCCTACTCCACCATGCTAGGACGTCGAAGTCATCCGCCTCAATATCAACAAAGTCAGAGTTAGTAGATAAATACTCGTCGATCTCCGAATGGGAGATCGATGAGGCCCTCGATCTCTTTGTGCCAAAAGTATCTCTGGCAAGAGCCTTCGTTCACGCAGTAATGCTAGTGCGTGTTGAGGTTAAGGACGCAGGAGGCGGTTGAGATGAACGAGTACCGCTAGCATAAATATCATATAAGCTTTGAAGTAATTCTCTAACCTTAGGAATTGTAACAAGTACATTTGGCGTTTCTTCAACTTGTAATATAGAATAATAGTTTTCCGAAAACCTTTGAAGACCAGTGAGCTTAATTCTAGCGTCGAAAACCATTGCTACGAGAAAAATATCAGAAATGTTTGTGTAATACGATAACCATTTAGCCCTCATTTCCATCACGGCTTGGCAGATTGACGGTATTTGCAACCCGTCGTTTAAGGCTATAGGAATGTTCATTGCGGTAAAACAAAATAAATGAGAGGTAGGGGTGTAAACTTGACTAAAATTTCTAGTGGTGTCGCAAAAAACTTTAAATACTTCCATCACGTCTCTCGTTGTTACCCAAATATCACTAAAAATATTGGACCCTTCGATGTATTGGGCAGCGAAAGCGGAAAGGTGCTCTCTTTACAAATATGATTCGTGAATCATTAAATAAGTGGAGTTCCACCGAGTAGAAACATCCCTAGGAAATTTCTTTGGTCTCACCTTGTTTTGCTTACACAGAAGACATCCTTCCGCTGGTCACAGAGCATTTTGCTCTTCCAGAGGGCCTTGAAAACAAAACGAATAGGTGCGACCACAGAGTGTAAATAATCTAAAGCGTTCTGAACACATAAGTTTAAAATATGTGGTGCGCAACGGGTGTGGAAAAATGTACCTCCAAACTGAGGGCTACAATATTGAATTAATTCTTCAATAGAAGTCGTGTTTGCGGAAGCGTTGTCAAAACTGATTGAAAAAACTCTTTGGGTCAACTGGTATTCTTGTTAAAATAGTTATAATCACCTTGGCAATGTTACGTGCAGAGTGTGACTCATCAAATAAGCAGAAAGCCAAAACTCTCTTGTGTAAAAAATATCCGTTATCGACTCAATGGCAAGTGATATCTATGTAAGAGTGCTCTAGTAAATGATCGGTCCAAATATCGCTACGAATTGAAACCTTCGAATCAGAGTGTTTTTTAAAATATTCAACTATTTGTTGTTTTTTAAAATATTCAACTTTGGAGAGGAGGGATTGGGGGAGGGAGTGTGGAATTGAATAGAAAACAGGGGGAGAAGAGGAAATGGAAATGGAAATGGGGTTAGGGATTGGAAGGGGGAGGAAGAGGGGGGAGGGAGAACAATGTGTAGAAAGGTAGTTGAACTTGAAACAATGCAGGACTGCATGAGGAGACGCAGAGGAAGAAAAACATCATGTCGATGTCACATTGAGGAGTTGCCTTTTTTGTTTCTTTTTTCTTTTTCTTTGGCCTCTCAGGAGAATGAGATAGATGATTGTTTTTTTTTAATTATTATTAGGAATGAAATTTGAGTTCAGAAAACCTGAAACCTGAGAGGTCGATAAATCGACAGACGAACTAATCGTCAACCTGCAATATAAGTCGTGAGTCAGCGGAGGAGTCGAGGGAGATTCAAGGCAAGCCACGAATGTCGAGAACTCGGGAGAGTGCGACGATTCACACGGCGTCTCGACACCGAGAAGGCGGAAAATAGTAACCCACCACGGGAAAGGGCGAAACATGGGGAAGTGCGGATGTTAACGGAGGAAATCAAGTATAAATAAATATAAATATAAATTCAAACCGGTTCCCAGCCTTCGCAAATAAATTACAAGACTTCCTCCCGTTGTAGTGGAAGTGAATCAGGATCGAATCCACGAGGAAGCGTGTCAGCGGATCCTAAGCAGCTCGTAATCACGTTCGGTCGAAATCGACTCAAGGGATTCACTCGATATCGACTAGGTCAGTCGAAATCGAGTCAAGTCAGTCGAAATCTGGCAAGTTCCTGCAAAACAGAAAAACGGTCGATATCGAGTAGAGGCCACTCGATATCGAGTCAGTGTAGGTCGAAATCGACCGGAAAGGGTCGAAATCGAGTGCTCTGCAGAAACTGTAAAGTAACGATTTTTGTCGGAAAATAAAGTACGAAGAATATTAGGATGAATAAGAAGGATGAACGGAAATAATCGCAGGTTGTTATATAAATCAATAAACTTAAAAACTTCCAAAGCCGGGGAATTTACCTCAACGATAACCATGCAAGTATATGTCAAATTCATGAAAGGAATAAGTTTTTCATCAAATAACTTTCGTTATTAACAATTAAATGAATAGAGGCTCTCGCATAAACTCTAATTATTACTACCCTGATAATGCATATTTAGATAGGCAGTTTTAGTTGAATTTTATGATTGTTTGGTTAGGTTTTAGACTTAATTTCATATTTTGCTCTTTTGGTTGTAAAGTTCGGAAACTGAGCTATTTCGATTGTTTTATGTAGGTTCGTAGATCCGGCTTGTAATTAGCTTGAAAAAGCTCTTAGTGGAGTGAAGAAGAAGAGAACAGAAGCATTGAAAAGCAAAGGCCAAGAAGAGAAACACACGGTTCTGTCGTGAGTCGCGGTCGTGAGTCACTAGTCGCCGCCGCGAGCCCCTCTATTCCACCGTGAAGGCTGCTCGCGAGAGGGTTAACTAAAGTCTACATGTCGCGGCCGTGATTCACATGGCGCGCCTGCGAATCATCCCAATTCACCGTGGAGAGATGCCCGCGAGAGGGTTGGTTGAACCCCTTGAGTCACGGCCGCGAGATCCTTATCGCGGCGGCGAGCTCATCTAGAGAACATCAGTTCGAGAGAGAAATTCTATCTTTTCAGTGGGAGATTCGATCCAATCTTTTGAAGACTCACTCCTTAGGGTTTAAGGAATATATTTTGAGACTGATTTATTAGTATTTTCAGTTTTAATATTTTTAGGATATTTTATATTATTTTAGGATTATTTCCGCATTATCTTTAAGGAAAATATCTATGTTTTCAGGGTCTCTTCTTTCCTATCAAGGGGGAGGCACGAAATTAGACTAGGAGAACAATTATCTCAGACCTTGAATCATATTTTACAGTAGTTCAATCATCCATTCAAGTTTGCTTATTTTTCCATCAATTCGAAGGTGATTTAGGTACGCTACGAGTGGCTAAGTTCGTTATTTGTTTTGCCTGTGTTTCGGAGACTTGGTTGGTGGTTTGTGAGGTTTAAACTTAGTTATTTTCTACTGTTCTTTTGATTTCTCTTGTGATTATTGATGATATTGTTGTGATTGGCCGCCACAATAGTATCTTGCTAGGTATTTATTCTTTCGTCATTGAATGAATTCTATAGTAGCATGCTTAGGATTGTGAGAACCTTTGTTTGATCATGAGTAAGTAAGGATTTCAACATATGTCTTAAACATCGGTTACCTTGCATACTGGGTGTTATTCATATGCCTAGATTCTTAGGAGCTTGTACTATCTTTATGTTAAATCTTTGTACGTGCTTATGTTGCATAAATGTGGAAGGGATTAATTGTGCTCTTTGTTCTTTAATATATCTATTCAAACTAAGATGGGAAGAATGTAAGTTAAAGGAATCATACAACTTGAGTTTATGTCTAGGACCAATTAAGCCAACCAATGTCGAAGAAAGCGCAGGTGGAACTATTTTCTCCATTGACTTGTTATCAAAATCATCATATTTATGCTTTGTCACTTCATTTGCAATCTTGATCTTTAGTTCTATTTCCCATATTTACTTGATTATTTCCCACTTTTTGGTAAAGTAGCTTTTAGGTTGAGTCTTAGATTTCCCTGTGGGATCGACCCTGCACTTATCGTTATACTTAGTTATTTGTATGAGAATTTCTTTGGCGATGTTTACACACGGTGGTTTACCTCCGACCATACCCTTTTTCATAATTAATCCAAATTCATAGTATTAAGATTGCTTTCGCTTCAATAATACAAATAAGGATTTACCTGCTACTTTCGTAGAAAAACTATGCAAATAGGGATAGAAGATGAAATCGCTTGAAAAGATCATACCTTCCACAACTTACATGCTATCGTCGGGCTCACCCCGACCCTAGAAGTAGGGGAACTACTCGCGCCTCATAACGAAAGACGTCATTTTTGGCATAAAGGAAATTGCTTAAATTGAAATAAACTCTGAAAGATTACAACTGAACTCTCCAATGTCTCTTCAAACTCGGCTTCAATCTCTCTCTATTGCCTAACTACTCGTGTGATGAAGAATGGAATGTAAATTGAATGAATAAAATCCAGCCCCTAGATCTTTATTTATAGTGCTCAACCCTAGCTAATCTAGGATATCTCTATCTAGTTCCTATCTATCTATCTCTAATGATAAATGTTTAATAAATAAAATAAATAAAACAATTAAAATTCCCCTTGGTAAATTAGGGAATTAACTAAAGTGGATAAAGGTCTTCAAATGTTGATAGAAATCTCTTTATTCCAAGGCAAGTAAACCAGCCAGAAATCGGACTCGGATTGGACCCGGAATCGGCTTTGTTGGTCCACTCGATATCGACCAAACCGGCTACTTCACTCGATATCGACCGTCTGACCGAGATGGGTCGATATCGACTCGTCTCCTTTGTGTTCACTCGGTCTTGACTCGATGTCGGCTGATCCGGGATAGATTTCAAGTAAGTGCCACTCAATATCGACCATGTTAGGTCGATATCGAGTCCTTGTGTTGAATCGAAATGCTGCCCTGCTCCTGCTCGATTTCTGGTCCTCGGCTCCTACTCGATTTCGAGTATCATGGGTCGATTTCGAGTGCCTTGACAATTCCTTCCTCTTCTTCGAAAAAGTGTCTCGATTTCTGTGAAATTAAACAAGAACTTGTGTAGATCTCCATAATTGACAAATAAGCATAAACTACAAAATTCCTGCATTAATCAAACCCAAAAATATAAAATATGGACAAAAATCAATATGAATGTAAGCGAAAAACATGGTTTATTGAACACACATCAGCGGACTAGCGACGTTGCCCCCTCACTTAAATGAGGGATCTTCGAAGACCACAAACACAACAACGATCCTCTCGATCATACATGACGCCTGATACTGCAACCCAACTCGGAGCTAAATGCAACCACGTCAAAGCAGCTACCCGACACCAGAAGAAGGAACAAATACAAGCCAAAAAGGGAAGATCAAAACATCTGATGAAAATAAGTGGGCAAACTCCTAGAACCCAACATAAATCCGGGAAGGTATTATACTATTATTTAAACTAAAATAAATAAATTATTATCCAAGCCCTTTCGGGATTTTTTTCGAACCCTTTCGTGAATTTTGTGAAACCCTTTCGTTATTTAAATAAAGCCCTTGCGACCTTTATACTCTTTCAGGATTTTGTAGTCAATACATATAAAAGTAATATTTTGATAGAGGATTGTGTGTTTACAAAAGGATATTTTTTTGGTTAATTTAGTGATTGTAAAAAAACATGAACATAATTAAGTTAATGTTCGCTTTATAAAAAAATTAAGTGATTATCTATAGTGACAGTTTTATGATTGTATCCTTTCTTCTATCTTCTTTTCTCCTTCCCCCTCCTTTATTTTGACTATTTATAATTTTGACCTTGATCGGTCTATCGGTCAACATTGACCATTCTGGTCAACGTCCAATTTTGATGACAGTTTTTTCGGCTACAATTTTTTCCCGTGACAGTTGATAGTGATATTTTTTCTGGTTATAATTTTTTCGATAATTTATTTTTTTATTTTGGTGACAGTTGTTTTTTACATTATGTATTTCTCATAGTACATTAATTGTCATCAATGGTTATCACCAATATATAACATAACACTATCACCAAATATCAACATGAACTAGTGAAAATTGTCGCCAACTATAGTCAGTATCAATTGTTACAAACGATAAATCATTGTCACCAACTATAACTCACTGTAACCACCTATTGTTACCGGTTACCAAACACTACTACAAAATTATTTTCACCGACTAGTGAACACTAAAAACACCTACTATCACCAACCACGAACACTATCATCATATTCTTTTCTTAAATGTACTGTCACCAACAATCAAACATTGTCACTACCCTATTGTCACCAACCTCTTATTAGTAATCTATTGTCACAAACGACAAAACAATGTCACCACCCTCTTGTCAATAATATATTGTCACTAACTACAAAACATTGTTACCACCCTATCATCACCAACTATAGAACACTGTCACCATATTAATTTCTCAAACGTATTGTCAACAACTACAAAAACTTGTCATCACCCGACCTATTGTTATCAACCTTTTATCAATAATCTATTGTCACCAACGATAAAATAGTGTCACCAACCTATTTTCATCAATTTCTTGTTAGTATTGTATTGTCACCAATGGCAAAATAATGTAACTAACCTATTGTCACCAACTACAAAACATTGTGACCATATTATTTTATCCACTGTATTGTCACCAACTACAAAACATTGTCACCACCCTATTGTCACCAACTACATAATATTGTTTTCATATTATTTTCTCAAATGTATTGTCACCAACTACAAAATATTATCACTACCCTATTGTCATCAACCTCTTGTTAGTAATCAATTGTCACCAACGATAAATAGTGTCACTACCCTATTTTCATCAACCTCTTATCTATATTCTATTGTCACTAACTATAAAACATTTTTACCAACCTATTCTCAACCATCCCCTTTTTAGAAATTAATTGTCACCAGTATGGATTTCTCTTCCTCGTTACATGTACTCTTATAATTGCTTTCAATTTCGGATTGGTGGGCTTAGAAGAAGAAGGATGGTCGAGGATGCAACTTCTGGGTAGGATCCTTGGAGTTTGAATTCACGTTTTTTTCCGTAGTACACATGTAAATTAAAACGACAAATAAAGTAACATGAAGACCGATTTTCGTAGTGGAAGATGGATCCACTAGAAGCCTTGTTTCATTGCGATGTAATTGGCAATTATTCACCCTTTAAAGAGTACCACTCTTCGCCTCTGTCATTTTCGAGCCCTCTCTCATGGTTGCGGGTCCTTCTTCTCGGTTCGGATTTGGAATTTTGAAGCCCTATAGCTTTAGTCGCCTCCTGCTTTTCCTAGCCAATGATTTACAAAATCGATCTTCATAACCATAGCTAGTGTTCTCGAGCTCAAGGCTTAGATGAATTACATCACCTTCCCTCTTATCACTAGGAGATATGCTTCAAATTGCAATCAAAATCCGTCGCCCACTAGAAACCGTTTAATTGCAAACCTTTGTGTTTTTAAATCTTGTTTGATTTGAGCTTGGAATCCTCAGGGAAAAGGAACGAGAGAGCTGAAAGGAAAAGGGAGGGGGTGTGAGATTAGATTATAACAAGGGCAGTTTGGAGATTAAATAAAAATATAGGTGACTGCGGAGACGCTCCTCGTTCGTCAAGATACCTCCATTAACCGTTGTCCAGATGAAATACTTAACCTTCTCCACCACCTCCAAGTGCGCAATCGTCTATAGGAGAGGGGGGGTGACAAAAAGTATACGAGGTTCTTTTCTCCAATGACGAGCCTGTTTTGGTTTTAAATGTGATTGGTATGCCCAAATCTACATATTTAAAACGCGTCCATCAATGTCGTTTTCGATGGTATGTCTATGCTCCGATGAGGTGTCTATAGTAGTTTTGCCAAATGATTTTATTACTTATTCATATGTGAAATATTCTTTGCCCACCACTCAACTCATATTCACCTAAGATGGATATGAAAGACATATTTTAATAGAACTAAAATTTGATAATATTTTTTTTTTTGAAATTGATGGAAGTGTACATGAAAGGCAAAAGATGAAAATATTCGGAAATGAAGTAAAAATATTCACCTAATTTTTTTAGGTAATCAACACCACCTGCTCAACACAGTGATCTCCACCTTTTTCTTAGCTTTCTTGAACTTGAATTTAGAGAATGTTTTGCAACACGACCAAAATTATGTCATTTGTAGGTTTGATTGGTAAAACTTTCTTGAAGTTTGCACAAAGATGTGTGTAGAACAATAATACCTTAACACAGTTGGCCACACTTTTCCAAGAGCCGACTTGCCCTGAGTCAAATATTTAAGAAAACTTAAATATAGCAAAATAAAATTCCACTATAATCTCAAAAACAGAAACTCCACCAAAAGTATAAGATTAAAATATAAAGTCCATAAAAAATGTAAGAGATAAATAGAAAGGCCTAAGAAATAATCATTTTACATTTTGTCTATCCCACACAATGCATCAATTATCTCATTCAGTGTTGCGCAAAAGTTCCTTCAATGATAGAAGGAAGAGTTTGCTACTATACACAAGGTCAAATTATTGTCGGATGCACGACTATTCATTGGCTTTAAATTTAGGTGAAATTTATTTATTTTTGCCTGAAAATAGCTTGTCGACACCAACTTCTCGTGTTGGCAAAAACGACATATATTTTACTGACATGGAAAGCCGATATCGACACACTATTTTCAAGCCAAAAAAAAATCATCGACAAGGAAATCCGATGAAACTACCATAGAATTGGCCATATACAACCATGCATATAGCAAGTGAGAAGAAAAAAGAGCATGTCCTCTTGGACCTCTTACCTTCATTCTTGTACACAATGTATGGTAAGGGAAAAAATATCATTGTTTCCATCAAACGCAATGACAAACAAAACAACTCCATCATATTTCCCTTCAAATGGCAACCACCACTCCGATTGACCGTCAAGACCCTCAACGATTCAACACTGTCATTTTGCAAGGGTCGTCAAGACCCTCAATGCTGTCTTTTATTTGAATGGTGGATTTGTGATAACTCGCTTATTTTGAGGGTGATTTTATGTAATTTACCCTAAAAAAATATGGATAGATGCATTTTTTTAATGTGGAAACTTACTGCCACAAGTGCCATGAGTTATTTTTCATATTTCTAATGTGGTAAGCTAATAGGTCCTCTATCAATTCCTAGGATATTCATATCAGGAACAGAACATTTAGTTCAACTTCCAAAAAAAAAAACAAACTCCCCTCACCAAATTGTTTGGCCAACATTAGAGTAGCATCAATAAGGACTCTAATTCAGGTTGTTGATCATATCATATAGATTGGGGTCTATCATTTCTGGCATGCGGACTCAATATTGCTCTATATTTTTTCCTCCTCTATGAGGTCACTTTTCAATAAGTGGAAAGGGGGGTTCAAGTGCTATACTAACAAGAAAGGTATGTTACAATTAAATCTTGCTATAACCATCTTTTCAAGGTTTTATAGTCATACTTTCAAGGCTTTTCTTCAAAGGTACTGGGTTTAGATGGGTCGGAGTTAAAAAACAGTGACTTTGGTTTTTTTAACTCTTTTTTTTAAACTATAAACTAACTAAAATTGGTGTGTGTGTGGGGGGGGGGGGGGGGGGTTGGATGATGAGGTCCATTGAGGACCTAAATACATTCACTAGTTTGCTAGTTATAATTATCGACCCTAATAAAAGCAATCAAATTACAGATCGGCTAAGTCCCAAATCCAAAACAAACCATCATCAAGCACAAGATCGCTACATGCCTAAGTCAGAACAAAGATACTTAGGGAGAAGAAACATACACTTTTCTCTTCTTTACAACAAGCTTTAACATGTTCTCTAACTGTCTCTTCTTGTGCTTTATACTAATCTAAGGAGAAGTTTGTGGTTAAACCTCACTGATAATGAAAAGGGGAAAAACAGTTCAAATAATTTCTAGTATCCCACTATAATTGGTAACAGAAAGGGAAAAAAAATCCAATTTCATAAAAGATAAAGCCAACTTACTCATCAACTCCAATTTCTAGATCTGGTCCCTGAGTTGTTCAAGATCCTTATTCAAAATTCCCACTTCTCTAACCTTTTTCCTCTCTTTCTTGTTTTTTCCAAGATAATCAATCAAAAAGAGGGAAAAGTTGAAAATTAGAATGAACATCATAAGCAACAAACCAACAACAATTCAAACAATAAGTCATCAATATATTTTTACATAACACCCAGACTCATGTGGGTGTGAATTTTTATTCACCCCACAAAATATATTCAGGAATATGAGATAGAAAGGACTAGTTACATTCCTAATTTTTTTAGAAATGAATTAAGGATATTGTCAAAAAGTGAAACATTGATTTAAGCTTACTAGGATGTAAAAGAGGAGTACTATTCCGAACCGAAGATGTCAACTTCTATCATATAAATATTTGTACCATGATATTTAAATGAAAAAAATGTGAGAATCGTGGCCATTGACGTATCTGTTGGGGGGGGGGGGGGCTGAGGCCTCACTACCCTAGAAGAGTAGACGGAAAATGTAAAAAAAATTTGTAATATTTTGGTAATTTTTACTAATTCTTTGGATAAACAAGTGTAAAAGGAGTAAAGAATCATAAAAATAACTTACCTTAGTTGGTAATTTTTACTAATTTTATGGGCTCAACATCACTTGTCCATGTCAACTACATCCCTTTGGATATAACGTAATCAGTCATACATACTTGAGTTATACTCATAAACCGTTCTCAAATTCTCTAAATTTCCAATGTATGATTCACTAACCACCCCTGCTCTTTGGAGTGTTAAATCGAAACAAAAATCTCAATCCGCATAGAATACATTTAAAACAAATAAAGTCTCACTACTAGAAGTCTAGAATCATGCAATTAGATATCACGTATTTTAAGTCTGTTAAGAAAACACCTGATGTTAAATTAATTTTTTACATCAATTATTAAATTTGTGATGATGAAAAAAATTGAGACAATTGTTAAATGTTTTTACATATGTGAAATTATTTGTTCTTAAAAAAATTAAAACGTGCGCGGCTTTAAATTTTCTAAGTTAAAATGAGCAGGATTGAAACACTTAGAAAAAATAGGAGGGTTTTCAAATTTTAGGGAAAAATTATAACACTTGGACAAATTTCATGGGTGTCCACCTTAACTCACTTGAAATTGTTGTGGAATTGGAAAAACACTTGGACACCTTAGCTCACTTAAAATGAGCGGGATAGAAACACTTAGAAAAAATATGAGGGTTTTCAAAATTTAGGGAAAAATTATAATACTTGGACAACTTTCATGGGTGTCCACCTTAGCTCACTTGAAATTGTTGTGGAATTGGAAAAACAAATATGCGGACAAAACAGATGTTGTGCCCTATTTATTGGCAGGGCAAGGGGTATGTGTGTTATAGAAAAATTTACGTCATGAACACAGAAGAACGTTTTACCACATTAAAATTGAAATCAAAGACAGAGGAATAACATACGCGATTTGTTTTGTCTATGCCCCTCCTCAAGAGAGAGATAAGGTTAACTTCTGGCCATTATAGACATCTTACATTCAGACTCTGACAATACCGGTGATGTGCGTGTATTTTACCGCGTTTTGCACTTACTTTTATTTTGATTTCTGTCCATATTTTATACTTTTGGGTTAGGAAAGTATGGAATTTGTGTAGTTTGTGTTTATTTGCAAGATTTAGAGGTCTACACAAGCTTTGGTTTGATTTTGCAGAAATCGGAAACGTTTTGGAGCGATTTGAAGAAGAAGGAACTGAGCAGGACATTCACTCGATGTCTAGTGAAACCACTCGACATCTACTAGAGTGAAGCTGAAATTTGGCTAAGTGTTGGACGAAGCAAGCTACTGATGATCCACTCGATGTCTACTGGAGTTCACTCGACGTCTCGCGTCCACACAATCCACACTTAGAGCCATGGGAGAAGAGAAGCACTTGACACACACAAGACCACCCAAGATCGAGTGAAAGCACTCGTGACACATGAAGTCACTCAATGTCGAGTGACTCGACTCGATGTAGAGTGGAACCACAGAGTGTCGGGACGCGTTTTGACGAATCCTAATTGGAAAGAGATTGCTTAGCCGCGAAGAAAAGATCTTTTATCTCCTTATTAGACATCAATCCTTATGGGTTAAAATCCTATTTACCCTAGGGAACTTTCATTAGTTATATTTTATTTTAGAAGTTTTATCTTTAGATAGAAGATAGATTTTACTTTCCTTAGAGAGCAATTTGGGTTTACTATAAATAAAGCCCTTTGGGGCTAGGTTTTAATTATCTTTTCCACAAGCAATTGTGCACCATAGTTGTAACGGCCCGAGATTATGATTCTCAGGTTACGTTTCGAGGGATGAAATCCCTCGTTGAGATCTTGCGCCCCGAGTACAGGTTGAAGGTTTGAAATCAACAAATACGCTTGAAAGGTGGGATTTCGCACCAAAAAACCGAGAGGGCTCGTTGGAATCCTCTGGGTAAGTCCCCTGTACCTTCCCTATGGCCTAAGTTGTAAAATCCGCTTATCATACAAACCAGTAAAGTTTCCAAAATCATACATAAGGTTGTCATGGCGGAGCCGGGTCAAAACATGATCCAAATATTTAAATCCAAATCGTTATTAATTTTGTGAAGTCAGAGTCTCAACTCTTTCTTTCCGCAATTTTAAACCCCGTGGTCATGGTGCCAAATCAGCATCAATAGTAGTAATATAGCCGATACCTAAAAAACTTGATAGTGGGCGGGATCAAATGATGCCCACTTGGCTCTTTCCCCACCCTAAGTACACACATACGCTAAGCCTAATAACATGCTTCTAGACGCAAGACGGGAATATTAACACACTATTAGTTCACAGGTGCAAAATAATAATTAAGGCCTTAGCAAAGAATGTCAAGTGGCATATCATTCTCCTACCTCCACCCCCTTCCCGTTAGGGCGGAGACTGGCCAGCTCGCAAATGCATTCCATCCCATTAATAGAGTCAAGCTCGTATTAGTGCCCAACCCCATATAGCATGCTTTTTTAATCATCATGAATGTGGTCTTATAAAGAGAAAATAAGAGTAATGCGGATAATGAATAAAGTGTGGTAATAAAGGTGTTGCCATGACTCGAACGACTCAGGACGAGACTCGATGAGACTAGGCCGTCCAATGACCCTATCAAAGACTCTAAATACTTGATAGATAATGGATGTTCTATTTACATACGTACACAGAAATAGAATGATACAAAAATAGAATGCTAAATGGTCAATACAACCTAGCATGATACTACAAGGCATGTTGATCATGAATGCAAGCACCTAGTATATCATGCACATAAAGCAGGGAATTCTCTCTTTCGATCTGAGTAAGCTCCGAAGAGACTTACCTGGCTATACAGAACAACATAATAGAAGATCCATCATACATCAATTATAATAACAAAGCATCATCTAGATACATATCAAAACACATATATATAAGTCTACGTCTAGTCATTCAAGCACTCAAGCATACATCATTCAATGATAATAACAACCATATCGCAATCGTTGTTCCATCAAGCTCAACCATTTACCACATTGCCACATTCCGTAAGACCACATCATTCTCATCGTTCCATTCAGCCACATTCATATATTCACAATAATAAATCCACCATAATAAATCCGCATAGCCATTTATCTCAAAGGTTCATCATTTTCATCATAGTTCATAAGGCATATGTCAAACGATACATAACCCTAACATCTTATCATGTCGTTAGTCATTCATACATGTCATTAGTCCACACAAAATCATGTTATTAGTCAATCAATCATATCAACATGCTAGTGAGTCATCGAACACATTAGATTCCCAAGTTAGTTCCAAAACCATTTCAAAATCCGAATCAACCAGTTAGAAATTCCAACCTTGGAGAATGTTCGTCAAATTCATTTTTCGATTTAAATATGATAATACCCTGTTAAATCTCAATAATAATATTTTATATTTTAGGATAAAACTGACAAAGTTTGGGGTAGTGCCAAAATCCTCCTTTAAATTTATTAGATCAATTCCCATTTATCAAATCGATTCCCAACCTTTTCTAAAGGAAGACGATGGTGGAAGAAGCGCTCGCAGTAGCAGCAGGGGCGTCCTCAAGGAGGACGTAATCGACCTCCAATTGTTCGAAGAAGATGAGCATCTTCTACGACCATCTCTTGTAGTTGGTTCCGTCCAGCGGCTTCAATTTTGAGAGATCCAACTGTGGTTTGAAGAACTGAAACGCCATCACATAAACAAAGAAATTTTGCTTCCAAATTATTGGTGCGATTGCGAATGTAGGCCTCAATTTCCGTGAAAAACCGCTTGAAAAGGATCTGTAAAAACCCGTGTTTGAAAGTGTTTGAAGGATGTGGCGTGGTAAAAAGGGAACCACTGCCTTAGAAGCGAAATCGCCCCGACACCGTGGTGCAGGTTGGCTACAGGCGTCGCCCCCCAAGGATACACAACGGACTTCTCAGGCGTGCACTCGTCGTCAAAGCAATGGAACCACCGAGGAATCAAAACGGTTACAGAAGAAGAGAGGAGAGGAGAGAACGTGAGAGCGTGTGTTGAAAAATGAAAGGGCTCGACAGTTTTTAACACAAAGAAGGAGACGCTCCGCTAGCAGAAACCTCGGAAAAGATCTAAAATCGCTTTTCAAAAGATGGATAAGTGTTGAATTAGTCAAAACCCTAATTCAACCTTATCGGAGGCCATTTAATTGGTAAAAATTTAAACCCGACGTAAAAGGTGTCCCACACCGCGCACGTGGCACGAACCGGACCGGCGGCGGTGATGGTGCGCGTGTGTGGGACTCCTATCCCAACTCTTAGTATCCCTTTCAAAACTCCCTTTTAAAAACAACCCCTCAAATCCTTTTACAATCAACGTGGGACTTAAAGAAGTTCAAAAGACACATTGGAAAAAATCCCCACATGAACATTTCTCCAACACTTACCGAGGGATGGAGTTCGCCGGGCTTTGATTCGTCGAAAAAATGCCCGGGTAGCTTTGTCGGGCTGCATCGGAGTTGTAGCTCGAACGAGGGAGCCTAGGAAGTATGTATGGGTGTTAAAGGTAAGAATTTCTGAGTTTTAAATAGAGAAAGAGAGGGGAGATCCTCACCAGCGGTTCCAATCGAAAAAACTAAGCGAGGAGACTGCGGCCGGGCTCATCGGGTGCGTTGATGCTGCTCGGTGACGCCGAGGAAGACAATGGACGTCGCCTCTGTTGCTGGCTAAAGAAGAAGGAGAAAGTAGTTGTGGCTGCTCGTGGGTGCTCACAGAAAAAGAACAGAGGAAGATGGGAGAGGTACTCGGCTTCTCTGCGGCAAACAGATGGGAACAGGGCGCTTGGGTTGGTGTGCTCGACGATGAAGATGGGGAAGATGTTGGGGTTGCTAACGGAAAACAGGAGGTATGGTTGAGCTGGCGGTAGTTAGCAAAACTCGTAGGTGGTGGTGGTGGGACGTAGTGGTGGTGCCGGTCAAAATGGAGGAGGAAGTGGGCTTCCTTCTCTCGGTAAAGTAAGGGGAAAAGGAGAGGTAAGGTGTGTTTGGATTTTGGATTATGTGGGTGAAATGAGTCAAGGAGATCTGATTCTTGAAGAGATACGATGTTGTTTGTTTTCCAAATATGGGAGAATCAAGAAGGGAGGGAGGGAAGTAGAGATAAGATTTTACCCTAATAGGAGTAGATGAGTTGGAATAGGATAAGAATGGGTGAAAGATGACGGAATTGTAGTCCCGAGTTGGAAATTTGAATTTTCGATGATTGGTCTTTCAAATTCCGCTCTCTCGATCAATTAGATTTTTAAAACCCGAATAGTATATCGCCAACGGAAGGAATTTTTTAATGTTGAGATGAAAGACGGAATCGATCTTTAAAGTTGAAATTGGGTCGGAATTCGCTTTAAGAGTTTCGAGTTTGATATATTAAATTGAGAACGAGTTTTCCTTGAAATGTCCGAATTAAATCCGTTTTAAATCCATTTTTAATTTACTTTTTTCGAAAATTAGGATTTAAAAATCCGAGCCTTTGCATTATTCACCTCTAAAAACAATTCTCGTCCCCGAGACTAAAATCATTTTAAAGGAAGGGGATGAATTTTGAAATTGGTGAGTCCAAAGATCATGCCATTGATCCCGCAAGTACCTCATAAGTACCCCTATGAGATTCTCACAATATCATCGTCGTGATCATAATATTCCGATAGGTCGTAGTGAGAGTGTGATATAAGGCTTTACCACATCCTTACCCTGACTTCCATATTTATGATATTGAAGCGAGAGTGAATTTATTATGAATTTGGATAGTAATTAGGTTTGCTTACGAAAGTTGGTTAACCCTAATTATGAAAAAGGATAGTAACACTTAGGATTTATGTGATAGCCTCTATATTCCTATTTGTTAATGACGAAAGTTATTTGATGAAAAGCATGTATCTTTCATAAGTTGAGTATATTACTTGCATGGTTATTGTCGTGGTAATTCCCCTACCTTGGAAGTTTTTTATATATTGTTTACAACCCCGTGATATTTCTGATCATTGCTTCTTACTCATCCTTATATTCTTCAGACGTTGTTTTCTGACATTTTAGTTTTCTGCAATTCGACTCGACATCGACTGACTTCAGTCGACATCGAGTGAACTGACCGGATATCGAGTGCCCTACTCAACGTCGAGTGTGTTGTTTGTGTTCTGCAGGTTTAGCACTAGACATCGACTGCCACTGTTGACATCAACTGGATCTCAGTCGACATCGAGTGACTTCTGGTCGATACCGAGAGCTTTTTTCGAGACTATCTAGGCGAGCACTGACACGCTTCCTCGTGGATCGATCCTGACTCCTACCACTACAGCAGGAGGAAGTCTTGTAATTTTATTTACGTGGACTGGGATTCAGTTTGAGTTTATATTTCATATTTATTCATACTCGATTTCCTCCTGACAATTGGTCATTTTAATGGGAGACCTTAATGAGATTCAAAGTTCTCATGAGAAGGTTGGTGGTAATCCCCCACACCCTACCCGTTTTGATAGAGTGCTACTTAGGATCAATGTAGCTTGTTGGACATACCTTCCGTTGGAAACAAATTCACGTGGAGGAAAAAACAAGACAGATGTAAACAATATTTATGAAAAGTTGGATAGAAGATTACAGAATTTACAGGACCAAATACTGGAATGGTACCCAAATATTGCAACAAGAAACCATGCCTTCTCGACATCAGACCATTGTCCAATTCAGTAGAACTTCAAACAAATAATAAAAGGAAAGTTAGGCCATTTAAGTTTGAAACGATGTGGCTTACCAAGAAAGATTACAAGAATATAGTTTCCCAAGCATGGAGAACAAATTACGAAGGCTCCTAAATATTGTTAATGTAATAAAAAAAAAAACACAGCTTCTCAAAAGACAATGGAATAAGAAAACTTTCAGAAACATCTTTAGACAACTAAGAGAGATAGAAGAAAAATTACTAGAGTTGCAAAAGGATAACAACCAAGCACAACAAAATGATAACAACATACTACGACAACGATTGATAAAGAAAAAGGATTCTACTGCAATATCATAAATTGTACTAGAGCCAATGAGCTAAGACAAAACATCTGAAACTTTCTGATTCAAACACATGTAACTCCATAGAGTAGCACCAGGTAGACTAAATAGAACAATAATAAGGGAAATCAGAACAGAAGAAGGCACATAAATAACAGGCAAAGAAAACTTCATAAAGGAAATCAAAGACGACTTTGAAAAAAGATTTAAAAATGGAAAACCTCAACAACAGATTACTTCAAGAGTATCTGTAAAGACCTCAAATTTTAAAATAATATTTTATAACTAAATAAAACAAAATGGATTTAAATTGGAAAATTCGAATAATTGAAAATCCTCATCATCACCTTGAAAAAAAATCGTATTTAAAATCCTTAAAGAGGACTTCAACCAAATTTTGAATTTTTGAAGGGGCAATTCCGTCCTTCCACCTCGAGTTTTGAAATGAACTTTGGATGTCAACATCCTCATGGTTTTGAAACACTAATTTGATCGAGTCAAGATTTGATCGAGAGAGCGGGAGTCGGGAAACTAACTTTTGGGAACTAACATCGGAAATTCGAACTAGCACTTTCGGGACCACAATTCTCATCTCTTCCTCCCACTAACATCCAAAATTGAGCAGCCCTTGGTCCCCCCTTTTTCTTGGGCTGAATTTGAACATCAAGAGGAAGCTTCCTCCTCACTTTCCCATGGCTTGAAATGGCTAAACACCCACACCTCCCACCTTTCTTTTGCCTTGATTGTACACACCCTAAATGGAAAAAAGACAAGCCACCTCATGGCCCCCCTTTTGGCATCCGATTTCAGCCTCCACCCAGCCCTCTTTTCCTCCATAAAATTAGATTTGTTGACCCTCACAACTCACCACAAAATCAAACCCCAAACCCTAGCAACAGGCTGTAGAAACCTTATCTTCATGCTCTCTCTTTTCTCCCTTCTTTCTCCCCTTGCCGTGAGGCACCACAGCCCCAAAGATCATCCTTTCTTCACCTAAGCACCACCACAACGCCGCTACAACAACCCCAAGCCACCCCCGCCTTCATCCTCCCCTTCCTTCATTGTTGGCGAGAGCTCCAAGCATCATTCCTCTTTGTTGTGTTCAAGCAAAGCCAAGCTCAGCCTTGCTCCCCCTTCCTCAGTGACATCAGCAACTTCTCCATCCCTCTTGACATCCAGGAGCCTCCAAAACCACTAGAGAAGCTCGGGAGAGCCGCCAGCAGGTCACGACTCTTTCTCCCTCCCTATTTCGTTTCTAACTCGGTAAGGATTCGATGTTCCCCTTCTCTCACCTCTTAAATGAGTAAAGGCTTGCCTTTAACATCCCCACACTCTTCCTAGGAAACCTCGCACAAGTTCTAGCCCAAACGAAGCCCCGATGAAGCCTCCCAAAGCATTTCCTTCGAAGAAGACCTTTGGGTGAGCAAATCTTCACATCTCTCGATTTCTTCATGCCATTTGTGTGCTAACATGCGTGTTGAGGTTAGGAAAAGGTCGGGAAAAATAGGAGATTCAACCACTAACAATGGCAACCACAACGAGCTCAACACTAGAGCCTAGTTGCAAGTTTCGTCGTGGCGACAGAACAGGTTGAAGATAGCCGTTGAGATGCGGGTGCGACCCTGGCGCCACAGGCCATGCCCGAGCACATGAGCGTTTAGTCTCACAACGGCAATTACGAGCCTCACTTTGTATTTGGAACCCAGGTTTTGCCGCGACGAAGGCCTTCGTGGCCGCGAGGACCCTTATCTCGCGGGGTGCTCACTGGGTGGATTTCGCCACGGCAAAACTGTTTTTTGCCGCGGCGAAATGCTCTTAGCCGGTTTAGGTTAGATGTTTCCCCGATTTTGGGTTGGGGTTCTTGGTGTGTTTTCAAAGGTGTTTTAGAGTTTGAAATGCATGATTTATTTGATAAACTTGGGTTTTCTAAAAATCTTTGAGAGACGTTTTCAAGAGTCGGGGAGTCGTTCTTACTACGTGAAAAAGGGTTTTTGGAAACACTTGGAACATGACGGATTTCCTAAGTGAAATGAGTTACAAAATTGGCTAAAGACCTAAGATTTTCTTGGTTTTTGGACAAAGATGTTTAATAAGGTTGTTTTGGAAAACGAAATTAAGCTAACTTGGGAATCACTTGCTTGGACTAACTTGTCGGGTGATTATGATATGTTATGCTATGTTGTGAGATGTTATGATATGTTGTGATGTGTTGAGTAAGATAATATTGCGATGATACGTGCTATATGAAAGCAAACATGATTATTGATATTATCTTAAGCATGACATGGTATATGATGATGTATGTATATACGTGAGCTATATTATGAACATGTCATGATATGAGTTACATTAAAGCATGTCTTATGTGAGATCTTGACTTGATGAATATGGAAGCATGCAATGTTATATGGATTATGAGATGTTACTATATGTTTAACTTATATGATGATGAGTATGATTGGTATTTGAGAAGCTATATGAGATTATGATATGAGATGCTCGATGGTATATGATGGGTTATGGGATGAGTTGGAGATATGATGATGAGACCTTCGATTCGTGAACTTATATGGAATTATGTGTGCTTGTATGTTTGAATATAGAATTATATGTTCATTATGATTACTAGGGGATCTTAAACCGCCTCACTGTTACATTGTTGTTCTGCATCACCAGGTAAGTTTCCTACGGGAGCTTACTCAGTAACTGGACCTCATGCCTGATGTGTCATATAGTGCGTATGTGTTGCATAATCGCATGCCATGTAGTATCATGCTTTGGGCTTGCATATGTGAATGAGCATCTGTATTCTTTATACGTTTGGAACAGAACGACCGTTATATGTGAGTCATTAGAGTCTTTGCTAGGATCATAGGACGGACCAGCCCCATCGGGTGTTGTCCTCCTCGAGCCATTCTATACCATGAGATACGAGATGAGCTTGATCCATTATGTGAGCATGATTTACGAGAGCATGGCTTATGAGATGGGTATGATTTAAGAGATGAGCATGATTATTGACGAGCATGAGTTATTGATGCACATGATTTATATCGGATTGCATATGATATAGCATCGATCTGGCAAGTGTCTGCACTAACGGGAAGGGGTGCAAAGGTAGGAGAGGCATATGCTACTTGGAATTCTATGCGGATCCATTTATCGCTTTCTGCATTATATATAAAATGTCAGCATGCTAATTATGTGATTTAAATTCCAGTAATACATTAGAGCATCCTTTATTTTAGAAATAGGCGTATATATGTCCTCACCGAGGTCTTTAGGGCCCGCATAAGAGGCTCGGCCTGACTTCATGGTTAGTTTTAGGTATTTGATCCTTCCCTGTTGCATGCTTCCATGACGAGGGCTCTTACGGGATGTTTCGTTGATCCAAGAGACTGACTTGTCACCGGACATACAATGATATTCGTACTCATTTTCCTTGTATATTGGTTTTGTCCTGGCTCCGTCGTGGCAAGTTGTATCTCGGATTTCCTTTTCTTATGTATTTTGAACTTAAACCGTTTTGACTGGTTCAGGGTACCCAACGGCCCTATTGCGCATTTTGGGGTTCGAAATCTCCTCTTTCAAGTCGAACACTTTGGTTTTGAAACACCGACCCGTACCTAGATAGCAAGATCTGAACGAAAGTATCAAACCTTCAAAACATAACTCGAATATTATATTCGGGCCGTTACAGTACCTACTCCTAATAAATGCATAGATCACGACGGATGGCAACAAAAAATTCACAAAATTGGTCACCAATCAAGAGATAAAATTTACATTCTTTTCAATTGGTAAAAATAAATCCCCAAGACATGACGGGATGAAAGCAGAATTATATAGAAAATATTTGGACATATTAGGACCATCAATCCTCAAGGCTTAAAGGACTTTTCAAAAGGAAGAATGTTACGACAAATAAATCAGACTTATATGACAGTAATCCCTAAATGTGATAATCCATCTACAACGAACAACTATATACCAATCAACCTCTGCTCCACTCTATATAAGGCTATAGAAAAAATACTTGCGGAAATAATGAAAACAATAATTATGAAAATCATTCACGCACTACAAGAAGCGTTTTTTGCAGATAGAGCAATTCAAGATAATGTTCTTATAGCTCACGAAATCTTCCATCCCTTCAGAAAAAGAATATACAGATAATGATGGACAACAATAAAACTAGACATGGAAAAAGCCTATGACAGAGTGGGCTGAAATTTTTTGGTTTTTGTAGAAAATTCATGGGCTTGATAAAGGAATACATCCAAGCAGTCTCTTTGTCCGTGCTAGGCAATGATGAACCCACTGAAATCTTTCGACCACAAAGAGGTCTAAGGCAAGGTGACCTGATATCCCTCTACCTTTTGACTATAGGAGCGAAATCTTAGCAAAAAATTTACAGCAATAGTGCAATGAAACAATGCAATAAACTCAATAGGCTTTAAGATCACCCCAAATGGCTCATGAATCTCTTTTATGTCTGTCGCATATGACATTATGATTTTTTTTATCAAAGCATCTCAGGAATCGCGTGCAAAGGTAAAAAAAAAAACAATTAACAAATACTGTCAGATTTGATAAAAAAATATGCATATCATGAACCAAGTAACGAAATGAGTCTCCACCAACCAAAAAACAAATGATCCAAATTACTATACATATCATGAACCAAGTGCCTATGGACAAATACCGAGGTTGCCCTATTATGAATGAAAAACTCAACAAAGATACCTTTGAAAATGTAATAGGAAAAACGAAAATGCAAGTGAAAAAACGGAAAGTGAATACACTATCCCAACAGGGAAGGACAATACTTATAAAAGCAAACCTATTAGCCAAACCAAACCGTGTCATGCAAAACTTTATGTTTCCGACAAATGTACACAATGAAATAAATAGACTAAAAAGATGTTTCTTCTGGAATAAGGATCACAAACCATTATTAGGGTGGGACAGAATATGTAGATAAAAAAAAGTAATAAGGGAACCGAGATTCTACAAAACAAAGGATATAAACAAAACTCTGCAAATGAAACTATTATGGAAAATTTTAACAGAACCTCACAACCAATGGGTTAGGATAGTAAGAGAAAAATACTTGAAAGGTGACAAAAAGTGGGATTACAAGAAGAAGAAAAACATGTCGTGGCAATGAGCAAAATTTATAGCATTGAAGGATGAGTTCTGTTCGGGACTCATCTAGCAAATAGGAAACAAAAACACGATAATGTTTTGGAAGGACAAATGGTTGGACGACGACAGAAACCTTGAGGATCACCGATTATTTACTCAAATAAATGACTAAGAAAAAATAGACAACTACATACAACCAAGAAAGACATGGAACGTTGAAAAATTACGAGAAATCCTGCTTATAGATATTATAAAAACAATTATAAATGTATCCCTTCCATCGCATGATATAGAGGATATACTCTACTAGAAACCAAACTCAAATGGATGTTTTCCTACATCTAGTGTGTTGGAATTCATCACAAACACCAACGGTAAAGAAACAGATTTGTTCAATTGGATATGGATAGTTAACAGTCCCTAACAGTTGAAAAACTTCCTATGGAAAATGGTGTTGGATGGACTACCGACCGAAAGAAAACTTAGGAACAAAGGAATACATACTCCCATGGTGTAACACCCCCTTTTATAATCTAAAAGGGATGTTGCAACTCCGGTAATTATTCAGACTTTATTGTCCTCATAATTACCTTAGACTTATAGAGACATGCAACAATGTTCCCATAAACAAGGCGATAAATAATATATTATAGGAGAAGATTTGAAGTATACAGTTTTTATCATTAAACATGGTGCAAGATAAAGTGAAATTTCATACATAAAGTATAGAAATTTGAAAGACTTTATTATATAACAAGACATTTAAAATCTTTACTTGCATAATGTAAACTCTTTAAGGCCTCCTTACCTAACCTGCAAAATTTTGACTAATGTACATCGTATGCAGACGAAGGACACCAGCCAACAATTTCACAACATGGTCGGTTAGTTCGGTGAAGAACTAGCAAATAACGGAACAGAATAATGATAACAACTTAAAACCCAGTGTGCGTAGTATGATATGAGTTTAAGGAGATATATAATTTACAAAGTACTCCCTCCGTTAATTAAAACTTGACGTTTTACTATTCATGCACGCTTTTTTAGGTGTTAAAAACTATATGAAAAATTAACTATTTTAATAAAAAAAATTAATAATTTCATACTGATTAGTATTAAGTATGAATTTATAAAAACAAATATAACAAATATTTTATATTTTATATAGTTTTTAACATTCTAAAAAAGCGTGTATGAATAGTAAACGACAAGTTTTAATTAACAGAGGGAGTAGTAAATTATATAGAATATTTACAATGCACGACTTTCTATTAATTTACACATTGATTCCACAATATTTTGCTTGACACACATGACTCAGATAATTCATAAGGATTGGGTAAGAAAAGAAAGATTTAGTGAACACATACCATACTTTGAGTAATATCACACAATGATAACTTAAGGATGTTGCTACATGCACCGGAGACAAATGCTATAGGCGCTCCAACAGACGGATCTAGGATCCGTGCGTTGTAAAAAAATAAAAAATAAAAAATACATAGGACGGATCATAGATCCGTCCTATATAAACAAACAATTTTTTTTTTCTTTTTTATTTCAAAAAAGCTGCTCTGCAACTTTTGCTTTTCTCTTCTTTTTTTTTAATAAATTTTTTTTTATAACAAACGGATCCTAGATCCGTCCGTATATTTAAAAAAAATTACAACAGACGTATCTATAATCTGTCCGGCCTATGGAGTGCATATAAAACCTACACTGGGTGCATATAGGCACCCCGTTACTTAACTCCCACTACAAGGCAACAATGCTTATTTTATGAAATATATTTATTTATCGCTCAATCATTTTTTTTTATTAAACCACGTTGTACTTGACATAACAATAGCAACGTTATACCGGCACATGTCTATTTACCACCCATCTAGGTAAAATGTATCATTTTGATAATATTCAAAATGAACTTTTCATGAAAAGCTTATAGAGCAAGACGTAACGAGTCTTGACCTGTTATGATCACGTACATTCACACACACGCACATAACACTCCTTTTGTTACTAGATTAGTAACACACATATGTGTCACATTATAAGGATTCATTAGCTGAACCCATGTACTTTCCCACTATATAAATTTATCTCATTAACCACCAAGACACTAATTTATATGTATGTTCAACTTACATAACAAATAAGGATTAGGTCTAAAAACCAATCAAAGATCACACTTAGAAAATATATTACTGGCTTGAATAGAGAAGGAATGAATAGAGATTGCAAGAATAAATAGACTTTGCAATTTATTTTCAACAAATAGATATACTTGATAATTAACAATTGTCACTGATTAAAAGAAAGACATTGAGTCTTTTAAGAGAAGCAAATAAGACAAAGTCACTTGCCTTGGTTATAAACCCGAAGTGTGCGGATAATAAAGATTATGATTAACCAAGAGATTTAACTCCTTCTGAAGACGTAGGATCTTGATTGACGTCACCAACTATATATCCAGACGCATCCAGTCACGTTGTACATAAAAGACAAATAATAATTTAATTAGATTATGTCTAATAACTTTACCCTGAACTTCGGTAGAGTCCCCCTTTAAAATAATCTTTAATTAATTTGATAAAACATATACCCTTCACTTCTTGGTAATCATTTGTCCAACACCATTTTTAAAATGCCCATGCAGTATTAGGACTTACAAACATAATTTAAGATTTCCTTTCCTAAGTTTAATTGGGCTTTATAACGACTTAGAAATGCCATATAATCCAAATAATTGGGCATTATCTCGACTTAAAAGAAATACCCGTTTTATCTAATGTTATATAGTCTTAAGAAATACCCAATTTTTTTAATAACAACGAGCATCGTAACAGTTTATAAAAGCTAATAAGAAACTACATTGAATTATATACGGGCATTATAACAATATAAAATATCCATAACTTTAAAATAATGAAAGATGTCTTACAATGTCGGTACCATATCGGAGGAATTGGATCCGGTGAAGTTGTAAATTAACTCCACCAATGGAGTTGGACAAATCTCAACCGTCAAAAAAATAACCGACGGTTAGATTTGACCCCCTCCTTCACCCCCCACCCTCACCCCCACCCATTTTCTTTTTTCCTTTTTCTTTTAATTTTTTTTTGTGAGTGTAAATCTCAACTCCACCCATGAATCTGGCTATCAAATTCATGGAATCCAAACCCCATATCAGATAGGTTGATTACGATTCAGAATAAGTGAAGCCAATGAGATGGCCGAGAGATTCATAGGTCATAATTAAAAGCATATTACCCAAGATGATGTTTGGAACATCCAACCTGAAATTTCCCAAACTGAAAACAACAATCTTTTAGCGCATCCCTCGGATACAGACATCAAGCAAACTCTTCTTAATATGGTAGATGATAAAACTCCGGGCCTTGATGGTTACCCCCTGAATTTTATAAACGTTACTGGAATATTATTGGGCCCTCTTGTTGTAAAGCAGTCAAAGCTTTCTTCCACTCAGGTCAACTTTTATCTAAAATTAATCAAACTTTTATTGCCCTCATACCAAAAACTGACAATCCTACAACAATCAATCACTACAGACTCATTAATCTCTCTAACACTATCTATAAAGTAATATAAAAAATTATCGCAAATCGTTTAAAACCACTCCTCCCCAAGCTCATAAACCCTTTTCAAGGAGCTTTTGTGGAAGGAAGATCTATTCAGGATAATACTCTTATAGCTCATGAAATCTTCCACTCCTTTCATAAACAAAAAGGCAAGCAAGGTTGGATGACTTTAAAATTGGATATGGAAAAAGCTTACGACAAAATTAATTGGAGCTACATTAAAGCGGTTCTTGAGAAATTTGGATTTCATCCGACTTGGATCAGCTGGGTTATGAAGTGTATCACGACTACCTCTTTCTCTGTTCTAGTCAATAACACCCCTGACCCCCTCTTTAAACCCAGTAGAGGCATTAAACAAGGAGACCTCCTTGCCCCTTATCTATTTGTTCTTGTTATGGAAGCCTTGCTAGAAGATGCTCTTTTAGGCATTAAGCTCAAAAAGAACGGTACTCCTATCTCTTTCTTAACTTTTGCTGACGACACTATCATTTTTTCTAAAGCGGCCCATACTAGCCTAAATACAATCCAGTATATCATAAATAACTTCTCAAATCTTTCTGGACTCACAATCAACTATAACAAGAGTTCTCTACAATGTTCTAGGAACGTTAACCCAAATCTGATTAAAGACTTATCTGCCCATATGGGTGTTCCAATTTCAAAGACTCTTGAAAAGTATCTTGGAATCCCTCTAGTTAATGGCCGTGTCAAAAACTGTGTTTTTAATGAAGCGGTGGACAGTTTACGAAAACAACTAGCCAAATGGAAAGCATCTAGCCTCTCTCAGGCTGGAAGAGTGGTCCTTATCCAATCCAATCTTAGCTCAAAAACAAATTATCTCATGCAAAAAATTTTACTTCCAAAGGGTATTCTTAATCAAATTGATCAAATTAACATAAACTTTTTCTGGAATAAATCTCAATTAGATAGATACATCCCTCTCATCAGTTGGGATCACATTTGTAAATGTAAATCTCAGGGAGGTCTGAGACTTAGAAAAGCAGAAGATCTCAATATTTGTCTACAGTTGAAACTCCTTTGGAAAGTATATAACAATGAGCTAGGATAGTATTTTGGTGAGAGTCATAAAAGAAAAATACCTTCAACATGAAAATATAAGGAGCTATAGCAATAGGGAAACCTCTTGGCAATTTGGTAGACCTCTCTCGCTTAGGCAGAGGTTTGAAGAAGGCCTTCTCTGACTGGTTGGAGATGGCATAAACATAAATATTTGGAATGACCCTTGGATTCCGGCACTCAACCTAAAGAACTATATGGGCTCCAACGACCCGTCAATGAAAGTTAAAGATCTTATCACTGATATAGACCATTGGAATGAAGATCTCCTGAAACACTTGTTTCCTCAAGAGGTAATTCAAAAGATTCGATCTATTGAAATTCCCTCCTCTCAGGTTCAGGACAAGTTGATTTGGAAGCCTGATCCAGCAGGGAATTTCACCACAAAATCAGCAAGGGACATTCTAGCACTACCTTCGCATGAACCAGATGCACACACTTGGATATGGAAGCTTAAACTACCCCCAGAATCAAAAACTTCATGTGGAAAATACAAATAGATGGACTCCCGACGGCTGCTCGGCTCAACAGGTATGTTAACAGGTTACCAAGTCAATGCTCTCTCTGCAATCAGTCAAACGAAGATGCGACTCATCTTTTTACAAGGTGCACTTTTGCTAGAGAAGTAATAGCCCAATATGAGCAACAAGCATGTATGTTTTTCCCTGAACTTAATAATCCAAGTCCGCTCCATGTAAATTTAGAAAATATTAAAAAAGCAAATAGCGGATTCGAAGATCTTGCCTGCATCTAGCAAGTTATTTGGGAAATTAGGAATGAGCAAATCTTCAGGCAGAAGAGTTCGAATGACGTAGCTCAAGTAGTCCAAAGAACCAGACAGACTCTCCTTGATTGGGACGAGGGGTATGGTAGCACTTTACCAACCAATAAACTAAGAAGCAGAAGGGCTACTACTAAGTGGAGTAGACCACCCAGAACTATCTACAAAATTAATGTAGATGGTTCTATCGCCCTTTCTGGCAAGTGCCAGATTGGAGGAATCATTCGAGATTCCGATGGCCAAATTATTGATGTATTTCATAAGGAAATAAGCGAAGGCTCAGTCTTCCAAACGACGGCTTCAGCAATCCTTTTTAGACTGCAACATGCAAAGGAGAAAGGTATTACGAAGATCATCCTTGAGAGTGATAACCAAGTTCCGGTTAAGTCTATTAAGCGACTGCAACAACCAAGATGGGATGTTATGCGACAAGTTGAAGACATTATCAAGCTTCTATCAGAATTCACGATGGCAGATATCCACCATGTCTATAGAGAGTCAAACATGTCAGCGGATTATATAGCTAGAAAAGAAATTATATGTAATTTGCAGTCTATTCCTTATCATAGTGATTTTTGTAACATCATCCTTCGGGATGATCTTAGAGTTAGGCTACTATCTTAGGTAGCAGCTCTTAAAGCTACTAATGTTTGCCTACTGTAAAAAAAAAATGTGAAGCCAATGAACCTTGGTGATTGGTGAGCCGCCTTTGGTATACATCTACCGTATGTATACGTGAATGATATAATGATAGTAAGGATGGAAGACTTGTTGTACTCCAAATCCAAACTCAATTCCCTATTTATCCAATAAGCCACTTCTACGTGTATACACACGTCTACGCCATCTTTCTCCTTCAATTCTATACATATCAAGATGCAACGTGTCACTTAAATGAATTTTGGCTCACTTTATATTATAATTGCAAATATTATCCCGTCTTAAATAAGTTTACATATTTTGTCATTCTTAAATATATATTCCAACAATCTTTCACTTTACAACTCTGGAATATTTTACCAATTTATTGTTAGACATGTCTTAAATATCCAATAAATTTTATAGCATCTTTACTTAACCCTTGATATGCTAACAGATCTTCACTGGATCTAACTTTATTCCAAACTTGATAAAACTTGGCAAAATTTTACCTTATAACTTCATTTCCGACGTTTTATTAATTTACACAATCCCTTACAAAGCGACGTCATTAAAGGGAAAATACAATCGGGGTATTTCACATGGATTGCGTTCTTTGTAACTCCATGGAGAAGGACGTAATTCACCTTTTGATAGAGTATCCAACAAAAGGTACTGGAAAGGACTTGTGGGTAGTACCCAAAGGTCCCCAGTTCGAACCCTGGATATGGCCGCTCTTTATTTACAAATTCAAGGAGTATCCAGCAACTTTAAGAATCATAGGAATAATGGATAAAACCATAGAGAGACTAATTAGAAATACTAATAAAAGCAATAAAAGTATTAAGAGTATTACTATTGAAGTATTCCAACAGCTAAACTCTGAACAAAAAGTCACCATCTCCTTTACTTGATGGAGTATTTGGACAAAGAGTAACAAGATCATATTCAAAAACCAAAGTATAAGAACAACACACGAATTGATGGCAATGATCAACCAACACATGAAAAACTGTTAAAAAAAAAACCAAAACCAAAACCAAACAGGAGGACTTAGATGATGAAGAAGTAAAGACAAGATTAAGCACACCAAATAGTAGTCCTCGCCAAAGAAATACAACTCAATTTTGATGGTGCTAAAACTTCTTCTCAGTTTGCTGATGCGTGTTAGTTTTTTTGATTAGAGGTGAAGAAGGGAGGATGATTGCTAATTATGATGCCAACAGATGCGGGAAGGTGTCGGCGTTGCAAACTGAGGCAGTTGGTCTACAACTCGGCATGGTGGAAGCATAGAAAAGGGGATTCGAAGACTTGCAATGGAAAGTAATTGTCTCGCGATTCTTAATGCGATCAAAGGAGTCTAGAAGACCGTGGAAGATCGAAGTGCTTATTATGGACGCTCTCCTTCTGCTTTGGTCCTTTGAGGTGGTCTCCATTTCTCACGTATTCAGGGAAGCAAACAAGGCGGTTGATCGTATGCTTTGAGCTTCGACTCTTCTGCTTGGAGTTCTGATTTAGAGCTTCATGCTCTTGTCCGAAAGGACGCCTTGAGTGGTAGGGCTGGGCAAAATTTGGATCGGACCGTAATCGGACCGGAATTTACGGTCTTTGGATCGGACCGGGACATTACGGTCTGGTCCACGGTCCAAGAATTTTGCATTTCCGGGTTCCGGTCCAAACCCGGGACCAGACCGGAATTTCCGGTCCGGACCGGAATTAGACCGGAATCCACGTTAATTAAAAAAAAAAAAGAGAGAGAGAGAGAGAGAGGGGAGCCCTACCCTAACGCGTACTCGCATTCCTGTTTCATTTCTTCATCAGTTCCCTTCTTTCTTCCCGACCTTCTCCCCCTAGCCGCCACTGTGCAGTGTTCACCACCTCGCTCAACGGCACCACCTCGCTCAACCCTCCCTCGCCAGAAGCCACACCCCCGTCAGCCATCGGCTCTGCCCACCAGCGCTCTCGGCTGAGTCGGCTCTCCCAGTAAGTCTTCTCCTCTCTCAATTCCTCTTTTAGATCTAGGTTTTTAGGTATATTTTGACAACTCAATGTCGATTTTGGTATAAATTTGGTGAAATCATAAGTATTCTAGCCTAATGTTGAAGAATATCATCCCGATTTTAAATCTAGGGTTAATAAATTTCAATTTGTAGTACTTTTTAAGGGTTTGAGAAATGTCAATGTTGTTTTTAGTCTAGGCTTTGTAGTTGAAAAAATTAAGAAACTACCTATAGTGAGGCTAGATTTAGTAGATTCAATTTGGTCAATACTACTTGCAAAGTTGCAATTTGTTAGTTAAGGGGTGTTCAATTCAATTTAACAAGAAACTTTGTTGCTTAAAAGTTAAAAGGCTAGGTACTTATTCAATTGGTTAGTTCTATCAAGTATCAAACTATCAATTATTAAATTTGGCTAATGTAAGTATGTAACTATGAATGAAATTAACGCACTTGTTTTTGTTTTTTTTTAAAACAGAATTATGAGCAATTCGATATCCATTCCATGGAAATTTCTTCAAAACAATCATGCAACGTAAGTGAGAGGGATTAATTTATAGGACTTTTCTTTAAAATACAAATTACAAAAATATTAACAGGTTGGTCTGTACAGATTTTGTTTGGGGCTGCTGTAAGCTTAAACTGTAAACAGCTGTTATGTTAAACTGGTGTTAAATTAGGGCTGCTGTAAGCTTAAACTGTAAACAGCTGTTGTAAATTAGGGCTGCTGTAAAATACAGCTTCTGTATGGTGTAAAAAAAGCTTCTGTACTGTGTAAATTAGGGCTGCTGTAAAATACAGCTTCTGTATTGTGTAAAAAACAGCTTCTGTATTGTGTAAATTAGGGCTGCTGTAAAATACAGCTTCTGTATTGCGTAAAAAACAGCTTCTGTATTGTGTAAATTAGGGCTGCTGTAAAATACAGCTTCTGTATAGTGTAAAAAATAGCTTATGTATTGTGTAAATTAGGGCTGCTGTAAACTACAGCTTCTGTATTGTGTAAAAAACAGCTTATGTACTGTGTAAATTAGGGCTGTTGTAAAACACAGCTTTTGTATTGTGTAAAAAACAGCTTCTGTACTGTGTAAATTAGGGATGCTGTAAAATACAGCTTCTGTATTGTGTAAAAAAACAGGAATTTGGGTTGTTGTCAATGCTGTCTTGTTCATGTTGTTCGTAAAAAAAAAAAGAGACTGCGTTACAACCGGTCTTTACGGTCCGCGGACCGGAAAGACCGGGACCATATTTCTCGGTCCCGGTCCGATCCGCGGTCCAAGTTTCTGAAAATTCCGGTCCATCGGATCGGATCGGGACCGGAATGCCCGGTCCGGTCCGGTTCAGACCGGATGCCCAGCCCTATTGGGTGGTGGTGACTAGACCTGTCAAAAAACGACCCGATTTGGTTGACCTGACTCGAACGCCCGAAAAATTCAGGGTCAAAACCCGGAAATTTTTTCCAGCCCGAACTCGAAAATCCGATAATTTTTCGGGTCATATGAGTCTAGACCCAGTGACTCGATCGATTTATAATTATATATGATTAATTTTTTATGAAGTTTCCAATTTATTACATTTTATAATTACAATCAATTGATTTTCAATTTCAAATCAAAATTTATATTCATTTGTATTGTGTAATACTCCCTCTGATCGACAGTATTTGATTTTTTATTTTTCATCATATTTTTTAAGAAGATAAAAACTCTAAAAATATTAAAATATTAAAAACAATTTTATGCTTATTACTAATTGCATGAAATTATTTTTAAGAAAATTAATATTTTATATATTTTTAAATTTTATTAAAAATACGAGAAATAATAAAAATAAATATTTTAGATCAGATATAGTATATAATTATAAACACTAGAACTTATGAACCACATATTTAATATTAGCATTTTAAAATTATCACAAAATAATCAAATTATGATATTTTTTTTTAAATTTAAAAAAGAAAAAAAATAACAAATCCGAAATCAACCCGATTTGGACAGAACCCGGGTCAAAACCGAGTTCAAGTCAATCAGGAATCCGTTTTACTCGAAATCCGAAATGATCCGATCCGAACCCGATTCCAGTGACCGACAGGTCCAGTGGTGACACAAAAAAGCTGAATCCCGAGTGGTGGTGACCTCGCTCTTACTCTCCGGCGACCTTCAGATCTCAATCACCTCCACCTTCCTCCATCTCCGGCGACCTTCCACCGCTCTGGCGACCTTCCTCCACCTCCTCCTCTCCTCTCTGCTCCAGGCTCCTCCCCCGCTCACCGCCTCCATCTTCTTGACGTCTTCTTCAACCCTATCCCGACCCCGACCTCGCTCGTCCTCTCTCCAGATCTCAAAACCAAGCCTCCCCCTTCCCCGCCACCTAAATCCCTCTCTCTCCCTCCAGATCCGAGAGGGTTTCTCCTTCGATCTGAGGTTGTTCATCTCCTCACCGTCTCCTCACCGCTGATTGTTGATTCGCTAACCCATGACACCCTCGCACCACCACTTTACCTCCTCGCCACCGCCGGGCTTCCATCTTTCTCTATCCTCTTTCTCCAACACAAGATCTCCTCTTTCTTACCCTTCAAACCCTCACCGGCGACCGTTGAGCCTACGGATCCACCTTCTCCGGCTTTCGCAGAGCTCTGGCAAGTTCTCCGTGCTCGAGAGTCTAGTTGGACGCGATTTTCTCCCCTGAGGTCTGAGAGGAGTTTCGGTGTCGATTGTTTAGGGATATGGTCATTGTGTTCGCAGGGAGTGTGACGAGGAGGCCACTAGTGTTGCAATTGCACAAAACTGTGCGAGGAACGCCTGAGTTTGCTGAGTTTCATCACTTGCCAAAGCGCTGATTTACTGATTTTGGTGAGTTATGTGCACACACAAGTGGACTTTGAGCTACTTTCAACTTTCTGTTACATCATTTGTGGATCTTTTAAAATGTCCTCTACTGTTTAAGCATTAAGCAAATGCCTTACTTTTGATACTTGTCTTCTGCTGAAGCTTTGGTTTGTAAGGAGATCCAAGATGAAACTGATCGACTAACTGGGAAGACAAAACAGATCTCTCCAATTCCAACACGCCTCAGTATTATTTCCCCTAATGGTAAATTCCTTTATGATTCATCCCTTTGTTTAAGAAATTGGTAAACAAGTATTTGTTTAAGCAATTAGTTAACAGGTATTTGGGGATCGGTTTCCTGTATAGTTCTCAACTTCAACTTGCCATTAGTTTTGTATCAATCATAGTGGGAGAGGCCTACACCTAAAGCGTGTTTGCTGTGTCAAGTGTAAGCACTCACGAGTCAGTTATATTGCCAAAGTGATAGGTGTAGTGGTGTAGAATGCTTCCATTGATAGAGATAGCAAACCACTAGTTGAAATGCTAACCTACCACACCACACGTGAACTGAAACATTAAACATTACCCCAAACGCTACTCTAAATGCTTAGCCAAACATACTTGTATTTTATTTTAGGGCTACTAGATGTTTCTTCCTATGTTCATTTACTTTCTACACTGGGAAAGAACATATGGAGCTCAAGTATTGTTTTTGATGCATGAATAGTGAGTGTTTGTCATAACTTTCTGCTGATTGTTTCTTGATCTTAATAGTTGTCAATCTAACCCTCTGTTTGGCAACTAGGGTTTTTAGGGGAAGGAAGGGGTTTTTGGGTTGAGAAAGGTTGTTTGTTGTTGGTGAGTGATATATTTTATCCTTGGAATCTGATTCTTTTAAAAGAAGAATTCATCACTTTTGTGGCTTGAGTTTCTGTTATGCAGAGGGACAGCTAGAGAGTATTTTTGCAGATATTGAAAATATGGTTCGATTATATGTTGATAAGGTAATTTGAGTATCAATTCCGCTCTATTCTTGTCATCTTTTTTCACACGAAACAAATCAATTCTGATGGAGTATCTTTTAGCCCAATTGCTTTATATAGGCTATATCTCCTGGCAATCAAGATATTGCGACATCTGACGCTATAAAACTTGCCCGAGATGGGGACCCTGCAGATGTTATGTTTTATTGTATGCTTAGTTATGAACCTGACATTCATTAAATTTGTTGTCCCCTCTGATTATGATTCACGCTTATATATTATGCAGGTGATCGTACATTTGGGGTTCTGACAAAGTTAGATCTAATGGATGAAGGAACAAACGCATTGGATGTATGTTCTCTTCATTCATTGCCTCCTTTTACGAATGTGTTTCTGATCTGTTTGTTTACCATGAGTTGTTCATTTATGAATGGTCTCTATCTGTCAAAGTGGTCTCTATTGTTCCAATGTTGAACATTGTATTCAATTCAGAATTATTGTTTTAGTAGTGAAATTTCTGGAAGTGTTGGCTTTGTTTGTTACCAGAGTCAAACAAGTTTCAATTATAATGGTTTTAGCTAGTTTCACTATAGGAACCTATGCTTCTGACTTCTGTATGTATCATGGATTTAGGGACTAGTTAATCTTGGCATTGCTACCATTTCTTGCTAAACACCCAAGATTCACATGTATGATTTTGCACCTTTTACTTCAAGAAGAATCACTGGCATACTAGATGATCATAGAAGAATCATTTGTTTATCCATTATAACTTGGAACTCGATCATAGGTTTCTTCTTGTATTGAGGTCGAGACTTGGAAATCTATTGAATATTGATTCCTTCTTACCTGATGAGTCTTGCAATGCAGGGTCCTGTGGATAGGGTGGTTGTTACCGTTTTCTTAAAGCAAACAGAGTCAATTTTAGATATCTAGAAACCGGGTCTAGGATGTCCCTTATCGCATCTTTACTGATGAAATTAAATTAAAAGTTAATGCTGGTTTTCTACTAATACTAGAAATGTCACCATTTACACTCTTGCGGTACTATACTTAATTAAGCCTCTACATTAGAAAAGAGGCTCCTATATTCCTTTTTTTCCCCCTAAAAGTAAATAAATAATGTTATAGGGTTTATCCATTTTATTTTCGGGTTTCGAGTGTGGCTCTTTGGGTACTTTTATACCGTGCCATTGAGATGAACATAGTCCCCGTATCAGTTTTTGGAGTATTTTAACTAAAGTTGGTTATTTTTGTCACAAAGTTGAATTCAGTTTTTTGTCTTCCTTTTTTCATCTCGATTCACTCGGGGTAAGGGTGCATATCTCTCAAATTCTCGACCCCCTGTACCTTGCTTTATGTGGGATCACATTGGGTTGATCATTAAGTAATTCAGGGTTTAGTAACTTTAGGTTACAAATTAAGCATATAGAAAAATCGTACAGTATATAGTTTTATGTTGATACTTGTACTATATTTTTAGCTGTCTGTCATATTCTGTCTAAATTCTCTTTCATAATTTCTAATTGATTAACAGGAAACTGTCATTAACAAGTATCTTAAGCCACTATACAAGGAGGCTGAAGCCGTTATCAACATGCAATTTGAAAAAGAAAAGGCAAAGGCAGAGATGATGGGGGCCATTTATAAATAGGCTCTGCATGAGAGCTGAAGCAGAGGCGGCTGCACATGTGAACAAAGCAAAGATGATCCAACAACCTGCAGGCTCAAAATTCTCTTCTAGCCTTCAAAAAGATGAAACTTCAGGGTTCTCATTCTGATTCTGTACACTCGATGGCTAAAAAGTATGAATGCACGAGGCAGACATTCCGAAAAAGACTAGCATTAGGTGAGTCAAACAAGGTAAAACCATCTTTGGATATTTCAAAAATGAAACCCACATTACCTTTGTGCCCCTTGACGTTTTATCACCAACTTCTATAAGTTTTCTCATTACTTATATGAGGTATATTTTACTTGCCCTTACTAACTCTAGTTTGTCAATCAAAAAGTGAGAAGGGTCTGATGTAGGCTGTAGTGTTCTCTAAAAAGTTAAAACCAGTAGAGAATTTGTACAAACTACAAATCAATACTTCTCTGCACATAAATGTTAGTGTCATTGAACTTCTATTGGATAAATTAAAGATGTAGGACTGATTTCATTATTTTCACATAAAAGAATACATGCCTATCACCTATGTACTTTCTTTTACTGAGTGAAAGTACCGAGTTGTGGATGATGCTACAGCTTTTCATGAAACATGACATAAATTGAAATGTGCATTCCTTGTTTCCCTAAAACCATTTACTTATCTTTATCGCACAGACTTAAGATTTTACTGTCTAACTAGACATACTTTTTCACCTGATCTCATACTGTAACGGATCACTGAAACATTGGGGACTGAGCTCATGGTTTGAACTTCATACATTCATCCTGACTGGAAACTATCTTGTGGCATCCTTTCATGGGAAAGGATGGGGTTGGTTTAGCATCATTTTTACAGTTCCGGGGTTTCCTCTCACAGTTTAACCAACTGAGAAATACAACCATATATACTCACTAGTAGCGATTCACGTCTTTGGGAACTCGAGCAAAGTGCAGATGAGTGTTTGTTTTGATAGTTTTTGACAGTTCTGGCTTTACTCTGGCAGTTTAACCAACTGAGTGATTTATTTTGATCTAGTGTTGATTTTAGTCTTGAATTTCATAGTAAAGATTTAGGGCTCGTTTCGTATATGCGTCACCCTTGGCAGATTTAACACTTGCAACTCCCATTTTCTCGTCAATAATACTACATAAATTTAGCTATCTGGCTAAAGCTACATCTGCTCATAAGGTGACCTAAACAATGTATGCTTGCTTAGTGGTGAGGTTACTGAGGTATCACAATCATCCTAAATCGAAAGAAGCAAAATTTGTCCCCCAACTGCAAAAAGCGTGTAATCAACTGTGATCAAGATGAAATTTTTCAGGGAGGTGGAGATTAAACTCATTGTGCATCCTCTTGAGTAACAAAGCAGAACATGAGCAAAAATCAAAAGGTTAACAATTGACGGGGAAAAGAAGGAATGAATTGTTGTAGAATTTGGGAGAGCGCAGTATTAGAAATGGAGGCAGTGGAGAGCGCGGGACAAGGAAGGCGACAGAACTGTAGGGTTAGGGCTATGAGAAATGGAGACAGATTCCGGTGATGGATGACGAAGCAGAGGTGACAACCGAGCACAACTCCACCGACGGGGTCCATAACCGGCGAGCAAACAAGTAGCCAATAACCAGCCACAAGTCCACAACTAAAATTGAAGAAAAATGAACAAAATTAATATAGTCTATCCCGTGAATAAAAAATAATAAACTCATATGGGTCACTTCTTCTACGAGAATCCCGGCAAACTAGGATGTGGTGATCTGAAAATTTCATTTGGGTTCAAAATATAATTAACAATAAATTTGGGTAAAATAATGTGAATAATGACTAAAAGAGTAACAGTATGAATGTAATTAATAATAAACTTTCGTAAAATATTGTGAATTTCTTTGTATATAATTAATATTATCTTTTTCATAAGAGTATAATTACCTAGATCATTGATACTAATTTTAATTAATTTTATTTATTAATTAATGATTGTAAAAGTACACAAGTTAATGTTTTCCTTATATAAAACGGTTTTTTGTAATCTATGTCCTAGGGACATAAGTTAAGAGATTTAACGTAGAAATATTTTTCTAATTTAAATCATCTTAACTATTTTTTTTTTATCTATAATAAAGAAATCGTCTATGCTAATTAAATGATGCATTTTCCTCCATTGTAGTATTACCAACCAATTAAATTTTTTCCCTGGATCCACTTAATTAATTTTAAGATAATATTTTTCTTAGTTTTCTATAAGATTTTACTCATCTTTTTTTTTTTTTGATATGGATACATTTTTCGAGAATAAAAGCCTTCATTTGGAAAATTTGTAACGAAGGGTTTCCAACGGTGACAAAACTGGCAGAAAGAGGAATGGGGGTACCAACCACGTGCCCTTTGTGCAAGTAAGGCTACGAGGACATATACCATCTTCTAATTGACTGTCAAGTGACAATAGAAATACTAAACACAGTATAGACAATCAAACAACAAGAACATTAACAACCTGCCAACCAAAGATCATGACACTTATGGACACCATAAATCAAACAAAAAAGGAAATCAGAATGAAAGACTTTGTGAAGCTGTCTATCACATGGTGGATCATTTGATATTTCAGAAACAGAAAGATGTTCGAGAAAATACTTATCAACATGGATACAGTTGTCAAGTATGCTGAGAACTAGATACATACATGGAGCAAAGTATCTAATACATATAATGATGATGAGGAAATGGAGAGACGTACCACATCCGATCCTAATAAGAAAAAAAATCAAGGAAAAACATTACATGAAAAAACCATTACTGGGTCGGTATAAGTTAAATTTCAACGAAGCTCTATCGATGGAAGGCAAAGGGTCATTTGGTTATGTGATTAGGGACTCACAAGGTAACATAGTCTACACGGGGGCGGGTGAGTAGCCCATATACACGATTATCGAACCACAAGGATATGTATTATGGCAAGGAATCAAACAAGCAAGACTGCTTAACATCCGCAAACTACAAATTGAAATTCACAACTTATTCGTCATCAACATATTCATTGCCCATGAGAAAGCGAGATGATTATATCCGATTCTCATATGACCCTTTTCGGATATCATTCTGTTTAGATTCGTCATATCTTCGGAAAGACCAATAGGGTGGTTGATCGATCGACCCGACTAGAGCATAATTAAGCCAGGTTTCCACCATTGAGTATTCCTCCATTTGTTTTCAAAGTCTAAAGGACATATTTGTTGCCGATATGGGGTTTCGATGGAAGATACTGCTGAGATTTTCTAGTGTTTTAGAACTTGATGTTCTCGTCTGCTAAGCCGCTCTTGCCTGCCAACCAAAACTTTTCTGGTTAAAAAGAAAACTTCTTTTAACTTTGTTTTAACTTGCATATGTATGTTATACACATATAAACCTACTTTATAAAATTGTATTGTATTTTAAAATTTTATGTTAGAAATAAAATAAAGTTTACTATATTATTTACTTTATAAGAAACTATTAAATATCATACAAGGCATGGATATCAAACTAGTAATAATACATATAATCCTTTCGTTCGGCAAAACATGTCGTTTACTATTCACGCACGCTTCTTTAGAATGATAAAAACTATATAAAATATTCGTTTTTTTATAAAGTTTTTTAACAAGTTTGTACTTATTAATAATAACTACAAAATTGTTAAAAAAATTATTTAAAAAATTAGATATTTTATATAGTTTTTATCTCCAAACTTGATTTACAAGGGAGGTCTATTCAATTTGCAGTCCGTCTATTGCGGTAGTTAACACATCACCGAACTTGATTTACAAGGGAGATCTGTTCAATTTGCGGGGGAGGGAAAGAAAGAGGGAAAAGCTCAAGGTCATAGTCCAGAGAGATATGTGATTTGTAGAACCGCAGGAGCACCGAGGCCTGAAATTGAGTTGACGGACATATTTGGTATGGTTTTTTTTCCATGATTTATTTGTAACGTTTTCTTCTTGACATAGAATTGGTGATAGGATTTGGTCTGATCATGAGTTAATGGTTATTAGTGTTGAAATTCAGGAAATTTAATAAATAAAAAATGGTTTTTTTTTTGCCTTTTGATATCTTACTAAGGTGAAAATGGAAGATTATTGTGTGGTTGGTGATGAAGGCTTATCTAAAGATTATCTAGAATGGTTTCAAGATTCTAGCTTGAAAATAGACTCTACCTATGTGGCTAGTGAGGATGAATGTAATGAAATAGAAGATAGTGAGAAAGATAGTTGTGAAAGTGGAGGATCTTCAAGTGACAGTGATGATGAATGGCTTGCTAATAGACAGAAATTGATGGAGACCACTTCGTTTGAGAATGTTGGGTCTTCTTACATAAATGCACACAATGAACAACATGCAAGTGATAGTGAAAACTCGGAGAGTCTTTATGCATTGTCGGCTGTAGAGGATGATGATGTTGATGAAATTGGTTCGGGGAAGGAGAAAGTGCATTTCAAAGTTTTATGTGATGATGCATTGAATAATTTTGTTTGGAGACCACTTCAAATATTTAAAGATCAAGTTATTATGTATGATGTCGTAGCAGGCTATAGCATTAGATGGTATAAAAGTGAAAAGAATAACAAGCTAGCAGCCAAGTGCAAGGAGGGTTTCACATGGAAGATTTGTGCTTCATGGGATGGTAAGAGAGGAACATTTGTTGTGAAGTCAATCACTCCTAACCACACTTGCAATAGAGAAGATTATGAGAATATTCAAGTGAAAGCACGTGGGTTAGCAAAAGAGTATTTGGTACAATACAAGAAAGATCCTGGTTGGTATACTAACGCATTAATAAGAACAGTGATGGAGAGATTCGGTGTGCAACTAAAGAGGTTTACGTGTTATAAGGTGAAAAAACATGCCCATATGATGATATATAGAACAACCAGTGAACATTACAATAAGTTAGGGTCACATTTGTTTGAGTTAAGAAAGGGAGGGATTCCTTAAATTGATGTAGGCCAGTGATTTGTTTGGATGGGTGCTTCTTAAAAACCTATTTGGGTGGTATGTTGTTATATGCAGTTGGGAGAGATGGAAATAACCAAATGTATCCAATAGCTTGGGCAGTTGTGGAAGTTGAAAATAATGACTCATGGAGTCGTTTTTTAGAGAATTTGAAAAAGGATTTGAGTGTATTTGGCGGCGAAAACTGTACCATCAGCTCTGACCAACAAAAGGTAATTTTTTTTCTTCATCTTCTATAGACACTACCTCTCTGATGAAATTAATAATATTATTCACTTATATAGATGTATATATTTCAGGATTTATGCAATGTTGTACAATATCATTTTCCAAAAGTGGAGAATAGGAATTGTGCACACCATATTTATGCAAATTGGCACAAGAAACGCAAAGGAGATCAACTGAAATTGCTATTCTGGAAGGCTGTTAGAGCATATACTCAAGCAGATTTGAATGCTGCATTGGATGAGATGAGAATCGTGAGCAATCATGCTAAAGAAGACTTTCTACACTAAAATCCAACACGCTTTTGTAGAGCTTATATGAGAACAATGAGTAAATGTGAGATGATTGTCAATAATTTGGCTGAAACATTTAATGGCTTTATACTGGAAGCAAGAGCAAAACCTCTCATTTACATGCTTGAAGACATAAGGTACGAGTCATACTCTTTTTTTCCCGTTACATAGTGATTAATTGAGAAATTTAAATGATACTATTCTCATTTCCCCATGATCCTCTTATAGGTTAAAATTGATGTAAAGATCGTTTGTCAAAAGTTGTCTAATGAGTAATACTTCTGATGATATTTGTCTAAGAATTAGAAGAAAGTTGGAATTAGAGAAGTTAGAAGCTCGGAACTGTGAGGTCAAACCTTCACCCACATTGAGTTTCAACTGATTCATCATTGTGACATGTTTAGTGTGAACGTTGAGCATAAGAGTTGTAGTTGTCGAAGGTGGGATCTTAGTATACGTTGCTGTCATGTTGTAGCTTGTTACAATTGGCTAAGAGTTCATTCAGAAAATCTTGTATTTGACTGGTTCAAGAAGGAAAAATATCTTCAAAGTTATAATCGCTCCATTAAGACAATGAAGGGGGAGAAGCATTGGGAAGAAGTAGAGTATGCATTAGACCCTCCATCAATCAAGGCTAGAGCAGGAAGGCCTAAAAAAATAGAAGCAAAGAGGCTCATTAGAGATTTGACAAGAAAGGCAAGTTGTTCAAGCATGGAATTGAAATGACTTGCCAAATTTATAAAGGAAAAAAAAATCATAATAAGAGAACATGTCCTCGGAAAGGTGACAGTCGTTACTAGAATCAACTCATACACAAGTATTGCTCTATGCCTTTATGGTTGATTTTTTTTTCTCACTTGAAATCAAAATTCAGTTATGACACTTCAAATTATACTTATCTAACTTATATAATGCATATTATATATAAAAAAAATTCAGCAATTTGGCTAAAACATGCTCTTTGTTTTCTTATTCAGTTTACTGTTATGAACCAATTTGCTTAAAACTTGTTAGTTCATATGCTGTCAAATTCACTTTGTTGTCTTGGTATAATTGCTCTCAAAATCACTTCTTTTTTTTCTTTTAAATTTCAATACCATTGAATAGTGAAAAGGGGGGAATTATCATTGAATAGTGAAAAGAGGAAAAGAGAGGAATGAATAATGACGTGTGAAGAGAGATGAATGAGAGACACATCACCACCTAGTGGCAAAGATGTGCAACTTTATCAGCCACTCTGTTGCCTAAACGAGGAACATGAAAGAAGATGATTTCTTTCAAAGTCGATACTAAAAGTTTAATATCTGACAAGATCAGTTCAATTTCCCAAGGGCATTTAGATGTTTTGTTTAGGTGGTTTTTTTTATTAGGTAATAATTCGGATGGAAATACCCTATCTGAAAGCATCCTGTCGGATGAGGCCTAGAAGACCTGTACCAAGGTATAAATCTGGCCCCTTGGTAGAGTAGCAAATGTGTGCAACCTTATCCGCTACCCAGTTACCAATATGGGGAATATGGGATATTCCAACATTATTTACTCAGTGGAGAAGGGCTTAGATATCGGACATAACCAGTTCTATTTCTCAGGGACATCTGACTTGTGTACATAGATGGTCCGTGATAATTTTTGAATCTCCTTCTATTATTAGATCGGGTATCTTTAATTCCCTACATTTTTCCACCCCAAGCGCTTCCCCCGTGAGGGGGGATCGTCCACTAATAGCATTACCACAAATGCTAATAGGATTACATTGGAATCGCCTTCAACTTGAATTTTATCAATACGGAGTTGTATAGCATGTTGGATTCCCAATTTCTGCGCAAGAGCTTATGCTTTCAGTGGGCTTTGTTTGCCTAGTTTTTGGTAGCAGATGTGTATCGGACGACCTTCCCAGTCCCGTATAACGGCTCCAGCCGTACTGTCGTTGTTTTCCATTGTGGATCCATCAAAACTTAGCTTGAGAGTTCCCATTGGGGGTTTTCGCCATGTAATCTTATCATGCTTATTTTTCTTCATCGGGTGATTGGACTTTTGTGTGTGTAAGGGTGAGTCCTCATCTAGACTACTCTCTAGTAGAGATGTTTTACTCCGATTCTCCATATGTGTTTTAATAATGCGTAATGCACTGTCTTTATTAGGGATGAGGACCTGTCTAAACACATGTTGGTTCCGAATGTACCAAGTTGACCACTAAGAAAAAACAAGCTCCACCTTGGCCGCACAAGTAAGGTTATTTCCAATGAAAAAAATAATAGATTTTATATCTCGTGATTTGTTTATCATACTAGATATTGTTGAGTTTATGTAAGTGGGAAGACGAAATAGAGAACGCACATAATGACATTCTAACAAAAGGTGAACATCATCTTCAGCCGCACCGTTACACAAACTACAGGTGGAAGGTATAGAAGCTCCACGTTGGGCAAGCCTAGAGGCAGTTGGGAGACCATCAGATCTCGATCACGTCCATGACCTCCCGCGCGGCGGCAAAAGAAAGACCACATAGCTTTAAGGAATACCACCACTAGAATAAAGCAAACATACACTCTAGAAAAAGTCAGGGCAAAAATCTTTGTGACAGGATAAGAACGAGTAGGAGATCAATCCAAGATAGAAAGAGAAAGGTTATCCCATAAAGTTTTTAAGGGAGATCATCCCAAAATTTGCAAGAGGGAGGTTATCCCATTCTTTAATGGAGGAAGGTTATCCCAAGATTTATATGGATAAAAAAATACATATAAAAATTTGTGTGTGTGTAACCCGTTTAGATAAGTGTTTTGATTTGTTTTGTTTTATTATTTTTTAGGACAAAGTTGGTAGAAGAAATTAGGAGTAAATGATTTAAAAAGAGTAGAATTCCCATAAAAAAAAACCCACCCTTGGATCAAAGGGATCCAAACTTGGGCCCCAAGGATCAAGAATTCGGGCCCAAGGACCAAGAACCCAAACCCAAGGAAAAGAGAAGGAGGTGGAGTTACGAAGGAGAGAAATCCGGATGTTTTGCCGGCCAGAGGCCAAGGCTGCCAGACGAGGGACGATAAGGGGCGAAGGGGGGAGGGAAGACGGGACAGAGTCGTCGGAGGTGAGGGAGTTTGTAGGAGTAGTTGACGGTCCGAGGTCAACGCCCACTCCGTCCAGCAAAAAACGACCGAACTCGAAGACTCCAAACCGGCCAGTGGCGACAGAGGAGAGAAGACGGGACTGAGGTCGGAGGACAGAGGTGAGGGAGTTTGGAGGAGAAGTCGACCGGACTGAGGCCAACGCTTAGAGGATGGCGGTGGATTGTGGTGGTGGTGGGGATGTGGGTCGCGACTTTGGAACATGAGGGAAGAGGATGAAATCGACGCTGGTGGAAAGGCCGCGACTGCGGAATCAGTTGTGGTGGCGACTGATTTCAATCAGCGACCGAGTCGGCCAATTAAAGCCCAAGATAGAGTTCGCTGGTGAGGTAGAAGAAGGCAACGACTTGTGGATTGTCTATCAAAATAAAAAATTGGGGGTTAGGATTTCGCGAACGAAACGCCTCCAAAGAAGGATCCTTGAAGGTGGAAATCGGCTAGGTAAGTTTGTGAAAGTGGCTTCAAGCATCAAGCTTCAAGCCAAGTTTTTCAGAATTGTGCAGTTGCAGATGGGATCACCCTTGATGATGGTGTATGGTGTTTTCCAAAAAGGGATTTCCATTGTTTGTAAATTGTTTATTTTGGGATTGAGATTAAAATCTCGGTTGGTCCCCAGTTTTCATTGTTGTATTGATTATTTTGGCGTTGAGATTAAAATCTCGATTGGTCCCTAGTTTTCATTGCTGTGTTGTTGAAGTGTGACTTCTTATAGTTTCTCTTTGATGATAGTTGTTTAGAGGGTAGGATAGTGGTGATGATCCCAGAAGGTGCCCAGATTTGGTGACGATTTTCGATGTTGATGATGAATGGTGTGGTTTGAGTTTTGTTTTTTGGTTTTAGAGAGAAGCTCTCTCTAAAGGTTTTCTTCAGTTAGTGAATTAGTAATATTAATAATAATAATAATAATAATAATAATAATAATAATAATAATAATAATAATAATAATAATAATAATAATAATAATAATATAAGGATAAATATAATACAATAATAAATAATTACAGGATTGAATTTATGAGCTGGATTGAAGGGTTTCCTAGTATTCTGATTGGAATAAAATTAGCCCTAAAAGAAGGAACGATTCCTAAGAATCATTCCGATTCTAAGGTTTTATCATAACAAACACTCATTTATTCCGATACTCCTATTTTATTATCTAGAATACATACAAAACGGGCCTCAAGGCATGTATACCAAACTAGTAATAATATATATATATATATATATATATTAAATAATAAAATAGTGATAATAATAATAATAATATAAGGATAAATATAATACAATACTACCTCCGTTCGGTAAAAACAAGTCACTTTACTATTCACGCACGCTTTTTTAGGAGATAAAAACTATATAAAATATCTATTTTTTTAACAATTTCGTAGTTATTATTATAAGTACAAACTTGTTTACAAAAATTTATAAAAAAAAATGAATATTTTATATAGTTTTTATCATTCTAAAGAAGCGTGCGTGAATAGTAAACGACATGTTTTGCCGAACGGAGGTAGTAATAAATAATTACAATAATGGATAATGATTGAATTTATGAATTGAATCGGAGGATTTCCTAGTATTTTGATTGGAATAAAATGAACCCTAAAAGTTAGAATGATTCCTAAAAATCATTCTAGGTTTTATCATAACAAACACTCATCTATTCCAATACTCCTATTTTATTCTCGAGAATACATGCAAAACCGGCCTAAATTTCTTCTAAAAAAACGTCCACTTATCTCAAAATAAAACTATTCAAGACAAACTTACTTCACATAATAAAACGGTTTGCTAAATGCACTTGTAAATTTTACAATTTGCACCAAATAGTCCAAAATTTGTGGTGCAAATAGCAAATTTTGTCATTGTAGATAATCACCCAAATTAAAGTATATCTAAAATCAAATTCACACATTAGAGGATATCATTATCCAATATCAACTTCAACGTTCACAGTTGTAAAAGCAATATCCAAAATCAAACAAGACTACAACGTTCACAGTTGTAAAAGTATTATCCACAAATCAAAACCTTTTGCTACAGTTGTATAGGTTGTATAGGGTGCAGTATAGGTTGTCAAACATCTACTCAGTAATATGCACATCTCTAGCGCCCAATAATCCATCCGAGTCAGTCAAAGCCCAAAGGGAGCAACCTCATCAGAGCAAAGCCTGCCACTTTAAAACAACACAACAAAGATATAGTACTATAGTAAAGATAATAGCTAACAATAGAAGATACAATAAAGATAGAACATATTGAAGATACAATAAAGATAGGAGCCAACAATAGAAGATATACAGTGGAAAAAACCCAAAGTTGGAAGGATGCAAAGTTATCAAATATTATATATAAAAAAATATATCAATTATGAGACATGAATAGATTACCTACCTGATAATTTCCTCAGCTTTTTCTTTAGTATCTTCTTCTGTGGTGTCATTTGCAGAAATCATTTGAAGCAATGAAACATCCACTTGCACTTGCTTGTGTGCACTCACAAAGCCACCCTCAGGTTATGTACAAAGGACAAGCAGAATAGAAACAACATGTTCTATGTTTTCAGCAACAGTGCCACTCCTAAGGATCGACAGAAGAACTTGGACTACCCCTACCTTAATCAACCCACTTCTAGTAGATGCCCTTCTGCTAACAATCATGTCTAAAAAGACCAACAACTCAGATGTCCATCCCTCCCTTATTCTCTCCACCATGGTAGAGAGCAACCCTCCACCATACGCCATTCTTTCCATCCACTTAGGTTTTTGAGGGCTATCCAAACAAAAGAAATTAAACTGAAGAAGTGCAGAGGTGATACCATCCAGAGCCAATGGGTCACCTTTACTTATGAGATCAATTAATGCCTCAACAACTCCATTATCCATTATTAAGAGCCTATTTTCACTGGTATCGGAAAGAGCAAAGAGAACTGAACTGACATTGCTCTTTGTAACAATACTCCCAAAAATCATACATTCTGCCAATAGAGGGATAATGTTGTTATTTGAGAAATCACGTTTAGGTTCACTCTCAGAAATTATATAGTTGACTGCTGTAGTTATGTGCTCATAGATTGCATGAGAAAGATTTTGAAGATTGCCTCTATAAGTCTCAGTTGGCACCATAAGTTTCACCAGGATGTCTTCAAGCCCCTTGTGAAGAATTAGAGGCAAAGTGTCTTTTCTAGAGGCCATAAATTGCAATTTCTTTGCAGCACCTATTTGGACAGCCAATTCAGGAGAATTCAAGCTACTCAAAAGAGAGTCAACACTTGTCCCATCTTCCTTAAATGGGACCTGGTTTCCTGTACACGGATTAATCTCAATCCCAAGTACCAGACGGCACCACTCCTTGATTAGTCTCTTAACAACACCATTTGGAACCAGGTTCACATGACTTAAATATTTTTTTATCAACTGGACAAGTCCGAGTCCCTTGTTCAAATAGTCCATCAACTGAAATGCTATCAACTTTCTACGTTTGTAGCAACAACGCCTCCCCTAATGATGGACAAAAGAACTGGGACTACACCTAGCTCAATGAACTTACTCCGTGTAAATATCCTTCTGCTAGCAATATGTCCAAATGGATCATCTCAGATATGCATCCATCATTTATTCTCTCCACCATGGTTGAGAGCAACCCTCCATCATAAGCCATTGTTTCCATCTAGTTAGCTAGAAATATCACTTTCTACATTTGTAGCAACAATACCTCCCCTAATGATGCACAAAAGAACCAGGACTACACCTAGCTCAATCAAATTACTCCGAGTAAATGTCTTTCTGCTAGCAATATGTCCAAATTGATTATCATCTAAGATACGCATCCACCCTTTATTCTCTCCAACATGGCTGAGAGCAACCCTCCATCATAAGCCCTTTTTTCCATCCAGTTAGGTAAAAACATCCCTTTCTACGTTTGTAGCAACAATGCATCCCCAAATGATGGACAAAAGAACCGGGACTACACCTATCTCAATCAACTTTCTCCGAGTAAATGTCCTTCTACTAGCAATATATCCAAATTGATCATCATTTCAGATATGCATCCATCCTTTATTCTCTCCTCCATGGCTAAGAGCAACCCTCCATCATAAGCCCTTGTTTCCATCCAGTTAGCTAGCATTATCACTATTCAAACAAAAGTAAGAAAACTAACCAAGTGCAAAGGTGATACCTTCCAGTTAGCATCTTCACCTTCTTAGGAAGACACGTTGACCGCTCACATAATTCGGGTACAATTCGGATCATAAAAAGAACCCAAAATTTGGTATCTGTATAATTTAAAGTTGTTGAAATATACAGAAAATGGTTCAACTTTTCAAAAAAATACAATTCAAATTGAAATGTGTTCTATTAACAAATTTGATTAACAATAGAACAACTGCATACCTCTCCCAAAAACAACATTGCATTCACCATCAGTTTCTTCGATAGAGTACATCGAAATTCTAGAAGCATAAGTGAAAATCTCTTAAAAAATTCTAGAATGTCAATAGCTTTATCTACTAAAATGACAATAATTTCAGCTCCTTTGTCAATCTCAAGAACAAGATTATTCAACTTCGACTTCACCTCTGGCAACTTTTTTCTTGTAATACCGCATCCCACATCGAATATAATAAGGATGTTCGGAGTGATTTATAACTGAATTAAGACTTACCCATGTCACAAGAGCTCTTCTTTATCAGACTCCAAATGAAACTAACAGTGCCACTCCTACGGATCGATAGAAGAACTGGGACTACCCCTACCTTAATCAACCCACTTCTAGTAGATGCCCTTCTGCTAATAATCATGTCTAAAAAGACCAACAACTCAGATGCCCATCCCTCCCTTATTCTCTCCACCATGGTAGAGAGCAACCCTCCACCATACGCCATTTTTTCCATCCACTTAGGTTCTTGAGGGCTATCTAAACAAAAGAAATTAAACTGAAGAAGTGCAGAGGTGATACCATCCAGAGCCAATGGGTCACCTTTACTTATGAGATCAATTAACGCCTCAACAGCTCCATTATCCATTATCAAGAGCCTATTTTCACTGGTATCGAAAAGAGCAAAGAGAACTGAAGTGGCATTGCTCTTTGTAACTATACTCCCCCAAATCATACATTCTGCCAATAGAGGGATAATGTTGTTCTTTGAGAAATCATGTTTAGGTTCACTCTCAGAAACTATATAGTTGACTGCTGCATTTATGTGCTCAGAGACTGCATGAGAAAGATTTTGAAGATTGCCTCTATAAGTCTCAGTTGGCACCATAAGTTTCACCAGGATGTCTTCAAGCCCCTTGTGAAGAAGTACATGTAGAGGCAAATTGTCTTTCCTAGAGGCCATAAATTGCAATTTCTTTGCAGCACCTATTTGGACAGTCAATTCAGGAGAATTCAAGCTATTCAAAAGAGAGTCAACACTTGTCCCATCTTACTCAAATGGGACCTGGTTTCCTGTACACAGATTAATCTCAATCCCAAGTACCCGACGACACCACTCCTTGATTAGTCTCTTAACAACACAAGTTGGAACCAGGTTCACATGACTTAAATATTTTTTTATCAACTGGACAAGTCCGAGTCCCTTGTTCAAATAGTCCATCAACTGAAATGCTATCAACTTTCTACGTTTGTAGCAACAACGCCTCCCCTAATGATGGACAAAAGAACCGGGACTACACCTAGCTCAATGAACTTACTCCGTGTAAATGTCCTTCTGCTAGCAATATGTCCAAATGGATCATCATCTCAGATATGCATCCATCATTTATTCTCTCCACCATGGTTGAGAGCAACCCTCCATCATAAGCCATTGTTTCCATTTAGTTAGATAGAAACATCACTTTCTACATTTGTAGCAACAATACCTCCCCTAATGATGCACAAAAGAACCAGGACTACACCTAGCTCAATCAAATTACTCCGAGTAAATGTCTTTCTGCTAGCAATATGTCCAAATTGATTATCATCTAAGATACGCATCCATCCTTTATTCTCTCCAACATGGCTGAGAGCAGCCCTCCATCATAAGCCCCCTTTTCCATCCAGTTAGGTAAAAACATCACTTTCTACGTTTGTAGCAACAATGCATCCCCAAATGATGGACCAAAGAACCGGGACTACACCTAGCTCAATCAACTTACCCCGAGTAAATGTCCTTCTACTAGCAATATATCCAAATTGATCATCATTTCAGATATGCATCCATCCTTTATTCTCTCCTCCATGGCTAAGAGCAACCCTCCATCATAAGCCCTTTTTTCCATCCAGTTAGGTAAAAATACCACTTTCTACGTTTGTAGCAACATTGTCTCCCCAAATGATGGACAAAAGAACCAGAACTACAGCTAGCTCAATCAACTTACTCCGAGTAAATGTCCTTCTACTAGCAATATGTCCAAATTGATCATCATCTCAGATATGCATCCATCCTTTATTCTCTCCTCCATTGATAAGAGCAACTCTCCATCATAAGCCCTTGTTTCCATCCAGTTAGCTAGCATTATCACTATCCAAACAAAAGTAAGAAAAATAACCAAGTGCAAATGTGATACCTTCCAGTTAGCATCTTCACTTTCTTAGGAAGACACGTAGACCGCCCACACAATTCGGGTACAATTCGGATCATAAAAAGAACCCAAATTTTGGTATCTGTATAATTTAAAGTTGTTGAAATATACAGAAAATGGTTCAACTTTTCAAAAAAATACAATTCAAATTGAAATGTGTTCTATTAACAAATTTGATTAACAATAGAACAACTACATACCTCTCCCAAAAACAACATTGCATTCACCATCAGTTTCTTCGATAGAATACATCGAAATTCTAGAAGCATAAGCGAAAATCTCTTAAAAAATTCTAGAATGTCAATAGCTTTATCTACTGAAATGACAATAATTTCAGCTCCTTTGTCAATCTCAAGAACAAGATTATTCAACTTCGACTTCACCTCTGCCAACTTTTTTCTTGTAATACTGCATCCCACATCGAATATAATAAGGATGTTCGGAGTGATTTATAAATGAATTAAGACTTACCCATGTCACAAGAGCTCTTCTTTATCAGACTCCAAATGAAACTAACAGTGTCACTCCTAAAGATCGATAGAAGAACTGGGACTACTCCTACCTTAATCAACCCACTTCTAGTAGATGCCCTTTTGCTAACAATCATGTCCAAAAAGACCAACAACTCAGATGCCCGTCCCTCCCTTATTCTCTCCACCATGGAAGAGAGCAACCCTCTATCATACGCCCTTCAAGGTCGAATCCAAGGAAATCTTCAACGTGAAAGTTGTAGATTTTCAAATCTTGTTTTCGACAAGTATAAGAACGTTCAAATATGATGAATAAAGTGCCTCCGTACAGCTCGTTTTACTGCAAACTCACTAGTCTGGATCAAAACACCCGCATTATTCTCTTCATGCTTTCGATGACAAGTGTCTCGTAGTTTATTCTTCATGGTTATGTCTTTTACTCGTCATCAAAGACAAACTAGAAGAATGAGAAAGAAACATTAATCGAGGCCTTGAAGAACCGATTCAAGAAGTAGCCTTGCTCCCATAAATCCTAGAAGATCTAACCAAGAAAAAAAATTGAATCTTCAAAATTCATTGGAGATTCTCCAAAAAGTCCAAGTTGTGAATTCGAGGTGTCTTCGAATAGTGCTCTTGGGGAATCAAAGACCAAATTAGTCAACAAAGGGGACGAGGATGAACCAGATCTTGGACAAGATGAGCATAACACAAACTCAACTCAAGTCAAGAAATTGACCCTAATCTACAAGTCATCAAGGGTCCAAAAGGTTTCCAAATGCGAATTGGGCAAGCCAAGGTAATTCTCAATCCTTTAGTTGAATTATATGAATTGGATGAATTGATTGAATTATTGCCTAAGTAGAGTAGGATTAAATGAGATAGTTATATGATGATATCGACTGAATTTTGTGGGAATTCACAATGTGTTTGAAGAAATATTAAAGAGAAGGTTGTTGGGGGTTGGAACCTATGTTGAGTTTATTTAAGGAATGTCTAGGCAATGATATTTGGTTATTTTCGACCCTAGTGGTAATCTTGATGCCTTAGAATGTGAGATTGGTGAATGTCAAATAATTGGCATGGTTTCATCTGGTCATGTGGGCTATAACTCATCCATTGGTGTTCTGTTCATCCACAAATGCATCAATATTCATCTAATTTTGATGTCATTTGATAGAGGGAAAGCCAACAATAATGATCTTAAGACATAACGAGTCTTTTGAAAGGTGAATCCTGATCCGTATGTAGTGTTGGAAAATGGTGATGGATACATAAAAGCCCAAGGAATCCTTGTTGGAAGCTCTAATACCACTTGATGTGCTCAGGAACTCTCCAAGCCAACTTAATCAACAACGAGGTTCCTCTATTATTTGAAGGGATAAACTTTTCTACTAGTAACTAGATTTGTATGGCATAATTCGTATGTCTCTCATCCTTGAACCTCTCACACTCAATCTCAATCATCTCAGAATCGCACTTCAAGGATCTCGACCTTTCGACACCTTCGTCTCTCACTAGAGTGTCTCCCTTGGCATCTCACCAAATGGCAAATGGTTTTTGTTTTTAGCATGTCACCAAAAACATGATCCTTAATCTGAAATCAAATGAGCCAAATGTGCTCAACTTTTAACTAAAAAAATTCAACTTAACTTAGAAAATGGCAAGTCTTACACAATATAGGATATAATTATTGCCTAATAAGTGTTTACAATCGATGTGAGATATTTTTTAATAGAAAAATAAAGTAAAAATCTATGAGTGTAGATCACATCAGGACAGACAAATTGGTGGTGTCCAAGTAAAAGTCTTGCTTGGCATTAGTTTTCGATCCGAGTGGAGTAGGGCTGGGCAAAAATTCACATGAAAACCAAACCAACATCTGCCACCCAGAACCAATTAATTGGTTACCAATTTAATTGGTTCGGTATATCGAACCAAGTTTCGGAAGTCTGTACGGTAACGGTAATTGAAACGGAAAAGTTGGTATTACCATTACCAATCGATTTGAAATTGGTTGGTACGATAATTACCAACCATTTCCTACCAATATATATTTTGTTTTTTATTTATGTTTTAATTGTTTTAAGTTTTAACGGTAAGTCCTTAACTTTTTATGTAAAACACTAAAACTTAATTAGGGAAATAAAGAAAAAAAAAGTCTATCCTTAGTTCAGATTGAGAAATCAGATCGAGGTTTTTCACCCTTCGGCTTCATCCCTTCAATGATGGTCACCCTCTGAGATCTGAGTTCATTTACTTAGACCATGTGCAACCATGAGTTTTACTTAGCTTATAGGTGTTAAAAGGTAAACCCATGGTTGCAAGCCAAACCTTAAGGGAAGAGGTTGGAAGGGGTTACCCCTTCCCACTAAGGTAACCTCTTCCCTTTTTTTTTTTATTTTTTATTTTTTTAAACACATAAGTAGGTCATTATATGTTATTTATATTTTTTTAAACATACAAGTGGGACAAGGTAACCTCATGGTTGCAAGGGTAACCTCTAAAGAAGAGGTAGAAAAAGTAGAAAATAATTTAGAGAAAAAAATATATTAGGTGGCAAATTATAATAAGGGGATAAAAATTGAAAAGGGAAAGAGGTAACCCATGGTTGCACATGCTCTTATGTTATGCTAGAGCCCAAAAAGTGTATATTGTTTTACTGTTTTTTATATTGAGCATTACCTATTAACTTGATTTCTTTTTGTATCTGTTATTTTCATAAAATGCTTTTAATCAAGAGATGAATACTAGCTCAACCTCGGTTGAGACTAAAACCTGAACTTTATTCGGAAGTGGAAATGTTATTTTGAATATTGTCGGGACTATTTAAGTTTTTATTTTGCTTTAGTGCTTAAATGTATGAACAATTTAAATATTTATGTTGTTGCTACTTGAATTGTAATAACTTATAAGTTTTAATTAAATTGTATTGTATTTGTCTATTTGTATGTTTTTTCATCAACACGCAAAACATGGTAAAATATTATTACCAACAGGTACCAACCAACTTAATTGGTAACCAATTAAGTTGGTACAACCTCTTCGGTGGTTGGTAATGGTTCGGATTTTACGATTACCAATTCACATTGGTTGGTACATGGTGAACGAAAAAAAAAATGGTAATGTACCATTTCCACCCTAGTGGACTAGTGGAGTGTTTGCCACTAATGAATACTGTCAAGGCAAGGGCAATGCCGCAATGGAGACAACACTCAAGGTACTGCAAATGCCAGCAGTACATTCTCAAATAGTAAATTATGAATCTTTGCATTGTGTTCATGTGAAGTGGAGACAAAACTCAAGTGCAGCAACTGTAGACGATGAATCTGAATCAATTGAGGGGAGTGCATAACTTGATATGGAGAAGAAGTGGCATATGCAACTTCCAAACTACGAGCATCAGCAACATCCCATGAATGGGTGGGGTGGGTCACCATTTGTTGCCATCGGAAAATATCTAATTATGTGATTAGCAACAAAATAGATGGGTTATCTTTGTGTATTTCCATTGAAGTACAAACAAATGATACACCTAGCTAGTGGGTATTGCTATAGCCTAAAGTCGAGTTGGAAGGCATTGGCTACATAGTATATAACTAGTATAGACCCCGTCCGGTGTACGGAGAATGTGTTAATCTAAATATAAATGATTTTTTCCTTCAAAAAATAATATAAATATAAATAAAATTAGTTCGAAAGGTTATATATAATCTAAATATCTTTTAATTAGATTCTCTCAAAATATAAATAAAATTCACATTTATAAGGTACTACGTAAAAGTTTTTTTTTCTTCTACTCTATGGTTAATTAAATCTCATGTAATTTAATTAGATAGTTGATTTTTAAAAAATATTTTAATATTCTTTTCTATTAAATATGTAGTATGTATTTATTACATTAGTTTACTAAAATATCTATGTACGGATGGATTGTGATTTGTGACTACACATATGGCTATATAATATTTTAATTATTTATTTTGGCCTCAAAAATAATATAGATAGATATAAAATGACAATTATTAAAAGATTGATTTTGATATAAATAATTCTTTCCACCAAAAAATAATCTTAATATAAATAAAATAACGCCTATCAAATATTACATATTTATCTATTAATATTTTTGGTAAGTATGACTATGAAAATTAGTTATTATTATTATTATTACTACTATGTTTAATTATATTGATATAGTTTTTTCCTTATATAATATTTACTCTTTTATAAGATATTTTTATTAGATTTCCTTTTTGAAGGGAGAAAGCTATGCGAGATGCACTCACGTGTCGCCACGTATGCAAAAGCACTCACGCGCCGCCACGTAGGCACCAATGCATCGGTTTTAGTATATGTATATAGATTTAAGAAGGAAGTGCTTGCCATTTTTATAAAGAGAGTTGCTATAGCTGGATAATGCGTACATATATACATATATAATCCCAGGTAATCGGGTGAGTTGGGTTGGATTCGAGTTGGATTATTCCAAATCAAGTTAGATTGGATTTGAGTTGATATCGAGTGTGATGACGATTTGGGTTGAGTCGGGTCGGGTTCATCAAGGCAATATTTTGTCGGATACAATTTAAGCGAGTCGGGTTTTAGTCTAAATAGATTTGGACAATTTGGTTTCGGTCAAAACGAGTTTAGTCAAATCGAACCACATGAATCACATTGGATAAATCAAATCAAATTTCATTCCAGTCAAACTTCAATTTCATTGAAATTTCAATTTGATTTTAAATTTTGGATTATAAGTTCCAATTTGATTTTTTTATTCATATTTATATAATTTTTTTAGATATGAAATATTTATCTTTTTATATAGATTAAGCTAATGTGTATCAATTCTTAATCAATACTACATTCATTAAAAAAAGTAAGTTTTTTCGCTTTTTTGAACAATTTTTTAAAAGGTCAAAACTATATAAAATATAAAATTATTAAATATTAATTTCATACTTATTAATCATATATATGAAATAAAATATAACAAAACAATTGATATTTATATACTTGTTAGCATTTTAAAAAATGCTAAAAAGTCAAATGACTTGTATTTTTTTTTAAAAAGAAGAGAGTGCAAAATTATATTTAATTATATTATACACACGATAATATTAATGTCCACTATTAAGTAATCAAATACTTAGGTTATTTTTGGTAATTTATGAAAATGCTAAGATTTTTATTGGTTTGAAATAATCAGGTTTGAGTTATTTCAGATATCGAGAATAATCGAGTTCGGATAATTTCGAGTTTCGGATATGTGTAGGTCGGGCAATTTCGGGATTCAGTTTGATTTCGGGTTGTTATTGAGTTCGAATTGCTTTGACATTTGGGCTTAAGTAGGATCGAGTTGGTCGGTCTTGAATCCAAACTTTTTATTTATTTATTTAGGCGTCGATGAGTTTGGGTCGAATCGATCGAATCGGTTTTCTCCAACCGGATCAGGTATTGCTAGCTCTAATCTCATGTATTATAAGTTCTGAAGAAGTAAGGTTTCCCATCTATACTTTACCAACTAGGCAATGTGAACTTTTTTAATCATGTATTATAAGTTGCTAATGGGTTACTGCATTAATTTCACATACTTGTGATTTAGATTTTTATTTTCATTAAGCTATTACAAGTTTTACATTCTATAAGCTTTGGGATAAAACTTCCACAAGGAGGGAGTAATGTCATGACTCATGATCACACGTATTAGTTTAGGGTATAAATATACCCTCGTACCGTCATACCTGATTTGTAAAGGGGCCTGAATAAATGAAATATATAATTACCTCTTTCTCCCTTTAACCTTACTCTCTCATCCTCTTTCCCTTGCTCATTCCTTTTCCCTAAACTACTACTATCCGTAATCTTTTCTCTACTCCCTTCCTCTTTTCCATTCAATTTCATGGATCCCGGTTGGGACATTACATTTTGCTAGAGAATACATTCCTCAATTTAGTGGTTCAAAGCAAAATTTACAACTTTTGTTTGTTTTTCATTGGTAAGTTGCATCAAATTTAGATTATATTGATTTTTTTTTTCTCATTTCCATTTTCATGACATCTCATCTTTCCTCGATACCTGAAAAACTTTCAGGTCATCCTTCTCGTTGCCTTTGCATCTCATCAGTTGAGTGTAAAAACATTCATCCTTCTTCTGTACTCGTTACCCTAGCACACTTCCTAGGTGAAACATTTCGGACACAACATAAAATCTAATGCATACATATGGGGTGAGGATGACTATACATTGTGCATCTTTATTGCTAATACTACCCTGTCGATAACGCTTTTCGGCTCGCAACGACTCAAACGGGTTTCGAGAGCATTCCGCCAGTTTTTAGCGACTTTCACTTTCAACCCGATTCTTCTACTTCTTTCTTTGGCTTTGGTTATACCGCTTTCTCCACCAATTGGCCCTCCAGAATCGAAAGAGGGCAAACAAGCTCTTCCCAACTTATTTCAAAAAGACTAATAGAAAGCTCATACATTTATTGAATTCAACACGAGCAAGCAAATCTAGCATAAAAAAAAAAAGGGTGGGGGGAACCCTCTAGATGGGGAAATTCGCAAACTTGAACCGGAAAATATCATTGATGAACAATCTAAAGGTACAGAAAGTGGCAATAAAGGGGAAAAAAAGAGTAAGGATATAGCTGGCTACGACAATATTCTATGTTGAGCTAAAAATGTAAATATCCGTTAAACAATCAAAATACTAGAAGCTGGGTAAGGGTCAAAGCCGCAAGGAAAGCAACCACAAATTACCAGTAGCATCTGCCTATGAAGAACTAACCTCTATATAGAGGAATCAAAATGTTGAGATCAATGCCTTGTATTACAAGAAAAATTATCCTATTGAACTGGGAAAAAAAGACTAAATAATAGAAAAGAGCATGCCCTTGCAAAAGGATTATGCAAACTTCTTCTCATTCTCGGTCAATGCATATCGCTTAGATAGCATCCATTGCTTTGCATTAGTGCACAGTGCAAGGATAACAAACTGAGAAAAGCACAGAAGCATAATCAAGGCTTCAAAAAGGAAAGGGTACCTTTCTGGGGGGCGCATTGTCAAATAGATTACATGGAGCAAGAGAGAGAGAAACCCAGCAAAGGTCATTAATGATGACCTCAATGCTGAAGGGGAAGACTTCTCCTGTAACTCTGGTCTCAGACCAGGCGTGTAGTAGAGAAGGATGAAGAGGGCAAAGAGTGCAAAATATGCCAATATCAGGTTGTCACGGCACAAGAGAGGGAACATGGAGAGCATAGCAAAGTATGTTAACCATCTAAAAACCGCCGGTTCTTCCAGTGCTAAAAGACTAGAGGATAGAAGGGGCAGCAGGATGGACTTTTCATGGACTGCCACCAGACAAGACAAAAGGAAGTTAGATTTAGTCATGGAGTGCTCAACAAATTGATTGCCAACCACATACCTTGAAATGAGAATAAGTAAAATGCAAAAGCACTATTCAGAAGCCCGTAGAGGAATCCTTTCTTGCATGGACCCTTTATCTGATGGATCATTGAGGGCAGGCAGGAAAGCACCGTTGCGACGAAGCTAAGGAGCTTTAGAGACGGTGTATCAAAGAGTTTCTTCCACTTGATGATGATGGAAGTGGTGCACCAGAAGTTAGCCACATAGTCCTCATATATCCCCCTCTCAAAGGGAGCAAGGCGTGAAAGAACCTGAATAGATCAAGGAAAAAAACTATAAATTGAAAATAATGATAAACTCCCCTATAAATCTATTTAACAAATAAACATACAAACTTGCTTAGGTGCGATCCAATACACAAACATTACTAGGATTCTACCAAGTCCCTTTACTAGGATACTCACAATCCAATTTTTTAGTTCTACATTGTACTTCATTAGCTTTCTAATGAAATTAGAATTAGGACGTCTAAATCTTGTCTGACCTTTATAGATAGAGCATCCAACCAACTACAGGTTTATGATGAGTTGGCAAACTCAGTTACCATTGTCTAGGCCTCTTTGCCTAATTCAATTACACACAGTTCGAGGCAAGATTTGTGGGGGCACCCTGATGACGCGGTATCCATCTTTTTATGCTTCTTCGGTTTATCCCTTTCCCCAACTTATCTCTTAATCACCAAAGCCAACGGTTTCCTAGAACCAGTTCTACATGATCACCTCCTCTTTTTATTGTATGATCCATTCAACCAAAGAAATAACATATATAAAAAAGACCTTGTAAAGTTGAATATCATTATTCAGGACATTGTTTACTTGAAAGATATGCCACAAAGCACGGCTGCATAATTCAGCTTTGTTGAACTCTTACATTATCTTCTAGGAAAAGCTCCTTCACAAAGTTCAACTGCAATATGTATTATGGCTCCCGATCTAACAGGAAATGAAATTTGAAATTCTTATGCAAAAAGGACTGCAAAAGGTAATCCTTACTAAATTGATGGTGAAAAAGATTGTAAAATGATTTTTGATCAGATTTTCATCAAATATTCAAAAGCAGAAGGAATTCAGTTGAATGTGGAAGGCGGCAACTATTTATTACAATGTTATAGAGGCAACTGTAGAAAGAGGGGAATAGAATAAACAATAGTACTGAATAAGGTTTCTCCATACCCCAAGAAAGTCATTCATTGCATGTAGATATGGCCACCAAACAGCTGCAAATGTTCCTAAAACAACCAACCCCAATTTGAGCACCTCAAGAATTGGATATCGTTGCCTTAAGCTTTTGCCTAATAGATGGCTGAAAAAGGCAGGAGCAAAATATATGCTCATCTGTAGTCAAACACAAAACCAAGTCAATAAGAAGATAACAACAATACAGCCAGACTGCCATCGAACCAAAGGCAAGTAAGAAATCATGTCAGAAGTCATAAGTTATCAATATGCCAACTAATTTACTGTAAGTTACCCAACCGTGAGACGAACCATAGCCTTCTCTCAGTCAGTTCAAAGGGCTAATAGCCTATAAGGTCATTCAAATGAAATGACAGAAGGTGATAAGTCATGCTATGATCCTACTCCAAGTTAGATCCTAGTCCACCTTGTTAAACTATTCATACCCATCCCAACGTGCAACAACGTTTAGTTTGCGGGATAAGAATACACCTACTATCATTTTTAAGGACGATTGCCAAATTGGTACGGGGTATTAAAAAATACACTACTAGGGCAAAGTTAGAAATAAAAACACTCAAGTGAAGCTATATTATAAAAATACAGCTGGCATTAAGGCACTAAGAACAGTTATCACAGAAAAATAGCCCCATTTTCTGTCCAAAATTTGGATTTATATGCCTGTAAATCACAAGCCCATTTAGCTTGATCAACTATATTGTCTAGTGTAAAAAAAATCTTGAGTTAATTACTTCAAATTTGCCTTCAGAATTCCATTAACACTATTTTTCTTGGCTTATAGAATGTAAAAGTGGAAAATTTTAATCTTTCAAACTGATTAATGTCAGGTAAATTGGGCTAAAACCATATTGCGAATAACAAGATGTGCATAAACCCGACTAACAAGTAGATGGGGCCATTTGTTTGTCATCAGGACTCAGGGTTTCTTTCAATTCCTTAATATACTTTCCTATCACCGGGGTTTTCTTAAATACCAAGTTCAGCAAGGATGTGTTTTATAAAACCTACATACAGTTGGGCTAAGAGTACGAGCCGACTAAATTATGCATGCAAAACTGAAACAAACAACTGAAATTGCAATGGTTGGATTTTTCGGATGGATGTCTTACCTGTTTGTGGTTCATAGCAAGACTAAACAATGCACAAGCCAAGAGATCCTTACTGGTCAGAACAGCAGCCACAGCTCCAACAGTGAGACCCAAGCTGATGCAATTATACTAAAAGGGGGACAAATAATGGGTCATGCCCTTCAATCCAGACAAAAATCATGGCATTACAAAGAAAGAAATATCTTTGTTTGCACCTGAAAATGGCCATGGTCTATTATGATAAGACAAGGATTGAGTAAAATCATTGCAGTGAGCCAAGCAAGGTTACTTCTTAAATTGCCGGGACGAAAAACATTATATGCGACAATGAAGTACAAAACTGCAGGAAGGAACACCAGAGCATCAGAGGAAAGAACGGTCCACCTCATTAGCAATTTCCTATACAAGAAGGAAAACCCAATTATTTCATATGGTAAGTACTGACAATGGGACTGCTAACCGGAGCTGATTGAAAGGGAACGCACCCTAAGTAGGACTCATGTCCACGAGATGAGAAAAGTGCAACAGATTCAGGAAGGAATGACTTCATGAAGAGTCCATGAACATAGCTCTGGTAGGCAGTGAGGGGAGGGTAATCTAGACCCCAATAACTCAAATCGTTCATTGTACTATTACGATACCATTCCTTGATAGGGAGGTTAATTGTGATTTCCATCCAATGTCTCTGAGCTTCAAAATCCCCATACTTAGGAGGGTCCCCAGCCCCAGAATAAGGGTGAAGAGATACAGCCACTCGAACCAGCACTGCAAACAAGGAAATGCATAAGAATGAAGCTCCTACACCTTTATTCACTATCCACCACCATGGATGATCATCATCAAGAACAAGGAGCTTCGCCTTCTTAGCCTTTTTCTTCTCCATACTCGGGTCTGCTCCCTGCTCTGTGAAATTCAAAGAATGGAGACCATCAATGTGATTACAAGAACATCGAAAACCCAGCAATGATAGCAGAGATGGAAATCCAATGGAATAAAAAAATGGATCTATCAGAAAATAAAAATATCAAAATTCTAAATTTCATGCCAAATTCATTAATTACAACCGACAAACCACATGAAACAGATCCAACAACAACAATGATTTTCAAATATCATCAATGAAGCACAAAACAACTCATGAATATCCCAATTTACAAATTCCTAATTTCCCCCAAATCAAATTCATCCAACTAAACCTTAAAAATTTGAAATTCCTAAATCACCAACCTCTTTTGTGGTTAAAGGGCAAAAGAGGTTGTTCTCTTCGGGTTTAGGAAGGGCGGATTGTTTGACTGATGAGTTGCTGGCGGCAAGGGAGGAGTTCCAGCTGCGTGACAGGCAGCGCGGCGGCCTGGTGGAGGCAGAGTAGCCGGTGGTGCGGTGGGTGGTGTGAGGAGGCAGGCTGGTTCGGTGGTAGAGAGAGGGAGAAGAAGGTGAGGGCGGGTCGGGTGTCTGGGTTGAGAAAGAGGCGAAGAAAGAGGTATGGTTAATCATCTCTATCATTACTATATAAAAGCACAAGTTAACCTATACTGTTCCTTAATGCTAATGACCTTTTTGCCCTCAATTTCTTCTTTTCATGTGAAATCAATTTAAGGCTATTTTTGGGTTTCTATTTGTTCTGGTTTCCAGTTGTATGCCACAGGTACCAGTTCACCGCCTCTTCCCCATTAGCTTTCCAATTTCCATCGCTTTCTCTTTTGTTCTAAAGTACTGTCTACAGACCTTATCCGGTTCTCCCCACTTCGAAAACTCCGGTGCCGTCGTCTCTCGGCTTTGAGCTCCGATTCATCATCGGGTAACCTCCTTTGACTCCATTACTCTTGCTCTCATCTCAATTTGGTCTCAGGCCAAATAACACTATCCGTCGCCCTTGAATCATCTTCTTCTTGAACCTTTTTCCCATGATCTCTTTGCTTAGATTATCGTCGTCTCTTTTTCGTTTGCCATCGTTGCCTTTTTTGCTGTTTTAAATCCTGTAGAAGGTCTTTTTTGGGAGGTGTGATTAGATATGGGGATTTGGGGTTTTAGCCCCTTCATAGGTTCAATTTTCCTGTTTGTTCTCCTCCAACCCTGTAAGGGTAACATTCAGAAACTTTAACCAAAGAGAGGGTTAACGGGAGCAATTTGAGTACCTATCCATGGAAAGTGGTCAAAAACTCAAAATTCAACACAACATGTGAAAGTGAAACCCACAATCAGAAACCTAGAATTTGACCAAGGCCCAGATGGAGATTCACGGTGTAAAGCAATTCTAAACACTCTAGAACTAAAATTCAAGGGGCAATTCCAATTTGTGCTTTGTATTTTTATGTTTGTTTATACACTTGATTTCCCAACTCTCACTTGTTTATATAGAAGAAGTACAAACTACAGATCTAGCTGAGGGCTTTAGTCGAACCTCCTCAGATTTGGAAGTTAAAAGAGTGATTGCAATATTAACATTGTGCCATCTGATCGCTTTTTTTCCGTCGGGGGCTGAAATGTTGAGCTATTAAACTTGCTGGTGTTAAAAGTACTTCGTATTATGGTTGTTGAGTGTCTACACTAAGCAACTATTGTTTCTCGTTGGCTTTCTTGTACTTGCATTACACAATGAAGAATGGAAAAACTAAGTGACGAGTTATTACTGAAATTTATGCAGGTTTTGGGTGCACCTACAAGGGAAGAAATCAAGTGTATGAATCCAAATTATACTGAATTTAAGTTCCCCCCAGATAAAGCCTCATCAGTGGCACAAGGTTCATTAAAATCTTCCTAATTTTCTATTTTTTTATTTCTAATTGGTCGTTGAAGATTGCAACTTCATAACACTATTCCTTTCAAGGCAAGTAATTTGTCAATACTTAACTATGTAACCACAGAGAACGGAGAAGACTTTGTTAACTGGGGATGTCCGACCTGGTTTAGCTGGGATAACAAGCTGGCAGGTACCCAGGTAAAAGTCCTTGAATTGATGTGTAGTGCTTGCTGGATTTGCTTTGATCTTTTGGTTAGAGATTACCGGATTGTGTTGCGCAGTTCGGCTAATAAAATGTTACGGAATTCATAATGCAGGTTTTACTATCCAGGGTCAGCTTCTTTGGCTTCAATTGCAGGTGTATTTCTGTTTTCTATACGTTGCTTATTTCAATTACATTCAGTGCCCTAATTTCAGATTTGGTACTATGAGAAGACGCTTCCTCGGGCTTCTGTGTACAAAGTGAATTTCCTCAGGCTTCCTCAGTTCTTTTACTTTTCCATCTTTTGTTAGGGTTTAGTCTTTTTTTGTCCAGTTATTCAATTTCTGATTGTTAATTTCTTCTTGGGCATTGCTTGCAGTTTCTTGCATTTGTATAACCATCCCGACATCGATTGGATTGGATTGGATGATGTTGTTACTAGATTAGGTATCAAATCTAATACTCTTTGTCTTGCTTCGTCTCCTTTGTTTTTAGAGGAATTTTTTTTTATGTATTGATTTGGGAAATTTTCACACGAACTGATTGAGAGATGTCATATCTATGACATTGTCAATGTTCTGGAGATCATTGGTGTAAGAAATATCTCCTACATTTGTTCTGTTTAACTTCCTAGGTGGTTTAGCTGATACTTTGTCGGGTGTTTAATTCAGGTTCTTACAAAAAGGCTAAGCATCAATATACCTGGATAGGGTTTCAGGGGATTCCGAAGTCTCTTGAGGGATTTGAAGGTCAAAATTATAGACCTAACTAATTCACAAAGGAAAAGGATGCACTTTACCAAAATTCTTAGGAGATCATTTGAATAAAGGATGTGTATCTGGTTGCAGATGCTTTGTACTGTTAGCGTTGCTACCTTTTTCAAACTGGATACACCCTGAACATGTTCATTTAATATTTGGTATTATTTCCAAGGTGTGGCCATGCCAGCTATGAACAATATCATCTCCAAGTGGATTCCCGTATCTTAGAGGAGCAGAGATTGATCTCTGGTGTACAGTGGCATGTATCTTTGCTCTGTCATTGGATTGACAGTATCACCAATTTTTGTTCACAAGTTTCGGTGGCCCTTTGTTTTCTACTCCTTTGGTTTTCAGGAAAGTCTATGGTTGGCTCTTTGGTTGAGCAAGGTTAGGAATGTCTTCTTAATGAGCCATTTCATGGTTAATTCTAACTGTTTATGTTTGCTCATGTGACAAATGAAGTTCAATTGAAGATGGTCATTTTCTAGGTTGTTTGATTATTAAATTTCCACTATTTAGGAAGTGGCTTGTGCTGAATGCAAGACCAGGATTTGTTAAAATTTAGTGATACTGATAGCATTTCTATAGGAGTCAACAGTTCCCTTACGAGTCAACAAAATCGGTTAGAAATAATTGCTGTTGTGATATGTTAAAATACCTTCTTATCATTTTGGTTGTAATCGGTTAGAATATTAATATTGTTTTGAACAGGGACTTAGAGATAGATAGACCAACAACTAGCTTTGCAATTTCTTACCGAAGTCAATGGCTAAGATCTGTATGGGGTTGCCTCCGATCTTCCCTTTTGATTGCTTGATTCACCAGATAAGGTATTTTTTGTTTGTCTCCTGACCATATTTCAGTACAATTTATCCCATTTTGATGCACTGCTCAATTGATTTGAATGGAGTGATATGTGCACTATCACACTCATTTGTGCTTATGGTCAAATTTTGTTTATCTCAAATGGATTTGGATCTATACTCTTTCGAATTTCGATATTTATTCTATTGCTAACATCAAGTGGGATGATTCAATCCATTTTATCTTATTTATGTAGGGTTTAATCTTTATGTATCAATGGGTGACTTCATTGGGGGCATAAGATCTAGAAGGGAACAGTTTTAGCTCCTTGTATTATTTGTGTAGGAATTCTGCTTCTACTCAAACTATAATAACTGGGATAAATAGAAATTCTGCTAATGCTAATGCTGTGATAACTGAGATAACTATTAGTTGTATATAAATGTTTGGTGCTGTGAAGCAAAGCTATGAGTATACCAACCCTTCTGATTATATATTGGTATTTTGTACTTTGGGAATAGGGTTGTCTCCCATAAATAATAATATAGTTATTTAAAGATTTTCTTCAAAAAAAAAAAGGAAGAGTGGGAGTATTATTATGCACAAGGTCATAGGCAAATATGTATATTATCTTTGGTTCAAATATGAATTCTGATAATACAAAAACTACTTTATAATGTGCCTGGGATGAAGGTATGTTAAATACCCAACTAAACAAGCAAACTGATATGAATTACGTGATCATATCAAGATATTAAACGGCTGGTAATATAAAGATAATATAAATTGTAGAGATATCATAAAAATATCTTTCATCTAGATAATATAAAGATAATACAAGTTAATCAATCCTGTCATCCTTTGGATGTAATTTGTTTTACTTACTATTGCCAAATACCTCATGTTGATGCTCTTTTGCTATGTTTGTTTGGTTAGGGTAATTAGGAGGTAGGACACACTTCGAATGAAGCAGGACACACTTCGAATGAAGCAGGACATGCAAATTTGAAGTTGTGAACATTCATGGGTTATACGATAGGGGACAACACCGCGCGCTGCGCGCGGTTAAGCACCTAGTATATAAAAAGAGGGAGTTTGCTTAGGAACAGTGACATTTTTGTTCCATTTTTACCCCTGTGAAGGATTAGAATTACAGATAGCCATCAACCCCACAGCCCCTTCAAGCACTCCAGAGGACCAGAGCCAGCCAGAGGCGCTGCAATTCGTTGAACCACCATCGTCTGGTTCTGCAGCGACCATAGGGTTCACGACAACGATTGCCTTACCTCCGCCATCAACGAATCCATGTCCGTTCTCGCCGTCTGTTTTCCGCAAGAACCAAACATCTCTGTTTGTCTCTTGTTTCTGTTTGGTTTTTTTCCAGAGTCCAGTAAGGCCTTACGATTGTTCCTGATCTATGAATCAATTTGTTGATTTTGATTCCAATCAATTAATTACTCTTTGGTATTTTGGGTCATTGGTTTTATGTGTGTATGAATTGGGTAATCTTTGCCTTCAAGGTGTTTGATAAAATGTCAAGTTGAATGTAGTTTACTCTGGTTGTTTTTTGGTGAATTTTAGTTACAATAACATCGCTCTGTTAATGGTTTCGGACTATCAATTGATTAATCTGTGGTGTTTAGGGGCGATGATTTTATGTGTGTATGAATTCGGTAAGCTTTGCCTTCAAGGTGTTTGATAAAATGTCAAGTTGAATGTAGTTTAATCTGGTTGTGTTCTGGAGACTTTTAGTTGCAATAACATCACTTTATTAATGGTTTCGAAAGTTTTTTCATTGATGATATGCCTTATGATGATAAGTTAGGCAATGATATGCCTTATGATGCTAAGTTAGCCAAAAATGTGTATTAAATTGTGGCATCGATCAATACACTTGATATTTACTGTTAATGAGTTGTTTTAAATTGTTGATGTGTTAGTATTATTATTATCTTAATTACTCCAATTCATAGCAATCCACGATTTTGTCAGTCATCGGTTTCAATGTTTGTTCTTTTGTTTCAGTTAGCATTTATTAGAGATGTATAGATGCTAATAGTTGGAACTTGAAAAATGGTTTGAATATTTGATAAAGATCATCAAGGTAATTGTATCTTTCGCCCCAGTTTATATATATTCTACTTTTAGCTTCTTGTTTTGTGCAGGTTTACTATTTGTCTTGGATTCAAGAATTTTTCTGATATACTTGGTAGGTGTTAATTGTTATGAATGAGTATGTAGGAGTGATAATCCATTTGATTTGCTTTTCATGATTAAGTTTTGGAGGTGTGGTAGACTCCAATTTGAATTTGGCCCTTAAATTACCTTTGATAAATATCATCCTTTTTCCTCTTATAATCTTGTTGAGAATGAGTCATGATTATTGATTTCTGTTAGTCTTTGATCTGCCATTTAGTGGAAATTGCTTTTTAAAATTTACTTTTCATTTGCTTTTAGTTGGCTGAAAAGATACTATGCTTGTAAAGTTGCAATCATTCCATGGAAAGATAACTGATTTTATTCAAATTAGAGATTAGATTGGTATTATACAATTATTTTTTCTCTGAATTTTAGTTTTATTTATTGGTATTATACAATTATACAGTGTCAAACAAAATAGGTTTGGTATCTTGATGACTTGAGTTGGCAAATATTATTATAAATGTTTATTTAGCTTAGTTGCTCACTTGAATGATATTTCTTTGTATGCCACCCAGTCATAAAATGGTCATCATGACCCTATACCCAGTAGATTTTCATTCACCTATTTTAATGAAATAGACACACACACACACACACACACACACACATATATATATATATATATATGGATAGGTTTCAGAAGTTGCATCTTTCTCCAACGTTTCAGGGCACTTCTTTTGCTTCTGCATTCGGTTTAACTTAATTTGCTGATGATTTTTATATTAATCCTATCTCCCTGTCTAAATCTATTACATATAGGTTGCTGTAGAGATTCCCACCCCCTTTTTCGTGGCTGTGTTTGTGTGTGGATGTGTTTTCATTTACTGGATGGTATGCATATGTACTGAATCCTGGAAGTTCATTTTTGTCCATTGGCTTATTTTGTCAAGCTGTCACAATGTAATAAACTTGATGTTGCTCTCTTTGCTAAGAAATTTATACATGCTGTAGTTTTAACTTCTTTTGCACATGATGACTCCATTGACTCCAGAATCCAGATATTAGACGACTGCATTATGTAGATTTTACCTTTGGGTTTGTTAAGTTACATTTTTAGTTGTTTTATAGATTGATTCATGTATAGTTCACTATTTATACTTGTTCTTTGGTGGTTTAGGTTGCTATGCGTTGTGTACTATTATGTGTCATCTGGTTTGCAGTATGAATCCACCCCTTATACTTATTATTTTAGAAGCAGCCTCTTTGTAAAAGATTGCACCACGTGTCATACCCTGAGCAACCCTAGGAAGTCCACGTTCTCTTCAACCGTTTGAAGCCATCCCTCTGTTTTCAATTTGTTAGGGTTTGGGTTTGGAAACACAAATCGTGAAGGGGCGTTGCCTCCATCTCGCTCTCTCCATCAGTCGTCTTCCGCTGTCGCTCTCGGTATGGGTGTTGCCCGTTTGATCTCGCCGGTTGCAGTCGCCCGGAGCCACCACGACCTTCGCCTGTGCCGGTATGTCCTCCTACCTCAGTTGTGACCCTCCCGTCTCCCTCAATTTCAAAGGTTCCATTGTGTAGTGTGTTAGTGTTTCTTACCGTTATTCTCTCCTTCCTGTGTTAGTTCTTATATATATAAATTGTCAATCAATATGAGATCATTGAGATTTTCATTTTGGTTTTAGGCCCTGGATAAGATTCGGTTGGAGGCCTTGCCGGACAAGAGCAAGCTCGATGCACAGGAGGATGGCAATTCGGTTCGAGCGCTTGACAACGGCATTGGTATGACCAAACCAGGTAATTCAAGCGCATGTGTTGTTGATTTAAATTTCAAAGTTACAGTTATAGGGTATGGGATTTTATTTGGGGTTTAGGCGCTTGATAAGATTCGGTTCGAGGGCTTGACGGACAAGAGCAAGCTCGATCTAAGGAAAAATACCAGTCAGGCAAAAGCTTTGGGTACAGTTGTTGCAATTTGTGGGGCAGTGTTACCTTTGATGTCAGATTTGTGGATTTCCAGCTCTATAATCAGTAACTTTTAATTCCAGATTCAAGGAAAATTACCCTATTTCCTTTTCCAAACCATTCACATACTATTACTAATTAACTTGACTTTCATGACGGTCTGAAGTTGGCTCATAATACTGATGATGGATGTAGGATCTGGCTATAATCAGTAGCGTTTGTTATTTTCTTTTTTAGTGTCCAGTTAGGTTTCTTATCATAGCTGTAATTGAATTTTTTTTTCCAGAAGAAAGAGATTGGATGAAGTATGCCTAGATAGGTTCCAATGCCGGTTTTAGGGATGCATTGATGTACCTCATTTTACCTAATCACATCCTACATAATCTTTATCCTAATATCATAAATATTGCAGAAGATGTCAGATGCACTCTTATTTTCTGCATTTAGTTATATTGTTGCTGCTATTACAAAACTGATTGTTATGTCCTAGATATGCAACTGAAGCAATTTCTTTCTAATTTGCAATGAAAAAATTCCATCTGTAGAAGAATCACATATCTTCAATTTTCTTAACTGACACCGAAGTATTCTTGATAATATAATCGTTTCAATTACTCTTCATGGATGTTTTTACTCTCAGCTAACCTTCACCTTATTATCGGGCAAGGATTGTGTGAGCCATTATCTCAAGTTGGATTAGGATTTGACTATTATGTCAATCTTTCTGCACCAGATACGTGGTCATCCCTTCTCCAAAATGTTCCTGATGATGATTGGAAGATGAGTAAAGGTTGGACATCAGATTTATGACTTATAAATTTTTTTAGCATTTCCTTTCTTATTTGTCATTCCTTTATAAGCTCATACAGTTCTTTCTCATTATATGTTTGTCAACCTTGGGAATACACTTATTAGTTTTGGTAGGACTATAAATGAAATTTGGTGGTACGAGGCATTACTGAAGTTGGATATGTAAGTTTTGTTTTTGAAAAAGGGGAATTAGTAAGATGAGAGGGGTGTGATAGAACGGCCTCGGGGGATCACCTTTCTTATGTAAGGATGTTTGTAGAAGTGACAGCTGAGGAAGCCATGATCTTCTCAATCGACATAGAAGAAATCAATGACAAAGTATACAAACAAAAGGTAAATTTTGAATGGTTGCCCGCAATATGCAAGCAATATAGGAAGTCTGGGCACGTGGTCGAGAGGTGTGCCATTGCAAAAAATGTGCAAGGTACAGCTGCGAAGAAAATATGGGTGCCAAAGAGCTCGCAAGATGGCGGTTATGGAGAGGATAAAACTGATCAGCAGAAGGATTTCCTAGGGCCATGGGCTATTGCAGCGGGTACTGAGTTGCATCGTATTGCTGGGAACACAGCTGCTGCTCTTGACAATTTTATTGTGGATCTACACACACAAAGGGCCAAGAGCACGGGGGTAAAAAGTGCAGAAGGGGCTGGTTGTGTGTTAAGAAAGTCGAGTGAAGAGGGGTCTGCTCCTATGACAGCAGTAGCGGATTCATGTGCTGTTCTGAGTTTGGGTAGCGAATTACAAGACAATATGCAAGGAAAAATTAATACCATTGATGGAGATAAGGTGGCAAAGTGTATGACAGCAACGGGGGCGGCAACGATTGCTCATTGAGTCATTTTATGACAGCTAAGGGTGCTCACTCTGAAACGACTAAACAAGTTGCTGTTGGTGGGACTTTTGTGAGCGGAAAATGCAGTGGACAACAGGTACATGAGATAAAAAAGAAAGTGAAGGAGTATGTGCAACAGGTGGTTACCACGGATGAGGAGAATGAGCCCCCAAGCAGTGACAATCGAACGACAAGAGTGGACAAGAGTTTAAGGATGTTTGCACTCCAAATTCTGGACAGCGGGCGAAAGGGGCGTGGTTCCAACTTCAAAAATACTTACACTGTGTAAGCTAATTCTGTAAGATTAATTGTGCAAGCAAATTCTCTCTACATCCACCCACTAACTCTTATGCATAATTACTCAAATATTTGGTTTATTTTTATAGTTGTCTCAATGATGAGCAATTTCACTTTAAGAATTTGTTTGATTTGTTTAGGTGCAATATTTGGTTTATAATTACTCCTTGGGGAGCTTTTTTATGTAAAGATTATCACAGCCGACATTATTTGCAGAACTAGCAATATTTGGTTCAGAATTACTCCTTGGGGAGCTTTTTTATGTAAAGATTATCACAGCCCACATTATTTGCAGAACTAGCACTCTAACAGTTACACCAAGTACATCACAAGATCAAATATTCAAAGTTGGTTTATGCTCGATGTATATATGTGCCTGCTCTTTTTTGTTTGTTTTTTCCTCTTTTAGTATTGACATTCATTCCCATCCCCAAACCAAAATTTAAATAAATAAATAAATGCGGGTAATCCTTCAGGTGAGGATTATGACTTTTTCATTATCCTTTTCTTGCTACTGTTAAGGACCTGCAGTTTCATCAGTGCCTTTCAAATAATCTCTTTAAACATGTATCACAAAATCTGTAAGTATTCATGGAAAGGCTTCACCCTAATAACTTTTTGTCTCAGAAACTCCGTGTTTGGTGTCGGCAACCTTCCCAAAACTGGGAGTCTGCCATTATTCAATCAGTATCAGGCGATGAAGCTTCTGTACGGCTCTCAGCTGGAAATGTGAGTTCATTAGATTGATTCTGGATTTTATTGATACAATTCATGGTTCATTTAGCTCATATGATGATAATTGTTGTTTTAAATTTTAATAGGTCGTAAAAGTGTCCACGGGAGATATTTTACCCGCAAACCCCGATATTCTAGACAGTGTACATGATCTTATACAACTCAGTTATTTGAATGAGCCCTCAGTTCTTCACAGTCTACAGCACAGATACCAAAGCAATATGATCTATGTAAGTTTTACACATTCATTTATTCATAGTTAGTCTCTGTCCGTGTTAAGAGTTTTTTAGTGTCATCTTTATTTTTATTATATTCTTCGAGTTTTTTGGTTTAGAGTAAGGTAGGACCTGTCCTGATTGCTGTCAACCCCTTCAAAGATTTGTAAATATATGGAAGCAACATCAGTTCTTACAGGGAGAAGCTTGCAAATGGTCCTCATGTATATGTTGTAGCTGATGCTGCTTATGATGAGATGATGAAAGGTATATTAGCATGTTGCTATTTATTCTATTTCTGTACACTTAGTTTTTTATATTTGTTCTGCTTGACCATTTTATGCTCTTTTCTTTGTTCATTTCCCGCAGTTGGGGTGAACCAATCCATCATTGTAAGGTTAGTTCATTTTCATTTCCTGGTTGCAGTTTGGTTCAATTAGAAGTTCATTAATTAGCGTTCATTGTAGAATGTATCTTCCCATGATGATCCTTGATCAAGATGGAAAGCAGTATAATGGTCTTAAAACTTTTCTTTTGAATTTGCAGTGGTGAAAGTGGTGCTGGGAAAATTGAAGCAGCAAAGTTTGCATTTCAAAGACTATGAGCACAGGATTTTGTTTAGTGTAGTAGTCTATAAGAAATTAGCATTTCAAAGACTTGCATCTATAGCTATTTAGTTGATTTTGTGGTGGCAAAGGATGAAAGTTGTAAAAATACATGGAAGTGGAATAAAATTGACACACAGGAGCAGCCGAGCAGCACCATTCAAGTTTTCTTTTCAAACCGGGCAAGGATAAGACTTGAGAAAGACTAGATCTGGTCATGGGATTCAGCTCCACAAATCCTGATGCCACTAAGAATATATCCACGGAATGCACTCATCTGCATGCAAGGATGCGTTCTTGATGGCATTACCTTCTGTGTTGACTTGAGAGAAGTAGATGGATCACTAGAAGTTAGTTAGGACATACTGTGGTTTCTTTTGATGTCTTGCATTGCATGTACTTTCAGAGTTTCAGCTTGACCATTAATTTTTTTCAAAGGTTCCATTGATTTATAACCCAGACTAATTTGAGAGGTATAACATTTTTTAATGCTTTGACCTCCTAGGGTTTATACACTAAAACAGAGAGTTACATTTTTCTAATTAAGGGTCTAAGACATTATAAAAAAACACACACTAAATATCATTTTTTTTATTCTTTAGCCATATAGGGTTTATAAATTTAAACTTAATGTATCTTTATCAAATCAGATCATAATTTAGACAAATTTAAAAGGTGTAACATGATAGGTAATAGATAAAGCATCATAGAGAATCCAAACTCAATTTTCTTAAGCCAAAAACTATAAGGTTTCTTTTCTTTGCCTTCAATTAGGACGGGTGTTAGGAAAAGTGTGGAAGCGACCGATTTACTATTCTTTGTCAAATTTGAAGTATTGATCATCACAAGAAAAGAAAATTTTAAAGAACAACATAACAAGAAGTGTGGGCAATATGTTAGTAGAAAATTGATGCGTCGAATATTTTGTTTAATACGTACATCAAACTCGACCAAAAATATTATGAAAAACCCCGAACAAGTTCGGGAAAAGAACTAGTTTGAGTGTAATTTGGTTTGTAATATTATTAACTCCGGTATTTTTTTTTCCTTTTTTATGCTGGTATTTCGGTATAATTTGAATTGTAATACTTGATACAGGTCTTGTAAGTAATATTGGCACTTGGATCACCCAGCTGACTCGGAAGGGAAGCACCTCGTGGTATCTGCAATCAAATTGGCTCCAGGAAACATGGAACTTGTCGAGGTTGCTCCCAGGCTGGACAAGTTAAGACCACTTTTTTCAAAGAATCTTTTCGGACATTTGGAATTATCAGCTATGGAAGTTTCAGAAGATAGGGGGATGGGTACTGCTGGTTTATACACTTGGGATGACATTATCGAACAGATTCAAGGGAGTGATGAGGAGTTAAGGTTGGGACTCAAAGCCCTCTCTGCCATTGAAATTAACCGTCATTGGAGAATCTTGAATTCCCACGTGCGAAGCACGTGGGGAGCCAACTAGTAACTAACTAGGGTGGAGTTGGTAAATTATCCATTCATTGGTATAGGTCCAGTGTCCGGACAATAGTTAATATAATATTATAGATAATTTTGATAAATTCTAATAAATTTAATAATAATAATATAAATATAAATAATTTTTTCCATCCAAAAAATAGTATAGATATAAATAAAATTAGTACGATATATTATAATGTAAATATCTTTTATTTAGATTCTCTCAAAATATAAATAAAATTCACATCTATAAGGTAAAATATTTTTTTTTATAATCTAACATTAATTGAATCTCATATAATTTAATATATATAACTGATTTTTAAAAATATTTTAATATTTTTTATTAAATATATATGATAAATTTATTAGGTTAGTTTACTAAAATAGCTATGCACAAACCAATTATGATTACACAATATTTTTATAAAGGGGCGATTTGCAAAATAGCCACAAAATGAGGTCTAATTTGCGAAATGGTAACGTTTTGGGACAATTTTGAGAAATGACCTAAATATAAACCCCCTCCCCCTCTACGCGCGCTCTCTCTCCCAGTCTCTCCTACGCGCTCTCTCTCCGGCGATCTGAGAATCCGAAGCGAGTGAGGCCGAGCGAGCGGAGCGAGCGGTGGCGGTGTGCAGATCCGGCCGAAATCTGGAGCATCGGAGAACTCGGCACTTCCTTCTCTATTGCCGCCGGAGATCTCCTGGATCTGCTGCAGAACGAGAGATCTATGGCGGAAAACTTCGGCTTCTTGCAATCGAGGGCGGCCGGATCTGAAGCCCTAATCGAGCGCCAACAAGACAACGGCCTCGGCATCAGATCTCCGGTGGCGGCTTCATGTCCTGCAAGCTTCCGCCAGTACTCGCTACTCGAATTCCATTAATCATTGACGTTTATGAGAAAATTCTAAAATTTGCGCCTTCGGCGCAAATTTTCTTCAATCGATCGAAGATCGATTGATAGATTGCTTCCCTCCTGGCCTTCGATTTTGCTTCTGCTGACTTTGCTTCTTTGCTTGCAGGATCACTATCGATCAATCGATCGAAGATCGATTGATAAGGAGTCTTTTGAGGTAATTGCTTCTATATGTAGTGTTTGAGGCTTTTAGAGTTTTGACTGCTAATTGAACCAATTAGAATTGCAGGATCACCATCGATCAATCGATCGAAGATCGATTGATAAGGAGTCTTTTGAGGTAATTGCTTCTATATGTAGTGTTTGAGGCTTTTAGAGTTTTGACTGCTAATTGAACCAATTAGAATTGCACTGCAAGTATTTATAAAGCTATTTTTTATGGCGTCTTTCATCTCACATATGTTCCAAGCAGCAATTTTTACTCTATCCATGTGTACCTCTGTTGTGAGTGCTACTCTCACCATATTCCATCCGATTTTCTAGGTTTCAAACATCTACCCCACGTAAATCTGAAATCCTCCCTGACTGATATTGCTGCTACTGTTGGCAGCAACTGTTAGGATTTGTTGCTGTAACTTGCTGTAACTTGGCTGATTTCTGTTTAGGAGTAACTGTCACCAGTAGCATCAAGCTTGGTAAAACTTCCAGTGGGGTGTCTTCTCGTTCAAATAGGCAAACAGGTATCTTTTCCATCAAGCTTGGTAGATTGATATCATGAGCCTCTTTTTAGGAGCAAGTAAAAGATTCCAAATAAAAAATTATTAAATTGCTTATCTTATGCATTATTTAGCGTAAACACCTTCAAGCCTTGTGAACAATTTATTGGAGGTACAACATATGGAATTCCAAACATAGTCAAAAGCCAGCAGTGCATTTTTGAGAGAGAGATGTTGCAAGCTCAAGGTGATTGCTGATCACAATATGATTTCAGAAGGTTCTGGTGTTCAAATATGAGTTTTTTGATTTCCCCTTGCTTTGATTGTTGTTATCTTTTTGCCGATTTCGCCACTGTTTACAAGGCCACAATTTTTCCCCTCTTTTTTCACCGCATCCGATCTATTGCTAGATTTCTTCATTGCTAGGTTCCTTATCAATCGATCGAAAAATTTCAGTTCAGCAGTTTGTGGCTTGAACTTGTGGAACCTAGGATGTGCATTAGAAGATATTGCAGTTGGTATTTTAAAGCAAGAGGATTTCATGATGCAAGCATCAGAGTGTAAGCCATGATTTGCTCAGACTATAGTTGGAATTATTCCGTTTGGTATATCTTGATTAGATTGCACATTTAAGTTCTAAAATTGCACATTCATACTAAAATTGCATTTTTTTTCCGTGTCAGCACTTTTTGAGTTTTTATATCGGTGTGCTTCAAATGCACAACTCTGTGCTTCAAATGCAGTTTGGGCTCAATCATGTATAATGTCTTCACTGACACATATCTTCCGATTGGAATTGAGTGCTTTTGCTGGTACTGTGCGGGTGAGATTGTGGGCAGGGAGTTCAGCATCACTTGGTACAAAGTCTAAATACTATTCATTTCTTTGTTAATTTGGTTGCTCATAGCTATTTACATATTAAGTAATTGCTGAAATTTGCTTCATTTTTTGTATTTCTGTTTAAATTCAAGTGTAGGATTTGCATGATATAATATTGACTATATTTTAAACTAGTTAATTTGGTTCTTAGAAATGTTCATTGCATTGTCCAGGTCAAAAAATCTCTTAGAGGGATTATAGTTGAAACTGGTTATAGGGGGATTCAACAAGCGACTCAAGATCAGTAGCTTATCGATCCCCTGAATCAGCTGATAAGGTGATGTAAGTTGTCTTCTACTTGTATTGTTTGATAATGCAATTGAGTAACTACTGTGCTATTTGTCTAATACCTTACTCGATAAAGTAAAGATCAAAGCAATTTCCATTCATCATTCTTATTTTTCATGGTTATAAAACAATTCATGAGGCTGATGCTAGTTTTGTGCATTGACGTTGATGTGCATTGACGTTGATGCAGGTAAAGCAATTGCCATTCATCATTCTTGTTTTCCCTATTCTGAGAAACACTTCGCCAAATTGTCACCCACTCTCTACAAAATGGACCTGTATACTATATACGGACAATCGTGTTTTTCTCATTACATGTATTAAATTTATAACCATTTTTCAAATAGAATAATTGTTATTTTCTTATTTTAATCAGATAATTGATGCTTCAAGCATGTTCCTTGCCAGCAAGATTGAAGATAAAATTCTTGCATTGAAGTATATTGTTGTAGTGGCCTATGAGCTTATGTACAAGTGGGATCCCTCTGCTCCAAAGAGAATCAGACAGAGGGTGAGGCTTATGCATTCGGCTTCTTTATGATTTCTACCCCTCTGTATATGGTGCAGTTTCTGATCTCTGGTTCATATGCTTAGGATGTTCTGTCTAAGCAGAGGCAGCTGATTCTAGACGGGGAACAACTGATATTAGTGACAATTGCTTTCGATATCAATATTGAAAATCCCTATGAACCACTTATGGCTGCTTTGAAGATGCTGAAGCTCTCAGAAAATCAAGTTGCAAGAACAGCTTGGGATTTTGTGAGTTCTGGGTAAGCTCTTTCAGTCTCTTATTGTCGCTAAAGTTTGATTTGAAAGAACTCTTCTCTTATTTTCTATGGGATGTTGACTCCTTATTAAACATGGTTTACAGGCTCCTGGCTGAACTGTATAACATGCTAGGAGTGGTTCTTGATGTCTTGTGTTTATAATTCTGTTCATACTAGAATAGATACCATCATTATAAAAGCGATATTGTTTAAGATAGGGGATGGCTCGATGCCCTCATTATAAAAGCTATTTTGTTTAATGTTTTAGTTTGGGGCTAGGGGTATCCAATTTGTGATCTATGTAAGTGTGTTTGGATTTATTCGCTATCTAATTCGAAAGCAAGTAGTTACTTAAATATCAAGTGATTCCTTGATTCATGCATCAATATTTCAGCTATGCAAGTAGTTTATATTTATCTTAAAGAAAGTAGTGGCCCTTTTACTTTTCAATCACAATTATTCTCTACGAGATCACTATGAACATACAAGTCCAAGTAAAAGCATTATTACTCTTATGTTTATCTGGGTGCACTATGTTAGGTAGCTCAAAGTTCTCAAACAGGGTTTAGCCATGTAGTTCTTGAACATGACTTTTCATTATTGATAATGTTGCACATTATTGGAAATTTCTGTTGATTCTGCTACTGATACATATTCTTAGTATTATAGTCTTTGAAATTATTCAGCATTAAAAGAAAATTTACTAGTTGAGTTAAGAATTTTACATTTTTGTGAATGTTTAGTTCGAATAATGCAAACAAGTGGAATTTTGTGTCTACAGTACCTGTAGATAAGGTATTGTCAGGCTAGATACTTCTTTTAGGCATTAGAGGGAGATAGTTAATGTTTCCCCAATTTGGCATACAATTATCTATCTCCCTGTTAACTTTTGCTTGCTTCGTTTGCATGTGAACTTATAAAGCAACCGAAGGGTACAAGTAATAAACGTAGATCATGTATTCGTGGGTTTACTTCTGGAAGCTGTTTTTTCTCCTATTCTTGCCTCCCATGGTGAGTAAACATTCATAGGGAAAAAGTTCTCATAAAACTGATAGACCTTCTTAATTTTTGGTCATCAAAACATCCCATAGACCCACCAAAGCATAAAAGAAAGGATATAATCTATTAAATCCTAGTTCCAGCCCCATCAAGTTTCACTTTTTACAGGCTCCGGTCAACATTGTGCCTACAGTATAAACCACACTACCTGGCTGCTGCTTCTTTGTTTCTTGCTGCCAAGTTCAAGAATGTGAAACTTCCAATGGATAGAGAAAATGTTTGGTGGCTGAAATTCAATGTAACACCGAAGCGGTTGCAAGGTCTGCCTTAATTTAATTCTCAAAACTACTATGCAATAATTATATGTTGGATCTTACCTTGTTGTTTTGCCTGCTTTTCCAAGTAAGTCTTTTTGCTGGTCTTTGATTATTATTTTCCTTCTCAATACTTTCAGAGGCTATTAAGGATATGAATGAAATACTTAACTAGAGAAAGGAACAAAAGTCGGCACCAAGACAATCAGAAGCAAAAGCACCAAGCGTGAAGACACCAAAGACTGAATCCAAAAACTCATCCACTCTTGGTTCACCGTCATGCATTCCTAGTGGATCAACCTTAACACACGAAGATAGAGTGGACATAAGTGTAGGCACAAGCAATCACCTCTACTTAGCTCAGAGCTCCGGGCCTGGAGATAACCTTCTTATTGCAGAGAAGCAAGCATCAGAATACGTACCTAGTGATTGCTCCAGTGCAAATAGTGTTGTAGAGGATAGCGAGGCTACTGGTTCGACGAGTGCAAGGGACTCTAAGCCAGAGACAGTAACTGGACATGTCAAACTGGATGTGGCTCGTCTAAGAGAAGCCCTCAGAAGGACGAGGAGTGAAAGAGATACCTCTAAGAGAAAAGCAGAAGCTGCTTCTGCAAACAATGTTGACAGTAGCCGGAACAACTGCTGATATTTGTAAACTAGATACAATTCATTATTCTATGTAATACTTAATTTTATTCATTTATTAATCAGGAAATGTAGAAATGTTTTTTTTGAATTCCTAATGTAATATTTGCTGTTGATTTGTTTTAAAGCAGAACTCAACAGGAATGATGTCATATAAAGACGCAGTAATGAAGAATCTACACAACATATGCAATATTTTGAATGATTTATACTCTCTTATTTACTGAGGCTGTTTTAAAGATTATTGATGCCACTTTAGGCCGAGTGAATGGACTGGTGCTATAGCGTACGAGTTCAACCTTTTGTGTAGCATGATGGACGCTGCAAACAAAGAACACAATGAAGATGCCCAATAAGCAAAAATAAGAGTCGTGCAACTTTTAAAACAGAGTCGTGCCACTCTTACAACAGAGTCGTGCACCTCTTAAAACAGAGTCGTGCAACTCTTACAACAGAGTCGTGCAACTCGTACAACAGAGTCGTGCAACTCTTAAAACAGAGTCGTGCAACTCTTACAAGAGAGTCGTGCAACTCTTACAACAGAGTCGTGCAACTCTTACAACAGTGTCGTGCAACTCTAAAATTTCATAGTGTTATTCATGAAATTTATAGTTTTATTCATACAAACTAAAATCTAATTTGGTTCTTCTTAAACTAAAAATCTAATTTGGGCACATTATAATATTATTCTTGCACTTTTTAATCTAATTTGGTTCTTAAACTATATTTTAGAGTTGCACAACCATAGTTTAGAGTTGCACAACCGTAGTTTAAGAGTTGCACAACTGTAGTGTCAGCATCTTTTGTATTTTGTTAATCAGAGAAAACAACTAGTGTCAACGATGTTTGCAATTTTAGAGATGAAAATGTATTGATCAATTTTATTTCTTTATAACTCTGTCAGCACTAAAATTGCAAACACCGCTGACACAACCCTTAATTTATGAAAAGATGCTGACACGACCCTTAATTACAGTTGCACAACTACACCTTAAAGTTGCACAACAGCACCTTAAAGTTGCACAATTTGGGGAGTGTTCATTTGATAGAAAAAAGCTGCATAGTTGCTTGTTACTAGATTTATAATGCAGTTTGGATAAACATCTCTTTGAGTATGTCATCTACCTCTGATTTCTTCCACTCTGGTGGAGCAAATATGTCAAAAGTTATTCTAAAACTCTAAAACCCTCATGAGAAAACTGAATTTTTCCTTACCATTTGCGTAACTGATATTGATGTTGCCTTGTTATCCATCTGAGTCATAGCTACAGTAAAATCAACCCCTGTGACACAACTCTCATAATTAGACCTTAAGATTGACATATTACATGAAAAGTTCATGAACCATACATAAGGATGCTGTATATAGAACTATAGACAAGCCTGCTTAAAAATGTCATCCCCTGCTTTGGTAAACAAAAGAGAAACAAAATTTATCATATTTTAGGGGCGCTTGTATGAAGTGAACTAGTTAGAGGTGTTTGTTGTGTCTCCTTTTTGTGAATTAAGGTCAGTGCAAGAGATGAATTAATCATCATTGAGGCTTTATGTTAGACATATATGACAAGCAAAGACATCTCTATATATAAGCTGTCTAACTTTCTTGCCTAATTTTCTCATCTAAACCAATCTCAACTAATACAAAATTATGTATTTTAGCCTATGCGGGGGTCGAACCCACATCTATGTGTGTATACACATCGCTCTCCCCATTGAGCTAATAGGCTTTTAAAACTATGATAGATGCAAAAATAACATATATTAGTGGCTGCTCAAAAGCTTTGGGAACCTTGAGCCGATCTGGGGTGCTTTCGAGCTTCATTGAAAATTTTATTGCTTGATCTTCTTTCAAGAATACTGCACCAGCAAGGCCAAATAAGGACTATGTACTGAGTTGAGCATGAACAGTCCCAAAGAGCAGCATTTACAGTAAGGTATAGACAAGACAGACAAAAATTACCAAACTTCACAGACAAAACAACCAACCAAATAACCAGCAGCACAACCAGAAAGACATGAAAGCTTGGGAAGTAAAGAAGATCTTCAAAAATAAATTAAACATTTAGCATGTAGATCATCTTCACAATCCAAACAGGAACCACATCAACAGATTTGGAGCATATTCCTTGCATTGGCTTCGCATATTCACAATTAGACATACTTGCTTATTAGTTAAACAACAAATCAACACCTGCTTATTCTCAAAACTGTGAATTGTTTGATTCAGATGCTAGTATATACACAATTACACATTTACACATGCCTGCTTATTAGTTAAACAACAAATCAACACCAAAATTATTCAATCAGATGCTAGTATATACTCAATTTCGACCATCATTGTCAAATTGCTGATCTTTTTTCTCCAATGCTTACTCTAGATGCTACTATAACAGGACATAACATACCTAAGCCACATGGCTTGTTAAGAGAATCGGCCATGACTGCTATCACACACGTACCTCCTTCCTCCGTTGCAGCTATCGATGCTTGTTGCTCAACCTGCATCTCGCATTCCTTGTGAAGCTGAGCCAGGATCATCGGATAATCTTCAATTGAAAGGAAATCGGTCGAATTCGTCTCCGGCGATTCCGTCTACAGCAGAATCCTGACAGGCACCCCGCTGATGTCGCTCTCGCTCGGTTTGGTCCTCCACCACTCCTTCTCGGCGCTCTTCGCAGCCATGGCCGCCACCGACGTCGCTCCAGACTTCAAGATTCCGGTGGAGATCAGCAGCAGCAAGAGATCGAGGGAGAAGGCGAGGATGTCGCCATAGATCTCGTCCTTGCTTTAGATGAGGAAGACCTAGCAGATCTCGGCTTTGCTTCAGATCGGCGCCGAATTTCGACATAGATCCGGCAGCCGCAGCAGAGAGGGAGAACGATGAGTTTTCGCTAATCTGTGCAAGAGAGAAGCGACCGAGAGAGCAGGAGGGAGGAGAGAGATAATGTTCATCAAATTAGGTCAAATTTTATATATATAGGGGCCATTTTGCAAAATTGTCCAAACACGCGTCTATTTCGCAAAAACGTCCAATTAATGTGCCTATTTCGCAAATTTTTTCTTTTATAAATCATTTTAGGCTCAAAAAATAATATAGATATAAAAAAAATAACAATAATTCAATAATTAATTTTTCACCAAAAAAATCTAGATATAAATAAAATAGCACTTATCAAATACTACATATTTATCTATTACTGTAATATTTTTAGTAAGTATGACTATGAAATATTTTTTATTTATATTTTTATCAATCAACTAAAATATATAGATAGATAGATAGATTGTGAGTTATATAACTTTCTATAAATTATGACAACGTATTATTTTATTAATTTTTATCATAGAATTAATCATAACGCGCCACATAGGACATTATGCATATCGATATAGATATAGATAGCTAGATTTTTCTATTTCAATGTACCAACCAATTTGAATTGGTAATTATAAAACCTCTACATTACCAACTATCAAAGAGGTTGTACCAACATAATTTAATTACCAACTTTCAATTGTTGAGAAAAAAACATACAAATACAATACAACTTAATTAAAATGCATGTTATTCCAATACTTAGGTTTTCGTTTGAACCGACAATATTTAACCACGAGGTTGTGGATATTGCCGACTGAGATGAAGATGAGGTAGTGAAGAGCAAAGACAAGGTTGTGAAGGCGTACCAATGGAGACGAGGGTGTGAAGATGAACACGAATTCGATCCACCTATGAAAATGAACTCGAAAGTCAGACCTACGAATTCGTACCAAAAGAGACGAGGCTGAGACAAAGATAAATCAGAAGTCGAACCTACGAATGAAGGAGATGAAGATGAACTCGAATTCGATCAGAGGGTGACCACCACCATTGAAGCAGTTGAACCGCACACATTAGCTCTCAGCAAAAACAGACCAATAAAGTGGAAGTCAAGGAAGACCGGGAATAGATCAGAAATAGACCGCGAATGTGAGAACATGGGAGAGTCTAGAGATTGATGCAACGTCTGAACGCCCGGAGGATAGAAGCAGAAATCCACAAACGGAAAGAGACTTCTCATAGGGAAGTTTAGATCAACAATATTCACCTCTCCTAAAGGAGAGATTTTCGAAACAATGAACACAACCACGATCACCTCGATCAATAGAGCGTTTGAGACTGCTACCCAATTGCAACTAAACGTAGTCGACATCACTAAAAAAGGCGTACGTGCATGTCATCATTCACCCCCCCCCCCTACCAAAACCAACTTTTCCCGTGAAAATTCTTTTATATACACAGGAATAATAATTCATCCTAAATTATTTGTAGCGACGGATGCAGTTCCTACACCAAAAAAAATTCATTGAAAAGTATATGTATTGAGACAACATTTTATCGCTAAAAGGATATAAATAGGGTGTCACTATATACACTGTAAATCCGGATTAAGGATTTGCACGTCTTTAAGGACGTGCAAGTCTGGGACTGTGCACGTCCACTAGGAAAGTCTTGCACGTCCTTAACAACGTGCAAGCACGTCCTTAAGGACGTGCAATGCTTGCACGTTCTTAAGGACGTGCAAACCCTAGTTAGGGTTTTGCGTTTAGAGTTTAAGGTTTAGGGTTAGGGTTTAGGTTTTCCGACGTTTTTGTAATGTTAATTGATAAAATTGAAGTGTTTAGCTAGTGGATTTGAAGGATTTAGGGTCAAATTAAATAGAACACAAGAATTGTTAAGGTTTTTATTCGGATAATATGCGAATAACGTTACAAGGAACGAAAAAAAAGGTTTACATTCATAATTTTAATAAAGTTGTGGAATACAATCTAGGAAAATAGTAAAGGACGGCCGAACTCGGCACGCAAGGCTCGAAATCTCTCAATCTGAGCTTGAAACGGAGCATCCCATCCTTCGACGCTCGGATGATGATGTTCGACCCATTCTAGCAGAGGCGGCGGAAGAGGAGCGTTAGGACGCAACCAGATCTATGAGAACAAAAAATTAGAGTTAGAGTATTGACATATATATGAAAAGCATGAATAGGTAATAAAAAAGACGTTTGAAGTCGTACCGCGGCAAAATGGTCTTGGTTTCCGATGCAGGCTACACCAAGAGTTGCTGATTGAGGGTTGTTAGCAGGTGTCGGCGAGATCATGGGGAGACATGTGAACGTATGATGTCAAGCTAGGACGACGAGAGGAATCTGATATACCGTTGCAAATACTAAACCCATAATGGGTAGCTCTATCCACCGTCTCCTATCACCATGCACAGCTCCCGCCCATCTCTGGTAGTCGACGAACTGCTGGAATGGGTACCCTCCCGTATAACAACCGGCGTACAGATCGGCGTGATCCTCCAAGTGATTGCATAGTAACGGTTTGAGTTCCGGGAAAGCAGTCTCGCCGATCGGGGATGTCAAAGCCGCCAAAGCACGGTAGCCACAATGACCATCTCCAACAGTGTCCCTCACCGTCTCAATATGACCGAACATGAAGGGATCAACGTTGTTTCGACCCCAATTGAACCCTCCGAACACATCATCACGTCCACGTCGAGCTGAGGTCGCTTGTGGACGAGGCCGAGCAGCATTTTGAGCAGTACGCGCTTCTTCTCTCTCAAACCTTTCCCTTACCTCCTCGTATGGCAACGGGTTGGTTCTGCAGGCATTCCTCGACCCCCGAGGCCTCCCCTTCCTTCGGACGCTTGTTGATGAGGGTGGGTGCAGCTCATCCTCGCATACATCGTTGGAAGCCGTGTATGAAGATGATAGCTCATACGACAGTGGGGTGTCGTCGAGGTCAGTCCATGACAAATCCATCCAGAACGGGTGGATGTCCTCGGCGGGTATCAGAGTACCGGAGTTGACGTATGCCTGAATCTCATGGACACAAGGGATCCCGTAACAAACCCTCCAATGTCGGTCCGTGCATACCGGAGGAACCTTTTGGTTCACGACGTCCTGCCACATCTTGTACAGATAATCGAAGCACTTTTTGGAGATTAAAGTCTTTACCTCATCGAAAAGGTTGACTTTATACGCCGCTGTTGGCCATTTGAAGCGGTCGATCTCCAAAGCAGTTTGCAGCTCATGCAGTTGACAATCGTTGACTCTATGGATTGCATCGATCACGATGCGGAAGTCACCAATCGATGAGTGAAGTGCCTCCTTCAGAACCTTGTGTTGACCCTCAACTCTGTACACATTGAAGTGCATACCACTAAATATTCGATATTATATCATATTGTAATGGGAGATATGAAGTAATGTTGTACCTGTTTGTCGTACGGGTGCCGAGATGGAAGACATTATCTACGTAGCATCGTACGATGCTCCTGCTGTATGGAAGCCAAACCGACTCTAAATACGCCACCACACCTGGGAATGGGTGCCATGCAGCGTGTAGCGCTCGACGACGTCGGTTGAATGATTCCTCCGACCTCGATTCGAACAGCCCCCAACAGTTGCCCTTAAAGATGCCAACGTGGTTTAAATTCTTCGTGATCTTCAGAGCAGCTTCATCGCATCTTCTCGTCACGTGTAACCAACAAAGGAGATGCTGGACGTCGGGGAAGACAACATTCAGCGCCGCCAAGAGACCTAGCTCTCGATCAGTCATGATAGCTTGAGGCTGAACCGTCCCAAGCAAGATCTGAAGCTATCGCAACACCCAGGCGTATGTGTCTTCGTTCTCTTGCGACATGAAGGCATAGGCGATGCAGTAAGTATTGCCTGAGGGTGTGAACCCGACCACCTCGCACAAAGGAATCCCATATCTGCAAGTGTAAATATGTTACATATAAAATACTTTATAATTGGCTATATGTGCAATAATGTAATCGTAATTAAGTAACTTACGCATTTGTTTTGTATGTGCTGTCCATTATGATGACGTAATGGAACCTTCGGAGAAGGCGTATCCCGTCGGGATGCGCGAGGAAGAGGTCGCTCAAGACGTTGTCGTCATCCGGATGTCGTCTGAAATCGTAGTAGTACCTTCTTTCCCGTAGATGGTGCAAGGTATCCTGGGTCATCGTCCGACTACCTCTTTCTTCAGCGACCACCATGGCGAGCGTGTTGGTAAGGCTCTTCCTTGACGTGACGCTGGTCTCATCCAACTGCCTCAATCCGTACCCAATGGATTTTGGAGGAGTGCCAATTTCCTTCATCCACCTCGCCATCTTCTTTTCCCCCTCTGTCATCTGTCCGGCGATAGCGTGACCCTTCAAGCTCGTGGAAAGCCCGTGGTTATGAACACCGTGGGTTACCGTCATAACCCAGTGACCCGGCGGAGCTTCGTGTCCGTGTAGAGAGAATGGACAACCACTTATCTTCGACTGCGTGCTCCGGAGCTTCCTCCCGCGTGGTCGGTACTCCCCAAACTGCTCGCAAGCAAGGAGAACCCCGCCTGGACGATTCGACGCCCCCGTCCAAGACCGCTTAATTACTAAAATCATGCAGTGTCTCCGACCCAAGTCCTTGAAATGCGTAACCATTTCGTCACAGTCATTCCAAACCCTTGGGTTTGAGAACTCAGACGTAAAGTCTCGAAACTGTATTAACATTATTGGAAATATGAACAAAACGGAAGGAATACGAAATATATTCACTCTACGAAATCAAACCGTACCTGGGATACTTGGAGACGAGGATTGCTTTGCGGCTCGGCCATGACGATTCTAACGGTGAAAGAATATATCGAAAGAAGTCGGACTTTGTTTTGGAGTGCGGAATCAAGCTGTCCTCCTTCGCTTCAAATAGGCACTGTTGCGTTAATTGTAAGCAGAACCCTACCACGTCCTTAAAGACGTGCTAGGGTTTAGGGTTTGGCTAGGGTTTTAGGGTTTGGCTAGGTTAGGGTTTAGGGTAAGGAAACTGCACGTGGTCAAGAACGTGCTTGCACGTCGTTGACCACGTGCAGTTTCGACAAACCCTAAAACCCTAGCCAAACCCTTAAACCCTAGCCAAACCCTAAACCCTAGCACGTCTTTAAGGTAGTTGTATCAAGTATCAGGATATGGATCTCCAAGGTAGTCGCAAGAGTGTCGATCTACTTCGACAATCTGTTTCTGTGCTCCTTCACAAATCCTGAGGGAAGTTCCTAACCAAAATATGCATGAATACATTATAAACAACATACACAATCTGGGTTCACGTTTTCGTTATCGGGCAACCTTATCATATTAACGTTTTCGTTATCGGGCAACCTTATCATATTAACGTTTTCGTTTTTGATGTTTACGTTCAATATGACTCCGAAGAAATGAGAAGAGTCTACTCGAGATAGAAATATAGAGATAGATACAAAATCCGTAATATAAAAGTATAATATCAAGATAGAAACTGCAATAGTACATCACTGGTCTACAGGATGGCGTACAATATGATCCAAAATCTCCGTCACCTCGTCCACTAGCTGCTCAATGCGAGGGTCGCTAGCCAGGGCCCTCAAATAGCCCTCGACCTCACGAAAGCGGGCTAACAGCGCCAGACGGATCACGTGAGGCTGGGGGAGGTCCACCCATGGTTCCATGCCGATCGGGTGGACGGGCGCCGGCGGGTCGAGATGGGGTGGCGTGGTCGGCAGCACGTACGGTCGGCTCTGCGACGCGTACCAAGGCAAGTAATCTGCAGTGACACCGGCCTGGCAATCCTCGCTGGTGCGGCTGTGCTCGGCCAGCCTGTAGAAGCGACCCTCGTCCTTCAAGTCCTGCCACCTGTTATGGCCCGGGGAAAACACGGCGATGTACCTCGCGTTCTTCAGGGTCGTGTCGCGGCAGACCTGATCCGGCGCGATGACGGCCTGCAAGATCCCCTGGACCCGTCCGAACTGTCGGAGGCACTTATCGGGCATATATGGCTCCTCCTCCCCGCAGAAGGTGATGGTGCCCCGATAGGTGGACTGACGGTACTGGCCGTCGAAGTCCAGATCACGGCCAAAATGCATCCACCGGACCTACAATTAAACAAATCAGATGTAATTCACAGCTAAGAATTATAAGTGATATAGATAGAGTCTCGAATACATACATCGGCGACGGTAAGACGGTCCACCTCGTCCCGCAGCTCCCGGATCTTCTTCAGCTTCGCGTCGTCTTTCATGCGCTGTGGCGCCTTCGGACCAATGAACTTCGCGTAGAAGCGAGGGTCATCCTTCCTAGCCGGGTCGCTAGACAAATCACCTCGGAAGCGAGGGAAGTACGCCCATATCCAAGCCTTGACACAAAAAGTATGTCGTTAGCATATAATTTAAATATTTGTAAACTAAAACTCTAATTCAATGGTCTCGTACCTGTATGATCGGCGTGCAGCTGTCTATGCCCTTCGCACCTGAGCTGGTAGCCTTGCCTAGGCCCCTGTAGAGACATGTGAGGGCACCTGCAGCCCATGCAAGGGTGGCCGTACGTGGGATGTCCCAAATAAGGCCGAATATCCTCCATGGGATCCGGCTCTGCGACTTGTCCACAAACAATGTCGCGGCGAGAGCGATGGCCATGTACGTCTTGTGCAGAAACAGACGTTGTGCAGGGTCATCCTGGGGCTGCCCCCCTCCCACACGCGTGCGCAACCGAATCTGCTCAGGATCAGCCGCGGCCTCTGGGTCATCGGCGGGGGCAGGGTCGACGAGCGGCCCGTGTCTCTGCTGCCACTGGGTAGTAAACCCATTCACTGGAGGGCCGCCAGCGTGTCTGTACAACTTCAGAGTCGCAGGGGTGAGCTGGTAGTACTCCGCGATGGCGGGGACCAAAGCGCCCGCGGGCAGATGTGACGTGCAGGGCTGGCCATAAATCGAAAGTCCCATCAGAGAGGCAACATCGTGGAGCGTGATGGTCATCTCGCCCCATGGAAAGTGGAAGGAGCTGGTCTCCGGGTGCCAATGCTCCAAAAAGGCCGTGTAGGTGAACTCGTCGACACACTGCCAGTGGAGGGACCTCAGCTGGGGGATGCCGGATGGGAGCAGATCCTGCACCCAGGTCCCCGGGCTCTCAAATATGTAGGGCTCGAAAGGCTGCAAGTGAGTCGCCCGGTGGTGGAACTTCAGCAGCGACAGCTCCACCGTAGGATCTCTCCACACCTAGTACGCACGGTGATGCCTGTAAGACACAAGCAGCTCTCCCGGCGGCAATAAAGGGTCGACCTGCACAGCCGGTGCGGCAGCCTGCGCAGGGATGGGCTCGGGCTCTACCTATGGGCCCCCCTGGCCCTGAGCCTGCCCCTCCTGACCGTCATCAGCCTCCTCAACGACGTCAGGGATCACATCATCTGCAGAGACCAAGGAGATCGCCGCTGGTGTGGCGGAGGTCGAAGGCTCGGGCTCGTGTGTACCGGATGTAGAAGCCTCTGGCACGGCTGAAGTAGAAGCTGCTGGCGGCACGGCCGAAGTAGAAGTCTCCGGAACGGCTGAAGTAGATGCCTCCGGGATTGTCGGTGGAACACGAGTGGGCGGTCTACCCATGTCGGCCCGTCGCCCACCGACTACGTCGGTAATACAGCTACTCAAAACATCAGCGGTCTCTAAAGAAGGTTGCAACCCCATCATCGCATCGCTCGAACGATCCCAACCTGGTAGACCCTTCCAGAAGCTGTCGTGCTCGTCGGCCGGGGGCGTCCCCATCGACGGCTGTAAGCGCTCTGCAGACGCAAGTAGATCGTCGATTGTCTGCTCGGGGGGTGCCGTAGACTCCTGTACCTGGCTGACCGCTGCCCGGTCGCCGAACCTAATAGGCCGAAGGGTACCATCACCCCTCATGAGCCTCCCTGCCTGTTATTATGATCCAGTTGAATATTAATGTCTTTTCAGTATATTTTAATGTATTTTAATGTATTTTAATGTCTTTTGATGTATTTTAATATATTTTCATATGTTTTATTGTCTTTTATTATATTTTAAGGTTAATTAAGTATTACAATTATATTTTAATTTTTTTTATTGTATTCAATTTTAATTTATTTTTATATATTTGAATATATTTGAATATATTTAAATATATTTTAATGTTAATTAAATAATTTTGAAGTATTTCAATATTTTTTAATGTTTTTTATTATCTTTCAATATAAATTTATTTTTATGTATTTGAATATATTTAAATATATTTTAATGTTAATTAAATAATTTTGAAGTATTTTAATATTTTTTAATGTTTTTTATTATCTTTCAATATAAATTTATTTTTATGTATTTGAATATATTTGAATATATTCAAATATATTTTAATGTTAATTAAATACTTTTGAAGTATTATAATATATTTTAATGTTTTTTTATTGTCTTTCAATTGTAATTTTTTTCTATGTATTTGAATATATACTATCTATTATATTCTATCAAATTACAACTATATTCTTTTCTATCAAACTATATACTATAAAAAAACATTATAATATATACATAAATCAAAAAATATATTTTCAATTATATTCTATCAAACAATATATATTATCAATCATATATTCTATAAACTTCTATTATAAAACTATATTATAATCTATCAAATTATATTTTAAAACTCTAAAAATAAATCAAATAAAAAGTAATTCAAATAACATACCGGTGGAGTCGGGATCGGGGACACCTCAATGGTCCGACGCTTCCGCGGCGGTAATAGACCGTCGTCCGCCTCCGCCACAACTCCGCCTCCATCGCCGCCGCCATACGCCGCCCCACCACCACCACCCTTCTCCTCGGCCACTGCTCGACCTCCTTCGCCGGCGCCAGAGGCAGCCCCACAACCACCACCCTCCTCCTCCGCCAAAGCCGCCAGCACCACCCTCTCCTCAGCCACCGGCTCCACCGCCACCGCCTACCCCGATGCTCCACCACCCTCCACCTCCATCGCCGTCGCAGCACCACCAACCTCCGTCGCCTCTGTCGCCGCCAGCAGATCCGCCTCCAAGGCCGCCACCGCCGCCTCGAGCTCTCTCTCTCTCTTTCTGTCTCCATCTCTCTCGGTCTCTCTCTCTCTCTCTCTCTCTCTCTCTCTCTCGGTCAAGCTCCGGCCGGCGATCGCTCTCTCTCTCTCTCTCTCTCTCTCTCTCTCTTGATTTCTCTGGTGAATGAAGACGAAGACGAAGAGGCACGTCCTCTTCGTCTTTACTAGACGGGCTTGCACGTCCTTAAGGACGTGCAGCACGTCCCTGAGGACGTGCAAGCACGTTTTTTAAAAAAAAATAAAAACGTGCTTGCACGTTCGGGTTCGGGTGGCTCTCATCCCACTTGCACGTCCTTAAGGACGTGGGGATTTGCGGTGTATATAGCCGAAACGTATAAATAACAAGGGATATGGTCCCTTTCCACCCGGTTTTGACGACTATGCAAAATCATCGATTTGCTACTCCTATGTGCTGATACCTTCCAAAAAGTGGAATATCCCAACTCTTCCTTTCTGACTCCGCTCATTCCTCGCCGGTCACGTATGGGCGCGATAAGTTGGCAGCGGGAGTGGGTAAGAGCGAGAGCTTGGCTGCGTCTATCTCCTTTTCTTTGGTATGCAGTTGACTTTGTTCAAGACTGTGTGGGCAATAGCAAGCTCAACTCAAGACGAGAAAGAACTTCTTTCCATGGGTGGTTATTTCATATCCGCCCTTTTCTTTTCGTATTATTTTCTTTACTATACCGGCTGCTGTAGCATTATAAACAGTATTATTACTCTTGCTTCCGTCAGGATAAATCTGCCCCCTGCCCCTGTTACCGCCTACATATATGGGATATTTTAAAAAGTGAACATCTTTATTAGTCGCGGGGTCCGGTGAAAGAATAGGAAAGGTGATTTCACTATATTTTTTCCCCGGAACAGGACCTATCACAAGAATATTTTATTTATTTGGGCGGTTTCTTCTTGCAAAAGCAAACTTATGGTGAGAAAATAATTCTTAGCCAACACTATCTTTAATGACAACTATACGTATATCACAAAAAATAAATTTTTTAACAATTTTTTTAGTTTTAATCACCGGGATATAAAAAAATAGCAAGAAATTTTATTTCATCGACAAATATATCAAGTGACCATTTTCTAATCCTATCACTTATTTGGCATCGAAAGCGCTCGAATTTTTTCTAGAAAAATATTAGTCACTAGATTATATCAACGACAAATTATAATCATCTCAAGAAGGCATCTAGGAGGAAATTATTTTTTCCTATGATGATCAGACAACCAAATTCAAACACCTTGTATATATGAATAAAGGGATGAACGCTACCCTATGTAGCACGAAAACGGAAACGGACACAGGACACGGACACGGGAAAACACGGGGAAACGACAATTTCAAAAAACATAGAATACAGACACGGCAAAGATATTTGATATATATATCATTTTAAAGGTCTTTCAAGGATGTATACATTTATACTAATAAGAGCCACCTAGATGTTAAGACCAATGAGATATAAATAAATAATTATATAACATTTCAAATCAAAATATATACAAATAAACATTGTTAAGTCTAAAAATAAATCAAAGTATAGAAAGGAGGTGGTCCATCATCCTGTCTTGTTACCCCCCTCCCGCTGTTCTGCCAACTATATCAAGTTATCAACATAATCCCAAAGTGGTCCACTCCACCTCCACCTTTTGTTTCAAATAAACACCCCCTCTGCTTTTGTGAGGCTGAATCATCATCAATTTCTAGATCCTACACCTAAATCTCATATAAATTGAAATCAAATATCACTCAATTAAAGTAACCCTAAATCTGAAAATAAATCAAGGTATAGAGAGGGATTGAGATAGGGAGAGAAGAGTTGAAGGAAGATTGACAGGAACGACACTCATTTGTGTTCAGAAAGCACGGCGATCGACGGTGGCTGGTGCAGATCGAAGAACGGCGGTGGCTAGTGTAGAACAGCGCTCGGCGGTGGCTAGTGCAAAAGGACGCTCAAGAAGAAAAGGGCAAAGGTTGATAGTTAGGTTTGCTTTTTTCTTTAATTTTTTTCTTTTAATTATGAACCGGTTTTTTTAACTCCAAACCGTGTCCATTATTTGTGAACTGTGTCCAAGGCGTTTCCATCACGTTTTCATACGTGTCCGAAGTTTGACCGTTTCTTGACCGTGTCCAGACGTTTCCGAGGTGTTTCGTGTCGTGTCCGTGTTTCCGACACGACATTGTGCCCTACATAGGCATTTCCGTGCTATATAGACGCTACCTAGTTTGTAGATAGGATTCATATGCAAAAAGAAAATGATCCATACAAGTTACGAGGGAAAAAACAAAGACATGATGGGTATGAAATATACTACCTCCGTCTCAAAATTTAAGTCGTTTGACTTTTTGGCACGCTTTTTAATGTGTTAAAAACTCTATGAAATATTAATTTTTTTTCAAAATTTTTTAAGAAATTTGAAACTTATTATTTGAGACGGAGAGAGTAATAATGTAGCCATTCCTCGTATATGAATGATAATGAAAATAAAGTAAATATACAGTATGATAGAAAATCCCACGATTAAAACATAGAAAAGGGATGAACAATAGTTTATAGATAGGATTCATATGTAAAAGGAAAACTACCTACAAGTTATGAGTCAACATGCATTAGTCGTTAGCTGAGCAGAGCAAAGGTTGATCTTGTTCAGAAAGTTGAACAATAAGAGGGTGCTGAGAAACCCTAAACAAGGCTATCTACATTGATAACCATGGATTCCGGGTACGCATCCAAACATCCACCACCCTCAGAGGCCAAACCCAGCTCAACTCCCAAGGACCAATGAAGCATCTTCGCTATGGCATGAAGATCCTCCATTTCCAAAAGGACTCCCCCGATTCCCCTCTCGCCTTTGAGGCCACGGGGCAAATTTGATCCTCAAACAAATAAGGCTGGGGGGGGTGGTCAAAGAGCATAGTCGTCGCAGAAGCTGCATCCAGTGAACTCTACAATGTTGAAAGGGATGGGTTGAAAATCGCTCAGACCACCTATTGTACATTTTCTTCCCTTTGATGAATTTTTTTCTCTTTCCCAAACCCAGGTGACACTCTCGATTAGCGTATTGTCCTAGCCAAGGGACGGGCTTGGGATTCCAGTCAACCATGAGTTGAATGAATGTCCTTGGACCTAGTCGAGGTAGAGGTCTGACCCAAACCACTCTCGCGAGGTAACCTATCTAGTTGAATAGCAACAGAATATGTGTTGTTAGAATCCTCTATTGCGACCAAGATCCCTGCCTCCACTGGACTATTTCTCCTTCCATTCTCCTCAACATGCCAACCACTCATGTTCTGACTATCGCTCAACAACCCAAACATGATGACCTAGAGAAAGTTCAAGAAATCTTGAAAATAGGTGAAAGGACTGTGTTGAAAAACAAAAAGGGAGAGAAGTAATTGCTCGCGTTCCCATAACAAAAACTCGATAAATAACCGATTAAAAGTCCGTTCACGATCAACCAAAAGGGCACCAAGGTTTATGTGAAGGGTCATTTTCCCACCCATGCACTCGGTCAGGGAAAGAGAAAGAGCGAAAATATCAAAGGACGAAAACCCTTCATTTTCCAAGAAAAAAGGGGGGTTTCTGCCCGAGGCCGAGGAGGTGACGATTACCATCCCAAGGAAATAACCTCATGCCACTCATATACCCCACTCCCAACTAAAAATAAAAGAAAAGAGAAACCTAACCACCAAAAGGGCGATTACACCTTGAAACCATCCGCTATCTAAACGGTTGAGGGGAAACGCAACCCATACGTAGCTAGCTAGTGGGAGAGAAGAAAGAGAAAATAAACCCATAACCACCACTCCCAGAAAAAACAAAGAAAGAAAGAAAAAGATAAGGACAACAAGAGGATGAGAAAATGGGAGAAGGCTATATCTTCTTCAAGAGCATCTCTACAACCTTGCCTGCTCTTGCTCTTGCCTTTGCTCCTCTTCCTAATCGCGTTTGGGACTCCCTTTTAACTTCGCCTCTACTAATCTCTCTTTTTCGCTGGCACAAGGTGGGAATAAGAGTGAAGTCGATCCCGCTCCTTATTTATAAGATTTTTTTTTCGGAATTTTCGCCAAATACCCCGGAGGTTAAGGCTAATTCGCGTGGTGTACAAAAGTTTGACATATTTCGCCTGGTGCCCCTAAGGTTTTTATTTTTTTCGCCAAATACCCCTGAGGTTTATATTTTTTCGCCAAATGCCCCTCTGTCGAATTTGTTAACTTTTTTTATTGAAAAATAGTACAATTCCCCCAACTTGGCGCATATTTTTAATAAAAATAAAATTTTCTAAGTATAAAAAATTACTATGATAAATTTAAATAAGATATTATCAAACGTTAACATAAAATACAAAAAAATAGATTTGATAATTAAGTAAAAAATAATTAAAATATTTATGAAAAATGTGTAAAAATTACACAAGTTTAAGATTTAAGTAAAATATGTTGATTGGGTTAAAATCCTAAAATAAATGTGTTTATAACACCTAATAAAAAATACTTATTAATTAATATTTTGATATAACTAGATTGATTAAAGAAACGTGTACAAATTTCATTAGTTTGATTTTTTTCCAAGATTCAATTGATTGGGAGGAAATTGTGAAATTAAAATGATTATGTCATCTAAGCAAAAATATTTCTCATTTAACAATTAGAATAGATAAATCTCATTGGTTAAAAAAATGTTTAAAAATTTTATTATTTGAAAATTTATGTAGATTAGGTTGATTGTGTGAAATTCCAAAAATTAAGATTATTATATAAAAAATAGTTTTCATTATACACACAAAAAAAAAGAGAGATTAGTTGCTTTGGAAAAAAAGAATTCATATATTTGGAACTATGTATTTTTTTAAAAAAAAACTTTTTGAATTAATCTCATTGTTTAAATAAATAGCATGAAATGATATTGTGTAATTAATACATAATGAAATAATACTGTATAGTTAATTTTAACTTTATCAAAAAAAAGTTTTAAATTAATTCCATTGATTAAAAAATGTAATATGATATGGTATTGTGTATATAATATTAGATAATTTAATTACCATAATTAAATAATATTTTTCAAATAATACCTTACAAAAATAACAATGAAATAATATTTTCTATTCTTTTTATTTTCAAAAAAAACGTTAACAAATTCGACAGAGGGGCATTTGGCGAAAAAATAAAAACCTCAGGGGTATTTGGCGAAAAAAATGAAAACCTCAGGGGCACCTGGCGAAATATGTCAAACTTTTGTACACCACGCGAATTAGCCTTAACCTTAGGGGTATTTGGCGAAAATTCCGTTTTTTTTGGGGGGGGGGGTGAGGAGCAGTTTTTTACATGGACCATCTCCCAATTTTGGGCTTAAAACCAAATCAGCCCATATTCTTTAAATGAATTAAAGCCCAAAACCAATAAACATAAATGATATCGTTTTTCAAAACCTTCTCGGTCGAAGTTGTATGCAATCAGGCCTCGAGGAGCTATGACGATACTAAGAAAATCTACATTGCGATGACATATACATACCATCCTTACGAGGAACCCGACACAAAAATAAACAGATAACCAAATAATGAACCCTAGCCAAACCCAGCATGTTACCTTTGCGATCAACTCTATTACCATTACTATATGATTTTGACCAAACTGCCCTATTTGTTGATCGTTTGCAATGAATTCATAAAACAACTTTCATAAACCAAATACCAAAAATTTCTGTTTCAATCTCGTTGACAGCTCTTTATCAGACAACAGTGCCGCCCACGAGAGTAATGTCTCATGACACCCTCTCACTGGCAACTCCCTACAGGGCAATATTTTGTGTACGAGAGTGACCTCACCATACCACCTCGCTGGCAGCTCCTTATTACATCGACCACCTCTCTAGCAATATTTCAAGGAACTCATGATCAAAATAAGATGGCTCATCTGTTTAATTCTCAAAGACAATGGAACATTCCATTACTAAGACAACTCTTCCCCCCCTCAAGTTGTGCTTGCCATCACGGGATACCCCAATTCCAACCTGGAACACACCAGATAAACTAATTTGGAAGCTAAATCCAAATGGTGAGTTCACTAAAAAATCAACTCACAAATTAAGAAACAATAATGCGTAAAGCACCACAAATCACAACTGGAACTGGAAGCTTCGTTTACAACATAAAATACAAAATTTTATCTGGAAGGTTATGGTTGATGGTTTACCAACCAAATTACAACTTAACAGACATTTCAATAGTGTCCCAGCCCAGTGTATGCTTTGTGATCAAAACGCTGATGAAGATGCACATAATCTACTCCTAGAATGTTCCTTCTCGAAAACAATCATAAAAAACTATGAGTATATAACTGGAAGATACTTTATTAACTTGAGAGTTGAGAGCAGAACAATCAATCTAGGAAGATCTCAACTCCATTAACCACAATAATTCCCATTTTGATGATCTATGCTTTATATGGCGTGCCATATGGGAATTGAGAAATAAAATCATTTTCAACAACTACAAGATAGGATCACATACATCTATAGTTCACCAAATATGCCAGAATATCAAAGATTGGAACTGTGTTGCTAACAATGGAACAACAATAAATAGGAAAGATAAGAGAAAGACCTCTAGGTGGGTTAAGCCACCACGTGCCATCTACAAAATTAACGTAGATGACTCAGTTAGAGTCCCTAATGACTGTCAATCTAGAGGCATTATTAGGGATAGTACGGCCAGATGATCGATATCTTTCAGCAGAAAGAAAGATCAGGATCCATCCTTCAAATAGAAGTTGTCGCGTTCTGCTTGGGGATACAACGAGATGTAGAGAAAGGATTAAAGAAGGTGATTATTGAAGATGATAGCTTGAAAGTAGTGAAAGCAATTAATGATAGCACCAAAATCGATTGGGAGATCTACATAACAATTGAGAAGATCAATCTGATGAAAGAGAATTTTGACAAGATTGAAATACGACATTGCTTTAGAGAATCAAATGCAGCAACTGATTACATTGCTAGATTTAGGGGTATTTGTAACATGTCGACTCTCCCCTTGCACGAGGATTTATTTAGCATCATCCTAAGGGATGATCAAGAATGAACCTTGCCTTGGTAAGACATTCTACTGTTTGCCTACTGTAGAAAAAAAATCCGCCCCATACAGACCCATTATCTTCTCGAAAAAAAATTATCGTGAGAAAATAATTCCTCACCAACGCTACCTTTAATGAAAAATATATGTATGTCATAAGAAATAATTTCTCGTCAATACTATCTTCGATGACCAAATGAGGAAATTTATTTCCTCGTTGAATATTGTTAAGTGTAGTGTATTTGATCCTCATGTACAGGAGTATCTCACTCTATAAATAGAGTGTCCTGTAACTAACTCCAATAACAATTTTCATCTCTTCAATAACATATTGTCTCTCAATCTGAGTTTTCTCTCTTCTCTCTCGTTACTTGCTCTCTCTCCATTGATGATCATCTTCATAGTATCAGAGCGAGTAGTGGCGATGTGATGCTCCCACTTTTCTCGCTTAGCTTCATCAGCTTCAATGGCGTCTTCAACACCAGAACAACCAGAACGAGAGCGACGCCGGAATGAGTTTGTGACTGCCGCCAATCTGCAGAATCCATTCTTCATTCATCCATCAGAGAACTTCGGTATGACTCTTTCTGTCAATTATAGATGATGCAGAAAATCGGCGATGAAAGCTTTTTCTGTCAAAAATAAAATTGGATTTATGGATGGTACCTTGTCGAAAACTAGGGAAAATTCAGCGATGTGGCATAGATCCAATGATATGGTGTGTTATTGGATTCTCAACACCGTATCTAAGGATATCTATGCAACACTCGATGAATTCGACACTACAAAATAGATGATTGATGATCTTGATGAATGTTTTGGCAAACGAAATGGTCCTCTACCGGCAGGGGCGGATCCTCTTTAGGGCCAGTAGTGGTAGTTGCCCCCCAATCGAAAATGAAATTTAACATACATATTCCTCTCGTCGATAGCTTCGATTCGATATATTATAAGCTCAAATCCGATATCTGAGCAAAAAGTTATAAGCGTTTCAAATTTCAGCACTGAATTACAATATTTCCTACATCATTTACCAAATCGATATATTTTTATTGTAATTACTATATTCGAGAACTTCAAATTAGGAGGTTATATTGAAATATTTGAAAACCATGAAATAAATCATGCAAATTCAGGATACATAATATTGATGATTTTTCGAGAAAAAAATTAGGGTTTAATTTTACATAAAATATTTTTTTTATCGTAAATTTTCGCCCCCTCAATCAACAAGTTCAGGATCCGCCACTGCGACCTCTGGTGTTTCAGACGCAGAAAGAGATTCAAGATTGTGTTCAGAATGGTGATACCTCTATCACTGATTACTTACCAAGTTGAAGGAATTGTGGCAACGACTTTCAAGGATGGCAGTTCCCATTCGTTGCAGATGTGGCAAATGTGAATTTGATCTGAATGCACAAATTGAAAACGCGGAGCAAGAGGAGAAGTTGATGACCTTCTTGATGGGACTTGGAGATAAGTTTTCTGCTGCTCGTCGTCAACTTCTCTTGACCACCCCATTGCCATCTGCGAGCACTGCTCATGCTCTTCTGGTTTAAGATGAACTGAGTAACAAGTTGTCTTCTACAAGGGGTGCCAAGTAAGATTCAACTGCTCTAATGGCCAATCATGAGAGGAATTCTGATAAGAGTTAAGAGAGAAGTCGATATGATTGTCCAAGAACGGACAAATGTGGTCATTGTGATGGAAATCACACGATGGATCATTGCTGGGAGATTATTAGCTATCCAAGTTGGCATTTCAAAAGCAAGTATAAACCTAAGAAACCTAAGACTGAGGAACGGAAGAGAGATGGTCAATGCAAGAAGGATATTGGGAATCAACGTCACAAGGCAAATGCAGCTGATACACCTGGTGACAATCATTCCAACTTCTTGCAGAATTTGACTTCTGAGAAGCAGCAACTGATGAGTTCATTTTTCAACCTTATGGAGAAGCAACAAGATAAGTTTGCTCAGGTTAACGTGGCAGGTAAGCTCATCTGTTACAGTGCTTTCAATAATAGGGTGTGGATCTTGGATAGTGGAGCTACTGACCACACGGTGTGTGATAAGCTTCTCTTAGACCAACCTTCTCCTATTACCCATCATAATTCATAAACATACTGTGATTCACCTTCCTAATGGAACTACTAATTCCATTACTCATGTTGGCACCTCTAATTTGTCAACATATCTCCCTCTCAAAGATTCTCTTTATGTTCCAAATTTCAAATTCAATTTTATTTCTATTAGTCGTTTGATTCATGACCTTAAATGCAATGTTCACTTTCTTGAAAATCAATGTCTTATTCAGGACCTTGCAACGAGGAAGGTGGTTGCAGTTGGTAAAGAGGTGGGAGGACTATATCATTTGATCTTGGATCCAAGTGGTCGGGCTGTGTGTCCTACAAACCATTTACCTATACCAGATCCTACAACACCAAACTTGAATTCTGTATGTTATTCAATACCCCACATACCAAATTTTCTTTCAACAAATGTGACAGATAGGAATATTATCTGGCATATGAGACTTGGGCATGCACCCTTTGCAAAGTTACAACATCTATCTCGCATTCAGACATTTGGTAACACTGATTTTGTATGTTCTATTTGTCCACAAGCAAGACAAACCCGAAATGCTTTTCATAATAGTACATCTCTGGCTAAATGTGTGTTTGATTGTTGCATTGTGATCTTTGGGGACCTTTTGATACACCAACTTACAATGGTCATCGATTTTTTCTCACTGTGATTGATGACAAAAGTCGTAGTGTCTGGGCTTTCCTCATGAAATCTAAATCTGAAACTCCCTCCATTCTTCAGTCTTTCATTCTCATGGTTGAGAAACAGTTCTCTGTGTCTGTGAAAACATTAAGAGCAGATCAAGGGACTGAATTTCTAAATTCCTCCCTATCTCAGTTTCTTCAAGGGAAAGGAATTGTTCATGGAACATCTTGCACTACCACTCCTCAGCAAAATGGTCGAGTGGAGCGCAAACACAGATGTATCTTAGAGGTGGCTAGAGCATTGAGACTTCAAGCCTCTCTCCCTTTGAAATTCTGGGGGGATTGTATTCTCACATCCACCTATATAATCAACAGGCTTCCAACTCCTTTACTACACTACAAAACTCCTTATGAAATCTTGTTTCACAAACCCTCTGGTTACACCAGAATTCGTGTCTTTGGGTGCCTGTGTTTCATGTCCACTGCCACATCTCAAAGAAAGAAAATCGATGCTCGTGCAGATCCATGTATCTTCTTAGGTTATCCATTTGGTTATAAGGGATACAAACTCTACAACTTGAAAACACAAAAATGTTGTGTTAGCAGAGATGTACTCTTCCATGAAAACATTTTCCCCTTTGCCTTGCCTAACCCACAGATATCTCCACCTTTGCAGTCTCCAATTGCTACCTCTCCCTCTTAAAATTATACTTCATTTGTTGATGATGTGGTCCTCTCTGACTCACTCATCTCCTCTGAAAATGACTTAGCAACTTTCACCTCTATGCCTATTGTTGACCACCCAAATATAGACTCTACGTTTTTTAATCCAGTTGATAATCTAGATGACTTTGCCACATATAGCCCTTCACCAGCTGTTGAGCAACCCACCAGGCATTCTACAAGGACTAGGGGTGGCAATCTCACCCGCACCCGACGGGTACCCGCTTCACCCGATCCAAAAAACAGGTGAAAATCCGATAAAAGGTGGGTATTAAACGGGTGACGGGTGAACGGGTGATGGGTCGGGTCGGATTCGGGTGGTAGTAATTTCACCCGTCACCCGACCCATCACCCGATCCCTACATCACCAGACATATTTTTAATATAAATAAATAAATATATGTATATATATATACATGTATATTTCATCCAATCCTAATAAACAGGGGCTGTTTTTTAAAAAATAATTAGTTAAATAGGTTTTTTTTAAAAATTGTTTTACAGTGTTTGAAATGTGTTAAAAAGGGCTGAATTTTGTGTTAAAAATGCTAAATTTGGTTAAATAGGTCTGCTTTTTTTACCTTAAATTTGTTAAAACGTGTTTTTTAAAAAAATTTGTTAAACGGGGTTGTTGTTTTTTTTTAAAAAAAATTGTTAAATGGGACGAGATGTTTTTCACCCGAATTTTCACCCGATCCACCCGATTACCCGATGGGTGACGGGTGAAACGGGGCGGGTGATAGGGTTGGCGGGTGGTGGGGCGGGTCGGGTGGTGGTTTCTGGGTGGTGGATCGGGTGAAAATTCGGACCATCCACCCACCACCCGACCCATTGCCATCCCTAACAAGGACACACAGACCACCATCTTGGCTAAAGGATTATGTATGTTCTTCTACTTCCTGTCCATTTGCTGCCATCTCTTCTTCAAGTAAGGTCACTACTCCTTATCCTCTCTCTTTTGTTTTGTCCTATGCCTTCTGCTCTTCATCTTATCACACATTCATCAATAATGTAGCTTCTCTTACTGAGCCTCACTTTGTTAAGGAAGCATTGCAGCATCATAAGTGGTGTCAGGCTATGATTACTGAGCTCTCAGCTCTTGAGAGAAACAATACTTGGGAGATAGTTCCTAGATCCAATGCTAAGTTAGTTGTGAGTTGCAAATGGCTCTTTAAACTCGAATTTAAAACTGATGGCACCTTAAAAAGGCATAAGGCCAGGCTTGTGGCTCGAGGTCGATTCTCTTAATTAGAGGGCATTGTCTATAGTGAAACCTTTGCTTCTGTAGCAAAGATGATCACTGTTCGAACTGTCTTAGCTATTGCTGATGTGAAAGGGTGCCATATGTCTCAGCTAGACGTCATAAATGCTTTTCTTCATGGTGATCTTGAAGAACACATGTTCATGGAACTTCCACCAGCCTATGCTCAGCTAAAACACATGCTTTGTCCTAGGGGGGGGGAGTAATATATGGTTAGTACAAAGGCATAGTGTACAGATTACAGAAGTCTCTCTATGGCTTGAAGCAAGCCCCAAGATAGTGGTTTGCAAAGTTTTCTCAAGCAGTAAAACTAGCTGGGTATGTGCAATCCAAGGCAGATTACTCATTGTTTACAAGGAATGTCAAAGGATCTATCACACTGCTGCTTGTATATGTAGATGATATGATAATTGCAGGGGATGATAAGCAAGAAATTGCTAGATTGAAACTGCATTTAAATCAATATTTTCAGGTGAAGGACTTAGAGGAATTGAGATACTTCCTCAGAATAGAGGTGGATAGAAGACAAGAAGGAATCTTCTTAAAGCAGAGAAAGTATACTATAGAGTTGCTTCAAGAAGCTAGAATGATAAGGGCCAACCCAGCTGCAAATCCTCTAGATGCAAAGGTGAAACTATCCTTGGAAGGAGATAGAGATGAAGTAGAGCCAAATGCTTACATGAGACTCGTAGGCAAGTTAATCTACTTGACCATCACACGACCTGATATTTGCTATGTTGTGCAAATATTGAGTCAATTTATGCATGATCCAAGGAATGATCATTGGAAGGCTGCAAAACATGTATTGAGATATCTCAAGAATGCTTCTGGTCAAGGATTGTTATTGTCAAGCAAATATGAGCTACGGTTGAATGCCTTTTGTGATGCTGACTGACAGAGCTGCCCGTCGACAAGGAAGTCACTCACTGGGTTCACCATATTGATAGGGAATTCTCTGATTTCATGGAGAACTAAGAAGCAAACCTATGTAGCTATGTCATTAGCTGAGTCCAAGTACAGGTCTATGGCCACCACATGTTGTGAGGTAACTTGGTTGATCAAACTATTAACTGATCTAGGAATAAAGCAGCAAGAGCCTATTTGATTAATTGTTCTGTGATAATGTGTCGGCTATACACATTGCAAGAAATCTGCGGTATTCCATGCACGAAAGGACTAAGCATATAGAAGCAGATTGTCATCTTGTGAGGGACAAAGTGCTGCAGAAAGAAGTGCAATTGGGATACATAGCTATAGTAGATCAACCAGCTGATATCTTTACTAAAGTCGTTACCCACGATCAATACACTAAGTTGCTGAGCAAGCTTGGAGTTGCAAACATGTTTTCACAGTCCAAGCTTGAGGGGGAGTGTTAAGTGTAGTGTATTTGATCCTCATGTATAGGAGCATCTCACTCTATAAATAGTGTCCTATAACTAACTCCAATAGCAATTTTCATCTCTTCAAAATAACAAATTGTCTCTCAATATGAGTTTTCTCTCTTCTCTCTCGTTACTTGCTCTCTCTCTCTCTCTGTTGATGATTATCTTAATCATCTTCAAATACCTTTTGATATATAAATAATTCCTCATAATTACAACGAAAAATATAGCAATTCCTCGTATATGAATAATCATGAAGATAGTGAACATGTAGTATGGTAGAAAATCCCACAATACAACATAAACGTCATAAAGAAGTGATGAACGGTAGTTGTAGATAGGATTCATATGCAAATGGAAAACTACCTACAAAGACACGATGGGTATAAATATAATAAATGTATGAATTTCAGATCCAGTAACTTAAACTCGATCTTCATTCGGCCAACAATGGTCTTAAAAGGAAGGACCTGCTGCCAATATTTCCTTAGTGAGTTTGTTGTCTTCCCCAATCTTGTAGTCGACGAATATCTCAAAGTTGTTCTTAAACAACCCTGCTAACTTCAAGAGCGCGTTCTCGTAAGCCTTCTTATCCGACCACTGCAAGAATTAATGCAAACAGTCACATATATGATGGTATGATATATACGATGCTCGATCGATCAATTAAGTTTTGGAAATGGCTGAAATATAATCGATGGGGAAACATACAGTATTGACTGGATCCAGGATCTCAGAAGGAACGCCCTCAATCTGAGTGGGGATTTGAAGGCCAAACACCGGAGTCGTGCAGTAATTGGTGCTCAACAAGCTCCCGGAATGGATGGCATCTATGATCTTCCGAGTGTACTGCAACTTAATGCGCTTCCCAGACCCATAGCTACAGATCCATATATCCAGTTTGATTGATTTGAGTATATATATAATGGAAGAAAAGAAGTCAATTCATAAATTAAAGGCAGTTGAAATTTTATTACCTTCCACCAGACCAGCCGGTATTGACGAGCCAGCCAGTGGCACCATGGGTTTGCATCTTGTCTGCAAGCATGGATGCATATCTAGTTGGATGCATCATTATGAATGCTGCTCCGAAGCATGCTGAGAATGTCGCTGTTGGCTCCTTTATCCCGTCTACTGTCCCAGCCACCTGATCCATCCATATCCAATCCATCATATATTATATATATGTAACTGTGGTGTATGGATCTTACATGATTGAATCGAATTGGTTTCAAGTTTGGTATATTATATATTACCAAAGCAGTGTAGCCACTGATGAAATGGTACATGGTCTGTGGCAAGGTGAGCTTGCTCACTGGAGGCAATACTCCAAATGCATCACATGCTAAGAGGATTACATTCTTCGGGTGCGGTCCATAACACGGTATCTTTGCATTCGGTATGTACTCTATTGGATACGCTGCGCGCGTGTTCTCTGCACATCCCGAACAATTACATATATATATATCATCGTCAATTTTATACCAATTGATAGTAAACTATCTGTTAGGTACATTGTGAATGTAACTCTACCTGTGACAGACTTATCAGTGTAATCCACCTCCCTCGTGTGTTCATCAAACACAACATTCTCAAGCACTGCAATCAAATAGTTATAGATCGATATAAGGGTATCAAAATGAATCAAATTTCTTGATCAAGTTGGTTATTTAGTATATGGTGTACCAGTTCCAAACTTAATTGCATTGAAAATATCGGGCTCTTTGTCTCCAGAGAGGTCGATGCATTTGGCATAGCAACCACCTTCAATGTTAGAAACACCGTTTTCACCCCAACAATGCTCGTCGTCTCCTATCAAGTACCTGTTGTGATCTGTCGATAGAGTTGTCTTTCCGGTACCTAAAAATAACAATCATCCCATAAGTTTTGAAATTATCATCCGTTGGAGGAGTACATTAGCTAAACAAGCTTCAAACAATGAAGAGATATATAGGTGTGTACCGGAAAGGCCAAAGAAGAGAGCAACATCTCCTTGTTTGCCCATATTGCATCCGGAGTGAAGGGAGAGGATGTTTCGCAACGGCATAAGATAGTGCATTACGCTAAAAAGGCCTTTCTTCATCTCACCGGCGTACTGAGTCCCAAGGATGACCATTTCCTTCCTACCAAGGTTGATGTCTATGCTGGTTGAGGATGTCATGTAGTGTGTGTACCTATTACACGGAAACTGTCCAGCGTTGTATATCGTAAAGTCTGGGCTACCGAAGCTCTCCAGTTCTTCGGGCGTGGGTCGAATGCACCTGCAACAACATATTACAATACAACTTAGAAGTAATTCTATTGATTAATTAGGATTTTATCTATTAAGGAATTAGGACTTACATGTTATGCATAAACAAGGAATGGTAGGCTCTAGCGGAAACAATTCTGACTTTGATTCGGTTGTAAGGATCCCAATTAAGAAATTGGTCATTCACGAATACCTTGTCCAAAGAATTCAAGTAATCAACTGCCCTTTCTCTGTTAACAAGAAATGTGTGTTCGTCCATTTCAATATTTGGGGATCCCCTGCACACATCACATCACATCACATCACATGTTAATTACTTTAATTAATTAATTATATACCAATCGAATCAATATGATAAGAGTTAAGACTTAAGAGGGTGGGAGGGGTCTTACTTTCCCCACCAAAGTTGATCAGCACAGGGGTCATCTTTGACAACGCGTTTATCTCGAGGAGACCGACCAGTCTTGGCTCCAGATAATGTTGCGAGTGCTCCGGTAGATGTTATGAACGACCCCTTTTCGTATTTTATTGCTTGCTCATATAGCTCTGCCCACGCATACATGCATATATACAATAACATTTATATTATTTAAATATAGACATATATCCTACCTACACGTCTCAGTTTAACGTGTACATCCATCCAAATTACCCAAAAATTACGTGGATATAGGACAAATTGTACAAAATCACTCCTTAAATATGCGTTATTATATAACGCTACTTATTTTCCACCATAAAAAAATATATAAACCTACGTACTTATTAAATTGAATATTGTGGAAAATCCCCCTTTAAACCAACTCACCACCTGCAGATCCGCTAAGTTTGTGAAATTTTACCCCTCATTTCTATTATAAAATTATTATTAATATTCATTCATAGGTTGTAAACTTGCAATTAAAAATAGATGAAATATCCATTTGACCTCTCTTGAATTCATAGAAAAGTTGATATGAATTGAAGAGAGAAGGGATCAGAGATGGCGACTCAAACGGAGAGATACGTAAAAGAGCCAAGGGAGAGATAAGACAAAGAAGCAAGTAGGGCGCCACCAGTTCAGTCGACCCTTCCTCACAACAATTAATTTGCTGATCGTTTTCGTGTGGGGGTTGGTTTGCTAATTAACGAACCAGCTTTAAAGGTGGTTTTTCGATTTGTAATTTTCAATTTGTGGTGTGTATTTAAGGGGGGTATGGTTTTATGGAATTTGCGGGCATGGATATAAATATAATTAATATAGATGGATCAGGTTGAGTTAAATGTCTCACCAGCTGGGGAGAGATTGTAGAGAACGTGAGTGGATTTGAGAGCACTGTCGCTGAGTACACTTGTTATGTTGGGAGCCACTGGATGAACAGCCGGCTTCTGCACAGTAGCCGTCCGCTTTGCAGCTGCAGCCGGGTCTCCCTTCACCACCTTCGGCCCCGTTTCTCTTGTCAGCGACGCCAATGATGCGCTGTCCATATAATATATAAAATTATACTCCTTTAATTGGTCAATATATATATAAAATTAAGCAAAAGTAATTGATGGATGAACGTACCTGATGGACTGGAGCTGCTGGTTGTGGTTGGAAAGAGGAGGAGCGGCGTCGACGGCGGCAGAAGACCTCTTCTTCTGAAGAGAGTGGAGCTCCTCAAGGGTGCTGGCCTTCACCGGGGCCGAGCTGTCGTCGTGGCATATCGCGTTCCCTTTCTTCTCCCCGTTTGCCGTTTCCGTTTTCTCCACTCCGTTAATCTCGCTTGCCGCCGTTGGGCCAGCCATATCTCGATCGATCTATTCATTAACCCATCCATTTCAAATTCATGATGATCGAGCAAGCCACGTTTATTCAATTTGTTGAGTTGATCGAGTAATATGCGAAGAATGTGTATGCCATCAGCTTATAAAAAATAATCATAAATAATAATAAGGAATATTAATAATTTTAAGATATAGTAAAATATCACAACGTGCTTTTAATTTTTGATCGTGAATATTTAAATGAAGAGGTTATGAATTTTTAGTCTTTATTTCTTCCCTTTTTACAATAATTAATTAATATTTTTCATGCCACACACCTATATAAATTCTAATAATTTTTTTCTTATTTAAGTTTAAAGTTAAAAATGTCTCATTTAAATTAAAATTTACATTTCTTTCAATATATATTTTTAAATTCTTCAGTATATATACTACCATATTATTTTCTGTAAATAAATATTAGATATATAAATAGCATTTAAAATCTGAGTACTTGTACGGACTATTTTGGAACCGAAAAAGGGGGGAAAATCCACCAACAAACGAAAAAGAAGAGAAATTATAACAAAAAGGTGGAAAAAGTCCCTAAACTAGAATCGGATACGTAATGGATAGAGAATGAATATCAAAAAACAAGTATAGATGGATCGATGGAGAGAACCTAATTACCTGAAATGAAACTTGGTAGCGCGCAGTGGATCTAATGATGGAAATGAGAAACTGGTTATGAAATAGTCCCTGTAGCTATAGATCGATGAAGCCGTACCTCTCAAAAAACGCAAATTAAGATTTGAACGCTACAATATACTCTGATCCGTAACAGGGAGCGGTAAATGGTAATGGAGAGTGGCAGGCAAACCCCTCTCTCTATTTATAATATTATATGTAGGTACTAAATTGGGCGCGTGGATTTAGCAACGGGAAATTGGAAAGAGTCTAAGTCGTCCAGGTACACATAATAACACATGTGAATATGTGATGGATCCGCATCCGCCCCTTGAGTTTATGTCCTTCTATTCCTAGTTTCCTACCTACTGTATTTGTCAACTCGAATCCCTCCAAAATATACAATTAATACAGGGTACATTTCTTTTAGCCTCATCCACTTTATCCTGAATCCTTCAACTATTACTGTATGACGCATATACAGATTGGCATCATCAATTTAATTATTTCATATTATTATGCCGTACGTTTAAATTTTTAATCCCACACGCAACAATTAAGCTTCTTTTTTATTGATATCATTTTATGTCATTAAGCCTCTCAAAAATTATACTCCAACAATTAACAATATATATGTTATTATTTTTTACACATTTTTTAAAGAATAATAAAATTTAAATAAAATATAAAAAGATGTAAATTATTTTTTTTTATCATAATTTCCTATTTATTCTTTAATACACAATAAATAAAAGTAAACAGATAATTTTTTGTTTTTGTTTTGTTTTGTTACCATATAATGGCATAATGAGAGTTGGAGCATATTTTTACAAGAAGCGATCACTTATAGAGATATTTATCGATCATCCAATAACATTACTAATATATATGACGCCTTAATCGATCTGCACCCAAGTATATATATGAATGTGAGGCCCAATTTTGTACTAGCTTGTTAATCTTTTTCTTTGAAATTAGGACTGAAATGAAGGCTTTTAGACCGATCGAGAATGGAATAAGGAATGCTTGAATCCAAAACATATTAAGGCTTTGGGATTGAAAATGGAGGAACACTTCAATCGGTTTTTTTTTTTTTTTAATGTTTTACAGAGTTTAAGGCTCCGTTTGGAAAATTACTAGCTGATGGACTAGCTGAAACTGATGAATTATGTGTGATAAATATATGTTAATAAGTTAGTGTGATGTTTGGTAAATCTAGCGGTTGGAGTAGCTGAGGGAGACTTGGGAATAAAAAATTATAAGCTTAAAAAAATTTCGATAAATAGTTGTTGAAATACCCACTTTTAAAAGCTAATTAAACTAAAATTTGATATTTATTTCATTTACAACTATATAATATCAAAATCAAAAGTTAAAAAAAAGTGACGGATGGAATCGTGTTGCCAGGGGGATCCTAATACCAAGTTGGTAAATGAGCTACGTACATCGCATATATACTCCTGGCTAAGTCGGCTAAGCAACTATATATAGTTCTAACAACTTTTAAACTATGGTCAGCTACCTAACTACAGTTAGTTTGGTTAGTCAACTGGTAATCAACCAATAAACACTACTAGTATGTATATCTCTACAAAAAACTAGCCTAGCAACCTTAGGAGAATAACGTCAAAACCTTAGGGGATGATTTATTTGATGAAATTAATGATAAATAAAACTTAACATGATTTCTAAAATAATCCTGAAGAAAAACTCGATGCTAATTAAAAAATAGATATTTCCCAAAATAGATCGATTAAAACTAAGAATACGTTACTAAAAATGAAAAAGGTAAGAGAAGTAAATGCAACAACCCTTACGTGTAGGCCGGTAACTCAAATCAATGAGCCATGCTCATAGTCATACATAGGTTAACACATCACCATATATGCGGCTGTTGGTTGATTGTGCTTCAAACTGTGGGTGATACAACACAAGTGTACGATGTCGTCTACTTCTGCAACGACACATTAAAGGTTAATTTCATCTTTTTTAAAATTTATTTTGGTTGAAGCAAAACGCCCCTAAAGCACCACTAGCTATTTGTATGGCCTTACAACAAATTGACAAAAGTAAGTAACAATGATAATAATATTAATACATACACCAATATCATGTCATACTATATACTCCGTAATTAATAAATATTAACTTTTTAAACCAAGCCAATCAACCAACGTACATCGGTACATGTATAATTAACATACTAGCTATGTTCTATAAACAACACGAGTGGATGGGTCTTGATTTCCACAAATCAACCGGTGGCCATAGCCAATAACTACTTATTCCGAAATAAGCTAGCTAGGGAATAGGATGAAAACCCACCACTAAACTTGTAGAAGCGGTAGACAAGCATATCTTTTAACAAAACTTAGCTATACGTATTTTTATTTTTTTTTGGTAAAGATTGGGAATGATTACTTTTATAAATCTAGTCGGTCTATATTTAAATTAAGATTAATTGATGAATTTTAACCATTACTTATCCTTGTTCTCCTATTTTTTTTTTAATATAAAATTTTGTTCCATTTTTCACCTTTCATTCTTTAATTTTATGGAGAATAACTATTTCTCATTGTTCTAATAATTAATCCCCCCCATCAAAGCTCGTTGTCTTATTCATTACTAATTACACTGGCATTGGCCTCACGTACATACGTAACTTACCATTTTACCAATAATAAATTACATACAATAACTCGATCAAATACAACGGAATAATCATATGTCATAGGCCATTCACGTAATTTTATAATAATAACAAATTATTTGAATTCAAAATAGAACACCGTCAGAAAATGATGAAATAAGGTGCGGAAAACATATAAAACCGGATAATACATATGAAAATTATGTAATGGATCGACAATATATGCAAAACATATATATAAAAAAGAAAGTGATCGATCAATGAGTTAGTAAGATAAAGATCGATCAAATATATAAGGTGTGGAAACAACTTAAATTATGTTTTAAAGATAAAAACGGATAACACAATTACGTACTTGGCATCTACGGGTGATTGTGCAATATAGATCGTTGAAGATGTTTAATTAGGCGGCTGAAGAAATACTAGCTAGAGGTTTGGTTTGTACGTACGGTTGGTGAATTAAGGAAAAGTTGAAGGTCATCCCACCTATTTATAGATGGATTCCTAATATATATTGGTTTAATATGTTTAATTAATTCCTTAATTCATAATTAAATTAATTTCACCCAATGAGAGCTTTATACGTGTAAAGTTTTTTATGCTTCTCATGGACACTTAATTTTTCAAACCTATCTCAATTGCTTTGTCTAATATTCAACTTTTCACCCTAAATAAGATAACTTCAAGGAATGAATCAAATTTTTTTTTTTTTAATGAAAAACCACTATTCAAAATACGAAATCATAAGCCCTCCAAACACAATGTTAAAAAGTCTAAACGGTAAATTATCTTCCGAAAAACAAAAGAAGCAACTCAGAGGTCACATCTGGGATCAGGGGCGGCCACCGCGGCCCCCCCTCCTCCGGCGACAGAGTTTCGTAGTATTTAAAAAAAAGTAAGGTAAAAAAATAAAAAAAATAAAAATAAAAAATAAAAATAAAAAATATGAAAGAGAACACATAGGTTATCTAGCTTAGTTGGTAAAAAGAGAGAATGAAGTGGGAGGCAAGAGGTTCTAATCTCATTACTTATCTTTTTGCACTACTTTTTATTCCTTACTTTTTTTTGTTATATTTTTCTTTTAATATTTTCATAAGATTATTCATTATGTTACTCATATATTTTAAATAATTCTTCTGATTTTTCATTTTTGGTTATATTTTTCTTTTAATATTTTAATAAGAGTATTCAGTATGCTACCTATATATTTCTAATTTTTACTTCTATGGATTTTGTTTTACTATCAATGCCATATTTAAACCACAATTTATGAGTTTTTTTTTGTCATACTTTTCAATTCTAAAGACTCCACCTTGATTGTAAGATCTGGAGAGCTAACCTATAGGTCTTTGAGAAAAGTTGATGAAAGACAAAACAAGACTCTTATCTTGCATCTGGCATTGCTATGACTCAAGCCAAATTCACTTCTGATTTGCTCAATGAGGTTCTTACTTGCTTGGATAAGCCTGCTTTTACTCCTTTGCCTCTACACTTTAAGCTGAATTGTAAAGATGGGACTCCTTTGCTTGATCCTTTCTCTTATAGGACTTTGATTGGTAAGCTTAATTATCTTACCAACACAAGACCTAATTTGAGCTATGTTGTTCAAACTTTAAGTCAGTTAATGAAGAGTCCCCGCACTCCTCACAGTGATGCTCTTTTGCATACTCTTCATTATGTTAAGCACACTGCCGACAGAGGCATTCTCTTGAACAATTGTTTTGTTCCTGTTCTAAAAGCTTTTTCTGATTCTGATTGGGCTGCGTGTCCTGTAACTCGCAGATCTATTAAAGGGTTCATTCTCCTTCTGGTTTCTTCACCCATTAGAAAGAAATCTAAAAAACAAACTGTGATGTACAAAAGTTCTTTTGAGTTGAGTATCGTGCCATGGCAAATGCAAGAGATCATCTGGCTTCTACGCTTGTTACGTACAGGAGCTTGGTGTTGATTTAATCCGCCCAGTTACTCTCTTCTCTGATAATTACTCAGCAATGCAGATTGCCAAAAATTCGATTTTTCATGAGCACACTAAACATATCGAGGTGGATTGCCATTTTACCCGTGATAAGGCCATGAGTGGTTTGCTTGATCTCGCATATGTTCCTTCATCAAATCAATTGGCCGACGTTCTTACCAAGATTTTGCCTACCCCACAGCATCAATACATCTTGTCAAAGTTTGGATTGTACCAATCTTCTGCTTGAGGGGGGCTGTTGACAGTGGTTATTTGTTGATTAGACAAGTTAGTTACAATTAGGCAAAGTTAATACATGGTTAAATTTTGTGGAGCAAGTTGTGTATAAACAATGTAATTGATCATTCAACAAATCAATCAAGCTATACATTCAGTTTTCCATTTCTCTTTCTCTCTCGTAACACTTTTAACAGTAATCTAGCTTAGCTTAACATACCAATTTCTACAAATTTGTATTGTGGGAAACCTTGAATGACTTATCTTTAAAATAAAAAATATTTTTTTATTTCAATTTTTTTTAATAAATGTGAAAATCCTCATTGTTTTTGGGTTGTTTTTAAGTGGACTTTCTTGTGCGTTGTCGTTCTTGTACTATGTATGCTCTATATTTGTAAGGAATGGATAGAATGTCGCACCCCTCTGACCTAAAAAAAAAATTTAAAAATTAAAACGACGTTGTTTTGTAATTGGGTTTAGGTTTTCGATTTCAGGCTTCCCCAGAACGCCCGAGAGTACAAGAGGTGATAGAGAACCTCTGCGCTCAGCCGCTCAGGCAAGAGAAATCCGAACTAGCGAGGGCGAGTGACGTTGGTGGTGGGCCGGTGGCCGCCGGTGCCTTGCGATTCGGCTGGTGAGTGGTGGCGGCCTAGAGACGTGGGGCAGGTGCAACTTGCAAGCCCTGCTAGAGTGCGATTTCGAGGCTTGAGACTTCCGATTCCGGGGCTTCAAGGTGCAAGAACTTGTAAGTTTGTTTAATTGAGGTCTGATTTGTTGAAGTGTTTTGAGAAATTGTTAGATTCAAATGAAATTGTTAGATTAGGGTTGAAATGAAATTGTTAGATACTTATATTGAAATGAAATTTAGGTCTTATTTGTTGAATTGATTTGGGTTTGATAGGATTTTGTTGAAATGTTGAATTTATTTGAAAAATTGGAATGACATCGATAGTTAGATTAGGATTTGAGTTTATGAATTGGTTTGATTTCATTAATTTTGTTTGTTTTGTTATTTGTTTATGATTAGGAATATGGATAGATATTTTAGTAGGGTGAACAAACTACCGAGTGTTGGTTCATTGAGAGAGAGAGATCTTATCTGCTACATCGAGAGAGAGATCTTTAACAACATTGACGATGAACCTATTCTGCAACATTACCAAGCTATGAGGACACGCAAGTTGGATTTACCTCCTCTGTCATCGGTCTAAACTTGAATTATGTACCATTAAACCTCTTAATATGCATTATATGTTGTTAAATTTGAACTTATTTGTAAACTTGTATTGTACGCTATTTTGTGGTTATGAACAATGTTGTTTTAATTGGCATGTTTGACTCTCGTGTTTGATCCTCTATTTGTAAGTATTAATTCCGCCCCCCATCCAGTGAATTCTGCGGCCGCCACTGATGTGGCTTACATAGGTTAGATCTAGTTGATTTTTTAGTCAACCAAAACCGCTTTGTCCATTCATCAACTAGCTAGGTTGAGAGAAGCGGTGTTGCTCGATGAAATTTGTTGAGGAAATTCAATTAGCACGGTGAACTTCATCGAGATAGCACAATCAGTCAAGGTTATATGATAACCTCATCCCAAATCCACGAGTTTTGTTAAATATGTGAAATGATATCAATGTATCCCACATTGATAATATAACATGTACAATTGAAGCCTGATATATAAGCTGATGAACTACTCCTCTTATCACTTGGTTTTTATCGAGGTCGGACCAGAGATTTTAAAGACATGAGGCGAAATTTTAAAATTAGGCCCTCTACTATACATTAGATATATAGTTGAATATATATATATATATATATATATATATATATATATATATATATATATATATATATATATATATATATATATATATATATATATTTCATATAAAAATCCCATTTCAAAAGATTACAAAGATAACATATTATTGAAAGAAATATTAACATACCCATATAATTCCTAATTTTTTTTTATAAACGAAAAGCGATATAGTTGTAAGGTTTTTTGTTGGATTTTCACACTTGGGCCGGAAATTTTGAGAAGAATTAGGACTCGACTGGAAAATCATTTTTTTTTTTGATCTCTCGACCATGGTTGGTAACCCAGGTACCTTTCGTGTTTGGATACCTCCTTGATGTCCGTGGCTCGCCGGACAACCCATCTTTTCTCTTCACTGACATTACTGTTGTATGGATATCAATGTATCCCAATTGTTTTTGGGTTGTTTTTAAGTGGATTTTCTTGTGTGTTGTCGTTCTTGTACTATGCAAGCTTTATGTTTGTAAGGAATGGATAGAATGTGGCTTACATAGGTTAGTTCTAGTTGAATTTTCAGTCAACCAAAACCGCTTTGTCCACTCATGAACAAGGCTAAGAGAAGTGGTGTTGCTCGATGAAATTGTCGAGGAAATTCAATTAGTACGGTGAACTTCATCGAGATAACATAATCAGCTCAAGGAACTCAGTCAAGGTTATATGATAACCTCATCCCAAATCCACGAGTTTTGTTAAATATGTGAAATGATATCAATGTATCCCGCATTGATAATATGTAGAATCCAAACCCGGTACATAAGTTGATGAACTACTCCTCTTACCACTTGGGTTTTATCGAGTTCGGGCATGAGATTCTAAAAGCATGAGACGAAATTTTAAAATAATGTCCTCTACTATACATTAGACATATAGTTAATAAATATTTGTTTTTTCATACCAAAATCCCATTTCAAAAGATTACAAAGATAACATATTATTGAAAGAAATATTAGCATATCTATATAATTCCTATTTTTTTTATAAACGAAAAGCTATATCAGAGTTGTAGGGTTTTTTGTTGGATTTTCACAATTGGACCGGAAATTTGGAGAAGAATTAGGACTCGACTGATCTTTCATCTTTGCTTTTCAATATTTTTCTTATTTGTTATAAATGAAAGTACAAATGTATATTTCATAAAAACAAACAAAAAAAAGGTCCCCAATGCAATTGCAAATCCCGAGGCGACGACCAGTTGGGCATCACCTCTTGTCCATCCCTACTTTTTATGATTGAACTACATTGATCCTTTGTGATCGGCTTATACTCTACGATCAATCTTGCAATCAAAACCCCCAAAATTAAAGTTATCAAAAGTCTAGAAAATCGATCAATGGAAATAATGGAAGACAAAATCCAATAAAGCTTCTCGATGTACATTTCAATGAGATTACCAGAATTTTCAAAGTTTTAGTATTTTATTACAAAGTTCGGGGCTCTCTTCCTTCGGATCAAATCGTACTATTATTTTATAAATACGAAAAAAAACCTAAAGTGCAATATTTTATCACCTACATTACCAATAAATTAAAATTATATTTCACTAATAGACTTCACATATTTATTTAATTCTTGTTCCGAATTGATCTATTTCTAAGAGTTGAAATTAAATGCAAATCATTTTTAAATGTAATCTTACAAGTAATATATAATTGTAATTTATGTAAAGTCAATACAAACAATAGTTTATCTATTTATCTATTGTTTCCCTACTCTAAAAAAATCTATTAATTGTTATTAGTGTAATATCTCGCAATTGGGGAATTGTTCAATAATTTTTAACTTTACGTTTAGGTTTAACATCTCGCAATGGATCGAAATTGGATGTACAACAGATTATTACCTTCTCGTAGAGGAATGAGAGAAGAGTTTATAATAGGGGTAAATGAGTTCATCAAATTTGAATTGGCACATACTAGTTCATGTGAAATACGATGTCCATGTCACGATTATGATAATACAAAGTTTCATGGACCTGAAATTGTGAAAGGACACTTGTATCGAGTTGGGTTTACTCTAAGCTACCATCGTTGGGTTTGACATGGAGAGCCACACATCGAGTCATCCACATCTTCATCCCATCAAAATTTTCCAATGAGACAAGAATACGATCACCTAAATCCACAACAACAGATGGTGTTTGATGCAACTGGTCCGATGAAACTGATAGTGCTAGTCAAGACCAAATCCCATCGACAAATAGTGATACTGTTGACTCCTCTGCTAACCAACCAAATATTGATGTTGATATGGCCGAGTAGATAGCCTCATCCAAAAGATTTTGGCATATTCTAGAAGCAGCTAATGAACCATTATGGGATGGTTGTGAAGAAACTCAATTGTCTGTTGTTTTAGATCTTCTTAAGATCAAAACTGAGTTTAACTTGTCAGAAAATTGCTACAACAAGATTTGTGAATGGGCAGGAAAGTGCATGCCTCCGAATCACAAACTCCCCGCTGATTATTATAAGACTAAAAAGCTTGTCAAAAAATTGGAATTGCCTTTGCAGAAGATTGATATTTGTCCACAGGGTTGCATGTTATATTGGAAGGATGACATCGAATTGCGTTGTTGTAAATTCTGCAATAAGGAAATGTATAGGAAAAAAGGAGGAAAAAAAGATATTCCTCATAAATAGTTGCGCTATTTGCCTATAATACCTAGGTTGCAGAGGTTATATGCATCTATGACTACTGCCAAGCACATGAGATGGCATGCTGAGCATGAGGTTGAAGATGGAATAATGTGTCATCCGTCTGATAGTGAAACATGGAAGCATTTTGATCAAGCATATCCTGAATTTGCATCAGAACCTCGTAATGTTCGTTTAGCATTATGTGCAGATGGATTTACTCCATTTAATCCATCTGGAAAAGTTTATTCTTGTTGGCCAATCATTGTAACCCCTTATAACCTTCCTCCATTTATGTGCTTGAAAACCCCATACATGTTCTTGTCCATGATTATACCTGGCCCACGCAATTCAAAGAAGTTGATCGATATTTGTTTACAACCTTTGATTGAAGAATTGATGTTGTTATGGGGACCAGGTGTTCCAACATTTGATATCTCTCGTGATGAAAACTTTCTTATGCGTGCTTCCTTGTTGTGGACAATCAATGATTTTCCAGCTTATGCAATGATGCCAGGTTGGAGTACAACTGGTGTTATGGCTTGCCCAATTTGTATGAAAGATACTATGTCATTTTGGTTGGAAAATAGCAGAAAACCATCATGGTTTGATTGTCATAGGAGGTTTTTGCCACATGATCACATGTTTTGAAGAAATACAAAGGCATTTTCCAAGGGTAAGATTGAGAGATCAAGTGCTCCTCGACGTTTAAGTGGGCATAAGACTTATCATCCGTGATTGATGCTCCGCATTTGACTATTGAGGGATACAAGAAAACTCATAAATGGACCAAACAAAGCATATTTTGGAAGCTTCCATACTGGAAAACACATTTTGTTCATCATAATCTTGATGTTATGCACATAGAAAAAAACGTATTTGATAACGTTTTTAACACGGTGATGGACATACGTGGAAGGTCCAAGGATACAATAAATGCAAGAAAAGACATTAGTTTGTATGTTGATCGTTCGCATCTGAAGATGGAGAAGGATCAGAGTGGCCCGAAACCAAAGGCAGATTATACATTGACTAGAAATCAAAGGAGAGTCATTTGTGAATGGATTCAATCGTTAAAATTTCCGGATGGGTATGCTTCTAACATTGGTCAGTGTGTTCAAATGGATGAGCTGAAACTTATTGGGATGAAGTGCCACGATTACCATGTCTTTATGTAGAGATTGATACCAATTGCTTTTAGAGAAGTGTTACCAGAAATGGTTTGGGGGACTCTAACTGAATTGAGTCAGTTCTTTCACTCTTTATGTTCACCGATATTGTAAGTTGCGCAGATGAAAAAGTTGGAAACTGCTATGCCTCTAATTTTGTGCAAGTTGGAGAAGATTTTCCCACCCTCATTCTTTGACTCAATAGAGCATGTATTAATACACTTGGCTTATGAAGCAAAGGTTAGCGGACCATTCCAGTATCGTTGGATGTATCCATTTGAGAGGTAATATACAATATGATAAAATTATCTTTAATAAAATTTATATGCATTTATTAGTAATTTGCAAACATGTTATTTTTATTGCTCCAGGTTCTTACATCACTTGAAAAATAAAGTTGGAAATAAGGCACGTGTTGAAGCTTCCATTTGTTGCTCATACAGTATTGAAGAAATAGCTACATTAGCCGAACATTATTCTAAAACAAAAAATGCAAGGAGGCAACCTCAACAAGGTGATGAAGTTCCATCTGAAAGTGTTTATTCACCTTTCTCTATATTTAACTATCCAGGTCGTGCATATGGTAAATCCACAAAACGATGGATTATCGATCCAACAGAAAAGAATGTACTTGAGACATATATATTGTTAAATTGTCCAGAAGTTGCCCCTTATGCCGAGTATGTATCTTTAGACATCACTTTTTAATACAAATATGTAAAGTAACCCATTTAAATATTTTATATATTACAATAAGATTGTATGCTATTTTTATTTTAGGATTTTTGATAATGAAGTTAGTGGGGCAAATGATAGAAACTTTGATGAAGAGTTCGTACCATGGTTCAAAGCATATGTAAGTGTGTTTTTGTTTATTTTTTGTTTGTTTTACTAATTCTTCTTTTATAATCACTTTACATTATATTAATTTTTCTCAGGTAAAAGATCACAAGAACAATGTACATGATGATTTAACAAAAAGTTTAGCACAAGGCCCTAGAGCAATTGCATTAGCAAGGACATGATACGAGTTGAATGGTTATAATTTTCAAACTTTGGAAAGAGGAGAAGGCAACTCCAACATGAATAGTGGTGTTTGGATCAAGGGGTCAAATTATAATGCAGATGAAACTGATTTCTTTGGTCTTATTGAAGAGATAATACTACTAGAGTATCCAGGCGCTCTTCCGAAACAACTTTTGGTTTTTAAATGTCGTCGGTTCGATCCACAAATTGGCATGAAAGTCCACAAAAAATATGATCTCGTAGAAGTACATCAGAAAAGGTTTTACAAGAAAAATGATCCATTTATTTTGGCGCAACAAGCTATTCAAGTTTTTTATGCGTTTTATCCTGGTGCAACACGAGAGCGTGCGAACTGGTGGGCTGTATGTAAAACAAAAGCAAGAAGCACAATAGAGAAAGTGTGGATCGATACTCAAGAAGATGCGTGTATCAACCTCAAGAAGTTGTACATGCACCAATAATCGATGATGTCAAAAATCTAGAAGACCCAAGTGAAGCTACTTTCATGGAGGATGAAGAGTATGATGGTGATATTCAATTAGAAGAGAATGATGAAGAACAATTTTCGTATTCTAGCTCAAATGAAGAAAAATCAGAGGATGGTGAGGATTGTGAGGACGATGATATTGAAGAAGAAGACGATGAATTTTAGAGGTAATAACTTAAATCATTATCAATTTATCTTGCTTATTTTTAAAATGTATGATGATGATGATTTTTTTGGTATTATGGATAGGTCGAGATCGTCTAGAGGGGCTTCTAACTAGCTACGCAAGACAAATGTTTTAATTGATACTTGTAAGTGATGAATCTTCCTTTTATTTAATTATTTTTATATAAAATATTTTTTTTGTCTTTGTTGTTAATGTGGACTTATGCTGACAATCCATAAAAATATAATATTTATATTTTACACAATAAAATCTTCTACAACCCCTAATACACCCTTAAGTTTAACACTAAATTAATTAGTATATATATTTATGATGAAAAAATGCAAAAAGTTTTACTTATATTATAAATAACAAATCATATATGTATACATATTAAAAAAATATTAAAATTATTATCATCAAATAATTATCTTTTCAATTTTAATATTTTTTATAATATATTTTTTCAATTTAAAATTATTTAAATATATATACAATTAGTTATTTATGACATAAATATAAAATTTTGAATTGTTTTTATCATAAAATATACACTAATTACTTTAGTGTTACATCTAAGAGTATACCGAAGGTTGTAGGAGATCTTATTAAATTTATCTATCTCAACTTTGAAGCAATTACAAAGAAATATATAAATAAAATGATTTTTTGACAAAAGTGATTTATTGATCGATACGTGTAATTGAATTCTAGGAAAAAATAACTTTCAATATTGCATGTCTTCTTACTCTAAATTATATATGGAGTGTGTTTCTTTAAAAGAATTAAAGTGAATTTTGCTTAACAAAATCCCGAGTGAGAAATGAAGGGAATTTGCTGGCAAAAAAATAAATGGAGGGAGTTGAAAATTTTAGTGTAAAATTTGGAAAATAGGTATGGAGGGAAGTCAAAACGGTTAAAGATTTCCCAGCACTACTTGAGAAAACTGACTTCATGATACTCTCCACAACATAAACATCTCCAAAATTAATTAAGCACCCAATTGCTGATCATAACCGGTTGTAGTTTGCAGAGAGTTTTCATCAATTAATGGCTCCCATGAGGAGAACTATAGGTCGTAATTCTAGCTCACAGGTGCCTCCATCGGCCTCTAGCATTGCTCGCATTCCCTCCTCTACTATAAACCCCTCCTTGAGTGCTCTGCAACCCAGCAACTCCACCATTGTTGTTGAGCAGATGAGGTCGGCTGTTGCTCGCATTCCCTCGCCTACCATAAATCCCGTCTTGAGTGCTACACAACCCAACAATTCCTCCATTAATGTTGTTGGACAGATGAGTTTGGTTGTCGATCGCATTCCATCGTTTGCCGTAAATCCCTCCTCGAGTGCTACGCAACCCATCAACTCCTCCATTGTTGTTGGTGTTGTTGGGGAGGTTGAGCCAAGATCAAATGCAACATATGAAGGGGTAGGCAACGCATATACCAATAATCAATTATTGGAGGAAGATTCAGACTTGTTAGACAAAGTTCCACGAGTATGTGTTGGCTACGAGGATGAGTTAGTTCCACCACCGGCTCAACTATTTGATGCGCGTGGCAGACTTACAATTCATCCGATCGGAGATACGTAATGTGTTCAAATTTGTCTTCTTTGGCATATCTGATTTTTTTTAATCTTGTTTCCTCTCTCTAATATCTAGCTATTTGCTCATTATTTATCCCTAGGTTTTTTGAGAAGAAGGAAGTTTTAACTTTTATTAAAAAGACTATACACTCTTTCTTTGGCGGAGCATGGCCTTCATTTTCCCAAGTTCATAATCTTAATTTCTGTTGCTATTTAGTTTCTTTTAGAGTAATGATTTTTTTTTTCCTCTAAATTACAAACTGGTGCTCTTTTCGTGGTCGGTAAAACGAGAGCACATGCTCTCATGCAATACAAAGCAATCATCCTCGGCTTGTTGGACTGCATATTTTAGTTTCAAGTATAAATATCAATTTCATTAATCTGCACTAGTATAAATGAATGCATATATTACTGTTATGTTGTATAATTTTTGTTTGAACAGTCGTGGTGAATTTACATGCATATCGTTTAAATCTTTTAATTATAATCATCATGTAGAATAACTTCTGTTGGGAAGATCGTTATGGGACAAGGATCAAGGAAAATTGGAGAACAAAGTGTAGCAGCCATCTCCGAAATGTGTTCTTTGAAGCACATAAGTTGGACAGAAAACCAACATTTGTTAAGCTTGAAGATTGGGGGACATTAAAAAAGATAAAGGCCAGTGAAGATTCCAAGCGCCGAAGTGAAATTAACAAGTGTAATAGAGAATCAAAGGGTCCAGACGCTACTGCTATTTATACCGGTGGTTCTCGATCAATTATACAGAATTTGTATGAGTTTGTAAGTCATTAAAATTGATTAGTTATGTAGTTACTTATGTGTTATGTTCATTATGAGACAGGTTTAACCATCTATTTGTGTACATTTTGTGTTTTCAGGAGGCCGAAAAGAAGAGAAGAATGACTCAGAAAGAACTTGTGAATTCTATGTACTATAGCAAAAAAACTGCACGGTGGAAAGGGGAACGACCACAAACATGTCTCGTAAGTTCGATCTAATATATATTCTTATATCGATATCATGGATTAAAGAAATACTATATATGGTGAAATTGATAGGTTTGTGTACTCGTTACTTAATTAGGATTGCTTCAAGCAACTCTCTGGTAAATGGTTAGAATCTCATCCAAATGAGGAAATTCCTCAAGAAGTGGTAAATGAATTGTGGTTCCAAGCAGTAGGGGCAAGATCCAAAGGGAGAATATGCGGCCAAGGAACGTTGCTTTATCGTATGTGTGAGAATGTGAATCTACCGGCTCGTAGTCGCAGTCCTTCTCCAGAAGCCCGGGCTTTATCTCTGCCCACCCCTGCTCAGTCTCTACCAGCTCAAGTTCAGCCCTTGCCGGCTCAAGTTCAGCCTTTGCCGACTCATGTTCAGCCTATGCCTGCAGCTAATGCCCCATCTACATTAGTGACACATGAAACTGAGCTCCAAAGACAAGTGAGTCAACTGAAGAAGACAATTGGAACTCGAATGGAAGAACAAGATGCCACTATCCAGCAACTACGCTATCAGCTGCAGCAGGAGAAAATGCAAAGATTAAGCATGAAAAAGAACAGATCGCAAACTTGCCATATTGTGCCTTCGAATGAATCATCCTTCCAGGCCTTGCTGAATTTGTATGGACCTCTTGATCATCCAGATGGGCAAACAAACATACCTGGGCATGCCTTCCCTCAAGCTGCAAATCATGGGGATGATGGTACCTACTCAACTGGTGTTGGTGTATATGCACACCCCACTGTTGGTCGAAGTGATTGACCTACCACAATGGTGGCTGCCCAAATTATAGCTCTCCTACTTTTGTTTTATATGCTTTCTTCTTCTGTTAGTATTGCAGATTGTCTTCTGCTAAAGCTTTTTTTTAGGATCTTTTTAGCATTACTACCTGCTGCCCAAAGTATTTTTTGAATACTTTTTTATTTTATGAATTTGTGTGGATGTTGTTTGGCATTCAACTTATTTGGTATATATATATATATATATATATATATATATATATGATATTTTAGTATTTCGTATTTGATTACATTTAAATTAGTTGTATGCAATTTTATTTTTGACGTAATTTCTATTTTTTTGTTAATAATGACATAATTATTTAATATTTTATTTATAAGTTTACTATAAAAAGGGTATAAATATCATTAATTAATTTGCATATAAAAATTAAATCAAATAATTATGGTAGAGGTAATTGACGGTTTCACTCGTCGGCAAATTTACCTATGGATCTACCCGTCGGAATTCTCCCAATGACTACACTCGTTGGAATTACCAACGATTACGTTGATTGGAACTCCCAAACGGTTCGACCTGTCAGAAAACCACCGACAATTACACACGTTGGAAACTCCAATGGTTTTATACATCAACAAGGTTCCGACAAACATTTTCCCAACGATTTTGTGTCCACCAATTATGCCGATGAAACTCAATAATTCATTGGGAATTGCAACAATTAAATTTGTTGGAAAATCCTGGATTTCTAGTAATGAATATTCAACTTTTCACCCTAAATAAGATAACTTCAAGGAATGAATCAACTTTTTTATTTTTTTTTAATGAAAAACCACTCTTCAAAATACGAAATCATAAGGTCTTCAAACAAAATGTTAAAAAGTCTAAACGGTAAATTATCTTCCGAAAAACAAAAGAAGCAACTCAGAGGTCACATCTGGGATCAGATGCGGCCACCGCGGCCCCCCCCCCTCCTCCGGCGACAGAGTTTCGTAGTATTTAAAAAAAATAAAAAAAAGTAAGGTAAAAAAATAAAAATAAAAAATATTAAAGAGAACAAATAGGTTATCTAGCTTAGTTGGTAAAAGGAGAGAATGAAGTGGGAGGCAAGAGGTTCAAATCTCATTACTTACCTTTTTGCACTACTTTTTATTCAGTATGTTACCTATATATTTCTAATTTTTACTTCTATGGATTTTGTTTTACTATCAATGCCATATTTAAACCACAATTTATGAGTTTTTTTTGTCATACTTTTCAATTCTAAAGACTCCACCTTGATTGTAAGATCTGGAGAGCTAACCTATAGGTCTTTGAGAAAAGTTGATGAAAGACAAAACAAGACTCTTATCTTGCATCTGGCATTGCTATGACTCAAGCCAAATTCACTTCTGATTTGCTCAATGAGGTTCTTACTTGCTTGGATAAGCCTACTTTTACTCCTTTGCCTCTACACTTTAAGCTGAATTGTATAGATGGGACTCTTTTGCTTGATCCTTTCTCTTTTTGGACTTTGATTGGTAAGTTTAATTATCTTACCAACACAAGACCTAATTTGAGCTATGTTGTTCAAACTTTAAGTCAGTTTATAAAGAGTCCCCGAACTCCTCACAGTGATGCTCTTTTGCATACTCTTCATTATGTTAAGCACACTGCCGACAGAGGCATTCTCTTGAACAATTGTTGTGTTCCTGTTCTAAAAGCTTTTTCTGATTCTGATTGGGTTGCGTGTCCTGTAACTCGCAGATCTATTACAGGGTTCATTCTCCTTCTGGTTTCTTCACTCATTAGAAAGAAATCTAAAAAACAAATTGTGATGTACAAAAGTTCTTTTGAGTTGAGTACCGTGCCATGGCAAATGCAACAACAGAGATCATCTGGCTTGTGCGCTTGTTATGTACAGGAGCTTGGTGTTGATTTAATCCGCCCAGTTACTCTATCCTATGATAATTACTCAGCAATGCAGATTGCCAAAAAATCGATTTTTCATGAGCGCACTAAACATATCGAGGTGGATTGCCATTTTACCCGTGATAAGGTCATGAGTGGTTTGCTTGATCTCGCATATGTTCCATCATCAAATCAATTGGCCGACATTCTTACCAAGATTTTGCCTACCCCACAGCATCAGTACATTATTTCAAAGTTTGGATTGTATCAATCTCCTGCTTTAGGGGGGCTGTTGACAGTGGTTATTTGTTGATTAGACAAGTTAGTTACAATTAGGCAAAGTTAATACATGGTTGAATTTTGTGGAGCAAGTTGTGTATAAAACAATGTAATTGATCATTCAACAAATCAATCAAGCTATACAATCAGTTTTCCATTTCTCTTTCTCTCTCGTAACACTTTTAACAGTAATCTAGCTTAGCTTAACATACCAATTTCTACAAATTTGTACTGTGGGAAACCCTGAATGACTTATCTTTAAAATAAAAAATATTTTTTTATTTCAATTTTTTGTTAATAAATGTGAAAATCCCCATTATTTTTGGGTTGTTTTTAAGTGGACTTTCTTGTGTGTTGTCGTTCTTGTACTATGTATGCTCTATGTTTGTAAGGAATGGATAGAATGTGGCACCCCTCTGACCTAAAAAAAAAATTTAAAATTAAAACGACGTCGATTTGTAATTGGGTTTAGGTTTTCGATTTCAGGCTTCCCCAGAACGCCCAAGAGTATAAGAGGTGATATAGAACCTCTGCGCTCAGGCAAGAGAAATCCGAACTAGCGAGGGCGAGCGACGTTGGTGGTGGGCCGGTGGCCGCCGGTGCCTTGCGACTCAGCCGGTGAGTGGCGGCGGCCTGGGGACGTGGGGCAGGTGCGACTTGCGAGCCTGCTAGAGTGCGATTTCGAGGCTTGAGACTTCCGATTCTGAGGCTTCAAGGTGCAAGAACTTGTAAGTTTGTTTAATTGAGGTCTGATTTGTTGAAGTGTTTTGAGAAATTGTTAGATTGAAATGAAATTGTTAGATTGAAATGAAATTGTTAGATTAGGATTGAAATGAAATTGTTAGATACTTATATTGAAATGAAATTTAGGTCTTATTAGTTGAATTGATTTAGGGTTGATAGGATTTTGTTGAAATATTGAATTTATTTGAAAAATTGGAATGACATCGATCGTTAGATTAGGATTTGAGTTTATGAATTGGTTTGATTTCATTAATTTTGTTTGTTTTGTTATTTGTTTATGATTAGGAATATGGATAGATATTTTAGTAGGGTGAACAAACAACCGAGTGTTGGTTCATTGAGAGAGAGAGATCTTATCTGCTACATCGAGAGAGAGATCTTTGACAATATTGACGATGAACCTATTCTGCAACATTACCAAGCTATGAGGACACGCAAGTTGGATTTACCTCCTCTGTCATCGGTCTAAACTTGAATTATGTACCATTAAACCTCTTAATATGCATTATATGTTGTTAAATTTGAACTTATTTGTAAACTTGTATTGTACGCTATTTTGTGGTTATGAACAATGTTGTTTTAATTGGCGTGTTTGACTCTCGTGTTTGATCCTTTATTTGTAAGTATTAATTCCGCCCCCATCCAGTGAATTCTGCGGCCGCCAGTGACGTGGCTTACATAAGTTAGATCTAGTTGAATTTTTAGTCAACCAAAACCGCTTTGTCCATTCATCAACTAGCTAGGTTGAGAGAAGCGGTGTTGCTCGATGAAATTTGTTGAGGATATTCAATTAGCACGGTGAACTTCATCGAGATAACATAATCAGTCAAGGTTATATGATAACCTCATCCCAAATCCACGAGTTTTGTTAAATATGTGAAATGATATCAATGTATCCCACATTGATAATATAATATGTACAATCGAAGCCTGATATATAAGCTGATGAACTACTCCTCTTATCACTTGGTTTTTATCGAGGTCGGACCAGAGATTTTAAAGACATGAGGCGAAATTTTAAAATTAGGCCCTCTACTATACATTAGATATATAGTTGAATATATATATGTTCGGTGAATCATGGAATTTTTAGATAATATTTTGGATATAATTCATTTGATGTGTATTATATAAAGATACTTTGTATTTTTTTAGATATAATTTTGGAATAGTTTGCTCACAATTTTTTTTTATGGAAGATCTCTCTTTTGTAGATAAAGAAAAAAAATTCTATCTTGAATATATTGATCAAATTTATTCTAGCACTATGTAATCAATATATATATATATATATATATATATATATATATATATATATATATATATATATATAGGGGAAGGTTCAAGTGAGAAATATTTAGTCCGGTGAGAAGGAAAGAAGAGTTTTAATTGGTTGAAACCTAACTAATTTTTTTTATAAAAAAACCAACCTCACGCGCTCGCTTTAATTAAACAGATCTACGCTTCTTCCTCCTGGCTCTTCGACTCCCATGGCTTCGCTTTGACGTGAGAGAGGAGAAGAAGAAGATATGACTCAACACGCAATAGTTAACCTTCCCCTGAGCGTTGACCTTGATATTCGCCGATGAACGCCGTCGCCATCCCAGCGAAATTGTTAGCGGCTTCCGCCGTCGATCGAAAACCTAACGGCTTCCGCCGTCGATCAGAAATCTAACGGCTTCCGCCGTCGATCGGAAATCTAACGGCTTCCGCCGTCGATCGGAAATCTAACGGCTTCCGCCGTCGATCGGAAATCTAATCCACCTCCTTCTCTCTCTATTTAATTAAAGCGGTGCTGTGGCAAGGACGGTCTTGCCGATTCCGAAGCGGTGCTGTTTTGAAGCTTTTCTAAATGTATTCCCTTTAATGGTGCTTGATGATTTCAGCTTTTATGATTTTATTCTATATATAAAAACTTTCATAATATGAAAAAGCAATCTAGCACCTTGTTGTTGTCTTGGAACTCGGTGCTGAAGAAGTGGCACACTTATGGTCAAAACCTAGTGACTACTTGATTGTGCAACAGTTGTAACAGGATTATTGTACATCTAAAAGAAAATGGATCTCTGCCCAAAGTTAAAAAATTCCAAAAAATTCCAAAAAAAAAAAGTTATTCAGGGTCTTAATATCAAGTGGTTCAGGGCTTTATATCAAGTGATTCACGGGTTTTATAACAAATGGTTCAGGGTTTTAATACTAAGTGGTTCAGGGGTTTTATACCAATTGATTCAGGGTTTTAATACCAAGTGGTTCAGGGGTTTAGACGAAGCGGTTCAGGGCTTTTATACCAAGTGGTTCAGGATTTTAAACCAAGTGATTCATTAAATAAATAGAGAGTAGTGGTTCATCAAATAAATGGCATTGGTTCATGAAATAAATAATATGAGGAAGTGGTTCAGGATTGTTAATATCAAGTTGTTCAGAGTTTTATAATAAGTGGTTCAGGGTTTAAATACCAAGGTTCATGGGTTTTATACGAAGTAGTTCAGGGTTTAAATACCAAGGTTCATGGATTTTATACGAAGTGGTTCGGGGTTTTTATACCAAGTGATTCATTAAATAAATAGAGAGTAGTGGTTCATCAAATAAAGAGTAATGGTTCATCAAATAAATAGCAATGGTTCATGAAATAAATAATATTGGTTCATGAAATATTTTATTTTACAATAAATAAATAAATAATTAAAATAAACATTAAAAGAAAATAAAAGAAGAATGAAAATTTTACAATTATTAAATAGTAGTGGTTCATGAAATAAAGAGTAGTGGTTCATGAAATAAATAGTATTGGTTCACTGTGAATAAAATTGCCGAACCACAGTGAATAAAATTGTTGAACCATTGTGAATAAAATTGCTGAACATTGTGAATAAAATTACTGAACCACTGTGAATAAAATTGTTGAACCACTCAGAATAAAAATGCTGAACCACTGTGAATAAAATTGTTGAACCACCTCTTGTCAATTTTTTTTCAACAAAACATATACAAAGTGGGTGTCTATGTGTAGATAAAATTAAATTACACCCAAATATATATATTTTATATTTTTTTTAACAAGTGAAAATGCAAAAAAATGATTTATTAAAGTGTTTGGAGGGTTTAATTCCCTTTAATAACTAGAGTAAAGTAAAATAAAAATGCTATAAAATCAAAAAGTTAATTTGTTAAAGTATTTGGAGTGTTTCATAGGAAGTTGGAGGTCTGGGGTTTAATTCCCAAACCCGCCCCCATATTTTTGCTGTTGTTAAATGAGGCGCGTGCCATTTTGGTGTACATTTAACAATGAGGCGCGTGAATGCATGCGACTGGGGGAGACTGGGGAGCGTGTGAGATGGGCTTCGGGGCTGCTTTCGGGGAATGGGCTTCGCGCGCTTGGACTAATTTTTTAGAATTAATTTATTATAAATAGACCAATGAGATTGCTTCTTTCCTTCTCACTTTTGGTGACCTTTGCACCTGAACCCAACCTTATATATATATATATATATATATATAGCATAAGATAAAATTTGACCCAATTAAGTTCAATAGATATTGATGTACCGCATAATTGTTTTTCAAACCCAAAATACCATTGTTTTAAACTTAGACTTCAAATTAAGAAGAAATACAGACATTTCATATAAAATATATAATTAATATTGCAAAAGTAAAGTCTGTATTCTTCAACTTCTTCTTCTTCTTGCACTTGACTGCTTATCTTCCAAGGAAGTTTGCAATCTTCCTCCTCCTCTTGTCTTCTTCCTCAAAGACCTCCCTGATGCATTCAGTCACGTATCCCCTGTACTGCGGCAGTTCTGCCTCCATTTGCTCTTGTTTCTTTTGGAACTACATAATTTTTTATACTCAAAAGTTAAATAATTTTGGGATCTTATTTTAAATAAAACTATTAAAAGGTTTGATAACTTACTGTCTCCTGTATTTCCTGCTCCCCATTTTCAGTTGCATCCAAGATCTTGTAGGCATTTGCACTTTTCTCCTGGTTGAGGGCAGACAGGAAAAGCTGATGCTTCTCGGCGGCTTCCAGAAGGTCCTTCCTTATGGCCTTCGTGTTTGTCTCTGCAGCCTCTTCCAGGAGAGACATATGGTATCCTGAGTACAGGTAGTTGTCTATCTCATCGTTGATCTTGTAGAACTCTTCACAAAAAATAAAAGGGTTGAATCCTTCCATCTTTTCCTTTTGACGTTGGGTTTTTTCTGTTTTTTGATGGGTAAGAAAAGAAGACTTCTTTTTCAGGCGATTTGTGTGACTTGATTATGATGGAGGATCCCTGTATATATAGCCTGTTTTTGGCTGTTCAACTCCCATCATCTGATTGGTCTTATCCAATTGGCGGTTTTCCAAAGCCATTACCCGGCCCTAACTTCCTATAACTGTAATCATTACCCTTGTAAATGTGTAAAACTTCCCAACTTCCCATAACTGCAATAATTAGTTCACACAGTATTTTTTATTTTCATGCACAAGTATCCGTTTGTATGCTTCTTTTTAGTTGGAGACTTCATTATTCTATTTTATATTTTCCCCTGAATCTCAATATTTTAAAGAAAAAGCCATTTATTTAATTTGTTCTTGTTATATTTAAATTTTTTTTTAAACTTTATAAAATATTTATTACTATAGTAACTGTGTTTTGTATACGCTTGTTTTCAAACAATCCCTTTTCCTACTGTTGGTTTTCTTCTTTTATTGATGTTTACAGATTGCACATTAATTAAGAAGTACTTATTTGTGATTAGATGAGTGTAGCCGAGTCTATTGAAATGGAACTTCCATCATTATCTGAATTGCACTTTGTCCAAGATTTTCACAATCTTGCTAAGCAAGTCATAATTAAGAGGTTCTACTCTGTACTATCAATTTGTAATTCGTGATTTTTTTTCTTTTTTCTTTATAATAATTATTGTTTATAGTACTAAGGAAAATATAAAAAGTGATTGGACTGCACAATCAAATATTTTCTGAATACAAAATCGAGAGAGTAATAAACATAATATAAAAGTTGTTACATAACATCTGTGAAAAAAAAACTCAAAGTACAATATTTTTCTAATAATAAAGCGCATTTATAAAATTCAATCACAAATTGTGCTTATTATTCATATTATGTTTCCCTTAATGGACATGTCCTGCTGTTGTGAGGTACATATTCAAGGCAGATTGAGCATATTCTTTTCCCCTTTTTCTGTGTTTGAATTGATGATTCCTTCCCGCCTTTAAGCCTCTTCCCACTGCCTTTTGTATTTGCTTGTTTTGGGTCTCTTATTACCACATTCTTCGGGAGGCTTACTCCAGCAAACTCTTCAAACATAGCTTCAAGTTAACAAACTTATTAAAATTAGTATACTTTGAATATATATTTCTGGACTATTTTTTTTTATAAAACGGTGTAAATAAGCAATTAGTAATGTTGGGTTTCTCCATCAAACCCATCATACATACCAGACTTTGAAGCTGTCGACGATGCTGATGTGTGTGCACTTTGTTGGAGCTCTTTTTTTTTGCATTTGTCAATGCAGATGTTAAGTGCTTAATCTGATCACTATTGTCCTTAACTAAATCCACACAAGCATGAAATTCAACTAACATATTTGTCAAGAGGAGTTTTTGTTCTTGCTTTGCAGTTGACTGTCTCACCACAACATCATCCAAAGTGAAAACATTAATCAAATTTGCTGCTTTGGTCCAACGAGTAAGCAATAGTGTTTCTGGCAACTTCTCAAGTTGTATATCCTTCAAAACAGTTAATATATGTCGGCATGCATATCCTAACCTGTTGAACAAGTTACAAGAGCAGCAACAATCATGATCTTCAAGTTTGTGCTCAACAGTGTATATCTTGTTGTTTTCCTTTAGAGTATATATCTCCAACTCATCAATCTCTGTCACATTTGTCACTCTGCAGTTGTACAATGCTCCTTTCAATTCCTCCTGAAATTTTCCCCACATTTTTATTGTGTATAATGTGGATGCATGCTTTTCTAGAGGAAGGGGCGAAATCAGAATTGGTTCCAGTATTTCAGAGTCATAGTTCTTCTTCCCTTGAAGATGCCTTTGATTTTCAATTCCACTTTCATAATACAACATAAACTCAATTAAATTTGCAGTGCAGTTGGAGAACTTACGGAAGAAGCTGTTCATGCTCTCTGAAATGGATGTTGATTTAATCAATCCACTAAGCTTCACATTCTGAAAATATGCAGGGATCCACTTGTCTCTCATTCTAAACAGTTCACTTAACCACGAGTGACTTGTCATTCCATACTCTTCCATTAAGGCATTCCAGTACTCTTCAAATTCTTCTGGCATACTCTCCCTGTTCCATACAATACTCCTCAACTTGTCACTGAATTTGAAGTATCCATTCATTGAGTTGTCTATTTTCTGAGATAGCTTGTCCATGATATGCCACATGCATAATCTGTGTCTAGCCTCTAGAAATACAGTTTGAACAACAATCTTCATTGAAGGATCCTGGTCTGTTGTGAAAATTCTAGGACTCTCACCCATTGCTTTTTTGAAGTGCTCAAACAACCACACATATGACTCTACATTCTCATTCATCAAAAGCCCTGATGCTAGCAGCACCAATGATTTATGGTGGTCATATGCTGTGAAGGGACTGAACACCATTTTCTACCTTTAATATAAGACACTTGTGAACATTAAAATAATTTCAAAAGAAACATGTACAAAGTTGTTATTACAGATGCATATAAATAAAAGATCACTAGGCTGTGTAGTTGTGCACTTATTCGATCTTGCAGTGCATAATATACATGATTTTGTGCATCTATACATTCTATCTGTGCAGTCTGGTTACTATATTTGTGAATAAATCAGGCAATCTGTATTTTTTCTGTTTTATAACTAAAATCTATGACAGTGCTTACACATATGATGTATGTAAATGTTCAATATGAATAATTTCTAATACCTGTTTGTGTTGTACGTTGAATCAAATGAAATAACATCCCCAAATAATGAGAAGTTTTTTCTGCTTACTGCATCACACCAGAACAATCTGTTCAACTGATTTTCTTCATCGACATCAAAAGCAAAGTAGTATGCACTGCATATTTCTTGCTCATTGAAGAATCTGTCAATAACAACTTGCGCATCAGATCCTTTGAAATAAGCAAAAAGATCTCTTCTGTGATTTGTGAAATCAATCACTGATGGACCCACATTGCTATATCCTCCCACCATTTCTTTATATAATCTGTATGATTTTGCTGGCCCAACTCTTTGTTTTGCACAGTCAAGTACAAATTTTTGATGGTAACTTTGCATCCTCCTATTACTCTTCATGTATACCCTGCAGATCTCATCAACAAAAGGATGTGTGTGCTTCTCCTCAAATTTTGTCACCACATATCCTTGTTCAGGTATATATTTGTATATTATCTTAGCATTACAACCAACTCGTATAGATAATCTTTTTCTTAACTTCTTTGACTGTTTACCATTCGAGTATCCTTCTCTGTTGCAGTATAAGTACTTCAGTTGCTGTACCCCGTTAGCATTAACTGTTGTCCCATGTCTTACATCAAATCCCGCTTTATATGCATAATCTTTATATGCCTTCACAGCTTCATTCAATGTCTGGAACACTTTCCCTTCTTTTGGCTCTAACTCTTCACTGCAAATCGGTATCCAATACCTCGTGTTGTTTGGTGTCACAAACACTCTGTATGCTAGCTGATGTTGCACTATCAGATTATTGATATTCACTTCAGGGCCTGCATCAACACTGCTTGGTGTTGCACAAACGATTGCAGTAGTCGAAGCAGCTGAGGATTCTACGTTTTCATTATGTGACTCTGTTACACACTCCATATTTTCTGTTAAACCAACATTGAAAAACTTATCAGATAAATTGAATTTTTGTAACCAGTACGTGCCATCAATCTATCAACAGTGCAATTTATAATTACATAAGTGCTAAACCAACATTTTATATTGAATATTAAGATCAGACAGCAAACTCTCATATATCTGTTCTTTGAGGTTATATTAATATAAATTTCATGCAAATAAGAATCGTATAGTATAATAACAGTGTTTTCTATTCAATTTTTGCATTTTCGAAGTGCAAATGTATTTTAATTGACGGCCATTTTCTGTTTTTGAAACTTCAAACCCTAGGTTCGTTTTAGCCTATAATTTTATTTTTACTAAAAATCTGGGATTCGTTTACACAAATTACATTGATATTCTGCACCTTTTTCAGAACGAATCCGAACTTAGGACAGATTATATGAAGTTTGGACAGATTAATACCGTAACGAATGCGAATCTGAATCTATAATAAGAACGGAGATATTGTGCACCTGTTTCAGAAAATTTCTTCTTCTGATGCTGTTGTTGTTGCTTCGTTCAGGATTTTCGATTGATCTTTGTTGAATCCTTTTGCTGATTACAGGTTTTTGCAATTCATTTTGTTTGATTGTTATCGCCGGCGAGAAGCTGAAGCTTCTCCTCGATCGAAATCTGTTTTCTCGCGAACGCACTGGCGTTTTTTGGAAGGGACCGATTTTCTTCTGTTTTTTTTTTTTAATTTTTTCCGGTTCAGCCCGGTTTTTTTAGTAAAATTCCGGCGCGCGCCCCCTAAACCCAAATTTTACACGTTAAGCGGATTTTACACGTTAAAGAGTTTTTACATTTTAAAGTTTCCCTATATATATATATATATTTCATACAAAAATCCCATTTCAAAAGATTACAAAGATAACATATTATTGAAAGAAATATTAGCATACCCATATAATTCCTAATTTTTTTATAAACGAAAAGCTATATAGTTGTAAGGTTTTTTGTTGGATTTTCACACTTGGGCCGGAAATTTTGAGAAGAATTAGGACTCGACTGAAAAATCACTTTTTTTTTTATCTCCCGACCATGGTTGGTAACCCAGGTACCTTTCGTGTTTGGATACCTCCCTGATGTCCGTGGCTCGCTGGACAACCCATCTTTTCTCTTCACTGACATTACTGTTGTATGGATATCAATGTATCCCAATTGTTTTGGGGTTGTTTTTAAGTGGATTTTCTTGTGTGTTGTCGTTCTTGTACTATGCAAGCTCTATGTTTGCAAGGAATGGATAGAATGTGGCTTACATAGGTTAGTTCTAGTTGAATTTTCAGTCAACCAAAACCGCTTTGTCCACTCATGAACAAGGCTGAGAGAAGCGGTGTTGCTCGATGAAATGGTCGAGGAAATTCAATTAGTACGGTGAACTTCATAGAGATAACATAGTCAGCTCAAGGAACTCAGTCAAGGTTATATGATAACCTCATTCAAAATCCACGAGTTTTGTTAAATATGTGAAATGATATCAATGTATTCCGCATTAATAATATGTAGAATCCAAACCCGGTACATAAGTTGATGCACTACTCCTCTTACCACTTGGTTTTTATCGAGGTCGGGCATTAGATTTTAAAAGCAGGAGACGAAATTTTAAAATAATTTCCTCTACTATACATTAGACATATATTTAATAAATATTTGTTTTTTCATACCAAAATCCCATTTCAAAAAATTACAAAGATAACATATTATTGAAAGAAATATTAGCATACCTATATAATTCCTATTTTTTTTATAAACGAAAAGCTATATCAGAGTTGTAGGGTTTTTTGTTGGATTTTCACAATTGGACCGGAAATGTGGAGAAGAATCAGGACTCGACTGATCTTTCATCTTTTCTTTTCAATATTTTTCTTATTTGTTATAAATGAAAGTACAAATGTATATTTCATAAAAACAAAAAAAAAAGATCCCCAATGCAATTGCAAATCCCGAGGCGACGACCAGTTGGGCCTCACCTCTTGTCCATCCCTACTTTTTATGATTGAACTACATTGGTCCTTTGTGATCGGCTTATACTCTGCGATCAATCTTATCGAACTTTGTAATATATCAAAGTCTAGAAAATCGATCAATGGAAATAATGGAAGACAAAATCCAATAAAGCTTCTCGAAGTACATTTCATTAATGAGATTACCTGAATTTTCAATAAAGCTTCTCGAACTTTGTAATATATTACAATAAAGCTTCTCGAACCAGTGGCGGATGGCTAGGTAAGCACACCCATCAAGTGCAGGGTGAAAATTTTTGAGCTAGTTTGAAAAAATTAATTTTGGTGGGTGAATTTTATTTTTGTTGGCCCAAATGTCCAATCAAGTGCACCCATGTCAAGCCCATACATGGATACACCTCTACTCTATTACTACTGTTGAAACTCTTTATAACCCTTATTTATTTTAATAATTTAATTACTACATCACTTAACCCCTTTCACTAACTTCAAATTCCCTCGTCATAGTTTTAATCTATTGTCTTCCTATATGTCTGTTATTTTTCTTTTGAGTAGTATTCTTTAACGATTGTAATTTCTAAATTCTAGAATCAAGTTTTCAATTATCTAATACTCCGTAATATGATTGTAGAAGTCGAGATTGGGGTGTTGTATATCGTCTATTATTTACCCTTTATATAATCTATTATTTTATTGAGTTTTTATACTTTATCGTCATTGATCATTTCGAATTGGCATGAGATTATAGAGTACAAATTTCAATAGAGCATATTTTATTTGTAATGAAATTATTTATTATTATAAAAGACAAGTAACTCTTGTAATGGAAAAATCTTAAATTTCTTTTATATTCTTGATGAAATTATATATAAGAATAATATTTTGATTTGTCAAAGTTTCATTTTTCAATGGCAATTATTTTTCCGCTCACCTAACGCTAAGAAACTAGATCCGCCACTGTCTCGAACTTTGTAATATATTACAAAGTTCCGGGCTCTCTTCCTTCGGATCAAATCGTACTATTATTTTATAAATACGAAAAAAAACCTAAACTACAATATTTTATCACCTACATTACCAATAAATTAAAATTATATTTCACTAATAGACTTTACATGCAAAACATAAACACTCATCTACACCTATAACTATATAAAAAACTTTTAATTATATAACACGCTATGAGCAGTACGTTGATCGTTTCACGAGATCGATATGAATAGAAAGACTCACCTCCACGTCAGTATAGACTTTATCTTTTAGGACGTCTGAAAAGTTTAATTGTCATACTTATTATGCGTTGCATTTTTGTTTTATATAATACAGTACTCGATAAGTAATTAAGGTTTTTTTTTTTTTTTTTTTTTTTAATAAAATCGAATGCAAGCAAGCTTAATTATCATATATTATACACTTATGACAGTGTGTTTGATTTGCTCAACTGTCGGGCCTCGCAGGAATTGATGAGCCCATTTCTTTCCTCGTGACCTTCGTTTTACGCGTTTGAAGATTCAGCTTCACGCCTTCACATCGATCGGGTTTTCATTTCGGCAAACATCCAAACGGATAATGATTGTGATTAATTTAAGCAAGCAACACGTAGAAACAGCTGGATTAATTAATACTGTTATTTAATTTACGAGTAGATTTGGTTTTTAATGAAAAGAAAAAATCAAATCAATTCCACACTCTATCTACCATATAAGACAGACAAGGCACGTCATTTGGAGGAAGATTCGCTGAATTTAAGAAAATGGAGAAGACCCAGAGTTGCGGGAAATTGCTTTTTAAATTGTACGTACGCCAAGCAAAGCATTGGAGACTCCGACTCCGAGGGGTTATGACTTATGATGAGTGTTAACAATTTTGGGTAGGCTGGATTATGACTCCGAGGGGTTATGCTTTTTAATTCCTTGCCTGTGGACGACAGATACGGAACCAAGATTACAATCTTGGGTAGACTGGATTTGCATTTAATTTTAAGCTTTTTCGTGTCTATCACTATATCTATTAAATTTTCATTTTCATTTGTTTAACAAGTCCGCCCTTGATTTCGTCCCTGACTCTAGAATAATGATTTTTTTTCAATAAATTTAACTTTCATGCACAAACTATCCTCAAAATTAGAGAACTTCTTCCTCTATTTCTATGCCACCTTGACCTACTTCCCCTCTCTATAAAACAGGAAACGGGATTGATTATAATAATAATAATAATTTTAATATTTATCACCCGTTTGACTTTATAATTTAACACTATGAGTATTACAACTTACCACCTATATAAAAATACACATTTACTATTATAGAACCATTAATTAGTTCTTTTTCAACAAATATTAACTAACAGTTAGGTAATATAACAACTAACGTACTTTTGAAACTATATAGATAGTCCACCATTAAAAATCAGCACTCATGACCCATTGGGTTGACCCGACCCATAATTGACTCAAACCCAAGATAACCCGATCCGCCTACTTGTATAATAGGCCTAACTAAGCATATAACATCGAAGCATATTGAATTTATTTTTATTGTCATATTATAAAGTCAAGATCTATCTTTTATGATTAAAATCCTCTTTTGATTTTGCCGCATATAATTGATTAATATATATTTAGGATTACAAAGTCTCAAGGACCAAGCAATGTACTTGTAATAAATATTGTGACAGAAGTGAGAAATAGCAAAAAAAATTAAACAAATAAGGACATAGAGTTTTATAGTACGTTGTTCATCAATATTGGATATATCCACAAAATAGATTTTATTCAGGGATATTATGATGCGCCCCAGGACTGATGATAAGGCTTCCGATCTATGTACCCATGGGCTTTGGGTTTTTGACTGGACTAGAGAGAGGGAGATGGTCAATGGGTAGTACATGAAGATGGATGGTCTTTTGGTGTTCTCGATGGATGAAGTACACAATCTGGTAGTTGGATATGTAATCGAACTTGTATGCCATTACATCTATTTTACTAGATCTAAAAAAAACCTTGGAATCATACTTCGAGTCCATCAACCCATCAATATAATTGTTTCTTACTAGGGTATTTTCTACTACCTTAAAGGGCCGGACCTGAGGCGAGGCCCAACAGGCCGTCGCCTCAGGCTCAATTTGTATAGGGGCCCATAAATTTTCTTTTTGTTATATTACTATTATACTATCTCTCTTAATATAAGAAACTTGAGTAGCACAGTTGGTTTTGGACGAAGATAAATTTTTTATTTTCATCTATGTACATGTAGTTTAAGGAGTTAAAATATTTATAAAATTATAAAAAAAATCATGAGGTCTACGGTTCGATGCTCGGTAGTACTGTATGTTTGATTTTCTTTTATTATTTGACTCCCCCGTTAGGCAATTTCAAACACACCCCCACTTCCCAGTTGGGTAAAGGCCCACCCGGTTGATTTTTTTAAGTTTTAACTATCGTTGGTTTTGTTTTTAATTTAAATTTTTTGGTGCATTTGAATCGTTGGGTTTTTTTTTTAATTTAAATGTTTTGGTGCATTTGAATTTTTTTTATTTTACTTACCCATTTGGTTAGGCGATGGCCAAATGTTTTTTTTTTTAATTTTAACTTTCATTTAAATGGTTTAAATGTTTTTTTTTATGAGAAAACTATTTCAAAAATCATTTATTCTACCACAGTTTATGTATATACATACTATATGGTAGTAGGGCCCAATTTTAAATTTCGCCTCGGGCCATCAAAAACTCAAATCCGGCCCTACTACCTTTCACAGAAAATTTTGCTCCCAACATCTCACCTAAAAAATATGATTCTTAACCCAATCAATGAAATTAAGCTATAAGAGCTCACATTTTTATGATATTCAACTCCCTCTTCCAAATGAAAACCAAGTATACAGTTTTGGAAGCCAGAAAAGAAAAATTAAAATAAAATGGAAAAATATCAAGCCAAGTGGCCCAAGTCCAGATTTGGGCCGATCCTTCCTTGGGTTAATTAAGACTTTATTTTGCATCAAAATTACTAGAATTGCGATAAACCGAAGAGATGCAGAGAAAAGAGTGGAGGAATTGATTTTCTTATTGAGAAAATTTGCGCTGAAGGCGCAAATTTTCGACCAAATTAGCCAAATATACACGTTTTTGTAAAATTTGCAAAAGTATACATCAATTTGAAACACAAACACACTCCCCCCCCGATACCCCCTCAACTGCTCACTCCCTCTCTATCTCTCTCCCGTTTCTCACTCTCTCCATCACGATTTTCCTCTCTCCAACTGTTCTTCGACGGTTTCCTTCGAGAAGCGACGTTTTCCGACCGTTTCGTGCTCGTTTTCGTCTGGTATTGAAGGTTATTCAGTATGGCTAGCAGCGCAGGTAAGCGTTTTGTTGATTTTGTATCGTTTCTGTGTGTTAGGGTTTTGATTATGTCAGATTATGCGTTGGTGAGGTTGTGCGATGGTGCGATTGTTGTCGTTAGGGTTTTTTTGGATGAATGTGTGTTGTTCGTTCTCAATCGTACTAGTATGTGCGTTATTGAGCAGTTACGACCTCTTTCTGTAATGTTGACCTCGATTTTGGCATCTCATTCTGTTCTTTTGGAATCCATCTCCATCCTTTTGCATGTCCACTATTTGTCGTCTTTGATTTTTGGCGTGTTCTGGCTGTGGTGTGTGTGTATGTTTGTGTTTGGGTTCATATTTCTGTGGGGCTGACATCTATTTGTCTCTTTGGTTATCTTGTTTTTGTTATGTTGACAGGGACCTCAACTGATCTTGATACTTACAAATGCAAGTTTGATGTGAGTCCATGAAATTTATATAGTAGTTGTTGTCATTGTGTCTGCCTCAAATGCTGACATGTGCTTTTGTATTCAATCTGTATACATTTTTTGCAGAAATTGAAGTTTTGTATTCCATACAAAGACCGTTTCCATGCCAGATGTAATCTCTACTGTCGTCCTGGAGTTTGTGACATTATTAAACAAGAGTTGCTACCTTTGCACTATAAGATGTTGAAGGAGAGTTTTCTAGGATGGGTGCTCTCCCAGGGCAACAATATGACTGTTAACTTCCAGTTAATCCATCAAACGATGTTGCGGCAGGTTAAGACGAAGAAGAAGAAGGAACTCTGGTTCAAAGTTGATGGACTTATAGCTCGTTTTTCGTTGGCTGAGTTTCATGTAATGACTGGTCTTCCATGCGAAGACCGTGTCTGCAATCCTCCGAAAGCAGTGACTTTTTCTGATTTTCTTGGGATGGATAGATGCTCCCACGATGATTTGATCAGTTGTTTCCTACAGATGAAGAAGACGTCGAAGAAGAAGCTAATTATAGCGAGGCTGTTGCTCATTGAGATGGTTGTGTGTTATAGGCGGATAGACTATATCACTGAGGAAAATCTATCACTTGCTTGTGATGAGGAGAAGTTTGGACAATATCCATGGGGCAGACAGTCCTATGAATTTCTATTGAAGGCCTTGAAGAAGTCAGCTACGATGGATCGCAAGAAAGCTAGGCCTTCGTATGAGTTGTATGGATATTGGATTGCTTTCCAGGTATTCTGTTTACTTGTTTGATATATCCTTGTAATCAATCCTCACTATGTGTCAGCATTGAAGGTATTCCTTACTACGTGTCAGCATTGCATGTATTCATTACTTGTGTCAGCATTCACCACTTGTGTAATCATTCCTCACCATGTGTCAGCTTCTTATGCATTGTTATTGTGTTTGCATGACCACTTGTTTTGTTTTTACAGGCCTGGATATTTGAAGCTTTTCCGGCGTTGTTTGATAAGTTTGACTGTAATTTGAGGATGAATGATAGAGATCCTCATTCTTTGCACTGGGTTTGCTAGGTTAGGCATACTTATGATGAAGCTGACGAGCTATTCGACGGTGACTTGGTAAGAGAAACATATCAGTGCTGACACCAACTCTGTCTTCTTATATACATGTGTTTTCTTATTTATATTTTTTTTGATGTGCATGATAGACACCGTTGTTCCCAAACTATGGAGAGTTTGCAAGAACCCCAGGTATGGGTTATATTGATGAAGAGGCTGACGATGTATGTGATGCCATTGGTGAGCCTATGTTTTCTCAACCACCTACTGATCTTCTGTATGATTGTCGGTATATGCGCAAGTATGCATATGAAAACAAGTTTTTACGTAACGATGGTTCAGAGATTGAATCATTTATGTCTTTTGAGTATGGTTTTGTTGGAGGAGAGGAAGAGGAGAGATCTGCTGAGATAGAGAAGCGAACAAACAGGAAACGTGAGGTTGATGAAGGAAATGTTAAGGCCAAATCTGTTGATGTAGAGAAGGGGAAAAAGAGGAAAAATGCTGACACAGGAAAGCCTTCTAAGAAGAAGCAGAAAGGTCCATCCACTGAGACCCAGGGGAAGAGAGTTGATGTGAGGAGAGGGCGTTCTAGTGGACCTCCACGAACTAACCCTCAAGCTGGGAGGAAGGCTGACATAGAAGTTATAAAATCAATCAGGAGGAAGGCTGGGAGGATTAGGAAGAAGGCTGTTGACTTTAACAGTGGTGAGGAATCTAAGAGAGATGTGATTCCTTATGCTGACACAGAGACAACCACAGTGGATGCAGACAGGGTTTCCAAGAAGGGTGGTGCTGACAGGGAGGAGGCTGTTGTACAGGCAGAAAAACAAGACCAAGTTGGATATGCTTGTGATACATCTGACGAGGATAAACCTATTCAGTATATTTTGAAGAAGAGGAAGAAATCTATGGGAAGTACAGGGAAACGTAGAATGTTGTACAAAAGTAGCAGTTCAAACAAGTCTTCCTCTATTCCCCAAGCCCCTATTGATGCGTGTTTATCTCCCGTTGAAGTTGTGAATGACGCCTGTAGAGTGATTGTACCGTTTGGTGAGGTGCAAGGTGAAGCTCAGGCTGACACAGTAAAGGCTGACCCCAATGATGATCAACTAGATGGCAGCCAAGGTGTTGATGCTGACACTGAGAATGCTGACCCCAATGATGGCAGTCAAGGGTTTGATGACACCAAGGTTGATGCTGACACTGAGAATGCTCTGTTACTTCTGAACAAAGGAATGGATGCTGACACTGAAGATGTTTTTGGTGATGGTCAAGACGTTGACACTAGTGGTGATGAGAAGCTGGAGGTAGGTGCCAACAGAGACACTGGTGGTGATGCCAAGGGTGATTGTGGTGACAACCGGAAGGGAGTGTCTGACGAGCATTCAAAAGAGCCAGAGTTGGATGTTGGTGATAAAGATGAAAATGCAAAAGAGCATGGTGTTGCTGGTGAGGCTGACGCTAAATCCAACCCAGTTTGGGTACATGATTTAATTAAAAGGATTGAAAAACTTGAAGAGCTGCCGGCACGTGTAGATGATTTAGTAAGAAGGATTGAAAAGCTCGAAGAGCTGCCTGCACATCTAAATGAGTTGGGCTCTCGTGTTGATAGGGCAGTTGAACTTGTCGCAATGGTTACAGACCTGATGGAAAAGTATAATTCACTTGAGAATAGGTTCACACTGCATGAATCTATTGTTGCAAGGTCACAGTCATCTGTCAACATTGATCAACCAAGTACCAAGATGGTGAGTGATGTTATTGCTGACATGAAGATGGGTGTTATCCTTGAGGATGCTATTGCTGAGCAGGAAGCTGAGTTGGATTCACCCAAAGATTGTAAACAAATGAAGACATCTTCCTGTGGTGATGAGAGAGATGAAGCCCAAAAAATTACAGTTGATGTTGTGGTTCCGGAGTCTATCATTCCTGTCACATTGGTTGAAGGACAGAGGACACTAGAGTCAGATTCAGTTCATTTTGCTGTTGATCTAGGCCGTGATTCTGATTTGATGTCGATGGAGCCGAGAGGCGAAGAGTTTAAGGACAGCTACGATGGAGCTCATGAAGATGCTGACAGGGGACTGCAGAGCACCGGTGAGGATGTAGAAGCTGACATGCTAGTGAAGTCAAGTAGTGAAGAGTGTAAGGATGTTGTTACCCCATTAGGTGGCAAGGGTGATGGGGATGAGAAGGCTGATGTTGCAGCAACTCCACCTCCTACCATTGCACCACCAGGGACTATCAACCTGGATACTTCCGAAGGTGATGAAAATGCTGACACGGTTGGATTGCCTGTAGTGAGTGACTGGGTTGCCTACAGCAAGCACCCTAAAGTAGTCGAAGAGATTGAAGCACTCAGGCGATCCAAGCGTATCCCAAAAGCGAGTACTTTTCTGACGAGTCCATATGAGCAGCAAGAAAAGAAAGGGAGGTGGCCCAAGCATAATGCGAAGAAGTCACTTTTAAGTGAAGACGATCATGAGTTTTTGTACAAAACTATGAGGAATAATCGGTATTTTTTTTTATCTTTTTACTCGTTATATAATCATTAACTGTCTTGTGCTGACACCTCTACCTCTTATGATTCTGTGTTTAATTCATAATTTTTGCTTGTTTTCAGGGATTTTTCTGTCGTTGTTGCTTTTGGAAGAGTTGATAAATCCTTTTTTAAACCAATTCTTAACAAGGACATGTGGCTGGATTGTTCGGTAAATGATCTGGCAGCAATTATATTTTTATTGTTTGTCTTTTGGTTTTTGTTTATTGATATTTGTTGAGGTATATCTAGTGCTGACAGTAGCTTGTTACTGTGTGTTGTAGCATATTGAAGCAGGGTTGTATTATTTGAGGAAGAGGATCCACGAGGAAGCCGATAAGTATGCAGAGTTCGTTGTCCTTGATTGGGTCTTTTCCCTGACCAGTATGGCAAACCATGGGCGTCTGCAAACAAGATTTACACACCCTTTAACGTCATCAACAAACATTGGGTTGCTTTAGAGATCATAATTGATCAGAAGGTGATCAATGTCTATGACTGCAATGTCTACGCTGTTGGCAAGGGTGTACTAGATGCAGAACTCCAGCCTATTGCTCACTGGCTTCCTATACACTTGGAGAAGTGTGGAATATATGAAAACTTTAGCTCCACACCATTTGATATAAGGAAGGTTCCTGACATGGTCCATGATAAATCTGGGTTTGTACTCTTACATAACTTTTATATTAATTGCTGACATACATTTACTTTCTATTTATCTGTTGTTGACACACCCCTATTTGTCTGTGCTTGTGAGTGTGTGCAGAAGTGCTTGTGGGGTGTTTACAGTGAAAGCAATCGAGGCTGTTGTATTTGGCGGAGATGTCACCACAATCACAAATGAGAAGCTATTCCGCTACAGAGAGCTTATTTGCTCAGACTTGATCAAGGAGTCTTGGAGCTTCATAATTTGAGCAATGCTGACACTATCATTCTGAGTACTTAGTTTAAGTGACATTGTAGTTGGATATGGAGTTGGATATTAACTGTATGTATTTTGTTGACACCATCATTCTGGGTTTGGATATTAACTGTTTCCATTGAACATCGTTCGCGTATATTGAATGTATGTATTTTGTTGTGTTTAACGTACTTATTCGGAATTAAGCATCTGGCTTTTTACATTAGATCGAATTTGATATAGTCCCCAATCACATATAATGTACAAAATCCAATATGACATAAGTAATGCTGAAACAAAGTGCATTGAATCTTTTTGAAAACATATGGGAATGTATCAGTGTCAGCATTGCCCATAATGCTGACATGGGGTTATGTAAACTATGAAAAAAGTAATTTCCAAACAGAACATGTTTATTGTATGCAATATATATCACTGGGGTGTTTCTAAGTGATTGTATCTTAGAAGTATATGATATAAAGCGAGCCGGTCTTGAGCAATGCTGACACCATCATTTTCTGGAGTACTTCAGTCTTCTCTTTAGCTCACACGCAGGCAAAAGTCTCTTAGAGGGAGGTCTTCCTGGTCCCCTCTTAACAACAGGAGGGTAACATTTTATAGATCTTATTGCTTCAGGGACGCCTGATTCATCGTCTATCAGCACTGGGTATATTGTTTCAGCATAAGCTAATTTCCAAGCATCAGTTGTGTAAAATCTGGCAACAAAGTCTGATACATTTGCCTTAATCTTCATGATGGCTGAAAGAGCATGAACACATGGGATCTTCTCTATATCGAAAAACTTGCAAGTGCATGTTTTTGCTGACAGGTCCACTATTGCATGAGACCCTTGCCCTTTTACTTCAAATTTATATTCATCCAGCCTCTGAACCTTGTATTCTCTAGCTTCATCTTGTAGGTTCCTAATCAAATCAAGTATTGATGGTGTCAACTTGTCCTCATGTTTGGATGCCTTTTCTCTACGCTCTTGGAACCATGCTCTGAGTTTCTCTCTAGCAAAATTCAACAGTGCAACAATAGGATAATTTTTCTTCCCCTTGAAAATGGCATTTATGCTCTCTGCATTATTAGATGTCATCATGTTGTATCCGGTGATTGGTGAATGTGCTCTAGCCCACCTATGTACTCCTGCTGACACTAAATAGGTCGCCATCTTCAGGCAACTTTCCTTTATGCGGTCAAAATATTTGTCGAACTCCCCAGTACTATAACTATCTGCTGCTTTCTTGAACCAATTTCCCAAGTATCTTTTCTTGAATGTGCTTCTAATGTTTTGTTCCATGTGCCATCTACAAATGCAGTGATGCGCACTGGGGTAAACCAAGGCAATTGCTCTTGAAATGCTGACATGTCTATCAGACACAAACACTAGATCATTTGACGGAGGAACAACCTTCCTCAGCTGCCGAAGAAACCACTCCCAAGAGCTGTTGTTTTCTGTGTCAGCAATGGCAAATGCAAGCGGGAAAATATTTCTGTTTGCATCTTGCGCTACTGCTCCAAGCAAAGTCCCTTTGTATTTCCCAGTTAAAAATGTTCCATCAATAACAACAACCTGTAAAATAATGATTATAAGTTGTGTGATGATAATGAAATATTCAAAAGTGATCTGTGCTGACACTGATAATTTTATACCTTTTTCAATGCAGGGAAGGCCCGAATGCACTGCCCAAATGATAAAAACAAGTATTTAAACCTGTCATCATTATCTGTTGACATCAATGCAACAGTTCCATCATTTTTCTCCATAATCATGTGACAAAATAATGGCAAGTCAGCAAAATTTGATTCCGGTGTCCCTCTGTCCCTTTCTTGTGCAATTCTTCCTGACCGCCACGCTGTCCAATAACTAATGGGAATTCTTTTTTCGGTCCTCATTTTATCCATTATCTGCTTTGGATTGTAGCCGCTGCTGACACTGTAATAATGTATACATTAGAATGAATGATGTGATACTTGAATTGAGTGTTATTTTGATGACATATAGACACTTACATTGGCTGGATTATGCTTGCTACCACTGAGGAAGGTGCTTGCCTGCAATTGCTTGTTCTCACATCCCATGTGCATGTGTGCACACCATTGTACGCTGACACCTCATAGCAATTCTGAGAAACAGTATTTACGTGTAACTTCCATCTGCAGCTACTATCCACGCAATGCGCCCTAAAATACTTGGGTTCAGATCTCGTTACTCGGTACCCAAATATTTCTGTCACCGATAATATACGTAAAGCATCCTTCATTTCCTTCTTTGATTCAAAGGTTCTCCCAATGTACATTGTGCTGGATGAGGTATTGTTGAAACTACCCATGCTAGAGCTGTCATCCTTGCAATTTTCTATTGTTTTATCTCTACTGCGCATTGAAGAGTGCAGTCTCCTCCAGGTGTCAGCATCACAATCAATGTCATTATCATCCTCCATATTATCATCCATATCATCATACATGTCATCTGATCCCACCGTCTGCATTTGAGTGTCAACAATCATATGATTTTGCTCCCTGTCATACCCAATCAATCCAACTGATTTCCCACTCTCCCTGTCAGCTGTGTCAACAATTGCAAGTGTTTGTGCCTGTATGCTGACACACAACTCAACAGCATAGTCTACACCATCTAGTGCTGATATATCGACGAATTCTTTCAAATCAGTGTCACAATCAACTATAAGTGGGGCTTTCAGCTTTTTGCATGGGTGCAAATGACTAAATTGCAATTCAAGCACACTGTCTACATTGAATCTAGTGCACACCTTTCTCTTCAAGTCTTGTAGTGTGGTTGAATCATATAGCAAAAACACCTTTGATGTTGTATTTCCAACAAATTCCAGGCCTGTGTCAGCAAACACCCATGATCCACCAAATACTACTGTAATCACATGAGGTTCCATTTATGATTGACCTATCAATTAATTAGAGACAATATGCAAACAAGCACAATGAGTTAATTCTGATTCCATGTCAGCATGATAGATATAAGTTAGATACAGGCAATATGTATACAAGTACAATGAATTGCATCTGATTCCGTGTCAGCATGATAGAAATAAGTTAGATACATGGCATTTATTTACGAAATCTCAGACAGTGTCAGCATTACACAACGAGGCCAGAAATCAAAACAGATCTATGTAGAACAATTCATACAATTATTTCCTTTCAATTCATTCAAGCACAACATTTCGAATTCATCCAACAGACAGATTTAAGGATCGTGATGTTGACAGATCGAGTATCTATTAACGAAGCAGATCGACGAAGAACTTGAAACTCTATATATTGTTGACGACTTACTCTGATTTGTATCGAAACAGTAACAACCGAAGTCGAAATTACACGATCTACACTATACGAGTTCAGCTATTGGATATAAAACGATATTTACACACGAATTGAAGTTTTTTTCACAGATCTATGAACGACAGATCTACCAATTATACGAATGCTGACATTAAAACCACAATCCAGTAATGCTTTGATATTAGATAGATGTAGTACCGAAAATCAGGAGGAGATCGGCGTTGATCAATACCTACAGCGATCGAAAATCAGATCTCGGTCTATCTCGTGTCAGCGTTGGCGAAAATCAGAAGGAGAGATCGGGGGGAGGTCCGCACGGCTTTGTGTGTAGTATTGTGTATATTTTTGCAAATTTCCCAAAATCGTGTATATTTGGCTAATATGGCCTTCGTATTTGTATATTTGGCAAATCATCCCTTTCTTATTGGGGCTCCAACGAACCCTTTATATAGGAGTACACAAGAGAACTAGGGTTCCTAGTGCTTATCCAATATCGGCCCTCTTAGAGTTTATTCATACAAATAATATTATAACACTCCCATTTGGATAAACCTCTATCATTACAAATCTCGCCTAGAAAACCCAATGGGACAAAACTAGGACCAAGAGAACAATTAAATACATTACATTCGACACGCTTTAGTGATACTGCCTCGTTAAAAACCTTGTCAGGAAAACCCAATGGGACAAAACCTGATCGAAGGGAAAAAGAGTGCAGTGCGTGTATACTTCCCCTGAATTCAACATCCTTCCCGGAGTCTTCTCATTATTCTTGATGACGCTGTCTTCATGAGCTTATGGTTGAATATCAACATTGTCTTTGACCTGGAATTTCTTCATGATTGACTTGATGCGCTTGACTTCCATGTATTGGTGTTGAGCTGCTTTGAATGCATAAACATAAGGTAATTCAGGACCTAGTGTGCTTTTCATTGTTGATCAGGGGGATCTGTTGTATTAAATGGTGCATAAGTTGCCTCGTTAAAAACCTTAACTTGGAAAAACCCAATGGTATAAAAACCAAGATCAAGGAAAAGAGTACAACATTGTATGGTACTTTGGGACCTAATGCAATGTCACCATTTTCACAATTATAGGTACTTCAAGTACTCTTATAAGGATCTTTAACCAATTGCATGTGACGAGACTTTGATATTAATGCTTCAGGCATTTTCAATCAGTATTTTTCATTTATATGCGTATGCAAGTAACACGTCGGTCATTTACATTTAGATCCAAAATTATATTCACTTCTGATGAATCCATTCTGCATATAACCTTTGATAGGTTTTTGTGCAATCAACTTGGCTTTATATTTTATTTTGTACAAACACCCACTTAAAACCAAATGATGTTACACTTTCCGGTGTTGGAACTATAGGTCCAATGTCATCATGCTTAAAGAACCCATTCTTGCATGAATTTCCTTTTTCTAGCTCTTTACTATCATTTCGATGTCGACATCCATTATTTATTTGATGATCATCATATTCTCATAGGCTCTTTCCACTTCTGGGGAATCGTATACCAAGAGCCTAGTGATCTCCAACACTTCTGGTGTACTTGAGAACCACTTGATATTCATTGAGTTAGAGTTACTTCTGGAACTTCCAAATGAGCTAGTATATGTGACTTTGTCACTTTCTTGGCCTATAGTAAATGCTTTCGATGACATATTTGCTAAACCTTATAATCATTTCATTTATTGAACTTGTAGTCCACTTGTATTTATTCGCGGATATGAAATGATAGAGAAGTTGCTTCCGTGCAATCTCTTTCTTAATTGTCTCATTTCATCTCCCCCTAAATACCGAGCATTTTATCACCATTATAAAGCTCTAGGTATTTGATATCAATAGGGACTCAAACCCCATATACCATCCAACTTCTTTGTGGTCTCATTGTGATTCATTTGGAGGAGGTGCATCTCGGAACATATGCTGCTTATTCAAAACCTTTGAATGACATGCTCTCTTTTGGAGATAATTAGGGAGATGTTATTGTGTCAAATTCGAAATGCAAACATGCATGGACCCATTTGACCAACGACTCTTCTAGGTCGTCGTGAGCTACCTTATGCTCAACAATGTTTTTGATAACATTCTCTACCTTATGTTTCATACGACCAAAGTAATCTTGGAATTACACTGGTCTATATGATAGTGTTTCGTAGATGTCTCATTGAATCCATTCAAGAGACATTAGAGACTTTGCATTTACTTTGAATTTAGATGGTCTTGTTGTTGATTTGCCAAGATGACAGATCATATATGTTTGGTCACCCTTATAGAGGATCTTCGGGTCCTAGGATCTTCTGGTCCCTTTTAGTGGGTGTGTATGTGATCCCGCCCATCATCGTTTCACATGAATGATCGAATGCCACAAAGAAAAACATTTTATAATTAACTACCTTCTGGTTAGTGATAAGTTTCAATGGGATAAATGAGTGTCAAATAAACCATATATATACATTTTCACTCTGTAAGACTTGCTTCTGGCTAGTCATACGAGATATTGGTGTTCAATACCATGTCAATTCATACATATGTGTCATTTGTTACTTCAGATAACAAGATCAATGCTCTTCTGGAGCTATATGGTATTCATCTTGGTTTTACATTCAAGATTGTTTGAGAAAACTTCAGGTTTTCAAAATTGTTTGACACTTATAAAACCATAATATTCAACCATTGAACCTTGTATATGGTGATCTATTTAATTTAGATGCCATTGAATGGGTCTTGCCAGAACTTTCGTTGGTGTCATACTTTAGGTATGAGTCATTTATAATGTTCTTCAAGACATTTAGAATTAACCGTATAACAGACCTAGCTATAAGCCACAACAATAACTTTGCTCAAGCGCTTAACCATAACCTCTTTCACACCCTCTACCGGAGGGGCATGGTTTAGGCAATGCTTAAAGGATAGTCAGGAAGTGGCCTTCTTAACCGGATCGTGTTATGTGGTTACTTCTATTGGTTGTATCAACTAGAAAAAAATAGTTTTGAATATGATAAAACCCACATTCCATGTACTTCTTCAGGAGTACAAATGATAAAATTAGGATCATATACTCTTCTGGAGTTTGTGAAATCCTTTACTCTTCTAGAGTTCATAAAATATTCTTTACTCTTCAGAAGTTGATAAAAATCCACCAGTAGAGTCTTCATGCTATTAGGTTAGTGTTGAAAAACTTCACAATCTACGGGATTGTGGTAAACCTTTCTCCCAAATGTTCATTTGCCAAACAAAACTTCGCATTAGACACTCATGATAAGTAGTTTCTTGGGAAACACTTTTAGCTTTGAATTACAATAAGTAAAATCATAATAATTTTATTCAATACTCCCTCCGTCCAAGAATAGATGGCCTTTTAGACCTCGAAATTTTGTCGGAAATACATGGACTTTTAGATGTGTAGGTAGTAATTATTACCTCTAAAGTACATTTTTTTTACCTATGGATAATCAAAGGTTTTAACTTTTAACCTTTAATAGTACTAATGATGAGGAAAATTAAGAGGTAAAATAGGTTTCTTAATTCGCGTGCACGAGCCTAAAAGACAATGTATTTTTGGACGGAGGGAGTATAAAGCAATGAATAAAAAAACAAACAAACAAATAAAATAAAATTGTATTTGTCCACTTCAGGTGGAGCCATAAGAAAAACTTGTCAATTTGTCATTTTCTTCAAGAAATGATTTTATTCATAAAATGATTCATTTGTCAACTTCGAGTGACAATTAGTCTCTATTAGGTATTATTCGATTATATACTCCAAAAGATGATAAGTTGCAATTCAAATATATAGTAAGTTGTCATATAAACATTATCCATATTCTTCAAGAAATGGTATGATCGATTATTACTTACTTCAGGGAGAAGACAACTTGTATACATTCACTTTAATTTCTACACTTCTGGATATTTGTGCAACTTTAAAATAAAACTCATACACTTTTGGGTATGATTTTAAATAATCTTTATAAGGATATACAATATATCTCTTATCATTCATTTACTTTAGGAAATGAATATTGTCACTTCAGGGACAAATTTGTATTGATGAGAGAGAGGCATTTTATGAATTTCCTTTTCATATACAACTCTTCAGGAGATGATTGTCGTTACTACAGGAACGATTTATGATTATGTGTCCATCCACTTCAGGGAATGCCTTTATATATTTCAAGAGATAATGATAAACAAATAAATAAATAGTTGATATAATTGATAAAACTATAAAAACATAAACAAATGAAATAAAACTAATATATTGTCAACTTCTGGTGACAAGAAATTAAACACCCCCCACAAATATATGTTCGTCTACTTTTGGAGACTGTTGGAGATCGAAACCATCTACTACAGGAGATAAATTTCATCATGATATATAAGCTAAAATATATTATCTTCTTCAGGAGATAGATAAGAGCTTCATCTTCTTCGAGAGATGTGATACATAAATTGTGTTTACTTTATCTACTTCAGGAGATAAACTACCACTTTTGGGATGATATGCAAATTTAACAATTTATATCTACTTCGGGAGATAATGTTTGTCTACTTCTGGAGACAAGAAAATAAAATACAAATTGAAATGAATAATAAAACTGAAAATAAAAAAAATCATCACTACAGGTATGATTTTCACTCGTTCACATCTACGTCAGGAGATGTTCCGTTCATCTACTTCGGGAGATGATGATTAAACAAATATAATTTAAATAAATTAAATTAAATAACATACATATAAAATAAATAATTATAAATAATAAATATAATTTCATCACTACAGGGATAAAATTTATCGGCTTGATTATCTTTGCGGGGATGAGATTTATCGTTTCATCGCTTCGGGGACGAGATCAATTTATCATTCATCTACTTCGGGAGATGCACTCGTTCATCTACTTCAGGAGATGATTTCGTTCATCCACATCTGGAGATGATATATAAATTTAACAATGAGAAAATGATAGCAAATATACCAACCATTGGGCCCGTTTGCAAAAACGACTCTCCCCTAACAAAATTTGCAGAAGTAACAATTGGGCCCAAAAATTGGCAAAACTAACCGGCTGCCCTAACTGCTATAGAAGGTAGTTGTAATGGAAGTTCAAAGGAGAGGAGGGGCGACCAGTAGTTTCAGTAGAAGGAGAAACCAATCGACAAGTCCAGGATTCATCGAAGCACCATTGTTGCCCGATTCAAACAGTTGTAGAGAGAGAAGTCCAGGAGGCGACTTCAAAAGGGAGAAGACGATAAGGAAGGGAAAAAGCTTTGGAGGAGTTTCAAAAAAGAAGAAACCCCACCCCCTGCGAAATATTGGATGCAATTGAAGAAGAACAATCTCCCACCCACGCACAAAGAAAGTAAGTACTCATTCTCCCTCTCTTGAACTCGAAAATGTTGTAGATTGTGATAGGCAGCCAGGTTGGGGAGAAATCAGGTTGAATTTTTTTGAAACCGGCCTTAATTTTGTGAGAGTTGGAAGGTTTGAGGGAATTGAGGAAGTTTTGATGTGCAAATGGACATGGAAATCATCAGGGATGAGAAGACGAAGTTGAAATTGAAGGTCTGAACATGTGTGAATCGAACTGGAAATCTCGATTAATTGGTGGATTTTGGAATGGCGAAATAGTTACTGTCGCGGATTTTTTTACCGCCATACATTTTTCTGTCACACATTTTTTCTTTACTTGCACAGATTTTTGTTTACTGGCACGAATTTTGTAATTACTGGTACTTGTTTTAGCAACCTGTAATATTTAATGTACACACTTGTATCTCAGGTTTAAAAATAAGTGAGTCATGGTTAGAACTAAAGGAGGGAAGGTCATGCCGACGCCATCAAGCAAGATTGGAAGGGCCAACCATTTCTCCAAGATCGGGAGGGCCAACCATTTCGTGAAGATGGGACTCCTTCGCCATATGGACAACGCCCTTGCTGCTGCTGCAGATTAGAAGAGACTTCTGCCTCCTCGTGCCTGCCACCAAAATTTTCTCTCTTTTGAAGATTGTAGGACTCATACATTTGGTTGCTTTTGTCATTGTAGAACTCGTACATTTGGTCGCTTTTGATGGATGTAGGACTCGTACCTTTGGTTGATTTTGTTATATACCTTTAGTTCCTGGGTTTATTGTTATCGTAAAACTAGTTTTTATCTGTCCGATTCTTATGTGTTGGCAAGGTATATACACCTTTACTGGCAAGTAAATAAACGTTATTGGCACAAATAATGTCGCAACTGGCACATAATAAATTATCATAAACTTCCGAAGATAGAAATTGGAAGCAAAGTCAAGGTAGTTCGGGTACAAGTAAATGCCTATATACGTAAATACAAAAGAAGCCCCAAAATGCGTGGGGGATGAGAAGCCCCAAAGCGCGTACAAATAAGTGCCTATATCGTCGGATGAGATTTCAAAACAACCCTCCGATGGCGCTACGTGGGGGATGTGATGGTCCTCTTTCGAAGAGCTCCCCATGAGGAAGGAAGGTTCATGCGCTCAATGACCATCCCCAAAGATAGTTTCCTCCTTATCGCCATATGGACTACACCATATGGACTAAGTGTGACGCTTCCGACAAACACACTCTCCACGTGACAGATACTTTTGGTGGGTTTCGAGATCGGTGGCATTGTAATGATTGGAAACAATGCGCCGTATTGCTGCGCCCTTATCCATTACTTATGTTGTTCTGTATTTAACATGTTATGTATTGTTTAGGAACTTTAGTACTTCATAGTTTTTGGTTTAGGTCTTGATTGTTTAATCGTTTCCACCTTTTGGATAACTTGTGTTTGATTACTGATAAGGTTTGTTGTGGTCTTGTGGTCACTTGTTTATATGTGTTATGGATGGTTACTATGAATTCTACGTTATGGCACATTTCGTTTGGGTTTAATGGTCGATATACTTAGGTTGAGAAGTTTATGAGATAGATAAGGCCGGTCAGAGGTTATTATCTTATTGGCATAGACTTTGATTTTATTGGCTAGGGAAAATCATATACTGGCTAGTAAACAAAAAATCGCATACATTTGTCTTTTGCATTGTCGGCAAACTAAACGGTCAGTTATGTACAGTCAAAACCACCAAAACCCCAAAGGGTTAGTGAGTTACAAGCAAACTAACAAAATACTACATTCGACTACGCAAAAGAAGAGTTATCCCACTAGACATCGATTTCTTCACCTTGCCACGCCACGCTTATGTCCTCTGACGCTTCTGGCGAAGGAACTCTCCCTGAGATGGGTACTTGCTTTTCTCCATTATCTTGCTCCTGATGGACCCAAACGACACGCTCTCCTCTATGAGCATTGCCCCCTCGTCCATTTCCACGTCGACAACTTTACCTTTCATCTCCGAAGCAACGACTGTCGGTTATGCGGCTTCTGGTTTATCTTGTCAGTTGTGTGAATTTTCGTGCCAACTAAATTGCTGTCTTTGCCATCCAAATGGTTATCCATGCCATACTCCAAATTGAAATCAAGATGCGATGTAGACCCAACTTTATTTCGATTTTTTTTCATAAACATATATAAAGTGTGTGTCTATAGATAGATAAAATTAAATTAAGTTCAAAAATAATTTTTTTTATTTATTTTAACAGATAAAAATGGTTGAAAATTAGTTTTAAAAAATTAAAATTTAAGTTGAGCTACTTGTCACCATCCCATTTGCCCCCCTTTCAAATTTGGTGTGAATGAGCCCTAGCGCCATTTTCCTTCTTTTAACCGGGTAAGGGTTGAATAGGTAACATTTTTATTTGCAAATCTAACATTTTGATACCCTCTTGCAATTTATACCCCCTATTAACATTTTTGCAAAGCAAAACTTTTTTTGGTATATCTATGCAAATCATCCTTTAACAATTTTATCTACTTCAGGAGATAATTCATCTATAATTAAAAAAACATAAAAAATAGATAAATAAAATAAATAAATAAATAATTCATCACTTCAGGGATAAAATTCGATCGTTTATCACTTCAGGGATATAATAAAATAACATCCACTTCAGGGGATACGACCGATTGATCCAATCTCTTCAGGGATTGAGATTACTTTATCCACTTCAGGGGATACGACCAATCGCTTCAGGGATTGAGATTACTTTATCCGCTTCAGGGGATACTACAAATTCGATTGATTCAACCAGTTCGGGGGTTACACATCATCTTCAGGATGTGTGAATACTTCACAGGGGCAAAATATGCAGCCCTGGAAGTTTTAGGTCGCTTTCTGTAATTATATGAAATATATGGGCCAATATGAGGTTTTTAAGAAACTCCGGGGTCAGTTTCGTATAAAAAAACCTGCAACAATTTAACAAAATACACAGTACGCCATCTTCTTTGTTTGGAAATTGCAGAACGACGGTGAAACCCCGGGCCAGTTCAGTTGGTTTTTGGCGTTGAGCACTCAGAGGTGCAAGGATATCGAATCAGACCTGATTAACGCCGCTAGGCAATTGAGCCTCGGTTGTCCGTTGTCGGTGGCCGTCCAATCAAAAGGTTTGGTGAATTCTTATCGCTAACCTTAATCAAACCAAATTCAACTAATTAATCAAAGGAGAAAAGCATAGTAGATTGAAAACTTCAAATAAAATCAAGGAACATGAGACTCATCTTTGGGTGAGATTTTGAATCGAGAAGATATACAAGCCAACTTATCTCTTGCCTATGTATAAGCGATTCGTGCTTCAAAACTGGATCAATTTTCCAGAAGACCGAGTGGCCCGACCTTGGGAGCGTGGGAACTCGCTGCTCCGACCTCACCGCCGGTGACTCGGACGAACACGTCCACGACCTGCGAGGGATTGAACTTTGGCGGTATGGCGGCGACGGAGAAGATGATGGAGAACGACGACTTCGTGTAGCCTCTGGATTCGCCGTTGATGTCTGCTCCAAACCCGACAAGCTCGGACATCGGGTGGCTTCGTGAACGGGTTAGGCAGAATGAGGGAGAACGAAGAGGGAAGCCGGATCGAGAGAGACGAAGAGAGAGCGAGGGCCGCCATGGAAGGAGGCGAGGAGCCTCAAAACTTGGATCTAAAGCGTAGGAGGAGAAACAATTTTCTCAGATCTGGGAAATAACAGGGAAGGAGAAGAAACAGTTTTCTCTGGCGGCAGAATGGGAAAAATTAGGATTTTTAGCTATCGTGCTGATAACGTGTGATAAACCGAAGAGATTCAGAGAGAAGAGTGGAGGAATTGATGTTCTTATTGGGGCTTCAACGAACCCTTTATATAGGAGTACACAAGAGAACTAGGGTTCCTAGTGCTTATCCAATATCGGCCCTCTTAGAGTTTATCCATACAAATAATCTTATAACAAGAATAAAATAGTACAAAATTTTCATAATAATGCATGGAAAAATTAGCTCCAGCTGTCCCCCATAATCGTCTTGAAAAGCACTTCATCGGTTAACACTTCTACGTTAGCAACCCTCAAAGCTCTAGCATCGTCGTTAATGCACAAGAAACTCCGATGACATTGAGAGACATGGAGTAGAAGATAAAGATGTCATTTGATAGTCCAATCACTCAAACTGGGTCAAGATCATGATTCAAGATGTTATGCACACTCTTCTTGCACATTTTAGAGCCACCATCTATTAATGACCAAGGCTACCTTGGGTCAATTATATTACTTAAGACACTGACACCGAGTCCACAACTAGTGTTAAGGCCACAAACGACCCTAATGAGGAGTCATCCAAGCCATGTCCTAGCTTAAGGAACTCGCACATGGGCCATGCTCTAGACCACTCAAGCCGTGTTGCTCGAAAGATGGCATGAACATGCATCGCTAGCTTGTTGTGATTAGTTTAACATATTATTTTAGGGACCTTTTATAGTAACTCTTATCTTAGTTGGATTGTTATTTATTAAACATCTTTATTTGACATTTCTTAATATTCTAAAAAAACTACTTAAGGAAATTAAGTTCTATCTTTTAGAACTTTTCTTAAGAGCTAGGTTTGCATATTATTATGATAATCAATTGGATAGAATTGTGTTAAAATATACAATATCCTACCAGCTCTATCTTCCTAGAGTTAAGCAATCCTTGACTATTTAATTCTAGGACTTTAGAACTTTATTTAAACATTGTATTCTCATTAAAAATATGATGATTGAAAACTGTTAAGGAAACCATTGGCTAAAAGTTCATCAATCTCATTCTCAAACTTTTGCATTCAAGTGTACTTATGACTTAAACACACAAACCCTAACAAGGCATTACCATCAAAATATAAATCCCAAACTGAAACCCTAATCCACCAACACTTCCGCACCACCTCCAATGCACCAGTAATGCACCTCGTGCACACACACCATGCACCTCTAAACACCAACACAAACTCCTCCATTGGCAATAGATCCATTCACCTAGTCCCTATGTCTAGGCGTGTGCATAGATGTCGTGCATCCTTTTTCAATCATGTATTTCTGCAAGGAGATCGATCCTTAACACACTAAACCCAGTTGTGCTTAGCTGAACTAATTTTTTTTTTCTGGTTTTGATTGATTCGAAGATGTAGAACTAATGCAAGATTGGACCTGCACTTATACTTGATGAGGAAATTTGGCAATATAGGGTTGGATCGAGTCATCACCTATTGATAGATTTCATCCTTCAAAGCACTTTTTATGGCATCCCATCTAACACAGAGGTCTTCAACCAAAGTATCATCATTGAGGGTAACATCATCCTCCATTTCTCATAAAGCATTCAACCTTATAACTGGCAATTTGCCTAGCAAATCAGCACCTACACCAATCTCAAGCAACACTAGAAACAACACTAAAATGAATATCTTGCAAATGGGCGACTATCAAGCTCTATGTAAAAAAAATAGCTTTGGTGCCTCTACAATTTTCTCATCTTTTTACTCCACTCGTCGGCACAAGAAGACAACAAAAACACATCATTAAGAAGCAAAATAAGAACAAAAAATGAACTCGATCCCCTACATAAACTCTTGGTCCTCGTAGGCATCAATCATACATAAGAATCATTGGTTGATGAAAAGGCTCGTGACCATCTCCCTCTTGCTTATAGCTTCCTCTACCTCTTCGACAAGGTACAAGGTGATCTCAAGTATGTTAGCCTCTTCCTTCTCAGGGTCCTCAATGTCCTCCAGTTTGGAGCTAGGTGGGTGATCCTTATACACCTCTTGTCCAAAGGCATATAACAAAGCCTCTCGAAGTTTAGGACACTCATGATCATATTTTTCAAATTTAGAGCACTTACAGACCTTCATCTCTTGAGAATGACTAGACTTGGGTTTAAGATTATGAGGTGTAGGGATCGGCATAGTCGTAGAGATAAAGTGGGAGTCATAGCCAATAATGCCTTTGATGGTTGTGAAGGGATGCCAAAGAGTTGCTTGGTGATGTTGTCTCGGCTAAATCCAAGGGAGGAGACAAGGGGGGCCTAGGGCTCATGTGCCTCCTCTCATTTGACGAATTACCCAAGTGTATTCTCCTCGTTGATAGCTTTGTTTTGATATATAATATGCCATAATCCGAGATCTGAGCAAAAAGTTATTAATGTTAAAAATTGAAGGTACATTAATCATTTTTATTTTTATTTCAATAGACTATAGTGCTTTTATATTTTACTTAAATTAACATTCACATTTTATAATTCATCTCGAAAGCTTCAAAATGAGATGTGATACTCTTCTAGCTAGTATATGTTATACATCTCCATCTATATTTTCAAAGTTCAAATTATTTTTTACTGTATTGTACGGGGGTATTAATTTGTTTTATGTTTTTCAATTAATTGTACTATTTTTTTAGTGGAACTCTATAATTTACTTGGGTAATATCTATTTATGTTGGTCCCTGTATGATTGAAATTGAATCCTATTTAATTACGAGAGCAGTGAATTAATTTGTTTTTCCCTCTAAAAAAATTAGATTTTTGAATATGTCAACCTATACCTTTTATTTTATTTTTTACTTCCTTTTGCAATTCAAATCATGTCAGAAATGTTAATGAGTTAGAAATATTTTCTTTTAACTTAAAAATATATATATATGAAATCGCCCATCTACTTGTATATGAATTGTTCTTCTTCCCCCTTCATTTCCGTAATTCCATGGATGGATGTATCTTGCTATTCACTCGCATGATTTCAACGACATCTTCTTATCACAATAATTTCTTTAAATATTCCTCAATTTTTCTATAAATACCTCACAATTAAGCATCTAATTTTTGTCACTAAAACAGCAAAATGAGGACCAACAACTTTGTCACTCTATTATTCCTTTTGCTCATCAGTCAAGCCTATGACGATACAAATGCAGTATCAATATCAATCGATACATCTTCTTCTTCAAAACAAATTCCCAACACCCTCTTTGGTATCTTCTTTGAGGTAATTTGTTAATTTTTATTGCATGTCTATCTTTGTTATAATATGTGTACAAAGGTCAATATATCACTTAGTAGTAACTCATTTTTCTTCCTTGGATTAGGAAATCAATCATGCTGGAGTGGGTGGGTTGTGGGCTGAGCTTGTAATGAATAGAGGTTAGATGACATTTATAATTCTAACTGTTTTACATTTATTTCAATTCACATATCATATTTTAGCATGACCTTGAAACCCTAATTATGTAATTAAAAAAATCTCCTTTAATTCTTCTATAGGGTTTGAAGCTTCACCGGGATTGATCAAACCTTGGGGAGTGATCGGAGACAACAAGTCGATACAAGTGACGACGGATATGTCTTCATGCTTTGAGCACAATAAAGTGGCTCTTCGAATGGACGTGCTTTGTGATCAACATGCTTGCCCTAATGGAGCCGTTGGTGTCTACAATCCTGGCTATGGTGGAATGGTAAGCTAGCTTTTATAAGAAATACTACACAAATTGATCATTAGTAATTGTGTATGTAACACAATTCAAAATGTTTTCATCTAATTGTCCTTAATTTCCCATTTTAATTACTTGAGCGATCCTTATAGAATATCGAGAGAGGAAAGGAATACAAAGTAGTACTCTACGCTCGTGGGTCAGGGCCATTCAGATTATCGATTTCATTCATAGGATCTGATGGTAATCGAGTCCTTGGAACCGCTATCCATTTGTAAGAACATTATCTTATCTACGTCATGAAGGTCAAAACATTTTTGTAGTGAAATCAAGTAATTTGTAAACTTAAATGGACGTGAAGGACTAGTGGTCGTAAAGCTACAAGTTGGGCAAAGATAGAGTTGATAGTTGTAGCCATGAGAACTGATAGAGATGCAAGCCTCCATATTACAACGAATAAGAAGGGAATCATATGGCTTGACCAAGTGTCAGTCATGCCCGTCGACACTTACAAGGTAATGTTACTTCATGAATTCCTTGAGTTGAAATGTCTTTTCGATTGTTTAGATGTCAATTACACGTGCTTGAACAAGTGTTCACATGTACTTGACTCATGGAAAGCGCAGGGTCATGGATATCGTAAGGATATGATGCAAATGCTTCTACATTTGAAACCTCGGTTCCTTCGATTCCCAGGTATATGTCATGTACTTAGTACTCTAAAATCTATTCGGTGCCTCTTAAAGTAACAATAGCTTTATTTGGATGTTTTTTTTGACATTTTAGGTGGATGCTTTGTGGAAGGATCAAAGCTAAATAATGCATATAAATGGAAAGAAACAGTGGGTCCATGGGAAGAAAGACCTGGTCACTATGGTGATGTTTGGAAATATTGGAATGATGACGGTCTCGGTTATCTTGAATTCCTCCAGGTACATTTTATTCTTCTTGAATCCTTTTACATCTTCATTGTAAACAATCATCTAATATCGTGATGTATGCAATGAACATCAATTGTTTAGACTCTTAATTGATCAATGACGTGCATTTCTCATGCATTGACCATGCTGCTTAATATACAATTTGATATTTCAAGCCCAACTCGAACATAATATAGAAATTGCACTTGAAAATGAAATATAGCTAGCAGAGGACCTTGGTGTAGCACCAGTATGGGTAGTTAATGCAGGTACATTCCCACTTGCATCTTTTAAATTAATTGGTTATCAACTAATATCTCATTTCCATTTGAAATAGATTAATCATTAATGATAAAACTTGTCTTGCTTGTAGGGATCGCTCATGAGGAAAACACTAAACATGTTGATCACTTCATCCAAGTTAGTTCTCATTTTTACTTCCCTCACTTAATTCTCAATTTAACTATATTTGAGACTTATAAATGTAGTTGCTTACGTTGCGAGATAGGATATGTTGGATAGCATTGAATTCGCAAGAGGTAATAAAAACTCTAAATGGGGCTCCCTACGAGCTAAATATGGGCATCCAAAGCCATTTGATGTTAAATATGTCGCTATTGGCAATGAGGATTGTTGGGATAAGTATCCAATGTATAAAGGTAAATGCGAAAACAAAACAAGTATTGGAATATACATGTTTTCTTGATTGAGATTTTGTTTATAAATTTGTTGGTTTGGTTTGAAGGTAACTATGTGAAGTTCTACAATGCATTGAGATCCAAATATCCAGACATCTATGTTATCACCAATTGTGATGCTACAACTCAAAAGTTAGATGTGCCTGCAGATCTATACGACTTTCACGTACGTAACAGTTTTCTACACTGTTCTTATGTAATTGACTTCTTGACATATCTATATTTTAGGAACGATTTTTTTCTCCAACAACATAAGAACTAATAATAATATACGTCAATGTCGTTCTTAATTCAGATATACACGAATCCAATAGATATGTTCAACAAGTCTCACATGTTTGATAACCAACCACGCTTTGGTCCCAAGGTACACACATGTATACCTGTCATATATCCTCACATTCATTCCTTAGTACTATATACATCTACAAATACCACAACACCCTAGTAGTTGAAGTTAGAAATAAACCTTATTGTATAGTTCTGAGCTCTATGTTAGATGTAATTTGTAGGCATTTGTGAGTGAATATGCCGTGACATTACCCAAGGAACTTAATGGTAAGGGAACCCTTGTTGGTGCAGTAGCTGAAGCTGGTTACCTTATTGGATGTGAGAGAAACAGGTATATATACTCACACAATTTTAACTTAGTTATATTATATTTATAGAAGATTTCCGATTTTAATAATGTGTTTTCTACACAGCGATGTTGTTGCAATGGCAAGTTATGCTCCACTTTTTATGCATCATGATGATCCAACGTAATTTCTTTGGCTCCATATTCTACATGTTTTTGTGTTTTTTTAAATATATGTGCAAGTGTTTTTCACATTTGGTATAAGACTCTTGATTTCATTTTGTTATCAACTAGGTGGAAACCAAATGCAATTATTTTCAATTCATGGGAAGCCTACGGAATTCCTAGTTATTGGATGCAAACATTCTTTTCAGATTCAAGTGGGGCAATTCTTCTCAATGTGACTCAATCCACAAATGATAACATCATCGCTTCTGCGATAAGTTACAAGAGCTCTGAGGATAACAAAAATTATATCAAAGCTAAGGTATTTTGTTATATTAGGTATCATCTATTTTATTTATTGGTTGCATATATCGCTAATATTTTTTTCCGTTAATTTCTAGGTTGTTAACTTTAGGAGTAGTTTTGTGCATGTAACTATTTCACTAAATGGAGTTGATTCAAAATCCTTTAAGAGGTCAAGAGGCACAGTTCTAACATCTGCCGATCCTCATGATTCAAACTCATTCAAAAATCCTAGAAAGGTATGTATTATCATATAAGGAATCTTTCAATTTGTTGCATTACAATTGTGTTAGGAAAATGAATAATGTTTTTTTTTTCGAGTGCAGGTGATTCCAAAACCAATTTCGTTCAAGATGAAGGGAAGTGAGTTGAAAGCTATCTTAAAGCCTTATTCGTTGACTTCATTCGATTTACTAAACAGTTCAGGACATGTAAGATTTGCAAGAACCAGAAAGCAATTGAAGCACTAGCTTTTCATGTTAGCCTTGACATAAAGTAAAAGCATTGATGCTTAATCCTGCAACTCGAGCGTTTATCGGATTTAACCCGATAAGAAAAAGAGGTCAGAACATTGAAGGTTCAAAAAAGTTTACCTCAGATCATAACTTTGGATGAGTAGGGATTACATGAATGAAGAGTTTGACAATGGTGTGAGGAAGGGTGAGGTTGATTTTTGGGTTTATAGACTGATTTTTTATTTCAAGAATTGGAGATGAATCTTATTTGCTTGACGAAATTGGCACATTCTCATCAAAAAGCACGAGTCGAATAAGAATGGTTCAATTTTTTTTTCCGAAATCCAATTGAATTTTGAGAGAGCTTATGTTTGGATTCTCATTAAATTATGTTTATATACTCAAATATTTGGAAAGTATTTTACAAACACAATTTATAATATATTTAAAATAATGTGAATTTAAAACAAAAAATAACGAGTTCTATTAAAACCAAATCCAGTGTAAAAGACACCCGAGATTTTTTTAACCAGTTGTTTAGTTCTTTGCTTGTCTAGTGACCAACAAGGGGTAAAATATTATCTAAAGAAACAATTGATGTTTTGTTATCAAGATTTCAACTTAAATATGTTATTAAAGTTAGAGAGTCCAAATTCAACTCATCATATCCCTTTACGAGTAAAAGACACAAGAGATGATGGATCCTAATTCCTACTAGTGGAATCCCCCTTCCCCATCGTGATCGCCCTCTAGTGTTAAAAAAGGGACCCCTATTTGCACGGTCGTTACATCTTCGATTATATGGTTGCGACTGCATGCATTCGCAATGCGTGGTCGCACTTATATTTTTTTTAATCCTAAAAGTGGTCCAAATTAATGATGTGAAGGGTACACATAATTAACTGAAGATGAAATGCGTACATGCAGTTCGCACGCCCGCACACACACACACACACAAATTTTTTGGCCCATTTGCAAAAATGTTGCTTGAGGCCAAAAATTTGTAAAACTAAACCAAACCCAGTTTTGGGGGCAAAAAAGAGCCGGTTACCAACAACTGCTCATGACCGGCTTCAACCGGTTGAGAGAGAGGGAGGAAACTGTTCATGACCCTCTCTTTCTCAGATCTGATCCAGGAAGCTCAGAAGAAGGTAGATGTTCGCTTGGGGCCGAAGCATTGACCAAGGGCTTAAAGGGGCTTAACAAATTTGGAGAAGACGACGCAAAAGAGGTTGGTGGTGTGGGACGAACGTCGTTGGCACTTTCGCCCTTTGCCAAATAGTAATAAAATCCTAACTCAAAGCTCAAAACCAATAGATTAGTAAATCAATGAATTGATAAACCAAACAACTACTAGTATAGCGATGAAGTTCGGAGTCGAACCCACATAGAGAAGCGGCTCACTACTCAATAGCTCTAACAAAGACTCTTATGACAAAAGCAATTACTTGTGACAAATTGATAAGAAAGTAAAGTAACCAACTTTATGATTGCAAAGTAATTGATAATAAAGTAGAGAAGATATTTCACATGTAATTCTCTGACAATAGTTGAGATTCATGGTCTTAGTATTGATTCATTAATTATTCATAAGCATATGTCTACTTGGCTAAAGTTGAAGGATCTGCAAGGATACAATCACCCTATTCAATATCATTAAAGAATAACATTAATGACTCAAGTAATTAGACCAATTGGCATATCGGTTCAATGCAATTAGAGACAAATAGGCGCAAACTACAATCGGTCCTAACAACATCTAATGATATAGATCATTCGAAATCATACACTACAAAGACAAAGAAATATCACTACTTCAATACCTTCGTTTGCTATCAAGAGCACAACAACGAATTCATAGCTAAGGTGCAATTCCTAACATGGTAATCAATCATAGAAAGGAACACAAATATAATCAGTAGGCACAAGATGATAAATATAATCATGAATAACTAAATAGAATCAAATCCTCACACCATGTCTTCGAATCACAGACGAAACTATGAGTTTAGCAAAACTCATAGGCCACAAACCTCTCTTCTCTCTCAAAACGTTCATTGTCAACACTCGCTCTTCCAACACACCGCTGTAATAATAACCTAAAACCTAATAAAGGGTCATACAAACCCTAGAAATATAATAATAATATAATAGGAAATAGAATCTTCGGATCCAATTCGCTTTCGCTGAACACGGCACCACGGCGGGCGCCGCCCTATGCAGTGACGGTTTTCCTTCTTTTCTTCAATGTTGTGCTTTCTTGCTCCTCCAGAGCCTCTTCCTTAGCCTTCATATGCACCAAAACATGTCTCCTAAGCTCTTCCAAGATCCCATCCAAGGTCGGAATGTAACTCTGCACAATAAACACTAAAAAGGTGTAGATTCCGAACTTAAATACTTCACAAGCTAGAAATATATGAAACTAGACTAAAAAATATGCAAAAATAGATAACCATGTCAATACTCAAAGATAAATGCATAGGAAGATATAACATAAGGTGGACGTGGATAAAATGTGGCTAAAAGGTTGCCTCTATCATTTGAACTTACCAAGCAATGATCACGTATATAATCGACCTTGAAAATAGATAACCATGTCAATACTCAAAGATAAATGCATAGGAAGAGTTAATCACACAAGAAAAACAAAAGGAATATAGATGTATCCCTTATAAGGCCAAAAATATCTCACAAGGACAATTTTTTTTATGACTATCAAGCATGCTCACAAACTTAGATCATACATGCTCAATTACTTATTCCTAATCATATTTCACATAAAAACCAATTTTAGAGACAAGATCAAATCATTCCATAATTCCATGAGATTTATAAGATCATGTCTGTATAAAGTCAATAGGACAAACTCAAATTAGATGGATATCTTTGATAACACAAATATGCAATGCATGAGACTAAATATTTTTTCTTGGATTTTTCGACATTTTTCCATTATTTTTTTCTTTCATTTTTGACATTTTATAAAACAAATAACATAAACACGATGCACGAATTACATAATTTTCTGAAATAAATAAAACAAAATAAACGAACTAGAGATCTAAACATGAGAAAAAAAATAAAATAAACATGAACTACTCTAACTAACTAATTTACTTCACTTCCCCCCGCCCCCCTCACCCCCCCTACTTACATGTTGCATTGTCCTCAATGCATAAACATACACAAAAAGAAACAATGAAGAATAAAATGAAGGGTTGAATGATGCAAATAAACTAACTAATTACTGGGAAGGTGGGGTCTGGGATCCAGACCGCTGTTTCATACCCCTTAGGGCAATTAATACGGCAGCATGAAGAGCAGAGAGCTTACCAGCAATGCCAGCGAGCTTATTTGCAGTGCTCGCCTCTAACTCAGCAAATCGACGCTCAAGATCATCTAAAGTAGCATAAATAGGACCAGCATCATCCACAAAAACTTCTTCTTTCTCTATTATCTCCTCCTCTTCATTCTCATCTGGCTCATCCCTTCTCTCCCAATCATATACTTCAGGCCTTTGGTCCTCATAATCATCCTGAATTGGCTGCAAGGGAAAACGGTTGTGACTGATATTAAATTCTGTCATCCTATAGCAATAAGGTAGCTCCGCAGGCAGGTAAATGTGATGCTCAAAAGTCTCTCCTGTAATCCACCTGAAACACTCTGTTCCATCAGGACGCTGGGCATACTCAGTAATGCCCCACCAATTCAGGTTGGCAATATTGTAGACCTTTTCATGATCAAAAGAGCGCAAATCATAAAGACAAACTCCCAATTATCGAGCAATCAGAGACACCAAACCTCCAAACGCAATGATGCGATCAGGCCTCACATGAGTAGCTCTAGTCACCTCCAAACAACTCCCCAGAAATAATTGAACCCAGTCAGGAATATGCAATGCCTCGGGGATCAAACAGTAAATATAGCTCCAGGCCCTCATAGTAACCAAAGTGGTGTCCTCCACACCCAAGAAAGAATTGCACAACACCAAATAGCACAATCTCAAAGCGGGATGGGATATCATGAAGTCATAGTGGCGTCCACCCCAACTCACAAGATCGACCTGTAGCCTCCTTCCATGTGTCATGAGGATATGGAGCAACCATTTCATACCCATAAGCGTCAGCAGGCGTCTTGGTAACACTAAGAGCTTGTGCAATGAGATCCTTAGTCACCACGAACTTCCTACTCCTCAATTGGAAACAAATCTCCTCAATGGGAATGGTATGGAAAAAAATTGACTTTTATGGGTGAAATGTAGTGATGGAATTTGTTTGATGGGTAAGAAACTCAATTGAAACACAAGGCTTTAGGCTTTTGGAATGGATTCAAGAGGATCTTTGGGGTTTATGTGTATCCTTGGAGACAAAGCTTTGATTGATCCAAATTAGGGAGTGAGAATTTATGGTGAGTTGGAAAAGGAATTTCCATCTATTAAAAATAAAATAAAATAAATTAGAAATAGATAGAAATAATAAAATAAAATAAAAGATAGAATCTACTCCTAAGATAAATGGAAACTAATCTTAGATAGGACATTCTAACCCTAAGATAGATAAAATTAACCTAAGATATAAAATGATCTACTCCTAAAGATAGATAAAATAAATCTACTCCAAAGAATAAAAATATGGAACAAAAACTAATCCTAAAAAGATAGAAAATCTAATATAACCTAAAATAACACTACATCAAGTAAACAAAAATATAAAATATGATAGAAACTACTCCCTTCCAATTTTACCAAAGATCCGGATGCGTTTGTGAACAGTGATAGGCGGCAGGCACCGTGGATGGGGTGGCGGGCGCCGTGATCTCCAGAACGTCATTCCGTCATTCAATCAAGAAAAATTCATCTACCAAAAGGTTCTAACACTACACTACTCCAATGTAAAGCAAAAAGACTTGTCCTACTTTATTGAATTGAAAAACTAAATGCGAAATTAAAAAAAATATTACCTAATCTACCTGAGTTGTCTCCCAATAAGCGCCTTTGTTTCACGTCTTTGGCTCGACGTGATGCATTTATTGATCAAGTTATCCCATCAAGATCCTCCACACTTGTCTTTTTCTTGCCAAGAGAGGGAACCTTGGGAATTTCTCCGATATATCCATCAATTGCACAAATTAATTCCTTATTGAAATGAGTTTCTCCTGGAGGTTGCCCTGAAATTGCAAAAACCTCAACATTGTTAGGAATCGATTTCTCATAGGGAATAACAATAGAATCATTTGAATTATACATAATCTCTTGTGACTTAAACAAATTCTCAATTTTTCTTTCAATGTCATCTTTCCCTAAATCAAATTTCTCTTTGTTAGAAGACTCAATATGTAATGATTCATTCTCAATAGAAGCATCCAACAAACTATTTGATTCATTCATGTGATCGCTATCACTAGAGTCAAGAACATCCACAAAATCATTAGTAGAAAGAGTAATAGGCTCAAATATAGAAAACTCAATCTTTCTACCATCAAACTCCATGGTTAAGGAACCTTCAAAGCAATCAATCTTAGTCTTAGTTGTTCGCAAAAATGGCCTTCCCAAGATAATTGGGGTTTCAGATGTACCTTGTTCCATATCCAATATAAAGAAATCAGCCGGAAATATCAAATCGTTTACCTTAACCAAAACATCCTCAAAAACTTCTCTAGGCTCAACAACTCCTCAACAAATCAGTTGGAACGATCAGTTTCAGACAATGCATTGAGACCCAAAAACATTTACAAATTGTATGACATCACATTGACTGAAGCACCTAGGTCTAACATAGCTTTTTTGAAGCTAGCATTACCTATTGCACATGGGATAGTAAACATACCTGGATCTCCGCAATTTTCAAGCAATCTTTTCTGTAGCAAAACAGAAACGTTTTCATTTAAACTTACCTTTTCCTTCTTTCGCATCCTTTGCTTGCGTTTCATCGTGCATAATTCTTTCAAAAACTTCGCATAGCGAGGCACGGTTTTAATCAAATTGAAAAGTGGAATATTTACCTCATAATGAGCAAAGGTATCGTAAAGAACTTGTTCATCTTCCCACTTACGATCAGGTCTTAAGGCATGAGGAAAGGATGGTGCAGGTCTTGGGACCTCAGAAGACCACTCCTTGGATGATTTCCTTGGGGATTGCACAACGTCAACATTCATATCTGGGACTGGAGGGGGCGGCGGGCCCCATGGTGAAGGGCAGCGGGCGCCGTCATCAACACTGTGCGACTCCAAATTCTTGTTGTCATCCTCATCCACATCAATCACTTCTTTAGGATTCTCTTCAACATTCCTAGTGGGCACATTCACTTGTTTTCCTCCTCTAACGATCATGTCACTCACATTCTCCTTCGGATTAACTACCACTTGTGATAGCAACTTCCCCGAATCTTTTGCTTTTAATTCTCAAATCTCCTTAGCCATTTGACTCAACAATTTCTCTTGAACACTCATCTTATCCAAAAACAACCTCAATGTATCATCTATATCCTCTTGTTGAGTGTTTCTTTGACAATTATCAAATTGTCCTCTTCCTTGATAAGGAACTTGTTGCTGCTGACCCCTGCCGTTGAATCCACTTTGATAATTCGAATTGTAGCCCTGATTGTAACCATTGTTACCAAAGTTGCGGCGAGGTCCATAATCCATATCACTCAAATCAGCGACATCCTCTTGCATCAAATGACACTCATCATTCGGATGAGTTGGATCTCTACAGGCACCACGAGGTCTAGGCTGCTGAGATTGATTCAGTTGCATAGCCATCTTGTTCACTATCTGATGGACGGTTTTTAGTCGTGTAAACCGTATCAAAATAAAACTCAAACCTACAAACTAGTATAACAAGTAAGTAAGAGGTCGATCCTACAGAGAATCAAGTATTTCTCCGCAATGTGTATTTACCATTAGTAGAAAGGGGGGTTTTGGTTATTGAAACAAGAAAGAAACCAAAATAAACTATAAACAGATTGATGCAAAACAATTTAGAGAAGATCGCTCTGCCTACAACTATCCACTTTATTTGGTTGAATTGATATTGTAGCTTCTTCTTGTTCTTTTAGTCTTCCTATGAATGCCCTTGTCCCGACCTAATATAGTTACTAGTCCAATCAGTCCTACAAACCCTTATCAATCGAACAGTCCCTAAAAAAGGATTTAACCCAATTGATAGCTTTAAGTTCAGAGATTAACCAAGGTATTTGCAGTCCCTAAAGAGGGATTTAACAACACATCCAACTTCCTACCCATCCAATTAGTTCAATCAGCCCTAAAGGGACAAGTTTGCTACTTGGGTTAAGGTTCGCAATCAGGAATCTACAAAACCCTAGCAATTGATTTGATCTAAAAAGTTGGCCAGACAAGATAGAACAAAACAATAAACAATCAAGCACAAAGAAGTTGAAGCATTCAATATAGGAAATAAGGAACAAGATTCAGAAACTCACAATCAATCCAAATAAAGCTTCAAATTTCAAGTAGAACGAAGAGGGTTTAGTCGCCCATGGCGAACATCGCTCTCTCTAATTGTCTGATAGAACGTGGAATAGAATAGAAGTTGTGTAAAAATAACATAAATTGGTTCTTTTAAACAATCCATGTCGGCCACAAGAAACAATAACATAAACTAGGGTTTTTAAAACCGAAACGGCGTCGCTGACGACCCGTGCTGCAGCCGCGTCATATGCTGCGGCCGCAGCATCTTCCAAACTCGCAGCATCGGTTCTGGCGGCGGCCGCGGCAAGAATGCTGCGGCCGCGGAATACTGTCTTTCACGGAAAATATGTTTCGAATTTGATCTTGTTGTCAACGGGAAAGTTGTAGCTCTCTAAAAGAGCTTTCCAATGCATGGTCATAATAGTCAATCGAACACTTGAGGCCTCCAGAAAGTGCAAAAACAAGTTCAGCATGTCTGGCGACAACTTCTGCAAACTTGTTCTTCGTTTAGGCTCGCTTCTTCTTCTCAGGACCTCTTGAGATCTTCATGTAAGCTTCTTCGATCAACTAGACATTCTCATATAATACGTCACCAACCCATGTCTCATCCTCGGATCCACAGTTACCTGAAATAATCAATAAAAATGTGTAGATTCCGACTCCACCAACGTAGAGAGCAAATATGCAAATTGTACTTAAACCATGCATGATATGCATCTTAACTAAGCTAAATGCAACCTATTATGACCCTCTAAATGCATGCTATCAAACTCCCCCACACTTAAGCTTTTGCTTGTCCTCAAGCAATGAAAAACAAATATAGAATTAATCATCCCACAAATAAGATCTTCATGCTATAGTTTTATAAAAGCAACATCAAGCAATAGGAAACATGAATGAGAGAACAAATATCCTAGCAAATATATGAGCAATCCAATAGTAAAGGCAAATTTAATCCAACCTCACCAGGATAATGTGTTTCACTCAAGCTCTCATGTTTTTAGGCTTTAAAATCCAACTCTCAACTCAATCCAAAATGCTCTATACACCGTGAAAGTTATCACTTGCAAACAACATCATGAGGACTTTTATAGGGTTGTAATGGGGCTTTGGTAGGAACATAAGACATTAGAAATATTTAGGCTTGTGGTACTAAAAATTCCGGAAAAAGGAACAACAACCAACCAGAACAACACCAAAACTTCCACACTTCGCAAACCATTCCAATAACATAAACTCCAATACACATCAATAAGATCTTCGATTTCAATAGCCATACAACTCATGCATTTTTTCCATTTGGATGATGTCTTCTTTTCTTTTCTTTTATGCTTACTTTTGCCCCTAGGTGAATTTTATCCTCCCTAGGTCCAAGCTTACTAGACTTTTACTCCTAAGTGAATTTTATCCTCCTTAGGCCCCTAGTAATAAGTCCTCTCTATTATGCAAGAAGGGTTACCTTATTTCGGCTATGCCTCTCGCAATGCACAGCCATACACACATCATCTCCAACATAAAGATTTTTCACCAATTCTCCTCCTAATTCCCGAATAGGGTCAGGCTAATCATTGATTATGATATATTTTTGTGGAGCTATTAAAAAGAAATAGGCTTTACGGCTCAGCTGGGCTTCAAGCAAAGGATAATGCAAAGGGTAGATAAGGTATAATATGGCTAAAGAAAACATGCCTCAATCATTTGAAATTCACAAGCAACAAACATGTGCAATACGGTATTGAAATAAGAAGCATATGGAGAGTATAATCACACAATAAAAGCAAAAGAGAATAATATGTAAAGTCCCTATAAGGCCAAAATCAAACTTACAAGGGTTATATTTTTTTTTAGATTTCAATTTAATCTCAACTATGAACCATACTTGCTCAATTATATTATCAAATCATGCTCCAAAAATCATTTTCAAGCAATTCAATCAAATCATGGGATTTATGCAATAAGATCATAAAAATAAATTAGAGGACAAACTAAACCAAGATGGGTATCTTTAATAACACCTAAATGCAATGCATGATATTTTTGTGATTTTTTTTCCAAATGTGATATATGAGTAAAAATAAATATGAAAACATAAATAAACATGATATGCAAACTCTATCTATATGCATTGCAATCCCTCCCCCACACTTAAACCTTTCATTGTCCTCAATGAAACATAAAAGACAACAAAAAATAAAAACATAAAGGAAGAGATGAATGAAATACTCACAATGTGGTGGACGAATAGGCTCATGGACTTTCATAGACAACCAAATGGTTCAACTGGGCCTTGCGGCGGCTTTTCCGGAAAAGTTAATCCATCCCAAAAACTAAAAGCAACTATCTAATGCCTAATAAAAACCTAATTTATTGCAAAGAAAACTAGCTAACTAGGAATTGAAATAACTAAAACTTACCTCGGGTTGCCTCCTGAGAAGCGTCTTTCTTTAATGTCATTGGCTTGACTTATTTTCAATCTCAAGACCTTATCTCTCAAACATCGTCAAGGCCCTCAGTAGCCTATCATATTCCTGTGAACACATCTTACAAAAGACATCATAGCACGATAAATTGAAAGTATAAAATATAAAATTCAAAAACCCTTTCAATCTATGAAAGAGTCTAGCATGACTCTCTCCTGAAGGAATATGATACCACCAACACAGTTCCGTTGGTGGCTTATCAAAATAGCAATCAAAAGGATCAACATAATCACCATTACCTTCCAAATTGCAAAAGTTTACCTCTATTACCTCTTGAGCCTCAGCTGATGGCTCTGGACCTGGTTCATCAATGGACGAGCGCAAAATGGATGATGCAGATGGAGTAGGAGACACATCACATGTAACCTCATGCGTCGACTCATGAGATTCCAAGTCAGGAAGCACTAGAACCTTTTCTCCATCATCGAAGAAACTATCGTTGTCATCAAATAATTCATCCTCTTCTTCTTCGAGGCTCCTTTCTTTCTCATCTTTTGCACTTAAAATTTGAATGAGTTGGCTCATTTGATTATCCAAGTTTTTACAGCGGCTCATTTGTTCCTCCAATTTTCCGATTCAGCTCATTTTTCCTTCCTCTAACTGCTGCACCACTTGAGTAAGAGTGTGCAATGGATCCTCCAGGTGTGTGACAGAGTCCTCCATCGGTAGAGAAGACGTAGCGAGCAAGACATCTTGTGAAAAATGGTGATCCATATAACAGAAAAAATCCCACAACCCCGACAATCCTCCTAACCGTTTCAGTCCTCCGTTACTCATGTATTCAACAAGTGCTCGCGTCTCAATAGTCATCCCATCAAGAATGCAAATAATCATATCTCGGATGCTGAATTGATAACCCCATGAACCAAGGTCGTCCACATACTCATGCAATCTAGTGAAGTATTGGTGAAAGTTCTCACCTTCAAACTACGCTAATCTCAACATCTTGAAAAAGTTAGTAGCAAGGGTGTTGTGAACCGTAAGATAGGTTCACAACAAAGTTAGATATATAAACAAAAATTAATAAAAACACTAAACAAAGAAATAAACTTGATCCCCTGGCAACGGCGCCAATTTGATGGACGATTTTTAGTCGTGTAAACCGTATCAAAATAAAACTCAAACCTACAAACTAGTATAACAAGTAAGTAAGAGGTCGATCCTATAGAGAATCAAGTATTTCTCCGCAATGTGTATTTACCAATTAATAGAAAGGGGGGTTTTGGTTATTGAAACAAGAAAGAAAGCAAAATAAACTATAAACAGATTGATGCAAAACAATTTAGAGAAGATCGCTCTGCCTACAACTATCCACTTTATTTGGTTGAATTGATATTGTAACTTCTTCTTGTTCTTTTAGTCTTCCTATGAATGCCCTTGTCCCGACCTAATATAGTTACTAGTCCAATCAGTCCTACAAACCCTTATCAATCGAACAGTCCCTAAAAAAGGATTCAATATAGGAAATAAGGAACAAGATTCAGAAACTCACAATCAATCCAAATAAAGCTTCAAATTGCAAGTAGAACGAAGAGAGTTTAGTCGCCCATGGCTAACATCGCTCTCTCTCTAATTGTCTGATAGAACGTGGAATAGAATAGAAGTTGTGTAAAAATAACATAAATTGGTTCTTTTAAACAATCCATGTCGGCCACAAGAAACAATAACATAAACTAGGGTTTTTTAAACCGAAACGACGTCGCTGATGACCCGTATGCCGCGGCCGCAGCATCTTCCAAACTCGCAGCATCGGTTCTGGCGGCGGCCGCGGCAAGCATGCTGCGGCCACGGCTTACTGTCTTTCACGGAAAATATGTTTCGAATTTGATCTTGTTGTCAACAGGAAAGTTGTAGCTCTCTGAAAGAGCTTTCCAACGCATGGTCATAATAGTCAATCGGACAACTGAGGCCTCCAGAAAGTGCAAAACAAGTTCAGCATGTCTGCCGACAACTTCTGCAGACTTGTTCTTCATTTAGGCTTGCTTATTCTTCTCAGGACCTCTTGAGATCTTCATGTAAGCTTCTTCGATCAACTAGACATTCTCATATAATGCGTCACCAACCCATGTCTCATCCTCGGATTCACAGTTACCTAAAATAATCAATAAAAATGTGTAGATTCCGACTCCACCAACGTAGAGAGCAAATATGCAAATTGTACTTAAACCATGCATGATATGCATCTTAACTAAGCTAAATGCAACCTATTATGACCCTCTAAATGCATGCTATCACTATCTCAATAAGCCTGTCTAAGTCATCCTTGCGACCATTTCTAGAATTATCCAACTTATGAACTCCTCTAACTCTTTGGTGTTTCCCATATTATTGCGATGCATTAGCTAATCCTTCGAAAATCTGCATTGCTTCCTGAGGTGTCTTGTCCAAATTAAAAATCTCCCCCACTAGAAGCATTGATGAAACTCCTATCGGTGTCAAGCAAGCCCTCATAAAGATATACCACTAGATTATCCTCGGGTATACCACGTTGCGGACAACTACCCTTAAGCTTCTTGAACCGCTTAACATACTCATAAAGACTCTCTTTAGGTGATTGTTCAATACTAGATATCTCCTTGTTGAATTTGTTGAGGCGAGTCGCATGAAAGTACTTTTGCATGAAAACTTTCTTCAATTCAACCCAAGTAGTAATGCTTTCGGGGGGTAGGTAATAAAGTCAATCACTTGCAAAATCTTTCAAGGTAAATAGGAACAGTCTCAACATCAATTGGTCATCGGTAAGGCATTGGGGTCTAAGTCTATCACATATGCTCACAAAGGTAGCAAGATGTTTGTTTGGTTCCTCCCCATGTAATCCATGAAAGTAGGGTAAAATAGTAGACTAATTCGACTTGTACTCAAATCTTGAACTCTCAGGGAGATCAGGAAGTCTAATTGCAAGTGGTTGGGCACTCAAATTAGATTCCTTTAGGTTTCTCAGGGTCCTTCTTGGCGGATTAACAATTTCCTCTCCCATCTCTTTATGTGTATCAAATTCGAGCCTCCTTTTGAATCTAAGAGAGCTTTCAATCTCAAAATCTAAAGACAAAGGCATTGAATTAGAAGATCTAGTTTGGACCATACAAGGACACAAAAGACTCAAAGAAAAACAAAAACAAAAATAAAAGAGAATCAATGATAGAAATAAAGAAAAGCAAACTCCTTTCTTTTCCCCGGCAACGACGCCAATAATTTTGTGCGGGACGAACGTCGTTGGCACTTTCGCCATTTGCCAAATAGTAATAAAATCCTAACTCAAAGCTCAAAACCAATTAGTAAATCAATGAATTTATAAACCAAATAACTACTAGTATAGCGATGAAGTCCGGAGTCGAACCCACATAGAGAAGCGGCTCACTACTCAATAGCTCTAACAAAGACTCTTATGACAAAAGCAATGACTTGTGACAATTTGATAAGAAAGTAAAGTAACCAACTTTATGATTGCAAAGTAATTGATAATAAAGTAGACAAGATATTTCACCTGTAATTCTCTGACAATTGTTGAGATTCATGGTCCTAGGATTGATTCGTTAATTATTCATTAGCATATGTCTACTTGACTAAAGTTGAAGGATCTGCAGGGATACAATCACCCTATTCAATATCATTAAAGAATAGCATTAAGGACTCAAGTAATTAGACCAATTGGCATATCGATTCAATGCAATTAGAGACAAATAGGCGCAGACTACAATCGATCCTAACAACATCTAACGATATAGATCAATGGAAATCATCCACTACAAAGACAAAGAAATATCACTACTTCAATACCTTCGTTTGTTATCAAGAACACAACAACGAATTCATAGCTAAGATGCAATTCTAAACATGGTGATCAATCATAGAAAGGAACACAAATATAATCAATAGGCACAAGATGATAAATATAATCATGAATAACTAAATAGAATCAAATCTTCACACCATGTCTTCGAATCACAGGGGAAACTATGAGTTTAGCAACTCATAGGCCAAAAACCTCTCTTCTCTCTCAAAACGTTCATTGTCAACACTCTCTCTTCCAACACACAACTGGAATAATAACATAAAACCTAACAAAGAGTCGTACAAGCAATAAAAATATAATAATAATATAATAGGAAATAGAATCTTCGGATCCAAATCGTGTTTGTTGAACACGGCACCACGGCGGGCGCCGCCTAAGGCACGGTGGGCGCCGCCTTATGCAGTGACGATTTTCCTTCTTTTCTTCAATGTTGTGCTTCCTTGCTCCTCCATAGCCTCTTCTTCAACCTTCATATGCTCCAAAAAATTCTCCTTAGCTCTTCCAAGATCTCATCCAAGGTCAGAATGTAACTCTACAAAATAAACACTAAAAAGGCGTAAATTCCGAACTCGAATACTTCACAAGCAAGATATGAAACTGCACTAAAACATATGCAAAACTCCTATCGAATTTCAATAAGAAATACCTATAATGCCTATATGAAATATGCATTATCAATTGGCGATAGGTGAACATGACTTGTCGAAGGCAGAAGACGTAGAAGAAGAGTCATCATCGGAGATGACGCAGTCAACACGAACGAGAGAGTGGAACCTTCCGGCAACCGGTCGAAGAAATCAAACCCAGTGACATCAGCGGTGGTTCCAGAAGCCGCGTGGGGTTCAGGGTGGGTTCTGGCGATCACATCTCCGCAAATTGACATTGGATTTGGGCTTGTCAGAGTGTCAGAGTGGATTGGTGGAGTCGAATTTGGAGATACAAGATTGGAGATGCAGAGTCCTTAAATCGGGTGTTAGGGCAACGGTGATACACAAAGAGCGCGCGTAAATGGCGAAACACGAAGAGCTTTTGATTCCTATCTACTCCTCGTTGAAGCCTATCTATGGCGACGGCTCTCAACTCGAAGAACCACAGCTTCACTTCGACAATATTAAGTCCAAATTCCTCGAGGTTTTCGGTCACCTCTCTAACGTCTTTGCTCGATCACCAGGTTCCTCTTTAATTCTAACGCTTTTCATGATCAATTGGGGTTGCTTCCTGTAATCATGTGGTTTGGTGTTGGCGATGCCGATCTTCATTTTCTGATCTATTAGAGCAAGGTTGTAGGAGACACTGTTCTTGATGCAAATGTTTTGGAGAACCTTCTCGGTAACGTTTTGATTTTCGACTCTCCTTACAATTGCTTCACCTTCATGTATTCAATATCATTGTTGATGTTGATGATTTAGTATAACGATTCATTAATGGTGGTTGTAGTATTGTCAACAGATGAGAAGTACTGAAGTTGTGTTTAGCAGCGCACAACAGTTAGTTGCAGCAATTGACGAGCTCCCTGATCCCGGCGGCCCATCGGTGAAGGACAACAAAAGGGAATTGAAATTTAAGACCAAGGAGGAGACGAATGAGAAACGAGACCAGTTCAGCCTCGTTGTCGGAGGCCTTTTGGTTATTGCTTTTGTCGTTCCTATGGCTCAGTACTATGCTATGTTTCGTGGAAATAACTGTGTTCTTTGAATCTCCATTCAAAGACGCTCCTAGGGCTTTTTTGGGATGGATCGATATGTATCAAATTAATACTTGTACAAATCAATTGTGAACTGTGTTAAAGCTGCACTAATGAGAACAGGCTAAGGCAATTCAATTTAATTTTATTTTTGAGAAGAATAAGATTGTTGTTCTAGAATGTATTGCTGCTGTGAGATGATGAACGAAAGTTTCGCTATGAAGCAAGTGAAAAAATCGACAGAAGTTAATATACAATCGCATATCAAATGAGAGTTTCGGATCTAGTAGAGTTGTAAACTAGAATCTTGTCTTTGTAATACCACAGTGAACGCCTACTTACTAATGCTTATTTGACACTTTCCGTAGGACAACAATTGGTAGAAGAGATACACCCTAATGGTAGAATAGTTTCACACTAATAGTAGGATAAAAATACGATATTGGTAAGATGATAATGTAATCATCGAAATTTCTAAGTGTAGCCCTAATGGTTGGATGATAATGGTATGATGATAGAATGATAATAGTAGAATTTTATGAAACTAATGGTAGGATAGAAATACGCTATTGGTAGGATGATGATGTAAGCACCGAAATTTCCAAGTGTAGCTCTAATGGTTAGATATAATGGTAGGATGGTAGGATGATAATGGTAGAATATTTTGAAACTAATGATAGGATAAAAATACGGAATTAGTAGAATATTTGTGTTGGTCTATCATGCCAAATGTTTAATTCTGTCCTGTCAATTGAGGGTTTTGATCTTGCCAATTGTGGTTAGTCTGGGATGCAATAAATAATGATGTCATGCGCAATGTACAATGTTATCCTACCAAATGTTTTAAAATTTTATGCCTACTGTGTTTTTATCCTGCCAAAATATGTGTCTGTTTATAAGTTTGTATTGGTTAACTGTAATCTGACCTATTGATTTTGTTGTGCGTTGCTTATGGTCCCGTTCTTCTGTCATGCAGTTATGCCTTCTAGGTCATTGTCTTCCCGGACCCGAATCAGAGTGGCCCGCCCCATCGACGGAGGTAGGTAGGTGAGCTCAATGTCGTATAAGACCATGTCAACGTCGAATTTTGAAACGATCTTCTCCTTCAGATAGTCGTAGCCAATATTTTTGTGGCACCACCATAGCTCCCACTCCCAGGAGCCCACCAACCGTCGAATACGACCTTTGGACAAACCCTATAACTTGGGGTATGACACGGGAACAGAGGATCAACCTGGGGGGTAGTTCTATTATAAGAAAAAGGAACAACTACAAAGGATAGGTATAATATCACTTACCCATCGCTGCCACTGCCACTGGACAAGCTTCTTGCACTTTTTTAGGTTTCGAAGGACAATTGTACACTATTGGTAGGACCGAAATATTCCATTGGTAGGATGGGGACTGTATCGTTTCCTGAGATGAACGGGTGTCTTTTCCCCCATCCTTTCCGCTCCTCTCCTACTCTGCCTCACTTTTTGTAGAGCATGTAATGGTGTTTCACATCCTCCTGATCCAGCTTATATATGTTTCACATCAATGCAATCATTGCATTTTTCCCTCATAAATGCTCCCCCCTTTCTCCCAAGGAGGAAGCCTATTTTGGCGCCAAAACTGCCTTAACAGCCCGCCTGATCAGCTACAATTAATCCCCTCCAAAATATCTCCAGGTGTGGAAGGACAGATTTAGCCTATTGGTATGACCATTTCCTTCTATTGGTAAAATGGAAAGTGTGCAGTTTCCTTAAATTAACGGGATGCTTTTTCCCTCACCTTTCCACTCTCCTATTTTGCCTCTCTTTTTGCAAAAAATTTAATGGTGATTGACATCCATCAATCCAGGTTATATATGTTTTGATTAACACCCTTAAATCCAATCATTCCCTTTTCCCCTCATAAATGATCCACACTTTTTCCCATGGATAGGGCTTTTTAGCGCCAAATCACCCTGACAGCTATAGTGCACCCCCCCCCCCCCCCCCAAATCTCTCCCAAGATGATGTTACACTACCCCATCCTCACCTGCAACTCCCCAAGCCGGTTACCAAAAAAAAGTTGCAAAAGTAAACAAAGTGCTACTTTTGCCAATTTTACAAGTGGGGTGCTACTTTTGCAAAGAGGGATTCTTTTTGGTCTACTTTTGCAATATATATATATATATTGCAAAAATGGAACGCTAGGAATGGCACACCGAAAATTAACAAAACTAATTTATGAACTAACTGTCTACATATAATTGTTCTGATGTATTAATTCATTTATATTTTTGTGTGGTTTTTTATATTCTGATTAATTGCAAAACAAATTGGAGAATAATTCAATAAACTATAATATGATGACAATCTAAACATGTATATTTGGTAGTTTAGTGAATATTATTGCCTTCAGTTTGATGCAAACTTTTATAAGATTTTACATCGAATACTGACATGTGTCGATTACTTCTATTGCTAGTCTTGTTCTATGCTTATTGCTTTGGTTCATGATTGCAGGTTGGGGACTTATTGCTTAGCAAAGAACTGCTCACGGGTTTGGTGCATTGTTCACTATGACTTATTGGCCACACCTATTATGGCATAATTACACACTCTGTCACTAACAGTTTGCCAAGACCTGGCATGTCATATACTTGGGTACTCGGCTATACAATCCCTTTTTTAGTCATGAGGCTGGCATCGCTGCACGGTGATTGTGTTTAAATAGACTTTGATCATGCGACATAACAAGTTCATGTAATAAACCTATTGCAAATTTGTTCGATTGTAATGCTAAACAACTATTTCACACATTCGCTTGTATTGTTTAATTTGATACACACATGCTCAAATTAAACAAGTATTAGCCACAAGTAAAAATACAAGCGAATGCATGAAATAGTTGTTTAGCATTACAATTGAATCGGGATTGTGTAGCCGAGTACCCAAGTATATGACATGCCAAGTCCTGGCAAACTGTAAGTGATAGAGTGTGTAATTACGCCATAATAGTTGTGGCCAATAAGTCGTAGTGAACAACACACCAAACCCGTGAGTAGTCCTTTGTTAACCCGTGAGTAGTCCTCTGTTAAGCAATAAGTCCCCAACCTGCAATCAGGAACCAAATCAACATGCATAAAACAGGAATGGCAATAGAAGTAATTGACACAAAGACGTGCACAACCTGTTTGATATCATCCAACGTATATAAGGACGGCTTATATTTGTAAAGTTAATTGTTGATATGTGAAAGAGAGAGTCCTACATCGAAAGTGTGCTCAGCAACCTCTGCGCGATCAGTCCCTCGCTTCTCTCTCTCTCGCTGTCCTTCGTTTTCTGTCGCTAAAACTGAATCAATATTTCTGGAATTTTCATTAAGTGTTGAAAACTGTCGCTATTCAGAAATTGATTGTTTGTTTGAATTGTTCCAATCAGGAGATATCAAAGAGCATTGCAAGATCTTAGCAAATATACGGCGTGGTTCTTGATCTGAAGCCCACAGGCGAAGGATCGGGTATCCAAAACGTATCAAGTGGTATCAGATTTCAGGTTAATGCAAGTTCTTTACTCTCTTGATTTCTATTTGAGTGATTTATTTTTCGTTCCTTATTTTTCACCATAGCCGCTGCATAAAAGTTGAATCTTTATTATTCACCCATCAAAATTGGCACTTTATTTTTGTTATTCTTTGTTTGGATCTATAATTTGGAAGATATTGAGTTCTCGACTGCAAGTTGTGATCTTTTATTCCTAGTTGCTACATATCATGCCTATGACTGTGATTCTTGGATTAAAAGCATTATATAAACTTGCACCACTAAAGAACCCTATTTTCTCCAGTTTGTAGCCTATTTTCCCTATTTTCTTTATTTTTGCTTACTTTTAGATCATCGTAGCTTGTTATTTTATTTTTATTTTTATTTTTTCTCCCTTATTTCAGTTGCTACTTCCCTTTACACCAGCTATTCCATAGCCAAAAAAAAAAAAAAAACAGAAAAGCCGAGAGCAAAAGTCAAAAAAAAAAAGAGGAGAAAGAAAGAAAAGTTTAAGCATACATTACCTTGTTGAGTTAGTAACTCTTCTATTGTTAATTCTTTTCTTGCTACATGTTAGATGATCTAATCGGTTTTAAGCATTACAAAAGAACCCTACTTGTGTGATTTTGTGTTGTACCGACACTGGAGCCTTGGTCACACCCCTTTTTCTCTGAGCCGTGTTGCAACCGTCAGATAATAGTTGACGGAGTGTGTGCACTTGATTGCCCTTGTGATTGCTATTGTCGATTTTTACACATTCATATTATTCAAGCATCACATTGTAGATCTTATTCTATACACATTCAGACGCTTGTTTATACTTGCTATCCTTGATATCCGACTTGTGGTTGATTTAAATTGCAATTTGATTATTACTTGCTGTCTTCAATATTGCAAAATTCTGTGTCCAGGGGAATTGCTTGAATATTGTGCCTTGTTTTCTCGCTCGTTGATTTCTAAAACTTGAATCACTCTTAGGAATCACTAGAGCTTGCATTACTTGGTTTCTGGTCTTTGCTTCGTTTACTTGTTGCTCTTCTGATATTGTAGGAACATGACGAACGATAGCGACCCCAACCCTTCCCCTACCCCACCTGCTGGCATTTCTGCCGATAATATGCGGTTCATTATTGACTCTGCTGTCCAAGAATCTACCTTGGTTTTCCGTAAGGAAATGGCAGAGGCTGAAAATCGTCGGGCTATTGAACGCCAGGAGGACCGCGTATTCTGGTCTAACCTCATCAAACAGGCAGTTACGCGACAATTGGAGGAGGCAAAACAGGCGGAGGCTTCTGGATCTACACCTCCCTCTGGAGGTAGACCGCCCCCACCACCTACGGCTCCTACACCGCCAGTCAACCCCACTCCACAGTCAGGTAACGTACCCCCTACAGGTAATACTTCTTATGCTGTTAAACCCCCTCCTTCTGGTCAATTATATATACCGCTTAAGTCTGCTACTCCTAATCCTTTCACTGGAGAAAACGACAACGACCATCTAGATGGCTTCAATGGCAACCAAGATCGTCGTGAGAATACACCGCCACAGCACCAACAGCAAGGGAGGTTCTATCAGCGTCAACAGCAACCGCCGCATGGCCGTGCTAACTGGGATGACAGCCGCAGCAACAATGATCTATATGAGCATCCACATTTGGAGGATGCTTACCATGAGGCAAATCCTAACTTTGATGATTTACCCCCTCCTAATTTTGGTCATCCTAGATTTGATAATGCTCAAGCTATCCAGAGACGAGATGTTAAGCTTAAGTTAGAAACTTTTTATGGTAACACTGATCCTGAAGCTTATCTTGTTTGGGAAAATCATACTGACTATATGCTTCAACATTTACGCTATGAGGAAACGGAGAAGTTGGAAGTTGTTATATTACATTTAGTAGGTAAAGCTCACACCTGGTGGTTCCGCACTCGTGAGATGCGCCGTCGTCAGGACAAGCAACCTGTTGAAACTTGGCCACAACTTCGCTATCTCCTAAAGAAGAGACATGTGCTTGAGGAATACACGGAGTCAATGAGGATGCAGTTGGCGGCCTGCCGCCAAGGAACTCGCTCTCCTAATGACTACAGGGATGAGCTGGAACGACTCTCCCATCAGGCTAATGTTTATCTTACTGAACGTGCTTTGTGTACTCAATTTCTTGCTGGTCTTAATATTTCTATTAAAAATCCTTTATCTATCCATTCCATTAGAGATATTAACACTTTAACTCATAAAGCACAGCTTCTATATGAACAACAACAGCAGCAGTTACGGCAGCAGAGGAGCCAATTTGACCAGACCTCTCAAGGTCGCAGGTTTGTTCCCTTTAACCCTTCTAGTCAATCTAAACCTTCTACTTCTAACCCTTCTATGAAGCAAAAGGGAGTTTCCAACTCACCTCAACAGGGTTATCAGGTTGAAACTAGAAGAGTTGCTTCCCCTTCTACAGATCCCAACAAAGATATCCGCTGCTTCACTTGTGGTGGTTCTGGGCATGTCTCTCGCAATTGCCCTCAGAAAAGGAAGGTTCTTCTCAATGATTTAGGAGACCATTACTATGAGGAGGAGATTGTTGAGGACCATGTAATTTCGAGTGAAGTGGAGGAGGACCAGCCGTCTGAAATTATTGAGGAGATCGACACATCAGAATATGACAACGTCCTCTGTCTTGTCAACCGGCGGGTCCTACACATTCAGGCGTCTCCCATGGCTGATCAAAGGGAGAACATCTTCCACACTAGATGTGTGGTTCGCGAGGCTACCTTAAACCTCAACATCGATGGTGGGAGTTGCTGCAATCTCATAAATGAAAAGGTAGTAGATTTCCTCCATTTACCTACTACTCCTCGTGCTACTCACTATGGATTGAATGGTATCACTGATGATGGATCTGATATAATGGTCACCAAACAATGCTTAGTTTCTCTTTCTATTGGATCATATCATGATAAAATATTATGTGATGTTGCACGCATGGATTGTAGTCATATATTGTTAGGGCGTCCTTGGTTATATGATCGTAATGTCCTTCATGATGGTCGTGCAAATACATATGCTTTCACCTATGATGGGAGGAGAGTTACTCTCCTACCCCTTTCGCCACAAACTATTCTGAAGGATCAGGTTCGCAAGCAGCAACAAAGGAACGCCGACAGAGAAGCTGAAAGGTTGGAGAAGCTCAAAGGAAGCTCGGCTACACAAGCCGGCCCCGCGGCCCAGCATGCCGCGCCCGCGGCCCCAGCAGCAGCGCCCGCAGCCGCCCCGGCAGCCCCCTTGGCGCCTTCTCCTTCCCCCTCGACATCGACTAAGCCCTCTTCTGCTTCACTTAAGGGCTCTGTGGAACGTCTATCATTGGTCTCTCAACCTCAAAAAGGGACCATCACATGGAATGCTCATCGACCTCATATTCTTCTGGTAATGAAACAGGTATTACTTAATGTTGAATTGAGTCATATTCCTGCACCTATTGCTGCACTTCTGCAGGATTATCTAGATGTGCTTCCAGTTGAACTACCCTAAGGCTTGCCTCCTATTAGAGGTATTGAGCACCAAATTGACTTTGTGCCTGGGGCAGCCTTGCCTAATCGCGCCGCTTATAGAGCTAGTCCTGAGGAAACAAAGGAGCTGCAACGCCAAGTCACAGAATTGATGGATAAAGGCTTTGTTCGTGAGAGCCTGTCCCCCTGTGCCGTACCAGTCATATTGGTTCCAAAGAAGGATGGCTCCTGGCGCATGTGTGTTGATTGTCGCGCAATCAACCAAATAACGGTTAAGTATCGCCACCCTATTCCTCGTTTAGATGATATGCTTGATGAACTTCATGGTGCTGCTATTTTCTATAAAATTGACCTTAGAATTGGATATCATCAAATTAGGATGAAACAGGGTGATGAATGGAAAACGGTTTTTAAAACTAAGTATGGTTTATATGAATGGTTAGTAATGCCTTTTGGTTTGACAAATGCACCTTCTACTTTTATGAGGCTTATGAACCATGTGCTTAGAAGACACTTAGGAAAATTTGTCGTTGTCTATTTTGACGATATCTTAATCTACAGTAAGAATATGCATGATCATTTAAGTCACTTAAAATTGGTTTTTGATTGTCTAAGGAAAGAGAAATTATATGCCAATTTAAAGAAGTGTTCTTTTGCATCCGAGTCTACCATTTTCCTTGGTTTTGTAGTGACTGCATCTGGATTAAAGGTGGATGAGGAGAAGATTCATGCTATTCAGGAGTGGGCTAGGCCGACTACACCCACCCATGTCCGTTCATTCTTGGGCCTTGCTGGCTTCTACCGACGTTTTATCAAGGATTTCAGCCTGATTGCCGCCCCCCTACATGAGCTGACAAAGAAAGATGTGACATTTCGCTGGTCTGACTCACATCAAAAGGCTTTCGACGCCCTCAAGGACCACCTGACACACGCCCCAGTGCTGCAGTTACCTAACTTTGCTCAACCCTTTGAGCTCGAGTGTGACGCTTCTGGCACTGGCATTGGAGGGGTCCTGCTGCAGAACAAACGTCCCATCGCCTACTTCAGCGAAAAGTTGGGCACCGCTGAGCTCAACTATTCTACCTACGACAAGGAGCTATTTGCACTGGTTCGCTGCTTACAGACTTGGCAACATTATCTCTGGCCTAAGGAGTTTGTGATTCATTCGGATCATGAAGCTCTGAAGTATCTCAAAGGACAAGCAGTGCTCAGCAGGCGACTTGCTCGATGGGTGGAGTTTATAGAGACCTTTTCCTATGTGGTTCACCACAAGAAGGGAAAGGATAATGTGGTAGCTGACGCGCTCTCACGCAGGTATGTCCTCTTAAACCATATGGATGCACATGTTTTGGGTTTTGCTTTGATAAAGGAATTGTATGCTTCTGATAGTTTCTTTAAAACTATATATGCTCAATGTGTGTCCAAAGGTGAAGTTGATTCATTTTTTGTTGATAATGGGTATTTGTTTAAGATGGGCAAGCTTTGTATCCCATCTTCTTCTATTCGCCGATTGTTAACTCAAGAAATTCATGAATCTAGGGGACATGATGGTTTCGAAAAAACCTTAGCTGGACTTAAGGAACATTACTTTTGGCCTAAAATGTCTAATTATGTGCTGAGATTTGTCAAAAGTTGTGTTACATGTGCTAAAGCCAAATCGAAATCTAATGTTAATGGTCTATACCAACCTTTGCCTATTGGTAATGCACCCTGGGAAGATGTTTCTATGGATTTTATTGTAGGATTGCCTAGAACTTCTAAGGGTCATGATTCCATATTTGTTGTTGTAGACAGATTTTCCAAAATGGCTCATTTTATTCCATGTCATAAAACTGATGATGCTATTCATGTTGCTCATTTATTCTTTAAAGATGTTGTTCGCTTACATGGATTGCCATTGTCTATAGTTTCTGACCGTGATCCTAAATTCTTAAGCTCTTTTTGGAAAACTCTATGGTCTAAATTGGGTACAAAATTGCTATTTTCTACTTCTTGTCACCCACAAATTGATGACCAAACTGAGGTCACAAATAGAACTCTTGGGGCTCTCCTTAGAGTCATGCTACGAACTAACCTGCGGAGATGGGAAAACTGTCTACCATTTGTAGAGTTTGCATATAACAGGTCTAGGCACTCTGCCACAAAGATGACCCCCTTCGAGGTAGTATATGGCCGAAACCCCTTAACTCCAGTGGACATGATGCCTCAGCCATATAAGGAAAAGGAGAGCATGGATGCAGCTAAGCAAGTGGACTTCATCAAAAGCTTGCATGAGCATACCAAGGCGCAGCTGGAGAGGAAGACTGTGCAATACAAGGCCACGAAGGACAAGCATCGCAAGGATGTGCAGTTCAACGTTGGTGATCTGGTCTGGCTGCATCTCAGGAAGGAAAGGTTTCCGCAACAACCGAAATCTAAGCTGGACCCCAGGGGAGATGGACCATTCAGAGTGGTTCAGAAGATGGGTCCTAATGCATACAAGCTGGATCTCCCTGCCGATAAGTACATCGTCCAATCTACATTCAACGTTGCCGATCTATCCCTGTTCGTGCCTGACGATGACTCTGACGACGATTTGAGGACAAATCGAAGTCAAGTGGAGGAGAATGATGCCATGCAATTATCGATGACTCCTGGTGACATTGAGGACAACATGAAGGTTCCATTTGATGGCCCTGTCACTCGTGCAAGGGCCAAGAAGATTCAAAATGCAACTAAGGCCTTTCTTGTCCGTCACCATGGAACTTTAGAGCAAGGGTTCAGGCCACCCTGGATCACTTGGCTCAAGGTTACACCGCCAGCATAAGAAGTGAGCCTACGTCCACACACGGAGCTCATGAAGACTCGTCTGCACCCGCCATGATTCACCTGAACTCGGCACCACCAAGAGGTCACTCGGCCGAGTGGGCCATTGGTCTTGTCGAGAGAATGGGCCGAGTCACACTTGTGCTTGGGCCGGATTTAATTAATTACCTATGTTATTATTTTTATGCATTTAGATAAATAAGGTGGAAATTAATTATATCTCTTCTAGATATAATTCTTGGCCACCAAGTTATTATATTTCTATCTTCTTAGGATTTATTTATCTTTAAGTTATTTCATTTATCTTTAGATAGAATTAATCTATCCAAACCCCTTTCCTTGGCAAGGAAGGATTGGTTAGATCTCTTAGAAGCTTTACTACAAATTCATGTCTATACACTTTGAATTATTCAGATTGAATTAGAATTGAAGAAACCCCTTTATGGATTAAGGGTTCTTCGATTATCAATCCCAAAGCTCTTGTGTTCTTGAGTATTTCGGCCAACACAAAACATCACCATCACCTTGATCTCAATCGGCAAACCCTAAACCAAACACTCATCAAAAATCAGAAACTGTCGCAAAGAGAGGAGCCTGCCCTTGGCGACATCCGCGGCCTGATCCGCTCCCAGCGAGCGTGGAAGGCGTCCCAGCACGCACGCAGACACCCGGCGTCTTCGGCACTCCCAGCGCGCACCTGCTCGCCTTCGCCCTCGCTTCCTCGCTCACCAGCACTTCCGCATCCAGCGAGCGCTCCTGTCCTCGCGCACCCGGAGTCCCGCGCACACCCTGAGGCCAGAAGCCTGTGTGCCCAGCAACCTCCGCGCGATCAGTCCCTCGCTTCTCTCTCTCTCTCGATGTCCTTCGTTTTCTGTCGCTAAAACTGAATCAATATTTCTGGAATTTTCATTAAGTGTTGAAAACTGTCGCTATTCAGAAATTGATTGTTTGTTTGAATTGTTCCAATCAGGAGATATCAAAGAGCATTGCAAGATCTTAGCAAATATACGGCGTGGTTCTTGATCTGAAGCCCACAGGCGAAGGATCGGGTATCCCAAACGTATCAGTTCCTCACTATTGACTATACTTTGCAAGAAAATACTTCAATAGGAGAGTTCAAGAAGAGGATAAAGCACTCAAAATAAGCCTGTCAGCGCAATTCTGTCATCGATATTATATAAAACTACTACTATGAAAGAATATATCTTAGACATTATGAATGCCATTTATGTTCCAAAATAAAAATTAATTCAATATTATAGAATAATATTTTATATTTTATCGTGTAATAAGACAGGCTTGTGTATTCTTTTCTCTATGTCAGCACAATTCTGTCATCGGTACTCATCAAACGACCATGTTGTGCAATTTTATTCTATGGATGACCGAAAATAAGACCATGTTGTGCAATAATCTATTTAGAATGTATGAGAACGTATTGAGAAAAAATAATACCATGTTGTGCAATAATCTATTTAGATAGTATGAGAAGATATTGAGAAAAAAATAAGATCATGTTGAGAACAATTTCACAGGGCTCGATTGTTGTGAAAATATAAAGTATTGTTGAGAAAAAATAAGATGATGTTGAGCAAATTTTCACCAATCCCCGCATGTTGTGCAATTTTATTCCATAGATGAGCAAAAATAATACCATGTTGCCCAATAATTTATTGAGAATGTATAAAATTATATTCAGAGAAAATATGATCATGTTGGGCAAAATTTCACAATTCTCGTTTGTTGTGCAAATATAAACTATTGTTGAGCAAAACTAAGATGATGTTGAGCAAATTCCCAATAAAATAAAACCTTAGTTAAACAGTGTCAGCACTACTTTTACCAAAACAATCCCCAAATTACTCAATGTGTCTGCAGTATCAACCAATGATAGACGTAAAACTTCAGTAACACTTTATAATATCAAATACGAGGTGCAAAATTACAAAATATTCATATAATTAATATGATATTAATAAGTTACATCATATCATTATTTTGAAACACATAGAAACTAAATATAAAAAATACATTGAACATATAAATAAGTTCCAATATTATCAGTTATTAATATACTAGAACTACAGGCCTAAAAAGTCATCAATCTTTCTCCACCCTTCCATTTCTGCATCTAAAACTTCTTTAACGCACTGTATGAGGTTGTCCTTGGCCTCTTTCAACATCTGTCTTTATTTCCCAAGTTCTCGTTCCATCTAAATAAAACATAAAATATAAGAGTTAAGACTAGAGGGGGAAAAAATAAGGATAAAACTTCAAATATCACCTTTGATAGTGCTTCAGCGTCTTCATCTTTGGGTGCACTGCAAATATGATGTTCGGTTGCTATTATTGATCTTTATAATTCTTCATATAATGTATAATGAACCACAACGGCTTCCACCAACTCGACCCAGCGAGCCTCTTTGTTAGTCTCACATACCTCATCAACGAGGGTCATGTGATACCCACGGTAAACAACACCATCCAGCTCATCCATCATTTGGTGGAATCTTGTGCAAAACTCAACAGTGTTGCCATAATTTTTCTTTTTGGAGGGGAATGTGTTGTCAGTAAGAATACATGTTCTGGTATACTGATTTCTGTTAAAATCAGTTTGCAGACACCAATGGACACAAACAATTATTTATGGATATATATAGGCAATAATTATACAGTTTTCTTCCTTGTAACAGTTATTTGGGTCCTTTCATTACAGAGTAACTGTAAAAAACTGTAAAAACATTAAAACTATAAACTGTAAACGGATTACAATTATTTGAGTTACTGTTATCAGTGCTGGACATTAACCACCTCGTGTCAGCACTACTTTTAAGCCTTAACCATCTGGTGTCACCACATAAACTTCAATAAAAGAAAACGTCACCACATACACTTCAACATCAGACAAACACAAGGCTAGTGCCACCAATACTTCCAACTACTCTAACCAACAGTGTCACACAAGATTTTGGGCCCTAACCACCTCGTGCAACCACATACACTACAAAATAAAAAAAACACAAGGCTAGTGTCACCAATAATTGTAACTAATATCAGTGTCAGCACTACTTTGGGACTTACCCACCTAGTGTCATCACATAAACTTCACTAACAGAAAATGTCACCCCATACACTTCAATATCAGAAAACACAAGGGTAGTGTCACCACTACTTGTAACTAATATCATTGTCAGCCCTACTTTGAGCCTTAACCACCTAGTGTCACCACATAAACTTCAAAATCAAAAAATACAAGGCTAGTGTCACCACTACTTCAAACTACTCTAACCAACAATGTCAACATAGTTTGGGCCTTAACCACCTAGTGTCACCACATAAACTTCAACTGGCCAGTGGCACCAATAACATTTATCGGATGTTATGATATTACGTATAGCGTATGAAATTTCACTTGCTCTCATACAGTTTAAGGAGGAATATTATATCTAAAATGTATAATTTTTTCTACGAATTTTTGGAAAATTAGTTACATATTTGTTCCAAATCCAACCGGAATATATGTGCAAATTCCTAATTGTACACATCGTCTTTTTCTGTCAAAAAAAGCAAATGTCCAACTTAAACATCAAACACAAATATGATTGAATTGAAATCACAAACAAATATAATCAAGAACAAACTTCATTCATAATATACATTTGCTTACACCCAGTACCACAAAAAGTTACAAACTGCACTGATATCATAGAATGGAAATCAGATACAAACATTGTAAAACACAAATTCCATTCATATCCCACATTTGTTTACATCAAGTCCCCCCCTAAAAGGTTGCCACTGCACTGTCTTTTGAAAATACGACGATCCCAAACAAAAACTAAACGCTAATTACTTCAAATTTGCAAGAGACGTACAGCTAGATTGTTGATCGACAAAGAGGACAATTGCCTTGAACTCTAAGCCAAGATCGCAAACACCTTGGGTGGAAGAAATGTCCGCTTGGCGTTTCAAGGACGAGAATCGACGCCAACATCAGCTCCAGACATATTGTACAGTTCTCTTCATCAAGATCAAGGTGATATATCTCTCTTAAGGTGTCAATATGTTCTGTAGGTGCTGGATGATCTGGGTGGTCGACCTCCATGTCAGAGTAAGAGTTTATGTCGAATTCAGAGCTTGAATTAGACGAAGAGTCAGCAATGAAGTGTACATCCACAGTGATGTTCGGGCAGAGACCATATTCAACAAAATCAGCGTCGACCGGAAACCAACTGCCAGTATAATCCATTCAAAGTTGATTGGTTATCTGACTTCTAACCACACTGGTGACTCCTGCATCATGTAACACTTCATTGCAGCGGGCTAAAGTCATTGGCATACCATTCCAAGCACAACAATGATGAAATGTTAAAGGAACGCTATCGAATGGATGGACACTACCAGTTGGCTCGGCCTATACCAATACGACTCGGTTGCTGATATTTCCACTCCAAACGAACCCCCATTGTAGTCATAATCTAGTTCAGTTACAGTTGGAAATGCCATTAAAGAAGAGAAGACCTACACATACAAAATAAAGATACACCCATATCTTAGACAATCATTTAAAAATCAAACATTACAGGAAAGTTAATAGGAATTAAACATTACAGTAACACAAAGAAGAATAAAGTTTCTCAAAAAGTGCATCAACCCTAACCGATAACTTTTATTTTCAGTAAAAAACAAACAACACTCACAGAAATAATGCACTGGGAACTAAGCAAAACAAACAACAATATATGCGTTTACTCGACTGAAAGGTAATGGAAAGATAAACGAAAATTGCAAAATACAACAATAAAAACTTTGCTGAGAGAGTGCATCAACATAACCGATCACTTTTTTTTCAGAGGAAGAAAACGAAAAGGGATACATACCAGAAGCGGAATCGCACCTTAAGAAGAGAAAACCTTAATGAGAAAGAGAGTGGAGGGAGATGAACAACTGGAGGGAGATGAAAAGACTTGGGAATTCTCTGAAGTACGTTCAAACCATGTATAAAAAAAGGGAAATGGGTCAGGCCTCTCTAAACTAAGAGCAACCCCAAGAGAAGCTCCAAAATAGAGAAAATTGGAAAATTTAGAGAAAATGGTGGATTTCATGGTCCAACAGCTCCTCTATATTGTTTTGTAAAATAGAGAAATGAGGAGAGAGAGTAAAAATTTCTCTATATTTAGAGGAAAAGAAAAACCTCTAAAATTAAATGTTTTCATCAAACCCCATGCCAATCATTTAAGTCATAAATAAGATTTAAATGGGATTCGAAATATATAGCTTAGTTGGACTTATAAATATTATATAATATATGAAACTAAAATGGGATTCAAAATATAAAGCTTTGTTGGATTCATAATTTCATTATATAATTTAATATATATTATAAATATTATATAGTATGAAATTATAAAAAAAATTAAATAAAAGGTTGATATTTTATAAAGTTTTTATCATCCTTAAAAACCATACATGATTTGTAATAGTAAATGAAAAATAATAAAATGAAGACATTGATATTTTCAACAAAATAAATTATAATAATAAATAAATCAAATTTATTTATTTTATGGGATAAATCTCGTACAAGGTACGAAAACTATACTAGTTACCTAAAGTTAAAAAAAATCATTTATTATAATATATAGTTTATTTATTTTATGGGATAAATCTCTTACAAGGTACGAAAACTATACTAGTTACCTAATGTTTAAAAAAAATCATTTATTATATTATGAAATTCTGCATTTATTATAATATATAATAAATGTAAAAATCTGTATAATAGAGAAACTGTTGGAATTGGGGGATAATTTTTTTAGAGATTTTGGTGTTTTGATCTCTATTTTAGAGAACTTTTACAAGAGCTGTTGGGCTTGCTCTAAGCCCAACACATATGTTGAGGACAAATTCAAAAGTCTCAATTTTTGTGCAAAAATAAACTATTGTTAAGCAAAAATAAGATCATGTTTAGTAAATTTTCACCAATCGCCAATGTTGTGCAATTTTATTCTAATGATGAGCAAAAATAAGACCATGTTGGGCAAAAAAACTATTGAAAAAGTATAAAACCATATTGAGAAAAAATAAGATCATGTTGAGAACAATTTCACAAGGCTCGATTGTTGTGCAAATATAAACTACTATTGAGCAAAAATAATATGATGTTGGGCAAATTTTCACCAATCCCCCACATGTTGTGCAATTTTATTCTATTGATGAGAAAAATAAGATCATGTTGGGCAATACTCTATTGAGAAAGTATAAAATTATATTGAGAGAAAAATAGGATCATATTGGGCAAAAATAACCTATTGCTGAGCAAAAATAAGATGATGTTGAGCAAATTTCCACTAATCCCCCCATGCGCAATTTTATTCTATGAGCACAAGTTTCGCAAACCTCGATTATTGTGCAAATACAATCTATTGTTGAGCAAATATAAGACAATGTTGTCACTATCATGCCACCACATACACTTTGGGCTTCAACCACCTAGTGTCCTCACACACAATTCAGAATCAAAAAATACAAGACTAGTGTCACCACTACTTGTAACTAACATCAGTGTCAGCACTACTTTGGACCTCAACCACATGGTGTCACCATATACACTACAAAATCAAAAAATACAAGACTGGTGTCACCACTATTTGTAACTAATATCAGTTTCAGCACTACTTTGGGTCTCAACCACCTAGTGTCACCACATAAACTTCAATATCAGAAAACACCAGACTGGTGTCACCACTACTTCAAACTAATCTGACCAACAATGTCAACAATACTTTGGGAATTAAACACCCCTTTCCACCACATACACTACAAAATCAAAAAATACAAGGCCAGTGTCACCACTACTTGTAACTGATATCAGTGTAAGCACTATTTTGGGATGCACAACTGCGCAGGATTTTTGGAAAATAAGTTCCATATTTGTTTCAAATCCACACACGATATATGAGTAAATTCATAAAGGTTCAGATGGTCTTTTCTGTCAAATAAAACCCAATGCCATACTCAATCATCAGGACAAATATGATAGAATTGAAATCACAAACATATATAATCAAACACAAATTCCATTCATATTATGCATTTACATACACCAAGTACCCCCCCAAAAGTTACAAAATACACTGGTATGATTTGGATGGAAATTAGATACAAACATTGTCAAACACAAAATTCCATTCATATCCTACCTTTGCTTAAATTAAGTCCCCCAAAAAAGTTGCAACTACACTGTCTTTGCACAGCGGATATAAAAGAGACCTACGGCTAAAGTGCTGATCTACAAAGCAGACAAATGGGTTGAACTGTAATCCAATTTCGAAGACACTCTAGGTGGAAGAAATGTGCACATGGTGTGGCAATGACAGGCATCGATGCCGACATAGGATCCAGACATATTGTGCATTTCTCTCCATCCTATTCAAGATGATATATCTCTTTTAACGTGTCACTGTGTTCTGTAGTTGCTGGATGATCTGGGTGATTGACATCCATGTCAGAGTCAGAGCTCATGTCAAATTCAGAGCTTGAATTAGAGCTTATCTCATATTCAGGGTCGTCAACGAAGTGTACATTCATAGTGATGTCCGGGCAGAGACCATATTCAACCAACTCAGCGTCACCCGGAACCCAACTGCGAGTATATTCCATTAAGAGCTGGTTGGATACCTGATTTTGAACCACACTAGTGATTCCTGCTTCACTTAACACTTCATTGCAGTGTGCTAAAGTCATTGGCACACCGTTCCAAGTTGAGCAATTATTAGTGGTCAGTAGAGGGAGGTTATCGGAATGGATAGACACGACCAGTTGGCTCGGTCCATACCAATACGACTCACTTGCTGAGATTACCACTTCAAAAGAACCAACAATGTAGTCATACCCTACTTCAGTTACAGTTGGAAATGCCATTGAAGGATAGAAGACCTACACAGACAAAATAAACATACACTCATATAGTATCCAATCACTTAATAATCAAGGATTATAGGAAAGGTAATCGAAATATTACAATCACATAAAGAAGAAAAAAATTTCTGAAATAGTGCATCAACACTAACCGACCACGTTTATTTTCAGTCGAAAACAAGCAACAATCAAAGAAAATAATGCAGTAGCAACTCACCAAACACAAACAACAATATATGCGTTTAATCGACTGAAAGATAATGAAAAGGTAATCTAAAATCGAAAAAAACAACAATAAAAAATTTGCTGAAAATGGGGAACAGCAGTGGAGGAAGATGAAAAGACTTAGGGATACCGTAATGGGGAAGAGAGTGGAGGGAGTTGAAATGACTTGGGAAATCACTCAAGTTCAAACCATATATAAAGTAAAGAAAATAGACCAACACCTATGGTCAGAAAAATGGGCCAGGGCTCTCATATCATGAATTTTAAACTAAACTCAACACCCATGTTGTCTAATTTTATTGTTGTGGAAAATATAACCTATTGTTGTGCAAAAATAAGATCATGTTGAGCAATTTTTTACCAAACGCCTATGTTGTGCAATTTTATTCTAATGATGACCAAAAATAGGACCACGTTGTGAAAATAATCTATTGAAAAAGTATAAAATTATATTGAGAAAAAATAAGATCATGTTGAGCACAAATTCACAAGTCTCAATTGTTGTGCAAATATAAACTATTATTGATCAAAAATAAGATCATGTTGAGCAAATTTTCACCAATCGTTCATGTTGTGCAATTTTATTCTAATGATGAGCAAAAATAAGACAATCTTGTGCAATAATATATTGAGAAAGAATAAAAATATATTGAGAAAAAATAAGATCATATTGAGCACAATTTCACAAGTCTCAATATTTGTGATAAAATAATCAATTGTTGAGCAAAACAAAGATCATGTTGAGCAAAAATTCCATTAATCCCCCATGTTCTACAGTAATAGTCAACAAACACAATTCTAGTGTCACCAATACTTCTAACTACTATAACCAACAGTGTCACACAATACTTTGGGCCTTAACCACCTCGTGTCACCACATACACTTCAAAATCAACAAATACAATGATAGTGGCACAACTACTTGTAACTAATATCAGTGTCACCGCTTCCCCTCCTCCCCAAACTTCATCCCCAAAATCTGAAATCCCTAACCCCTTCATCGCCGTGTCCCCTAAAATCAAAGCTCTCTGTGGCTATTTCGGTTTGTTCCAAGCCGTATTGTACCTGTCGGTGGTATCGCCCGTCGGTTTGGGTCCCGCTGTGTCATTTTCAAATGGTCTTCTTTTCCTTGCGAGGTGTTTTCGCCGAGATGGGTCGGGCTGCGGCGGTGCCGGGCTCGGTTACCTCAGCCTTATTCTCTGGTTCCCGGCCTACTGTGGCTGGCGAGGCTTTCAATTGTCGCTTGGACGGTGTTCTAGAGATTGGAGGGTGTTGAACTTCAGAAAAAGGAGGAAGGTGATCTCCGGGGGAGTGGTGGGAGGTGTGCGAGTCTTCCGATCGTTAGTTGGTTTGGCGGGCTCCGGGGTTGTCTCTTCTCGAAAAGGTGGTTGTGTGTGGGTGATTGTTCACTCTTTCGGCTGTCATGGTGGTGTTCTGGTGGTGATTTCATTTCCCGTCTCCAACTTTGTATGGCTACTGACTTTGAACAGGTCAATCTTCTTATTCTCCTACATGTTTTTAATTAACTGCATTTTCATGTCCACAAAAATTTCCACCTATTGGTGGTTGGAAAACTCGGTGTTAGAGGCGTTTGCCTCTTCACTCCCTACCCCCCGATCTTTGGGCCCTGAAAAAGCTGGTGTGATTGGGGCTATTATCGCTTCTTTCCCCAGTTTGATTGAAGTTTTGGTTATCGCTAAATATGTCTCTATTAACCTGTTCTCCGTGACTATGACGGCCTCGATCAGGTTTGTTCACAAAATCTCGCATCTTATTCTACTTATTTGGTTTAGAATTCTCAAGAACTTCCTATATCTTTATCTTGATATGGATTACTCACAAAATGCCGCCTCCTTGGCTTCTTCGGTCTTCCTGCTTGAGAAGTTTGGCTTGGAATCATCTCTGGAAAGCAATGGTAAGAAACCAATGAGGATCGGGAACTCGGTTCCCTCCCCACCCAAACCCCGCAAGGGCACAAATCCTCTTAGCGAGGCAAATCATTCTGAAGGGTGCACGCTCCCGGATGAGGGCTGCAGCTGCCAATACCAGAAAGAGAGAATGGAAAAATCGAAGACGTCGTGTTGCGACAGGTATAAATCGGCATGTCGTGCCGCCCAACAACTATTTAGTCTTTCCAAGCTATCCCTTTGGCGTTGGTTTGGTAGTGGTACTGATTTAGCTCTTAGCTTTGCAAGATCTGCCCCTTATTCCCATTCTTTTGGTATAAGGCCATTTCAAATGAGAAATGTTTGGCCGACTGTGCATTGCCAACCACAAAACATAAGTATAAATGACACATTTGGAAGCACCCTAATTTGTTTTTGCTTACTACAACATAATTTGCTTCCGTCGCTTTACAAAATAGTGGTACACATAGGATATTCACATATTTGTTTCCCTTCCGAGCAATTCTCTATCATGACCTGGATGAAGGCGATGGTTTTCGTTATTCAATTAATAGTCCTACGGACTCGTTGGTTTTGGGTGTACCTAATGATAATTGCTCTTATTTCCCACTCTTTGTGGATGCTTCGAAGAGTAGGGTTGGAAACTGTTGGTGTCTTTGATGATGCTAAAACAAATTTGTATCTCCAAAACTATACTTATTGGCAAAGTCTGTATGGGTACTTTCTAATATATAACTACTCTCATACCACATATAAATTAACTTTAGATGAAACACTGGCAATTTTAGTAAAAATAGGAAAAGTTTTATTTCAGATCTTCAAATGGAATACAAAATGAAACTTTATTCTATAGCTCATAAAGCAACTTATTACAAAAATAAGAATAGAATCCTTCTTGAATTGCCATGCCATGGCTTGTGTTTCACCATTTACTCTCGGCATCGTATGTATAAAAAGAGTAATATCCTTTCCTGGTCACTTTTATATACAGACTTATTTGTTTTCTCTCTTTCAAGAAAGAAATTGCTTCTGTGCTATTGGTCCCTCAAGAAAGAAATTGTTAGCTTTGTACACTTCCAAAAAAAAGAAATTGTTGGCTTTGTGTCTCATTTAGTTAACTACATTTTTAGTTGCACTTGGCTTATTAAAACATAAAATAAAACTACTTTGATGTCGGATAACATGTCCCCTCACAAAAATTATCTCCAAATCAGTTTTTCGCTACAATCTCTTGGTGGAGGTCCCTCACACCTTGGCCTCACACCCCTGACAGTTATATATGAAAATCACTTACTGGAATTGCAGAGGTATTAAGAAAACAACTTTTTGGACGGAAATTTATAGCAAATGCAAAAACGAACATATTCAAATAATGGAATTAGCGGAAACTAAATCGAAAACCATCCCTGAAGACAAAATTTGGAAAACGGCTGGTTTTGACGAGGCTATTTGGTCACCTGCTTTCGGTCGATCGGGTGGTCTTGGTATCCTTTGGAAGTCTAACCAATTAACAAATGAAATAATTACAGTAGAAATTCAACTACCCCGAATTATAGGGCTTAGATACAAGAATATTAATGATAGATTCATGACTCTAATGTTGTTTGTATACGCGCCATCGGGCCCTCAAGAGAAAGACTCATTTTGGGAAACCTTAACATCCATCGTGAGGGATTCGTCCATTCCTTGCATTCGTCCATTCCTTGCATTGTTCTGGTGCTAACCTTCGTTCTGCTCAATTCACTAGACTCCTACAATTTAAAAATGACTGCGCTCTGCTGGATTTACCTACTTTCGGGAACCCATTCTCTTGGAGAAAGAACCCAGATGACGAAAACACTATTCGCGAAAAACTTGATCGTGTGCTTGTTCATCACCAGATCATTCAGAAATTCCCTAACCTAATCACTCACAGCGGAGCCTTCTCATCATCTGACCACTGCCTCATCTCAATATCTCTTGAGTGTGGCTCGATTTTCAAAGCGCCTCCGTTCAAGTTTGAGAATGCTTGGCTTCAGCGGAAGGATTTCAGAAACATAGTTAAACAATCTTGGCGAGCAAATTGCCTAGGCTCGACTATGTATCAACTGATGTTCAAACATAGAATTCTAAAGAAAAAAGCTAAGGAATGGAATAAACGAACCTTCGGAAATATTTTCCGCCAATTAAATGAGGTGGAAACTGAACTTCTTAGGATTCAAGCTTCGGTTTCGGGAGGTAACAACAGGTTAACTAATAATAGAGAAAAGCTTCTCATTACAAAAAAGGAAAAACTACTTCTTTACCAAAAAACTTTTTGGAATCAAAGAGCCAAGACAAAGCATCTTAAACTTTCTGATTCGAACACAACTTATTTTCATCGGGTTGCTTCGGGTCGGAGACATAAAAAACAAATCCGCAATATAAATTCTGCTGAAGGAACCTTGATAATAGGAGAAGAAAATATTAGAAATGAAATTAAGAGTGATTTTGAAAAAAGATTCAAAAAGAAGCCGATTGATGATAGACTGCTACAAGAAATGTTAAATCTAATCCATCCTTCAATTACCCCTGACGAAAATAATTACCTTATTCGACACCCATCTAATAATGAAATTAAGGCAACTGTTTTCAGCCTTGGCAATAACAAATCGACAGGCCCATATGGTTTTACATCCGAATTTTATAAGATATAATGGGACATTGTTGGCTTATCTATCATTAGAGCTGTAAAAAGTTTTTTCCACTCTGGGAACATTCTCAAACAAATAAACCATACATTCATACCGCTACTGCCAAAGAGGGATAACCCTACCAATACCAGTCACTACCGCCCAATTAGTTTATGCTCTATTCTATACAAAATCATTTCAAAAATTTTGACAGAAAGAATCAAAACAATTATAGGTAAACTAATTCACCCACTACTAGGTGCCTTTTTGTCGGACAGGGCCATCCAAGCCAATGTCCTAATAGCGCACGAAATCTTCCACTCCTTCAGATCGCGCAAGGGTCGGGAGGGATGGTTGGCAATAAAACTTGACATGGAGAAAGCGTATGATAGAGTTGATTGGAACTTCATAAGAAAGGTTTTAGAAAAATTTGGGTTCCACCCGACTTTCATTACGTGGATTATGGAATGCGTAACGACAGTGTCCTTCTCTGTACTAGTCAACAACGGTCCAACTGCTATGTTCTTCCCCTTTCGTTGTCTACGTCAAGGGGATCTTCTATCTTCTTTCTTGTTTATCTTAGGGGCAGAAATTTTAGCTCGAAAACTCTCAGTAGAAACAATTGTGGAAAACAGTCCAATTGGATTTTCCTTCGGTAGAAGTGGACCTATGGTCCCCTTTCTATCTTTTGCCGACGACATCATTATTTTTACAAGGGGCAGTGCTGCCGCGGGACAGAAAATTAGGGATATAATTGATTCATACTGTAAAGTTTCTGGACAAAAAGTCAATTATCATAAATCTAGCTTCCAAGCCACAAAAGGCATTTCGAACTCTAGGATCTCAGAACTTAGCAGTTGCTTAAGTATTACACATGAAAACTCATTAGAAAAATACCTTGGATGTCCGATTATTAACGGCAAAGTAAACAAACACACTTTTGAAGACATCATATGTAAATCCAAAGAGCAACTAAGTAAATGGCGAGCTAATGCTCTATCACAACAGGGACGTGCAATCCTCATCAATACAAACTTATCGGCTAAACTGTTGTATACAATGCAGAACTTTTTGTTACCCTCATCAATACATAAAGAGCTTGACCAGATTAACAGAATGTTCTTTTGGAATAAAGATCTACAACACCACCCGCTTATTAGCTGGGATAAGATTTGTAGACCGAAAAAATATGGGGGAATTGGGCTTAGGAAATCGAAAGAGATGAATGAAGTCCTTCAGATGAAACTACTTTGGAAAATATTGGTTGAACCAGAAAATGTCTGGGTGTCTCTCATTAAACACAAGTATCTTCGTTCAGCTAACATCCTTGAATACGTGAAAAGTGGAGATTTTTCATGGCAATGGGCCAAACTGACAACTCTTATAGATAAATTTAAGACTGGCCTTATTTGGTCAGTAGGAAATGGTTCATCTATCAAATTTTGGACGGATAATTGGATTACAACAAGCTCTCTGCTATCTAGGGACGATTGCCCTCAAATTAACAACATAGAAGAAACTGTTAGTGACTATATTTTAGGTGGTAGATGGTGGACGGAAAAACTTAGCAATACATTACGAAATGACGTAGTCAAAGAAATCCTGGACATTCCACTTCCCGTTTCCCCCTTTGAGGATCGCTTATACTGGTGGCCTGATAGGGCTGGTTGGTTCACCACGTCAAGTGCATATAAGCTAATCACAGCTCAATCCTCACTAAGCATAGACAATAACTCCTGGATATGGAATTTGGATATTCCGCCTAAGGTCAAAAACTTTCTATGGAAAGTTTGTCAGAATGGCCTCCCTACTGCCTCTAGGCTGGCTCAACGTGGGACTTCTGTACCTTCCACTTGTCCACTGTGCAACTGTGCAGTTGAAGATGACGTTCACTTCTTACTAGAATGCCCATATGTGCACTCGCTCTTTCGCTTACCTACACACGTGAACTCAACTATATCCAGTATGATAAATCATTCACGGGAGATAAAACCTATTTTTTCATTCATCGGAAACAAGCTTACATCCGTTACCAAGGTAGAGCTTGCCTTTTCTTAGTGGATGGCTTGGTATATTCGAAACCAATTTATTTTTAGACAGGTCCCCATACCTCATAGAGAAAGTTCATTGCGTATCATTAAAACCCATAAGGAAATAGGAGTAAAACAACTCAATTTGAGTATAGCTTCGATGAGGACCTCCTCTTACGCACACGAATCTCCACGCATCCAAGGACGAAAAGAAAACACGGTAACATTACTTGGCGAAAACCACCCAGGGGAACTTTCAAGTTAAATTTTGATGGATCCACAATTTCAAACAATGATAGCTCGGTTAGAGCCGTAATCCGGGACTGGAAAGGACATCCGATACACATCTGTTATAAAAAACTTGGCAAACAGAGTCCTTTGAAAGCGGAAGCGCTTGCTCTTAAACTAGGAATCCAAAAAGCTCTACAACTCCGGATCAATAAACTCGACATTGAAGGTGACTCCATGATAATCATAAACCACCTAAATAAAACAACTACCTGTCCTTGGGAAATCGAACTGATTTTATCAGATGTTAAATTTCTACTATCGACTTTGAAAGAAGTTTCCTTCTTTCATGTTCCCCGATTAGGCAATAGAGTGGCTGATAAGGTTGCACACCTTTGCCACTCTGCCTGGGGTGTTGATATTAACAACGATTCTGGTCTTCTAGACCTCATCCGTAAGGATGCCATCGAGTAGAGCTCGCTCGCCCGAATTCTTTCCTAATAAAAAAAAAATACCAGTGTCACCGCTAGTTTGGAACTTAGCCACCTAGTTTCACCACATAATCTTCAATAACAGAAAACGTCACCACATACACTTCAAAAATCAAAAAAATACAAGGCTATTTTCACCACTACTTGTAACTAATATCAGTGTCAGCACTACTTTGGGTCTTGACCACCTAGTGTCACCACATAAACTTCAATCTCAGAAAACACCAGACTAGTGTCAGCACTACATGTAGCTACTGTAACTATCACTGTCACCCCCCACTTTTGTTATAACATGTTAAATATGTACGCGTGACTCCCACATTCTTATTACAAATTCAAGTAAAACATTGTCAGTGAAGAAAAAGATAACTTAATAAGCATTAATAAAACTTAATATGCACATTCATTACAGATTCAAAGTCACCGCCAAATACAGTGCATCCAAAAATATCCCATAAAATCCATTAACTAGAAATCTACATACATGTCAACCAACTTAGCTATTTGAGCACTTAATTTGTCAGATTACTTCCAAAGTATCTCCTATATACATCAACGACCTATCTAAACACTTGTTTTAAAACATAAAACTCCAGGTCTCCTTGATCATATATAAGCACATTAGTTCTCTGAATCGAAAGATATTCTCGTTGTTGAAACCTTTAACATCTCCCCCAAATACAGACGCTTCAATCGCTTTTAATGTAAAGACCCCACATGAAGCCCTGCCAACACAAAAAGACACCATGTAATGTGATCACATAAATAACAAGTATCTTAGGCTAACAAATCAACAAAACAAGAAAAAAAATACATACCCGGTAGAATCATGCATTAACCCAGGAACCATATTTAGCTGGAAAGGAGAAGAAGCAAGGTTTTTATATAGCCCAGCCTTTGCCAAATGAATTGGGAGCCAAATAGCAAACGGTTGCAATTGTTCTTCAAGTACATCATCCCTAACAGGAGGCACATTGCAATCATACACGTTGATTACCCTCTCCTCAATTTTAATCTCCAACGCCACCAATGCTTATTTATCACATTGAATATTGTGTAGATTTTCTTTACAGAGTCATATGGCTTCCCAAAATCAGTAGGGCACATACCAACAAAATACTCCTCAGTGTTCCCTTCAAGAGGTATGTCTTCCCCATAATTTGCAACATAATCAGGTAGGTACTTTATGTAAAATAACCAATCAAGAACAAGAACATCTCGATCTTTGACAGGGTCCTCAGAAATGTGCCTCCTAATGTGAATCAAACCTGCTTCTAGATGCTACACAACGTAGTAAAAAAGTGATGTCAGCAATCAACTAATACAATAAAATCCAATCCACACACATATATCTATTTCAAATTAAAAAAACAAGCAGTTATTACCTCACAATCAAGCCATAGATTCTTCGTTAAAATGTTCTGGAAAAACTTTTTGTCCCACCTTGAAATTGAACCAGCAACAGAAAAATTCCTAACCAAAATTACACAAAATGCGTAAAAATATATCTAGCATGAGATGTTGTAACTAATACAATGACAACAACATTTCATAACAAAGATTGAACAAAAAAATAAAGCATACATTTTCTTCTTTAAAAGTCCATAAATAAATTGATGATCTTCCAAGCTGATCAATGATTTGTTAGGGGCATGCTTTGGAATCTTCACCTTCTTCTCAATCTCAGTTGGGCCAAACAGGAATGTACTGGTTGATGGGATAAGATTCGAAGCCTTTAATTGTTCAACTTCAATTATAGTTGCAGGATTGTTGAAGGGAGGAAATCGAGTTCAAAATATAGAAATATAAATCAAATCGGATTATGCCCACACAAATGATTACAAGACCTCCTCCTGATGCAGCAGCGGGAAGTCAGGATCGATCCTTGAGGAAGTGCGTCAGCGGATCTCAGGCAGTGGAGAAATCTCACGGATGGTGATCGACCACAGTGTACTCGACCTCGACTAAGGTTAGTCGACAAGAGGTTAAGCACAGTCGATTTCGAGCAACAGAAGTCACTGGTGGTGGTCGACGTCGACCAGGCCTTACTCGACGTCGAGTAGGTTGGTCGTAGTCGAGTAGTATGTCGAGTACTACAGAGACAGAAGCAACACCAATCTTGCTCGATCGAAAATCAGTGGTCGACGTCGACTAGAGTCTAGTCGAAGTCGAGTAGAAACAATAAATAAACGAATGCAAATTTCGAACTTTAAACAATGTATGAAAAAGACTTCCAAGATCGGGGTTTGCAACAACGATAACCAAACATGCATAAGGCAAGATAAATAACGATAATCATGCGAATCGCATCGAAGGATCAAACTTTCGCCTTTTCCAACAATTAGACAACTCTTTCAAGAAACCCTAATTGTATCTACTGATTTTTTGTTTATAATCCAAGTTGTTAGCATGGATCCACAAAAAGTAGTAGATGCTCAAAACATAATAAAGGTCGGATCTTTACCTCAAACATGCATGGCTATCGTCGGGCTCGCCCCAATCCTAGAAATAGGTGAACTACTCGCGCTTCATCATAATTAAAGACATTAAAAATAACAAGAAACTAATTTGCCTTAAAATAAACCAAAGCTTACAACCGATCGAAGCCAAATTGCTTTCGCTCTCTTGCTCCTACCGGCCTCCTCTCTCTCTCTCTCTCTCTCTCTCTCTCTCTCTCCTTCTCTACTTCTCCTTCTCTAGCTTGGAATCAATAAAAACTAGCCCCATGGGCTTTATTTATAGGCTTCCAAGCCTTGTTAATCAAGGAAGGAAATTCTATCTAATATCTAAAGATAAAACTTAAATAAAAGGGAACATTTATCTTAAAAGGAAAACTATCTAAATATCTTCAAGTGGATAAAATCCTTCTTCCATAGATAGATCTTGATAAAACATGATGGATCCAGCCTTGCTTCATGCCCAAGTTGTCCACATATGCTCGGAATGGCCCAATGGGCTCTCGGCCCAAAAAGTGGTAGTCGACTTCGACCATTCTTAGTCGACGTCGAGTATGTTTCTCGATCTCGACTTCTTCTCACATCTCTTCGAGTAGCCTTTTTCTCGTCGAACTCAAATGGTGTTTAGCAGTAGTCGACGTCGAGTAAGGTACTCTATGCGAGTAGTCATCGAGCTCGAGTTGGCTTGTGTCTGCTTTCCTATGTCGTCCTGGCCTACAGCTGTGGTCGACGTCAAGTAGAATCCTGCTTTCGTAGGCTTCTTCTGGTTTTGTCCCGGAATGGCTTCAAATTCTGCAAAATGAAACCAAAACTTGTGTAGACCTCTATTTCTGACAAATAAGCTTATACTACACAAATTCAACATATTCCTAGCCCGAAATATGTAAAGTATATATGATAAGGAGCTAAAATGTTTATAAAAACATGGTCACTTTAGTGGACATCAAATCACCCCATATTTAAGCTTGCTTGTCCCCAAGCAATAACTTGGATGGTCATTCAGGGGAAGAATTCAAAACTCTCAACATCATAGATTCATTCTTATATAACCCTGCAATCAATTACCATCCTCGAAAAGGTACTTGTGCCACAAATCCATGCATGTGCAATTAAAAGCAACATCTACTCATAAAAAGAGGCTTGTGCAATTCATGTGACAAAGCAACAATAATCAAGAGGACTTCAATTAAGCTCAATAAGGAATAGATTGGTAAAAGGCTAAAGGTGGCTAATTTTTGGGCAATGTGGTGCAAAATCTGGGGAGAACTCTTTTTGCTTTCTTTGATGCACTTTCTCCTTCATAATTTCCACATCGCTCATCCTCTCATAATCTTTGCTTTTTTCACTTATATGCTTTTACCTCTCTAACCTCAGCACTGCCTTCTCGCGAGTCGCAAACATGGGTGTCATGAATGGCCCCGGATACTTAGTGCTTCGGACTCCTCACATGTGTGTCCCATCTCACTGAACTATTATCTCAGCGAGCAGGGTCGATCTACCTTTATCTCCTGAGGTGATCGGATTTTCTTTCTCTCATTAAATTTTCCATATATTACAATTTCCTGCCAAACTCCATAATGATAGTACAACATAACAACCAGATAATAATCTCCATAATGTAACACCATTCTCAACATAATCCCCCGATAGAAAATAAGGTAAAGAATGACATTATTTGGAACATGTGGGGCAATAATTGAAATGGGGCATAACTATGGCTTTTAGTGATGCATATAAGCATAGGTAAGGCTAGGAATATAATAATGAGCATTATATGGAAATATAAAGTCCTCAATCCTCTTATCATACAATATGTCAAAAGCAACTTCAAATTTTACCTCCTTTCATGGTTTTCAATAAAAATAATGCACTTCATTGTGACTTCCCTTTACTAGGCAATTTCATGCTATATCTCTAATGAATCCAATTTTGTATCGTCGAGTTCAATTAAGCTTCCATGACACTTTAGACAATTTACAAGCATTGGGAGATGTCTCATAGGACTTTGAGTTTAGCAATTATGCATAAAAATTTAAAATTTCACTCAAAATTCACCATGTTAAACCAAAAGAAAGAATATAACATAAATAAATAATAATGAGCTCTTCCCCCACCCCATACTTAAAATATACAGTGTCCCCACTGTATAAAATCAATATAAAACACGGGTAAAGGAAGGAACTCACCGAATAACGCGTCGAGCAGGCAAAACAGAGGTTGTCGAGTACTGAGTTGGTCGACGCCGAGGAGTGCTGGTCGACGTCGAGCAAACTGGCAGCGTCGAGTGGAATGATGAAGTCGAGGAAGCTTCTGTTTTGGTCGACGTCGAGTAGCTAGGTCGATGTCGAGTATATTTGTGCTGCTCCTCTTGGTCGATCACGACTGGCCTAGTCGATTTCGACTAACTGTCAAGGACTTCTCTTTCCGCTCTTTGCGATCCTTTTATGCTTCCCGGCCTAAAAATGTTAGTTTTCACACGAAGGCAAAACTTTCCACATGAAGTGTTCAAAACCAAAAACAAAAACCAAAAACCAAAACCAAAAGTTTCAAAGTCCCAAAAATCCAAAAGTTTTATGTACATGCTCTAGATTTTAGAGTCGCTAGGCCGACTTCTCCATTTGTGCTCAAGGACCATCAATATGGGCCCCCCTTGTACTTGGCCCTTCTCCCGGATCATCTAGGTCCTGATGGTAGTATGCAAGCTCAGCTTATAGGTGGTCGCTTGCATAATATCCCTTTCCTTCCTTCTTCTTCTTTCCAGCTCTCATCCTTCGCAGATTAGCTTGCCACGTGGCCTTACCTCCCCTTAAATATTTATTAAATTTATTACTGGACAGAGAAGGGGTAGAAATCAGACCTGGACTTACCTTTTCGTGCCCAAAACAAAAATCTTCAGGCTTAGGGTTGGTCGACGTCGAGTAGGTGTGGTCAACGTCGAGTACAGGGACCCCATACATAGGCTCTTGGAAAGTCGGGTGTTCAGTAGAGGAAGTCGACTTTGAGATAGCTTGGTCGAAGTCGAATACGGTGGTCGACGTCGAGTAATCTTAGTCGATTTCGAGCAGCTGTTTGGCGCCTTCCTCCGTTGTTGTTTGCTTGCCCCCGTGATTGCTGATGCTCTTCACCTCCAGCCATGAAGCTTCCAAGAATAATAGGGCTAGTAGGATCTTCATCACAATCTATAATAAGGAAATCAGCGGGGATATAGAACATACCAACCTGGACAGGGACATTCTCGACCATACCTGTAGGGATGACCACTGTATTGTTTGCCATGTATAGCTTGGCATCCACAGGCTCTATGGACCCTATCTTCACCTTTCACCAGATTGATAAGCGCATGATACTCACGCTTGCTCCTAAATCACACAAGGACTCATATTTATATTGTCCAAATCCCACAGTAATAGAGAACTTACCAGGGTCAGGTCTCTTCTCAGGGAAGTCCATCCTTTTGCATTCGCCAGCGATTTCTGAGATAGATCACTTGTTGCTAAGGATTTCCTTGAGGAACTTGACATATGCAGGCATCTCTTGAAGAGCTTCTATAAAAGGAATTGAAACATTCAGTTCTTGAAGCATCTTAACAAAGCGTTTAAACCTACCTGCAGTGGGATCTTTCAGCGCCTTGGAAGGGAAATGTAGCGACTTTTTTTGTTTTGGAGCCAGAACAGATGTCGGAGGTGTTGCAGAGTCCTCGACGTCGAGTGGGATGTCCTCGAAGTCGACTAGGATGTCCTTGACTTAGACTACAGGAGTCGACTTCGAGTTCTGTTGTCGCGCAGAAGATTCCTCGATGCCCTGTAACTGGTCGACTTTGGGTGATTCTACTCGACGTCGAGTAGACTGGTCGACGTCGACTTGCCTCTGCTCGATGTCGAGTAACTTCTCAACTTCGTCCTACTGTTTTCCGACCTCTGGCTTGCGTAGTTGATGACCGCTCCTAAGTTTTACAGCTGCGATGTGTCCGATCTTCCCCTTGGGATTTGGTTGTGTCTGCCCAGGGAGTTGCCCGGTTGATCGTGGAATTTATGCCGCGAATTGACCTATCTGGGTCTCAATGTTCCTCTTCTAGATATCCAGCTCTCCAAATCTTATATTGATGTTCTGGAGCTGATTGTTGATGGCATTTGTAGACTGCTGCTATTGTGCTTTATTTCTCCTCATCTCGTCGAGGATCATCTGTAGATCATCCTTCCACTGGTCTCTTTCTGGATGTCCTGGAGCTTTGTATGGCGGGGGTTCCTAGGGGCACCTTGGTTCCATTGTGGTTGCTGAAACCTTTGGTCCCCATATTGCGATTGGGACCCCCTGCATAAGCTACCTCCTCGTGAGTTTCTACCATCCTGACTTGCTCTGTATGTGGGCACTCTATAGTGGTGTGCCGCTGTGAGCCACATTCGATGCAAGGTTGGTTGACCGAGAGGTACTTGACTTGCTTGAGGAGCTTGCGATTTTGATCTCTGTAGTACTGCTCCTTGACATCTGGATCAATCTCCTAAAAAGGCTCATAGAGGGGCATGGATGGGACTGGCCTAGCATAGGCATTCTCGTCATAGTTTGTTGGAGCCCCATACTTATTGTCGAAGTTGGTGAGCTTGTCGAGGGTAGCCCATGCGTCAGCTGGTGGCATCGTCAGTTACTCATAGTGAGTATAATGGTTGATCCTATCCTTAGCAGCCAGATCAAGCGAATTATAGAAGATCTCCTGAACGACATAAGGTGGTTGTCCATGTGTAGGGCAAGATCGCAGTAGATCCTTGTATCGTTCCCATGCTTTTGCTAGCGGCTCCCCAGGTTTTTGCTTGAAAGTTGTAATCTTCTGGCGGAGGATCGCTGTCTTGGCCGGAGGAAAGAATTTATTCAAAAATGCCTGCCTTACTTCAGCCCATGTCGTGAGGGATCGTGGAGTCGGTCCTTCAAGCCACTTCAATGCTGGACCGGCAAGAGACCATCGAAAAGCTTTCATCTTGACATATTCCAGAGTAGTAACTTCAGCAAGAGTATAGCACATATCAGAAAAATTGGTAATATGTTCAAGAGGACATTCATTAAACCTTCCGTAAAAGGCATTATTTTTAATCTCAATCAGGAAAGCAGTGCGAATTTCAAAATTATTTTCAGGGATTAGAATGGCCGATTCAGGCACAACAAGAGTCGGGTGCATGTAATCCTCTGCAGTGGTAGGGAATTGGGCAAGCTCTGCCTCTGCTTGCCTCCTTCGCTCAGCTTCCTGCTCAGTGCGTGCTCTCTCAGTGGCGATAGCAGTATTTTTGGCTTCTATTTCCGCTTGAAGCCTCTCTATTAGCTGTGCTTGTGTTTCTGCGGCCGCCATGGCTCTTTTTAATTTAGCGTGAACGTGTATAAGGCATTCTGGATCCTCTCTCTCTCTCTCTCCTTCTCTAGCTTGGAATCAATAAAAACTAGCCCCATGGGCTTTATTTATAGGCTTCCAAGCCTTGCTAATCAAGGAAGGAAATTCTATCTAATATCTAAAGATAAAACTTAAATAAAAGGGAACATTTATCTTAAAAGGAAAACTATCTAAATATCTTCAAGTGGATAAAATTCTTCTTCCATAGATAGATCTTGATAAAACATGATGGATCCAGCCTTGCTTCGTGCCCAAGTTGTCCACATATGCTCGGAATGGCCCAATGGGCTCTCGGCCCAAAATAGTGGTAGTCGACTTCGACCAGATCTTAGTCGACGTTGAGTATGTTTCTCGATCTCGACTTCTTCTCAGATCTCTTCAAGTACCCTTCTTCTCATCGAACTCAAATGGTGTTTAGCAGTAGTCGACGTCAAGTAAGGTACTCTATGTCGAGTAGTCATCAAGCTCGAGCTAGCTTGCGTCTGCTTTCCTAAGTCGTCCTGGCCTACAGTTGTGGTTGACATCGAGTAAGTCTACTCGATGTCGAGTAGAATCCTGCTTTCGTATGCTTCTTCTGGTTTTGTCCCGGAATGGCTTCAAATTCTGCAAAATTAAACCAAAACTTGTGTAGACCTCTATTTCTGACAAATAAGCTTATACTACACAAATTCAACATATTCCCAGCCCGAAATATGCAAAGTATATAGAATAAGGAGCTAAAATGTATATAAAAACATGGTCACTTTAGTGGACATCAAGGATCCTTGGCTACCGAATCCCAATCAACACCTACAACCGTGTCATGATCATCATCAGACAGATGAGTGAACTCTAACTGCAGCGATTTTAGCATCAGCACCTTCACCTTCACACTTGGTAGATCGAGCAACTTCAACGGAAGTTGATGGAATTCCAAGCTCATCTCCAATCCTTTTGGCATCATCAACTTCATTCTTCATTAATGAAATATCACCTGTCAAATCCTTCACACCCTTCACTTCTGCACCTACCACCTCAAATTCAGTGTCAGCGACAACAGTTGGAAATACATGAGGAATTTCAATAGATAGAATCTCCTTATCCACAACTGGACCCTAAGATCTTATTGTTGACCATTACCTCCTCGGCAGAGAAAGACTTTTGAAGATCAGAAACAACATCATTCATAATTTTTGTGCTGACATCTTCATCATCAACCTTCACAGAAGTGCCCTGGCACTTACCACCGTTGACATCTTCATCATCAACCTTCGCAGGAGTGCCTTGGGACTTACCACCGATGTGCTTATCATAAGGCTTGACAGGATTTGCCTGCAACCTCTCAACCAAAGCCTCATAATTAGCAACCCTAGTCTCAAGCTCATGATACCTCTTCGCCATCTCACCAACAACTTGAAGCATCCCAGTCAACTCCCCAATTTTTTATTCAATTGCGTCAACCCTCACAGACAACAGATCCATACATTTAGGTACCTCTTTAAGCTTCTCAATCCTCCTAAAAATCTCCTTCACCCAATCAGGATGAGATGGGAGAGAAGAAGCAAAAGCATCAAAATGTGTTTTTGGAGGCATGTCTCCGGTTGAATCATTGTTGGCCTCCGTTTGAGGAGATACATCTTCAGTACCTACCACTTTCTCTGCGTCCCCTACCATTTTGCCAGCTTCAAAACTTGAAACACGATTTTCTTCATTCCTACAAAAATCAGATGTTTGACCAAACACAGACCCCCCATCAAAACAATCTTATGCTTCATCACTCCCAAAAGGTGACCTCTGCACACAGTGTGTCGCTACATCACCCTCTCCCCCGCCGTCACCACAAGGTGTCTCAACTCCTTCAACGTTGTCACCACAATCAACCACATCTGCAACATCCGCCAAAACAGAAAGCCTAGCAGTAGGAAGAGCAGCCAATTCATCAGATTCAGAAGAATGGGTGTGATGTCCGCATTTTTAATCTTATTTTCCATCATGTTTTCATTCCATCTAAGTCATTTTATTAGCTTTTGTGTTGGGAAAGTAAGGAAAATGTGTAGTTATGCTTAATATTGCAAGATATGGAGTCTACACAAGCTTTGGTGGTGTTTTTGTAGGTTTTGGAGCTGATTGGAAGAGTTTCGATGCACTTTAGAGCTTAATGAAAAATCATGAAAGCAATGGAGAAGCCAAGCAAAGGGGAAAAGTGGTGCAGCTGGAGAAAAGCCTTATTTTCTCCATCCATCACTTCGATTCAAGTTCTGGAGCCTTAATGAGATTTGTAGTCCTTGAAAAGAGTTTTCAAACGCATATTCGTATGCGTCAATCGGATGAACGAGGACTCGGAAAAGTGCGATTGAAAACAGAGTCGAAAAGCTGGAGAAAAACAGAGGCTATTGCGTTTGAACAGAGCTCGGCGTCGATACCCTTGACCTCGGCGCCGACACCCAGCGGATTCCAGCAACACTGTTTTTGAACAGACCCTCGGCGCCGATACCCTGACCTCGGCGCCGATACCCTACGCGAATCTGCGAGAGAATTTTGTGGGCTGATTTAATTGATTTTTGGGCTTTTTAATTAGGGTTTCTATTTAATTCCTTTTAGGATCTTTTAGTTAGATAGACTTAGATAGGATATATTATTTTCCTAAGATAAAATCTCTTTTCCTTGGAGATTAAGTCTTAATTTTCTATCTTTAAATATAAAGCCAATTAGAGGCTAATTAGGAGAAGAGGAGACGTTGTTCTGCGCGAGGGCTGCGCGCAGCAGCTGTACGACGATTTATAGGGTTTTGTTTTGGCGTTTGGGCAAAATCTTGGGCGTGCTTGTTGCGATTGAGACGCTGATTTCCAGGTTTTATTTAGTTTAATTTCAGTTTATGTTTTCTTCACTTAAATTCAGGTTTTCCATTACTATGTTTGAGTAGTTCTTTGCTCTTCTAGGGTTGGGGTGATCCCAACAATAGAGATGTGTGTTGAATTGATGGATCTATGATTGTGTGATGTTTTTATTGTCTTCTACCTATGTGCTTAACCTTCGATGAAAGTCTAAAGGAATTCATAGTTGCAATTGAACTTGACAAAGGAAATTGTTAACATGATAGTAATTAGGGTTTTCTAATGAAAGGTAAAGGATCCTAATTAAGAGAAAGTAGAAACAAGTAGGTCTTTTATGCGAAAGTGAATTGATTTACTTGTTGATTGATGACACTTAATTGTTTGATGATAAAAGCATGACCTTTTACATGATTCATTGATTCATACATGTGTTTATTGTTGTGGTGATCCTTTGCCTTAGAAGTTTTTCCTTTTATTAATTAAAATTCAGATTTTATGCTCTTATCACCACCCATCTCTCTTCCATCTCTTTTGTTAGTTTCAACCCGACAAAGCAACTAAATAAGAAGCGCTGACTCTCTCCTGTGAACGATCCTGACTCCCTATACTATAGCGGGGTCTTGACTATAAATTTATTTGGTCGAGAAACCCTCTCATCAAATTGGCGTCGTTGCCGGGGAGAGATCAATCGCGCCTTGTTTAGTTGTTTTTACGATTTGGGAATAGCCCATCCCTTTTCTTTTGTATATATTATTTTCTTTTATTTTCTCTTTTTATTTTAATTAGTTTTTATTCTTCTTTTATTTTATTTTAGTAGTCTTTATTTTCTTGAACGTCACACCTCCCATCCACCCGCCTTATCGGTGCCGACTTGGTGCCGAGCCTTTGTTATTTGATTTGTGCGCCTATTTGAGTTTTTTAGGATTTGATACAATATGGAGGATGCACAAGAGTATTATGATTATCTAGAAGCAAGAGCCGAAAGGGCTAGAGCAGATGAAAGACGGAAAGCAAGGATGAAGGAGTATGCTAAATTTTTTATCGAGGTTGATGAGGATGATGAAGATTATTAAGACTTTGATAATTGGAAAGCAAAACAATCATCCGAGGATTCAACTAAATCCCAAGAGTCATATGGGCCCTATCAACCAAAGAAGGGGTACTATGCTCAACACGACTACAGGGACCCATATGAGCCCTATCATCCATGGAGTGTCTCACAACGAAAGCTTGCTCGGGAGAAAGAACTATCAAGGGAAAGAGACAAGCTAAGGAAATAAATACGGATGCTTGAGATAGAACGAGAAAATGCCAAGCTAATGGAAGAGATACGCTTTCTTGAGGCGAACCCGCCTTGTCATCTATGTGGAACAAGGTCCCATCTTGGTCGTGCTTGCCCTAGCTTTTATCAAGAACCATATCCTCCCTATGAACAATGGGGGCTAACTCCAGACGAGTCGGTCTATGCACAAGAGCCTGCAACAAAGCCTCTATCAATAGAGGAAGAAGTTCAACAAGAGCTGCAAGGCATTAGTGAGGAGGTTGACGCGTTGAGGAAGCTACCAGAGCCGTCAGATTCACCACCGAAAGCCGAGGCTCCACAACCAATGGAGGAAGAAAAAGCTGCAGAAGCCTCGGCGCTGACACCCTCAGCCTCGGCGTCGACCCCTCTGGCGGATAAATTGTTCATGCAGAAGGCCGAAAATGCTACAGGTGTCTCGGCGTCGACACCCCCTACCTCGGCATCGACACCCCTGGACAAAGAAAAGTTTTCGCAGAAACATGAGAAGGCTACAAATGCCTCGGCGCCGACACCCTACACCTCGGCGCCGACCCCCCCGCCCCTCCCCCTCCTGAAGAGCAAATTGAAGAGCAACTTTCTGAGGTGGACGAGCCTATTTCCAGGGCCATTTCTAGTCCGATCTCGACGCCTCCATTACCCTTATTTCTAGAGAAGCCATGTGAGAAATCCCAAGAGCTAGTAAAGAAAGATCTGGAAGTAGTTGTTCGATGCATTACACCGCTACCTTTGCCATTCACGACAAAGGCAATTCCCGATGATCTCAAACAACTGTCTTTCGCATTCAAGTATGGAGTACTCGCGAAGTGGCACATTTAAGATGAGGTGCTAGAAGAAGAAGAAGTGGAGGAATCTCTTCCCCCTCCACAATTGTACACCAAACTCCACAACGAAACACATTTATTTGTGTACGATGGTGGGGGAAAAAATCAAAGCCATACCAAGAAGAGAAAGAGGAGCGCATATGAGGAAACCACGTTCGCTAAGTGCTTTCCAAGAAGTTGGCTAGCTAAAGGCAAGAAAGATGAATGGGTGGAATGTTGGAGCGTCCACTCGAAAAGGTTCAAGCTCATCCATAAGGAAAGGAAGAGAGGCATAAAAAAGGACAAGGAGCAAGAGCCATATCATTTGAAAATATATCTCGATGTACCATCGAAGGAGGTTCCACCACCACCTCCACCAGCTGAACCACCGGATCCACCACCTCCTCCGGACCCGGATTGAAGAAAAAAAGGGAAGTAGGTCGAGCTATAGACTTTAAATATAGCGCTTACGGGAGGCAACCCGCTTTCTTGCTTTCTTTTCTTGCTTTTTGCTTTTGATTTTTAGTTAGGAGTTAGATAGCCCAAGACTTACTGTTTTTGTTGAGAGAACAGGTCCTACAGATCAGCCATGGTGCATAGGAAAGAGCGGAAACATGCCATGAAGGAAGTCGACGTGCTGAGAGGTATCGGCGTCGATGCAGTCCCTGTCGGCACCGACTCCTGTGCAGATTTTTGAACTTCTCCAAATTGCTCCATTTTTGCATCATTTTCCATGTGAGTTTCTTTTTTCCTTTTCCTTGTTTTATTTTATTCAGTGAGGACACTAAAATTTTAAGTATGGGGTGGGGGAGATTCGAAATTCGCGTGGCCTAGTTTTGCATATTTGTGTCTTGTTGTTGTTTTTGTAAAGTTGTCTTTTATTTGTTTTGCTTATTTGTGTCTTTTGTCTTTTATTTAGAGTCTATAAAAAACTGAAAAAAAAAATCCAAAAAATTAGAAAATGTCAAAAACCACAAAAATATATGTTTAATTCCCTATATTTGTTTTAGTTTGTCTTAGTTTGAGTTTTTATTTCATATTTTTTGTTTAGTTCGAAACACCTAACTTAGATGTCCTATGATGATGCCTAATAATCGACTTGATCATGTAAACCCTATGATATGTTTGGATGGTTTAGCCTAAGTCTCCTACAAAGTTTGATTTTTATGTGGTAATTTGACTTGCGATTATAATTGAGCACATATGATTTTAAGTAGAGATGATTGAAATCCAAATCTATGTCCTATTGAGATATCTTTGGCCTTATAGGGAATGTTCTTCGTATATTTCTCTCCATTTTTGATGTGTGATTTACTCTCCTTATGTGATTACCTCTTGACATTGATGTGGTTATCTATTTCTTGAGACCGATTATGAGATACTAGTTCATTGCTTATTAAAATTAGATGATGGAGGACTTATATTCTCTTAGCCATATTTTATCCATTCTTTTATCTTCCTTACATATTATCTTTGTTTGAAGCCCTTTGAGCCTTGGCCAATTCTTTGTTAGCTCCACAAAATTTATTCCTAGCCGATTATAAGCTTGACTCTTTATCCGGGAATTAGGATTTAGAGTTGGTTGGAATTTGATTGAGTTGAGTTTGATGGAGAAGAAGCTAAGTTGTTGAGCTTTGTTGAGATGCTTTGAGCGACAATATGTAAGGTTGTGCATTATTCCTCATATTGTTCTTATATTTTAGAGGCTCCGAAAATTTATATATATGTATTATTGCCGAAAAGAAAAGAAAAAAAAAAGAAAAAGAAAAAAAAGAGATAGAAAAAAAGTGTTTATTAAGAGCCTAGTTTATTATATGAGAGAGTTGGATGAAATTGTTGGTTCAGAAGTATTTTCATGGGTTGATGATCTTGATAGTTGATGAACATTGGTTATGTGCTAAATTTTGAGATGAGTTGTTTGGTTGAGTTGAGTTGGAAGTTTAGGAGTCTTGATTCCCGGATTTTTAGCACCACATTGCCTAAATAATTCCATACCTTTTATTTCTTACCAAGCAACATTACAACCCGGCCGAATGAAGTCTTCTTTGAAGTCTTTCATTGAGCCATAAGTCTTCTTGATAATTTTGATTGCTTTGACATCTCCAGTGGAGAGATTGGTGATACAAATAACAATGTCTATGTAGCTTTTTTCATTAAGGATTGAGTTGAGAGATGTACTTCAAAACATAAACACATTGAGAGTTGAGTGAAACACATATATCCTTGTGAGGTTGGATTTCGATTGCTTTTGCTTAGAGTTGCTTATATATGTGTGATGACATTTGATTGTTTGATTCTTTTAGACCACTTGCGCTTATGATGTTGCTTTTTGGCGAAGGCGAAGACTTGAAGGATGTGTTGTGGGTAGTGGTTATCGTTTGGTTATTGCTTAAGGACAAGCAAGTCTAAGTATGGGGTGTTTTGATGTCCGCATTTTTAGTCTTATTTTCCATCATGTTTTCATTCCATCTAAGTCATTTTATTAGCTTTTGTGTTGGGAAAGTAAGGAAAATGTGTAGTTATGCTTAATATTGCAAGATATGGAGTCTACACAAGCTTTGGTGGTGTTTTTGTAGGTTTTGGAGCTGATTTGGAAGAGTTTCGACGCACTTTAGAGCTTAATGAAAAATCATGAAGGCAATGGAGAAGCCAAGCAAAAAGAAAAAGTGGTGCAGCTGGAGAAAAGCCTTATTTTCTCCATCCATCACTTCGATTCAAGTTCTGGAGCCTTAATGAGATTTGTAGTCCTTGAAAAGAGTTTTCAAACGCATATTCGTATGCGTCAATCGGATGAACGAGGACTCGGAAAACTGCGATTGAAGACAGAGTCGAAAAGCTGGAGAAAACAGAGGCTATTGCGTTTGAACAGAGGCTCGGTGTCGATACCCTTGACCTCGGCGCCGACACCCAGCGGATTCCAGCAACACTGTTTTTGAACAGACCCTCGGCGCTGATACCCTGACCTCGGCGCCGATACCCTGCGCGAATCTGCGAGAGAATTTTGTGGGCTGATTTAATTGATTTTTGGGCTTTTTAATTAGGCTTTCTATTTAATTCCTTTTAGAATCTTTTAGTTAGATAGACTTAGATAGGATATATTATTTTCTAAGATAAAATCTCTTTTCCTTGGAGATTAAGTCTTAATTTTCTATCTTTAAATATAAAGCCAATTAGAGGCTAATTAGGAGAAGAGGAGACGTTGTTCTGCGCGAGGGCTGCGCGCAGCAGCTGTACGACGATTTTTAGGGGTTTGTTTTGGCGTTTGGGCGAAAGCTTGGGCGTGTTTGTTGCGATTGAGACGCTGATTTCCAGGTTTTATTTAGTTTAATTTCATTTTATGTTTTCTTCACTTAAATTCAGGTTTTCCAATACTATGTTTGAGTAGTTCTTTGCTCTTCTAGGGTTGGGGTGATCCCAACAATAGAGATGTGTGTTGAATTGATGGATCTATGATTGTGTGATGTTTTTATTGTCTTCTACCTATGTGCTTAACCTTCGATGAAAGTCTAAAAGAATTCATAGTTGCAATTGAACTTGACAAAGGAAATTGTTAACATGATAGTAATTAGGATTTTCTAATGAAAGTTAAAGGATCCTAATTAAGAGAAGGTAGAAACAAGTAGGTCTTTTATGCGAAAGTGAATTGATTTACTTGTTGATTGATAACACTTAATTGTTTGATGATAAAAGCATGACCTTTTACATGATTCATTGATTCATACATGTGTTTATTGTTGTGGTGATCCTTTGCCTTAGAAGTTTTTCCTTTTATTAATTAAAATTCAGATTTTATGCTCTTATCACCACCCATCTCTTCCATCTCTTTTGTTAGTTTCAACTCGACAAACCAACTAAATAAGAAGCGCTGACTCTCTCCTGTGGACGATCCTGACTCCCTATACTATAGCGGGGTCTTGACTATAAATTTATTTGGTCGAGAAACCCTCTCATCAGGGTGTCAGCAGTAAAATCATCAACCTTGTCATCACCAACACTGACTTCACCACCAGATTTAGAGACTGTGACATGAAAATCTTCGTTCTCCACTCCATGAGCACTCTAATTACCAACAACAGAAACTGAAGGAAGAACCGAAGACCTGTCAGCAGTACTATCATATAACAGCCTCCCACTACCTACACCACCTTTCTTGATCTTATACCTCCGTTGAAAGACAATATTCAGCGGGACATCATCGTCTAATAAATCACATTAATTAGTACACAACTGACCTCTCTTGAAAGGTGAAGCAACCACATCAACCTCCTCATGCAGATCTGTGTCAGCAGTAACTCTTTTCACCTTCTTAGAAGAAACAACTCTACCACCTTTCCTCACAATTGAAGCCTTCTGTCTAAGCTTCTTTACTTCACTCTTGCCACGACTAGCAGAACGACCCCTCCTCAAATACACCAATCCCTCAGGAGTATCGTTGGACGCCGCCTTCTGTTTCGTTTTACCACCCATCCCTCCAGTAACAGATTTCCTCTTCTTTAAGGTCTCTACAACATCTTCTTTATCCCCCTCAGGGAAAACTTCAAAAGCAGCATCAAAGGACTTCCCATCCTGTTTCTTTTCAGCAGTCTTGCCTCTCTTCACAGGTGTCTTCTTCTTTGAGGTATGTCCTTCATCATGTTTCTGCAAGACATTAGCTTCTTCACCACCAACTTGGACATCCCTGTTTGAAAATCTGGCTTCATATGCCCTTTTACGAAGACGACGACTGTCATACAATGTATCATCAACAGGTCCAAAAACTACTTCATCAACTGATGCATCAACTACTGCATCAGCTTTTTCATCAGCAAACCCCATCCCTTCGGTGCGTGCAAACTCCCCATAAATAGAGAACAACGGAGTCTGGACAAAATGCATGTATCAGAATATTAAAAAAAAAACCCCCAAAGATGCATCAAATAAAAATGTTCATAAAGATGAAAAATATAAAATTATTACCAAATCACCATGAAAGAACTTCTCAGCCTCAACGTACACATGGCTATAATCACATGCCCAGTGCAATGAGTATGGATCTCTATCAAGCATCTTAAAATTGTAGGATGATGACCCTGCTGGAACCTGTTAATACAGCAAGTAGCAAACGCGTTAGGGATGTAGGCCGAACTTGGTTTCTGTGAAGGGGCTGGCTGCGGTGAAGCGTGGTATGGGAGCCACTGAATGAGAAACGTATTTGCCCCCGACAGAGGTGCAGATCGAATGCGAGGCAACGTCCCCCAAGGATTTCACCGTCTTCTCTCACAGGTGCACTCGAGGGAGAGAAGTTGGAACTGGAATAGGCGCTCAGAACGGGAAAAGGGTAGGAGAAAACAGGAGAGGGAGAGAGGCGATTGTGTTCGCTGTGTGTTGAAAAGCAGAGCCCTAACCCTCCGAGCACGAGCACGAGCCGAGCCGAGCCGGACGGACGGCGGCGGCGGCGGGCGCGCGTGTGGGTGCCCCATCTCCTCCTCAACCTCTCAATATAGGTAGTGGAAGAGACTCTTTAAAAACCCTTTAGGGTACCCTTGAACTTTCCATGTGGGATGTGGGAAGTCCAAAGGGCACTTTCCTTAAAACCCACCTTCTATATGCATTACTTCCAACAATCCCCCACAAATGCAGATAGAAGGGTTTAAAAACTGAGGTTTTGAAAACAAGTTCTGAGCGTGTCGAGGTTAGTGCTTAAATGCTGATGTCTTGCGACTTGAATCAGCACATAGTGAAACTAGCAATCCTTTAGATAGAGCGAATGGCCAGAGGCCTTGAATTCCTCCACTTCGGGGTAAACCAGCAACACACACCTTCCACGGGGTCCTGTAACGTTCCGCTAAGTCTTATCACATAAGACATCCAAGTTTTGGCACACCTTGGGTGCTTATGAGTGTTCTAGTGAGGACTGCCCTAAGTCTCACCTTGGAGGGTTGCCAATCCCTCACACTCACGTAGGTAACTTCAACATATCTGTCTCAATACAGAATACCCCCACAATGGGTTATGAAGTTATTAAGAGCTCTAAGGCTCAACCTCTCATTCGTTGTTCGGTGATCTATCAAGTCCGTCTCAAAGGACCACCCAATGCCTGGGCTATAGAATCATTAAGAGCGCTAGCTCAACCTCACTATACACTTGCCATAGGAATGGGAGATGTGTATCTCATAGGAGTCTTTCCATGGCTTGCGTTCGACCAAATTAATGGTTTCCGCCACAGATTCCTCCTCTCACGGGCTTTAGCCCCATTCCCCTCGACGTGTCAAGGACTAGCCTTCTACAAAGTCCTTTGGTCAATGGATCTGCAATGTTCCTCTCTGACCGCACATACTCTAAAGAGAGTACCCCATTTCTTATTAACTGCCTCACAGCCTCATGTCGAATGCGTATATGTCTCTTCTTGCCATTATACGCTCCGCTGTTTGCTACTCCAATGGCAGCCTGTGAGTCACAGTGTAGAGAAATCGCAGGAGCTGGATGCCCCCACATTGGTATATCTGCCAGTAGGCTTCTCAGTCACTCAGCCTCTTGCCCTGCTAGGTCTAGAGCTATAAACTCTGACTCCATCGTCGATCGGGCTATGCAACTCTGCTTTGCAGATTTCCATGAGACAGCTGCACCACACAATGTAAAAACATATCCACTAGTGGAGCAAATTTCATCAGTCCCACTTACCCAGTTTGCATCACAATATCCTTCTAGAACGCAGGGAAAACCCTCAAAATGTAATCCCCAATCAAGAGTGCGTCTAAGGTATCTCATTAACCTTCTAAGTGCAATCCAGTGTTCTTTGCTAGGATTATGTGTATATCTACTGAGTCTACTTACAGCATACGCTATGTCAGGCCGAGTATAGTTCATCAAAAACATTAGACTCCCAATAACTTTAGCATATTCCTCTTGGGAAACACCTATACCTGAGTTCTTTACTAACTCTATGGTAGCATCATATGGGGTCCTAACTGGCGTCACATCATAGTTGTTAAACTTTTTCAATACCTTCTCTACATAATGGGATTGAGACAAAGTAAAGCCATTTTTAGTTCTAGTCAATTTAACACCTAGAATCACATCAGCTTCACCTAAGTCTTTCATTTCAAAGCGAGAGGAAAGAAACTTTTTGGTTTCATTTATCACATGCATGTTAGTGCCAAACAACAACATATCATCCACATATAGGCACACAATAACACAACCAGAATTGTACATCTTGGTATAAACACATGCATCAGATCCACTAACCACAAATCCAAAACTCAACACAGTGTTATGGAATTTCTCATACCATTGTTTAGGTGCTTGCTTTAGGCCATAGAGAGATTTGTTTAACCTACAAACCATGTTCTCCTTACCTGGAACCACAAAACCCGGAGGTTGTTCCATGTATATTTCCTCATCTAGATCACCATTCAGAAAAGCAGTCTTTACATCCATTTGATGTACTAAGAGCTTGTAATTAGATGCTAATGCAAATAATGTTCTAATGGTAGCAATCTTAGTTACAGGAGAATAGGTGTCAAAATAATCTACTCCATGTTTCTGTGTGAATCCTTTGATTACTAGTCTTGCCTTAAATCTTTCAATAGAACCATCTGTTCTAAGTTTCCTCTTAAAGATCCATTTACAACCAATGGCCTTATAACCTCTAGGCAAATCAACTAGTTCCCAAGTGTGATTACTTGTGATAGATTCAATTTCACTGTTTACAGCATCTTTCCAAAAAATAGCATCAACAGAACTCATAGCTTCTTTATATGTTCTAGGTTCATCCTCTATCATGTGAACATAAACTAGAGCTTCATTGATTTCATCTAAATCACTGAGTTCAGTTAAGAAAGCAGTCACAAAATCAGGACCATAGCTAGTTTCAGTTCTACGTCTTTTACTTCTTCTAATTTCACTAGGTTCATCAACATTGATAGAAGCAGGTAAAGACAAAGATGCAGGTTCAGAAACAGCAGGAATACTATCATGATCTTTCTTCAAAGGAAAAATATGCTCAAAAAATTCAGCATCACGATATTCACACATAGATCTGTCATGCAAGCACATAAACCTATAGGCAGCACTGTTCTCAGCATAACCAACAAACATGGCATCAACAGTCTTAGATCCAAGGTTATCTCTCTTAAATGCAGGAATCCCAACTTTAGCTAAACACCCCCACACTTTCATCAACCCTAGGTTAGGAGGATGTCCTTTCCATAGTTCATAAGGGGTTTTGTCTAACTTCTTATGGGGTACCTTATTAAGAATGTAGTTTGCAGAAAGAACAGCTTCACCCCACAAAGAGTCGGGTGACCCAGAACTCACAAGCATAGAAAGCATCATGTTTTTTAAAGTTCTGTTCTTTCTTTCTGCTACTCCATTCGATTGAGGGCTATAGGGTGCTGTACGTTCATGAATTATGCCATTATTCTCACAGAATTCTTTCAAAAACGTTGTCCCATATTCCCCACCTCTATCGGATCTAAGTCTTTTAACTTTTCTATCAAGTTGGTTTTCTACCTCATCTTTGTAGATTAAGAACATTTTCTCTGCCTCATCCTTAGATCTCAGCAAATACAACTTGGTGTATCTAGAATAATCATCTACAAATGTGATGTAATACCTTTTACCACCTCTGCTCTCAGAGTTCCTAAAATCAGCTAGATCGGAGTGAACTAATTCTAGCAATTCTGTGGACCTCTTTGTTACAGGTTTGAAAGGCTTCTTGGTGAACTTAGCTTCCACACAAATTTCACATTTTTTATGATCATTATTACCCAAGTTTGAGATTAGGCCCATTTTATGCAATTTGTTCACAGATTCAACATTCACATGACCTAATCTAGCATGCCAAAGATCAACATCAACAACGATATAAGCGGAAGTAGAAGCTATATTAGCATAATCAACAACAGTTTGCAAAACAAACAATTCACCAAACTTATAAGCCTTCCCTAAAAACTTTCCATTCTTGGACAAGACTATAGAGTCACCTTCCATGACTCCCTTTAGCCCGGCTCGAGATAAGAGCCCTCCAGAGATCAGGTTCCGTCGCAGGGAAGGCACATAAAAGACATTCTGCAGGCTCAGGATGTTACCTGAGGTGAGCTTCAGCGAGACCTTCCCTTTGCCCAGCACCTCTGACTGGCTTGAGTTCCCCATGTAGACTTGCTTAGCTCCGCTTGCAGGTTCGAACTCATCAAACAGCTCTCTGTTGGCACAGAAGTGCTTTGTGGCCCCAGTGTCCACAATCCATTCGGTCATGCTCCCAATGATGTTAGCTTCAGTGACCACTGCAGCAATGATTTCAGGAGCAACACCTTCAGCGACGTTTGCAATGCCTTTGTCCTGTTGTCCGTTGTTCTTTTGGACAGCATACTGAGCATCCTTCCTCTCACGGCACTGGAACGCCCTGTGGCCTTGTCGACCACACACATAGCAGCCTGTGTTGTTCTGCTTCTCTCCGTTGTTGTTTTTCTTGAACTTCGCAGGCTTGTTGTTTTGTCCTCCAGGGCCCTTCTTGTTCTTCTTGTTGAAAGGCGGCTTATTGCCTTTCTTGTTGACCTACGGAGTTTCAACAATGTTAGCTTTTACCGTGTCAGCAGCAGTGTTGGAGGTCTCCTTCTCTTTTAGCCGGTTTGCTTCCTCAATCTTCAGATGGCTGACGAGTTCCTCCAAGGTAAGATCTTTCTTTTTGTGTTTGAGGTGATTGCGGCAGTGTGCCCATGATTCAGGCAATTTCTCAATCAGGACGTTCGCCTGAAGAACTTCGCACATCTTCATCCCTTCAGCCAGTATATCCGCTACCAAATTCTCGTACTCATGCACCTGCTCCATGATAGGCTTGTCGTCCACCATCTTGAACTGGATCCACTGTCCAGTCACGTACTTGCGCTTCCCAGCATCGTCGGTGCCGTACTTCTTGTCTAGGGTTTCCCAGATAGTCTTAGCAGACTTCTAGATCAGCAGCAGGTCGAACAGAGCGTTCGTCATGTGGTTCAGCAGATAGCCTCTTGCGGTTTTGTTGTCGCGTTGGTACTTCACGAGCTCCGCAGAAGGCGCAGGCGGGTTGGGCGGCGCATCGCCATCAGCAACAGCAGCAGCCGCAGGGGCGGCGGGTGGGTCTTGCAGCAACACATAGTCAATCTCCAGTTGCTCAAAGAAGATCAGCATCTTCTGGGACCAGCGCTTGTAGTTCGAGCCATCCAAAGGCTCCAGCTTTGAGAGATCGAGCAGCGGCTTCTTGTAGGAGATCTCGACGGCGGCCATGATCCTACTTTTTAAATACGTTTCTCACTGTAGGATGATGACCCTGCTGGAACCTGTTAATACAGCAAGTAGCAAACGCGTTAGGGATGTAGGCCGAACTTGGTTTCTGTGAAGGGGCTGGCTGCGGTGAAGCGTGGTATGGGAGCCACTGAATGAGAAACGTATTTGCCCCCGACAGAGGTGCAGATCGAATGCGAGGCAACGTCCCCCAAGGATTTCACCGTCTTCTCTCACAGGTGCACTCGAGGGAGAGAAGTTGGAACTGGAACAGGCGCTCAGAACGGGAAAAGGGTAGGAGAAAACAGGAGAGGGAGAGAGGCGATTGTGTTCGTTGTGTGTTGAAAAGCAGAGCCCTAACCCTCCTTATATAGGCTCCGAAATCCTCCTTAGCCCACAAGCAAAGGAGAGATTCGAGTCTATCAACAGAAGATATGTGCTCATCCAAAACCGGTTTTAAAAGATATCGGAAAAAAGATAATTTTCCAGTGAAAAAATAGATATTCGCGGATAAGCACGAACAAGCTAATCCGTAATATCTTCGGCCTCAATAATAATTTTTCCCGCAGAGCACGAGCACGAGCCGAGCCGAGCCGGACGGACGGCGGCGGCGGCGGGCGCGCGTGTGGGTGCCCCATCTCCTCCTCAACCTCTCAATATAGGTAGTGGAAGAGACTCTTTAAAAACCCTTTAGGGTACCCTTGAACTTTCCATGTGGGATGTGGGAAGTCCAAAGGGCACTTTCCTTAAAACCCACCTTCTATATGCATTACTTCCAACAAAAATTACAGTCAAACTTAGAAGAGAGAGCTGAGAAAGCTTCTAATATCCAAGCCTATTACAAAAGAAAACTCATTATGACACTACAAAACAATATTAAAAAAATGCTCACATAAACAATAAAGTTGTCCTGACACAAACAAAAAATGTTGACATAAGAGATGCAAACACTAAAACACAATACCTGGAATGCAAGGCAATACCCATACATTTGATATGAACCCCTAACCCCATTCCGATCTGCAACAGAAGAACTCTTCAATGACTTCAACAAACGGGTGAATGACTCTCTACTCCAAGGATATAGTTCAAACTCCTTCTCGTTGCACGCAAGAGATAAGAATTGTGCATTTACAACCTCTGACCTCCTATAAACAATTAACCTCTCAATCAGCAACAACTTTGCCATAATCAACTTCTTCTTAGACTTCTTTTTATCAGATTTGAAACGAGCAACTAACTCATCATGAGTCATTTTCTTCTGCCCAAAAAATTCAAATATTGACACTTTCTTTGAGATATTACAAACACGGTCTTCACAAGGAAGGCCAGTAATAACATGGAACACAACAATTGAAAAGCGTGCAAGATATCCACCAACTCTAAACCACAACTCATTCTCCTTTTGCGTTTGTACTTGACGCATCATCATTTGATGCATAAGCTGAAAATTCGTAGCCATTTTGGTGCCTTGCGTCAGCACCCTTCCAACGCAACTTTTTTTCCAGAATATTGTAGTGAGAATGAGGCAAATGCTCCTTAATCATATCGCAAACAGAAGGATATGAATATATGTTGGATCTAGAATGAAATCGCTCAGAAACAGAAATGCAATATTCCAAGCCCTGATTAATCACAGACAAGTACCCAAAAAACCAACATCAGATTAGGAAAAAATCAAAACTTGATCATCAACAAAAGAATTCCAAATGGAAAACCAAAATAACTTACATCAGAACCACTATGAGAGGTGGATGAATCACCAGATTGAGCTGCTACCAAAAACAAAATAAAGAATAATGTAAAAATACAATAACAGAATCCATGATAAACCAATGACCATAAACAATATCAATAAAATGTCACCAACACATGGTAAAAGAACATAAACATCACAAAGACAACACAAAATACCCAATCCAAGTACACACATTGTTGAAACTACCATAAACTAACACAACCATATATAAAAACAGACATTGTCATCGCCCCTACACATGAGCATAACTGCAAATATCTACACTATGAACAAAACAGATTTACCTACACGAATAACGCTAAAAAAGCACATACAAAGTGCCGCATCACAAAAATTGAAGCAAACAAACAGTTAAATTCAACGGATTTAAACATGCAAATTACTTAAACTAACTACAACACTCAAAATCGCACACATTTATGCATATCAAGCATTGATTTACCCATAGATGATCAAAATTGAAAGAAGAAATCGATAAAATCAATAGAAATAAACTTAATCCAAAACCCTAGCACGAAAAATTTAGCAAAAACAAGCAAAATCGATACCTGAAGAACTGCTAGATGACGACATTGAACCAGATAGCACAACAATGAACATCAATCGACCAAAAACTCACTACTTTCGCACAGATTGAAGGAAGGAGGACGAAGAAAAACGAAGAAACCGGAAGAAAATCCGACGAACGATGAAGAGCGCGAAGAGAGAGTTCGGAAAGAAACTGAACAGACGCGAATGTCCGTACAATTAATATTGATAATAAGTATTTATAGCGGACATTTTACTAATTTATCCAAAAATTGGTGGACATTTCACTAATTTATCCAAAAAAAGTGTCTGTTTAGAAAAAATTTCATAAAAATATATCGAAACCATCCCCACCACACCACTGTCCCATGACCCATCCTTAAAGAAACATTTACTCTATAGCCTAGGAGATAAACACAATCTCTCCATCAAAATTCATTTTTTTTTAAAACATTTAATTTATGGAATATTAAGAATAAAAATAACTCCAGCCATGGTTATTTAAATTGATACTATTAATATTATAATTAGATACTCAATTGTTCATCTAGGTGGAGAAAACGTCGTGTGATCCACACTTCTCCAGGAGTCGTCTTTGCCCTACGTGGATTACTGCTTTCCGTCTTTCCGGCGGCGAGACATCGAGTCAGCTTTACTGTCCCATGCGCTCGCTATCCACTTCTCCATGCCGGGTCTCCTTCTTCTCGCTCCTGTGTCCGCTTGTGTGCTTAGGGTCTGGGGCTTTTCGGGTTTATTTTGTGTAGTTATTTTGTTGTATTAGGTGTTTGTATTCTATTTCCTTGTTGTATTTTCTTTTACTATGTTGTATGTTTAGACGGCTTGCCGTCTGCCGACTTTGTCGGCCTCTCGAGATCCGGGTCTGTCCGGTCTCAAATTATTTCCTAATAAAAAAAAAAATGAACTTGCAGCAAGGGAATATATATTCGGGAGGGAACTACTTTAACTGAACCCAATAAAGGCATTGAAAGAGCATCTCATGATTCTCATATGCCTCTTTGTTGAAACTGATCAAGGTCTTGCAGGTTGACGGTTTATATATATAAATAATAAGCAGCATATTCAGTCACACATTGCCTTTTTGCGCCAGTAAATAATCTTATTATATCAAAAAAGGTCAGGATAAATCTTTTTCAAAAAAATTCGTAGTTCAATTACATTTTTTTCCTCAAAAAACTACCCTAAATTAGAAGATTTTGCAAAACTAACCCTATTTTTGTTTACTACCATCAAATCACTTATAATGAATGACAAGTTGGAGTAGTAGAACTACATTTTATGCCAAGTTCAAAATTTCTTAAAAACATCTTAATTGACTCATACGTACATTAATCCTCGATCCCGATATAAAATGACTGAATCTTATCAAACTGGACTAAAACCCAAAAAATCTAATCGCATATCGATCCATCGTACGCGTCAGCTATTGTACGTAGTCAAGGTGTCAGGTATAAGTCAAAGTTTTTGGTATGGACTTGACTTAATCTCAGGGTCCTAGAAATTAAAGGGATTTTTCAGACCGCTTTCATCACTTCCGTTATGGAACTATTTGATCTAATATTGTGTATTATTAACCACAAAATGTTGCGATTTTATAGTTTATATCCCAACCTGGTAATTAATATATATATATATATATATATATATATATATATATATATATATATATATATATATATATATATATAGGGTCGGGTTCGGGTACACACACCTCCAATAATGAGAAGGAAAGAAGCGCGCTGATTGGTCCACGTGTACAAAAATTAATGCTAAATCAGCTCAGACGCGTCTCTCCAAATTAATTAGTAACACCCATGTAAATTAATTAGTAACACTCACACTCTCAGTTGCACACGCGCTAATTAACACTCAAAACTAATTAATTGCACGCGCTTGTTCACCCACCTTGCTAATTAATTAGAAAAAGTAAGTACCCATATAAAAATGCTTGAGATAGACTTTTAAAAATTATTTTTTGGCATTTTCACTTATTAAAAAAATATAAAAAATATATTTTTGGGTGTAATTTAATTTTATCTATCCATAGACACCCACTTTGTATATGTTTTGTTGAAAAAAAAATTAACAATAAGTTATTCATAAGGTTCACAAGTACTTAGTGGTTCAGCCCTCTTACTCTAAGTGGTTCAGCAATTTTATTCTCAGTGGTTCGGCAATTTTATTCACATTGGTTCAGCAATTTTTTTCACAGTGGTTCAGCAATTTTCTTCACAGTGGTTCATCAATTTTATTCACAGTGGTTCAGCAATTTTATTCACAATGGTTCAGCAATTTTATTCACATTGGTTCAGCAATTTTATTCACAGTGGTTTAGCCATTTTATTTGTAGTGATTCACTTGGTATTAAAATTATGAACCACTTAGTTTAAACCTCTGAACCACTTTGTATTAAAACCCTGAACCACTTGGTTTACAAGACTTTCATTATTCTTTTATTTTCTTTTATCATTTATTTTTAGTTATTTATTTATTTGCTTTTAAAATAAAATATTTTGTAAACCAATACTATTTATTTGATGAACCTCTATTTAGTCACTGAACCACTCTCTATTCGGTCACTGAACCAACCTCTATTTAGTCACCGAACCACTCTCTATTCGGTCACTGAACCACCCTTTATTCGGTCACTGAACCAACCTCTATTTAGTTACTGAACCAACCTCTATTGAGACAATGAACCAACCTCTATTTAGTCACTGAACCAACCTCTATTTAGACACTAAACCAACCTCTATTTAGTCACTCAACCAACATATTTAGTCACTCAACCACTCTCTATTCGGTCACTGAATCAACCTCTATTTCGTCACTGAACCAACCTATATTTAGTCACCGAACAAACCTCTATTTAGTCACCGAACCGCTATCTATTTGGTCACTGAACCAATCGGTATAAAAAACTCTAAACCACTTGTTATATATAACACATTGACTTAATCATGTTTAATAACACATTCAAATACTGAAATCAAATTGCTTTTTGCAAAATAGCTTCGGAATTATATATAAAATCATTCAAATCGATGCTTTTTACATTATAAAATTGGAATCGCCCCATATTAGACTTGTGCTTCCACACAGAAGTCCTTTTACTCTCTTTCTTTGCTTGCTCATAATCATCAAGAATGCTTAACTGGATTGTAATTAATAAAAGCTAAGCAGTAAATACTAAATAACATAAGGCTATCAACTCCATCAGTAGTGATTGAAAAAAAAATTACGAGCTCAATTGAAAAAAAATCAGAAACGTTGTCTCTCCATGGGAGGAGGTCGAACGAAGGCGGTTTCTCATAGGATTCCTCCAAACCGGTTATCGGCTAGAAGCGAGAACATGAGCATCAGCCCAGCGTCATCTCCGTGTCCGTCTCCGTCTAATCAAGCGAAGGGAGCGAGCAACGCCGGTTGAAAGCAGAACTTCGATTGTAATCAGCTCCGACATCGACATCACGCGATTGACATCGGCTCCTCTTCAAGCCACTGCCTTCTTCTCGGAACAAATTTCGCACTCCGAATGCAATATTGAGCAAACATGAGGCTGGAATCTCTGTAAACGATCCTGGATTTGTGCAGATACTCCAGCACCATCATCGATTCCGCTGTGTACAAGGATCGGCGGCGATAGGAGGGAGGAAGGAGGAAGGAGGAGGAGAGAAATCGAAGAGGCCTCGACTGCGAAGGACTCCATGAATTCCATGGGAGAAGCATCAAAGTGAAGCCATGGGAGACGAGGAGGGATGTCGTCTAAGGCTGCCAATGCTGGAAGAGTGAGGCGGAGGAGAAAACCGATAGAAGATGAGAAGGATGAGAGCGGAGAGTCCGAAGAAGATGAGAGGATGAGGCGCGTGAGAGTTTTTTTCTTTAGTTAAAAATTAGATCTGTCTCCACCAATAGGAACGCTTCTTTCCTTCTCACCGGACCGAATTATTCTCACTTGAACCCTCCCCTATATTTATCCTTTCATAATTTGTTGTGTTTCTTGTCAAATGTGAAAAACTAGCATCGATGACGAATCACTCGAGTTATACTTATACAAACTGTACGTTGTGTTCTTAATTTTGTTACAATTACAACTTGATAATATTGTTTCATCCATAATGAAACTATTTGACCTAATAGTGTGTAGGATTAACCCCACAATGTTATAATTTTATGGTTTATATTCTTGCATGGTAAGAATTATGTTATGTCATAATATGTTTTATTTCTTGTCAAATGTGAAAAACTAGCTTCGATAATCAGTTGCTCGTATTATACTTATAAAAAAAATTCAAATGTATGTTCTAGTGTTACAAATAAAAAATGATACTCCGTAATATTCTTCGATCCATTACAGAATTATTTGACCTAATATTGTGTAGGAATAACGCCAGTATGTTACAATTTAATGTTTTATATCCTGACGGATAGTTTAAGATTTTTGAAGTAGACAAGGATCTTAATTGTATGTCGACAAGTATCCAAAACATGAACAAGGATTAAAACAAAAGAGCACACAATCAAACTCATCAGTCTCAAATGGAAAGCAAGAAGGATCAAAAACAAACTCTTTCCAAATGGTATCATGAAGAGATACAATGCAGGTTTATGCAACACATTGTCCTCTTGGAATAAATTCGCCGCATTAAGTGATGAATATGCAAGGATTTTTGTTTTTTGCAATCCATTCGCAAAAAGCTTTGAACTGAAGTTGTCAAAAGCAGGAGCTACTTATGGTGTGCATTGCAAGAAAAACACAAACTACAATATATGTTGATTAGAGAAAAAAGAAATAGAAGGACGAAATTGAAGGGACTGATTGCATCAAGCAAGAAATGTGATTGTTCAAAGACGCACCTTTTAAATTTTATTAGGGCTAACAAAAGAAAAGGGGGGATGAAGTTGGGAGTATGGTACAAAAATTTTGGTGGAAGGAGTGGCGCGGGCTTACATCGGTCGAGAGGCCTATGATCAACGACCGACTCGGTAGAGAGGGTCGGTCAAAGGAGGCATACCGAGAATCGCCCTTAGTATTCCGCTTTTACGTATTTTGTTTTTAATTCTTTTACTTTATTTATTTTAAATTATTTAATATTTTTAAAATTAATAATTACATAATTATATTCATGAGTAACTTTATAACAATTTGTCTATTCTATAGACAAAGAGCCGAATTAAGAAACAATTTAAATAATATGGGTAAATCTTAAAATTTATTTTTCAAAATAGAAAAATCCAATTTTATACGGAGTAATAATACCGGAGTATAATTTTATTTAATGTATTTAATAGGAGTAAGCAATTTTTAGGTTTCCAATGTAGAAAAAATAGAAAACCCTTTTTTATTTGTGTAACTTTCTGGTCCATTTGGGGATAATGATTGTCGCAACTCGCAGCACCGTACCCGCACCTTTTACAAAATAATTGTCTTGCACCTTTAGCGAGTTATTTTTATTCCTTAAAGCGGGGCCTTTTTTTTCTTCCTTTCGTAATTGCAACTATTACTATCATCCAATTCAACCACAAATTTACCTATAAATAATGAGGATTTTGTGAAATGTTCGTATTTTGTACCCCAATTTACATTCCATCCACATTCTTGATTTAATTACAGTAGTAAATTGTCCATTCACATGGCCCCCATCAGTGCCCCTCCCCCCTCGCATGCTAGTTTTTTTTTTTATCCCCACATTAACACTTTTTTTTTCTTGATGTCAACCTTTTTTTTTCTCGCGTCATCACTTTTTAAAAAAAAAAAATTTGCGACATCACTTTTTTTTCCTCACATAATCAATTTTAACTATTTTGTCTGACGAGTGATCATGGTTTTTATGATCGAGATTCTAATGTAGGATCGATGCAAGGGTTTAGGATCGGATCGTATGATCGTAAGATCCTAATAAAAAGTGAAAATCAAATAAAAAAAATCAAATATAAATAAGTCATACCAAACAAATACTTTGACACCGGAGATGGGTTGTACTTGGCCATTGTTCTAGGACAGTGTTGCTTTGACACCGGAGATGGGTTGGCATTCTTGAAAGTGACCTCGTTTCTTCTGATCCAAAGTATCCATAGAGCCGAGGCAAAAGCGTCATTCCAGTTCACATCAGCATCCACCTTAGCAGTTGTGATGCGGGACCATCTTTTACAGCTCCACCTGACACGCCTATCTTTCTTGGAGAAGGACCTATGACTCGAGCTAGAGCTAAGAAGTTTCAGAGAGACTCATTCAACTTTGTGAGTCATGCTTTGTTCTCGAGCAGGGTTCAACTCCCCGAGCCTACATTGAAGACCTATATGTGCATAGGGATTCAAGATGAAGCCGAGCCACCTTAGTTATATGCATGCCGAATTGACTAAGTGTTGGGGCTCCATTTTATTACTATTTTTAGTATTATTTTTACTTAAGTTATTTTAGGAAACTCTAGAGGTTATTTTATTTAATTCCTTTAAGTAATTCTTTTTATCTAATTCTATCTAGAACTCGGCCAAACCCAGCCCTAGAAGCTCTATAAAAGTCGAGCTCTCCTTTGTATTTCAATTGGAACTTAATGAATAGAAATTCTCTCATATTGTGTGTGTTACACGTGAGTGTTGTTGATCCAACTAGAGCTGTGCTCGTTGATCATCGAATTGGTTTGTCTCAGCCTGGTTTGCTTTGTGTTCATCAACTTCGCAAGACTTGGTGATCCTAGTATCCACGAGCCCCCTCTTTGTACCTCCAAGTTGTCCGCTTGGTTGTGTAGAGTTGTAGAGGCGGGTTATATAGTCATTGGTATTGGTTCCTACCCTCTTAGGAGGCATGGGGTCTTTATCTTGTTCTATATAGATCGACTCAGTCCTTATCGGTCGTGTCTTTGCATCAATTTCGTGTCTTTCGTTGTTATCGAGTCTTGTTCTTGTTTCTTGCGTCAAGTCCTTTAATTCTTGCTACGTTCTTGTTGAGTCTTGGTCGATTCTTGACTTTCTTGTCGAGAATCTTGCTGTTCTTGTTTGTTCTTTATTGTTCTTGCTTCCGTTCTTTAGTTTTTTGCTTGTTTATCGAAGATCGGGCCATCTCACGGCTAACCCCGTATCAAATTGGCATCAGAGCTTTGGTTTCCGACATCAAGATTGAGTCTTTTTCTTTTCCTAAACACAAAAATAGAGTCTTTTCTTTATTTGGTCTTTTACTTCTTGCATTCTTTATTGATTATTGCACTAATCTTGAGTTTGTGATTGTTTGTGGTTGCATAGCCTAAACACAAAGCCTAGCCGAGACCGTGGAGTCGAACAAAGTGGTGCGTACAACCCCTTGTGAACACCCTAAAGCCGGCGGCAGAATCTGCCCCCATAGTTGATTGCTTGGCCGATTCCATCAAACCACAAAGAACCCTAGTTTGTTATCTTTTCTATCCTTTTCTATCTTTGAAAATTTTGATTTATCTTTTATCTAATTCCTTTTATCACTTGCCTTATTAAAAATCAGATTTTATTTGGTGGAATTAATTCATTATATCTATCAAATACTCCCTCCGTTTACTTTTTATTGACGTTTTGAGATACAACACATAATTTAAGAAAATGCAAACTAACGGAGTTTCAATTAATAGCCGGCCAAAGCAAGTACTTAGCTGACTCTGCAACTCCTTTGCAATTAATGCTCATCCCACGCTTTCAATTTGGGCTGTAACACAATTTTCAATACAATTTGTACTATGTAGTAATTAAGTTTCAATTAATAGCTGGCCAAAACAAAGTACTCCATTCACACAATTTGCTCCAGCGACAATTAATTAGCCAAAGCCCAAAAAACTTCAAAACGTCATATAAATGTAAACGGAGGGAGTATCTCTTTAAGGCTAAGATATATCCACTTTCCTATTTTATCCAAAGGTTGTCTATTTATTTATCATTAGGGCTACAATTTTTATCTTTTCACCATTCCTTTCAAAATTTTCTTGCATTATTATAAAAAAAAATCAGATTCCAAAAAAAAAAAAAGATTTAACTTGGACCTAGGAGGATAAAATTCACTAGGGCAAAAGTAAGTCAAAAAAAAAAAGTGTTTGTTTAATCTAGTGCAAGAAAGCTCCCAAAGGACCAAATTTGGTGAATTGTTCTAAGCCCTAGTCGACAGCCTTCTACCCAAAAACACATTACTTCCATCAAAACACAAAATTGAAACCCTACCTCGCAACTACAACTTCCTAACTTAAAGGTTTTCAATCAAAAGAGGTAAATTTCCATACTTTCATAGTTCTCTTTTACTTTTCTTTTATTTACATCTTCTGTCGAGTTGTTTGAGGCTGTGTCGAGCACTTTTCTCCTTCTATCGAGTGCTATCGAGTTGTGTCGAAGAGATCTCAGCCTTGTTGAGTTCTCTCTATTGCATATCGAGTTGATTATTGCTGTTGTCGAGTTGTTTTTGCTTGAGTCGAGTGATCTTGACCCCTGTCGAGTTCTCTCTTTGCTTTTGTCGAGTACAGTAGCCCCTTGTTGAGTACTCTTGTGTGTTGTTTCATTCATTCTCTTGAATTCATATACTTTGATTGCTTAGTTCTTTGCTTGAGTGTTGATTTGCCCAAAGCGAATTGCCCTAGCAAGCGTGCAGTGCCGGCCCATAGGCCAGGGCAGCAGGTGCGACGGCCCAGGGCCCAACTCATAATGGGGCCCAAAGTTAATTTAATATATAGGTATACAACTTACTTAGAAGCCCAAAATTATGGGTAGATATTTTCCATGGAAGATAAAAGGTCCAAAGGAAGCCCAATTTACCAAAATAGTACCGGAGTATTGGGAGAAGTTATTTGAAAAGAAAAGAAGATGAAATCAGTGGGCCTTTTTATTACTGGTATTATTATATTATTGTTATTGTTATTATATTATTAAATAACGGAATACAAAATAGTGTCTGACTTAGTTGATAGTCCAAACACCTGTCTCAATTTACCAAAATCCCCTCAATTCTAATCGATTGAAAATATTAAATATTATTTCATACTCCCGCCGTTCAACAAAACTTGTCGTTTACTATTCATGCACACTTTTTTAGAATGATAAAAACTATATAAAATATTCATTTAAAAAAAAAATTAAAACAAGTTTGTATTTATTAATAATAACTACGAAAGTGTCACTAAAAAAGCGTGTGTAAATCGTAAAACGTCAAGTTTTGCCGAACGGAGGGAGTAATGCTTACTTATAATTAATTGTTTTAACATGTATCCTAATCATATTATATTATATTATATTTATTTGATGTATGTATTTCAATTATATATATTACGTGATTTAAAGAATTATACATGTTTCATTTTAAATTAAGAAATGATACTATTTGTTTTTAATACGGTTGAAGAAGTTTTTTGTAAAATAGGGGCCCTTAGTTTTTTCCTCGCCCAGGGCCATCAAAATGATAGGACCGGCGCTGCAAGCGTGACATATCAATCGGAGAGGGAGTGTGAGCGAAACACAATTGTGAGGTTGTTTATATATATATATTTTACTAATCCTTTGCATAGTTCTTTGTTTCTTTTCTTTTTGCAATGCCTCAGCCAGTTAATCAAGTTAAAACCGAGCCCATCAATGTAAATAACGCCACCACCTCTAGCACCACCGTCACACCCGAGCAATTCAACACCTTGGTGAACAACATGACCACCATCACGAACAACACGGCTGGTGTCCCTGAAACCTTGGTTGCACTTACAGCAAGGGTGGCGGCATTGGAGAGCTCTAGGCCTAGTGATTCGAACATCATGGGTGGCCAGCGTGATCAAAGGCGTGACGAACCGCCTCGCGATGAAAGGGAAGTCAATAATCCTAACCCTAACCCTAACCCTAATCTTAATGTCAATAATCCTATTTTTGAAGAAAACAACTCTCCATGAGGTGGGAGAAATGATAGGAATAATGAGTTTGTTAATGTGCAGGGTCAAGGACAAAGAAGGGGAAGAGGACGAGGCTTCCAAGAGCAATACTATTACTCGGAGCAAGATGATGACTTCTAAGAAGAGGAGTATTGGGAGCAACGCCCGAGAAGGAATCAAAGAGGAAATCAGAACCGAGCACCTAGGTATAATGACGAGGACGGCATAGGTAAGGTTAAGGTAAAGATTCCTCCTTTTGATGGTAAGACTGATCTAGATGCTTATATTGATTGGGAAATTAAAATGGATCGAATCTGGAATTGTCATAATTTCTCTAATGCTAAAAAGGTACAACTAGCTTCCCTAGAATTTCAAGGTTTTGCTTTAATTTGGTGGGATAATCTAGTTAAGGAAAGAAGAAGAGCCCTTGATGCACTTGTTGCTTCTTGGGATCAACTAAAAGCATTAATGAGAAATAGGTTTGTACCTCAACACTATGATAGAGAGCTAATGCAAAGATTAGAAAATCTAAAACAAGGTAACAAAACTGTTGAGGAAACCTTTAATCTTATGCAAGAAACCATGGCTCGAGCTAATGTAGTGGAATTACATGAAAAAACTAATGCTAGATATCTTAGGATCTTGCATCCCGCCTTAGCTCATGAAATTGATTACTTTCCCTATACTACTCCTACTGATTTGTTACATTTAACAATTAAAGTAGAAAAGGGACAACGATACAAGAGCCAAGGTAATAGAATGTCGAGTGGCCAGCAACAAGGGTGGCACTCCAATCGGCCTCAACAGCCCCAAGGGCGCTCGGAAATGAGTTCTAGAGAGCGAGCTCAGTAGCCCCAATGGAGGAGTGATAGCCGACATCCCCAGCAGCCCCTCGACAAGGGTAAAGGTCCATGGAATGGACGTGAATCGTCTATGACATCTACTGGTCCCAAAGGGAGTAATCCTAACCCTTCTACCATTCGTTCTAGAGATATTGTATGCTTTAAATGTCAAGGTAGATGTCATTATATGAAGGATTGCCCTAATAAGAAAAATCTCAGGGTTAATCACTTAGGAGAATATGAATTTGAAAATTCTTGTGATGAACATGATGAGAATGCTAATAATGATAATGATCAGAATCTCAACCTTGTATGTTATGATAATGATGATGATGAGGTCGAATATGAACATGGAGAATCTTCGATTGTTAGGAGAGTTTTAAATGTTGTTCCTACATCATGTGATGATAATCAAAGAGAAAACTTATTTCATACTCGATGCTTAGTTAAAGGAAAGGTTGTAAATGTGATCATTGATGGTGGTAGTTGTTGTAATTTAGCTAGTCAAGAAATGGTTGACAAATTGCAATTATCTACTGTCCAACATCCTAGACCTTATAAATTGCATTGGATGAATGATTGTGGAAACTTGAAAGGAAATAGGCAAGTTAAAGTGCATATTAAACTAGGACATTATGAAGATGATGTTTTATGTGATATTGTGCCTATGCAAGCTTGTCATATTTTATTAGGTCTTCCTTGGCAATTTGATCGTAAGGTCCAACATGATGGTCATACTAATCGATGTGCCTTTACTTTTCAAGGGAAGAATGTCGTTCTTAAACCCATGACGCCTACACAAGTGGCTGACGAGATTGAGAAGCGCAAGGTAAGTAAAAGTGAGTTAGATAAGGCGGCTCAGTCGAGCCAAGTGGATCCTCAGAATTGGCCTAAAGGTGTACTATTGGCTTCCAAGAGTACATATTTAGATGAATTTGTGGATGGAGAAACCACCCTTATGCTCCTTTGCAAAAGCTTGAATATGTTGAGTGAAGAGCTTAAAGCTTCTCTTCCACCACATATACTCGCCCTTCTTGAGGAATATAAGGATGTGTTTCCCGATGACATACCAGCAGGTCTACCCCCTATTCGTGGAATTGAGCATCAAATTGATCTTATTCCAGAGGCTGCCTTGCCTAATCGGCTTGCTTATCGTATGAATCCCACTGAGACCCAAGAGGTCCAATCCCAAGTCCAGGAACTGTTGGATAAGGGATATATTCGTGAAAGCTTAAGTCCTAGTGTTGTGCCTGTGTTATTAGTCCCTAAGAAAGATGGTACATGGAGAATGTGTGTAGATTGTAGGGCTATTAACAATATTACTGTTAAATACCGTCATCCTATTCCACGCTTAGATGATATGCTAGATGAACTACATGGTGCTTCTATATTCTCGAAAATAGATCTTAGGAGTGGCTATCATCAAATTAGAATAAAGGAAGGCGATGAATGGAAAACAACATTTAAAACTAAGCTTGGCTTATATGAGTGGTTGGTTATGCCTTTTGGTTTAACTAATGCACCTAGTACTTTCATGCGTTTAATGAATCATGTACTTAAACACTTTATAGGGAAATTTGTTGTTGTTTATTTTGATGATATTCTGATTTATAGCAAATCCCCTAAAGAACATGAATCACATCTTAGAGAAGTACTTAAAACTTTAAGAATTGAACACTTATATGCTAATTTAAAGAAATGTGAGCTATGTAATGAACAAGTGTCTTTTCTTGGTTTTGTAGTGAGTTCTAATGGGTTGCGTGTCGATGAGGCTAAGATTAAATCCATACAAGAATGGCCAACACCAACCAACATCAGCCATGTGCGCAGTTTCCAAGGATTGGCGAGCTTCTATCGTCGTTTTGTACGAGATTTCAGCACCATCTCGGTTTCTCTTACTGAGCTCACGAAGAAGAGAAGCGAATTCACATGGGGACCAGCTCAAGATGAAGCTTTCAACACGCTTAAGGACAAGCTGACCCATGCACCACTTCTAGCTCTACCCGACTTCTCTCGAACATTTAAGGTAGAGTGTGATGCTAGCGGAGTTGGAATTGGTGGATTTCTTATGCAGGAAGGTAAGCCTATTGCTTTCTTTTCTGAAAAATTGAAAGGTGCTTGTCTTAATTACTCTACCTATGATAAGGAATTGTATGCTTTATATAGAGTTCTTAAGACTTGGTCTCACTATCTATGGCCTAGCGAGTTTATTCTTAGGATTGATCATGAATCGTTGAAGCACTTTAAAAGCCAAGATAAACTTGATAGGAGACATGGTAGATGGATGGAGTTCATTGAAACATTTCCTTATGTGATTAAGTATAAGAAAGGCAAAGACAATGTGGTTGCTAATGCTTTATCTAGAAGACATGTTCTTTTAACCACTTTAGATTCTAGAGTCTTAGGCTTTATTTACATTAAGGAATTGTATGAAAATGATCTGGACTTTGGTAATGCTTTTCGAAAATGCTTAGAAACAGGCCCATTTGATGGTTTTTATATACATGATGGCTTTCTATTTCGAAAAGATCAAGTGTGCATTCCTAGATGTTCTCTGTGATTATTACTTGTTAGTGAAGCCCATAGTGGTGGATTATTGGGACATTTTGGTAGAGATAAAACATATCATACACTGAAATCACACTTTTATTGGCCACATATGCTTAGGGATGTAGAACATTGTCTTAAAAGATGCATAGATTGCATAAAATCAAAAACTAAGCTTATGCCTCATGGCCTATATACATCACTGTCGACCCCCTCAGCCCCTTGGGAAGATATTTCTATGGATTTCATAGTTGGATTGCCTAGAACTAAGAAGGGGAGGGATTCCATCTTTGTAGTGGTTGATCGATTTTCTAAAATGGCTCATTTCATTGCATGTCATAAAACTGATGATGCTACCAACGTTGCTAATCTATTCTTTCGAGAAGTAGTTAGGTTGCATGGCGTGCCTAAAACCATTGTTAGTGATAGGGATGTGAAATTCTTAAGTCATTTTTGGCGAACTTTATGGAATAAATTGGGAACTAGGTTGTTATTCTCTACTTCTAGCCACCCCCAAATTGATGGCCAAACTGAGGTGACTAATAGAACACTCACTACCGTCCTTAGATCCATAATTAGGAAGAATTTGAAGCTTTAGGAAGAAGTCTTACCTCATGTGGAGTTTGCTTATAATAGAACCATGCATTCGGCAACTAAACTCACTCCATTTGAATGTGTCTATGGTGTTAATCCACTGACCCCTTTTTATCTTACTCCATATCCTATGAGAGAGAAAGAATCATTTGAAGCAAGTAAGCATGTCGTGTTCATTAAGGAGCTACATGAACGGACACGTGAGAAGCTTAAGCAAAAGGCTGAATACAATGCTAACAAGGCCAACAAGGGACGTCGCTTGGTCACATTTCAGCCTGGGGATCTCGTGTGGGTGCATCTAAGGAAGGAGCGGTTTCTAGAAGCACGGAAGAGCAAGCTAGCACCTCGTGGTGATGGACAATTCAAGGTAAAGAAGATAGTGGGCGACAATGCCTACCAATTAGAGCTTCCTGGAGACATGGGCGTGAGCGCTACATTCAACGTCGTCGATCTAATCCCTTACTTCGTTGTGGATGAAGACTTGGATTCGTGGTCAAATCCTTTTCAAGAAGGGGAGGTTGATGCGGGACCATCTTCTATAGCTCCACCTGACACGCCTATCATTCTTGGAGAAAGACCTATGACTCAAGGTAGAGCTAAGAAGCTTCAGAGAGACTCATTCAACTTTGTGAGTCATGCTTTGTTCTCGAGCAGGGTTCAACTCCCCGAGCCTACATTGAAGACCTATATGTGCATAGGGATTCAAGATGAAGCCGAGCCACCTTAGTTATATGCATGCCGATTTGACTAAGTGTTGGGGCTCCATTTTATTACTATTTTTAGTATTATTTTTACTTAAGTTATTTTAGGAAACTCTAGAGGTTATTTTATTTAATTCCTTTAAGTAATTCTTTTTATCTAATTCTATCTAGAACTCGGCCAAACCAGCCCTAGAAGCTCTATAAAAGCCGAGCTCTCCTTTGTATTTCAATTGGAACTTAATGAATAGAAATTCTCTCATATTGTGTGTGTTACACGTGAGTGCTGTTGATCCAACTAGAGTTGTGCTCGTTGATCATCGAATTGGTTTGTCTCAGCTTGGTTTTCTTTGTGTTCATCAACTTCGTAAGACTTGGTGATCCTAGTATCCACGAGCCCCCTCCTTGTGCCTCCAAGTTGCCCGCTTGGTTGTGTAGGGTTGTAGAGGCGGGATATATAGTCATTGGTATTGGTTCCTACCCTCTTAGGAGGCATGGGGTCTTTATCTTGTTCTATATAGATCGACTCAGTCCTTATTGGTCGTGTCTTTGCATCAATTTCGTGTCTTTCATTGTTATCGAGTCTTGTTCTTGTTTCTTGCGTCAAATCCTTTAATTCTTGCTGCGTTCTTGTTGAGTCTTGGTCGATTCTTGGCTTTCTTGTTGAGAATTTTGCTGTTCTTGTTTGTTCTTTATTGTTCTTGCTTCCGTTCTTTAGTTTCTTGCTTGTTTTTCGAAGATCGGGTCATCTCACGGCTAACCTCGTATCAAGTTGACAGCAGGTTAGCACGCATCCAAGAGGCAAAAGGCGGGTCGAAGAAGCAATCAATGCCCCAAACCTTCTCAAATTGCAACCAAAAAACATTAGCAGTATCGCAGTCCCTAAAAAGACGAGAGATCGACTCTTCACCTATCACACAAATAGGACAATGACTAGAGTTTCCTATGTGCCTTCGCAAACGCTCAAGATTCGTAAGAATCCCTCCCTTGCTAGCCATCCATATAAGGCTTCTAATCCTCTCATTAACATTTAATTTCCAAATAGTTTTATACAAAGTAGAGTCCATGGATTGAAAATTGGACGTACCTTCGGATAGCAGCATATCCCGATTTCGCCGAGTAGTCCCCGTCTTTGTTGGCATTCCAACACAACACGTCATCTCTTTCAGAAACAGCGATAACATCAACTCCCAAGAGAGTGGAGGCCGGGAGGAGGTGTTCAAATTGTTGCCAATTCAAGCCACTGTTACTATCCCAGAAATCAGCAACTCGGCCCTCCGACTCTAGCAACTCGGTATCGCTTTTCACCATGTTAATAAGAGGGAGGTCTTCAAGCCACTTATCCTAGAAGAACCTGATTTTTCTCTCGTTCCCAAGGCGTCAACTGACATTAGGATGAATAACCTCACACAAGAAAGTGGTATTACTCTTCCAAATGGGAGACGCCGCAGCAGAAGCACCGAGCGCCCTATTAACATATTTGTTGATCAAGAGCTCCTTCCAAATGCCCTTATCATCGATCATCAGTCTCCTGCCCAATTTCGCAACAAGGGCACGATTAAGGTCCACCATACTCTTTATGCCGAGGCAACCCATCTCACGGGGCCTGATAACCTCAGACCGGGCGACCTTGTGCACCCGTCACCTTTCCTTAGTGGAACCCCATAGGAAATTTCGGCAAAGTTTATCCAACTCCTTACATGTCCCCTCCGGCAGGATCATGGTTGACATAGAATAGACGGGGATGGAAGCTAGGACAGACCTGATGAGGGTAGTCCTCCTTGCGAAACTGAGGAGTTTGGCTTTCCACCCATCCTGCTTGGAATTGAAATTACCCACGACCGACGAGAACGTTTTCCCAGTCACTCTCTTGTGAAGGATTAGGACTCTGAGGTAGGTTCCGTGATCATGCATAACCTCAATCCCACTAGCATTGCAAATTCTCTCCTTAAGCGCTTGCTTGACATTCTTCGACACGAATACCTTCGACTTTTGTTGGCTAACCTTCTGTCCTGAACCTTCACAAAAAGCCTTCAAACAATCCCTGATCACCTTCACATATCCCACCGACGCCTCTGCAAACAAGAGGATGTCATCGGCGCAAAATAAGTGGGCTAGCGCAGGACCCCCCTAGCAACTTTGATAGGTTTCCAGTCCCCCCGATCAACCGCGTCCATTATAATGTGACTCAATCTCTCCATGCATAAAATAAATATGTATGGCGAGATCGGGTCACCCTGACGGATTCCACGGGAGGGAGTAAACTGAGGGGTGACTTCATCATTCCATAACACATGCATTCTTGGGGATCTTACACATTCCATGATCCAGTCAATAAGCAACTCCGGAAGCTTGGAGCATGTGAGCGTATCCTCAATGAAATTCCAACTCAATCTAACGTATGCCTTTTCAAGATCGAGCTTGAGGCACATCTAACCCTTGGCACTTTGTTTTTTGTGCATTGAATGGACCACTTCTTGAGAAACGACGATGTTTTCCGAGATGAGTCTTCCCGGAATAAAACTACCTTGGAGTGAGCCCACAAGATCTCCCATCAGCGGCTGGAGTCTGTTTGTAATGACCTTCGAAATAGCCTTGTAGATTACGTTACAAAGGTTGATCGGACGAAAGTGTTGAATTCTTTTGGGTTTACCATTCTTGGGCAACAGGACAATTAAGGTGTCGTTAATGCCTTCCGGAAGAGCGGCGTTGACGAAAAAACGTTGAACAAACTCCACGACCGAAAGCCCGACCGTGTCCCAACATTTGTGGAAGAACACCAGTTGGAAACCATCGATGCCGGGAGATTTGAACGCCCCCATACTCTTGAAAGCTCTGAAGAGGATATGTGGCGGGGTTCGGACCTCTCCTTCTAAAGCCCTATGAAGTAGTTCCTCGCCAGGGACTCCAGATCCTCTTTTGTTTGAATCCATGTCCCTTCCTCCGAGAGCAGGCCTTCCACACGGTTCCTTTTCCGACAGATGATGGTCGAGGTGTGGAAGAAACCAGTGTTTTGGTCCCCGAGAGCAAGCAAAGAAACTCTAGAATTTTGGAACCAGATCAGAGGATCTCCTCTTGCTCAAGGGTCTCATCAAGGGCTTTTTTCAGCTTCTCCTCCTAATCCAAACTCGAGGATGACGGCCCGGACCTATTCCTATGCTAAGTAGCATCAAGAGCTTTCATGAGGTTGCATTTTTTAGCTTGGATCTTCCCAAAGACTTCCTTGTTCTATTTAGTAACATCAACGTTCAGTTTTTCAAGAGTAGCCGGCGTAGTGCACAATCCATCTTTTTCTAATTAGAGATGATTATGGTAATTGAGTCCTCAAAGGGATCTCATTCTATCTTCTCATATATATAGGTAGGATTACAAGTGTGAATACAATATTCACAATATCAAAGATATGATTCTAAGATCGAATTCCGCAAATCTCTCTAATCTAACACCCCCCCCCCCCAGTCGAAGATGGAGAAGAGCGGATGTTGAGACTGGCTCGGAAGCCGTTGAACAGTGGAGATGGAAACCATTTGGTGAAGATGTCCGCATATTGGTGCGCGGAGGGGACATGGAGAACACAAAAGGTGTCCCAGAGCGACCTTCTCGCGCACGAAATGGATGTCAAGCTCTACGTGTTTCGTCCGCTGGTGTTGTACGGGATTGGAGGAGAGATATACCGCCGAGACACTATCGCAATAGACAAGGGTGGCCTTGGTGAAAGGAAGTTGCAGCTCGGTAAGGAGGTTCCGGAGCCAACATGTCTCGGCGACAGCACTTGCAACGCCCCAATATTCGGCCTCGGCGCTCGAACGAGATATCGTAGCCTGCCGTTTGGATGACCAGGAGACCAAATTGTCGCCCAGGTAGATGCAAAAACCGGACGTGCATCGTCTCGTGTGCGGGCAGTCGGACTAGTCGACGTCGGAATAGGCGGTAAGACTGGTAGGAGTGGATCACTAGGGGTTTTCAATCGGGTTAGGATAATCAAGAACGAAGGCGTGATACCATGTAATTAGATATGATTAGGGTAATTGAGTCCTCAAAGGGATCTCATTCTATCTCCTCATATATATAAATATAGGTAGGATTGCAAGTGTGAATACAATATTGACAATATCAAAGATATGATTGTAAGAATCCAGTAAATCTCTCTAATCTAACAAAATCTCTCTAATCTAACACTTTTGTTATAGCATTTCTAGCATCTCAAAAGTGGAGCATATTTGTTATAGCATCTCTAACATCCCACAATCCATCTTTTTTTAACTAATTCAATTTACGAATATACCCCTCTATAACAAATATTTCCAACATGTTTAGAATGTTATTATAATATTATATTAGTATTTACTTCCTAACATTTAATTATAAAATTTTTGTCATTTATAAAATGAATAAGTAAAAGTACATATGATCCACTTTTGAGATTCCCTATTCGGAAAGGTATTATAATAAGCAATCGAACAACGAACGCCCAAGATCCAATTTACCGAGGAAAATTATAATATAATTATATCCAAAGAAATCATTTTTTTTTCAAAATATGTCGAAACATATTCAAAATTGATGTCTACGTGTAGAGAAAAATGAATCTAGTATTATGGTAAATTTTTTTTAAAAAAAAATTACATTTTAAATAGTGAAAATGACATTATATGAATGCAATTAAAATGTGTCAGATTAAATCTCAACCGTTGGTTCGTTTTGATCTTAACCGTTCCTCCCCACCGCCAGTGAGATCATGACATGTGTCCCCCCCCCCCCCCCCTTTTGCAGAGGCAATGAATGAATTGAAAGGTGAGGAAATTAGCATCGATGCTAATTTTGCATCCTTCAAGCATCCATACACCTACATTGGTAGTTTTTTATTAATTTTTTTTTTACAAATAAGCATCTTGAATAGTATCGTTAAAAGTGCTCTAAAAATTGTCTAAGAAACAAGACTAACAAAAAAAAGCCCCACATCACATGGTTGTTCTTGCATGTCATATGTGATAGGTGCTAACACTAGTAGACATTAGAAATTCCTCGTCCCATCTCTAGCTTGTAATGTCATTATAAACAATTTCAGCATCTCTCTCAAGAAAATCATCAGCATCATCACCATATTCACCATCATTTATCTCGATAGCTTCATCTTCACTACAAGTTATTATAGGTTCACTACTACCACCACCAATACCACTTCCATGGGTCGCCTTCGTGATGCTGTCTTACCGACGTTGCGATGCTAAATCAAGCAACAACTGCTCGCCACCGCACTGTCAGGATGTTCGTCGTCGGTTGCCACCAAGAGTCGCCGCTGGAGTGCACAGCTGTTGTCGTCGATTGTTGGAATCAGCTTCAGACTTCAGACTTGAGAAAACAAACAACGCGTGAGTCTGATTTCCTGATTTAGGGATTTTAGGTTTTAATTCCCCCAAAAAATTAAAACACAATAAAAAAAGGGGCTTTCTTTGTGGGCTAAATTAACAAAGTAATGACATGGGCTTTGCAGACTAAATTTTGGATGAGCCTAATTTCATCAAAATCTGAAATTACTAGGATCGGTTAGGATCTAACGATCCTAGTCGATCCTAGCCGATCCCACTCCGATTCTAGTATAAACGAGTATGTATGTTCGATTCGGATCAGAATTCTTCCTAGGATCGTACGATCCTAACGATCCGGATCGCAATCCTAATAACCATGCGAGTGATAAACCTCAAGCACGTGACCCGCCCGGTAAAAACCACGTACCAGTAAACAATTTTAACTATTTTGTTGATACCAAAAAATTTGATGACACCGACGTCGGGCCGGTCGGGGACGCCTAAGTTGCTAATGCTGAAGATGGGGGCGCCGAGGCCGGGGAAGCCAACGTTGCTGACGCCGATGCCAGAAACGTCGACACCGGGGACGCCAACTTTGTTGATGATGGCGTCGATGTTGTTGACACCGTTATTGTTGATGTTGTTGATGAAGTTGCTGATGGTTCTACCCGAAATCTGAAGACCGATTTTACCCGAAATTTAGAATGATCAGATTCAAACCCAACTCAAATAACCCAATTGATAGGTCGAATTAATGAGAAGGAATAGTGGCAGATCCGGACTATATTCATGGAGGACAACAATTAAACCGCTACTTACCCTAATGGGATGATTTTAAACATTTGTATATAGGGAGTAATAAAATAAAGAGGGGGCAGGCTGCCCACTACCCTTTATAGCCAGAGAACAAGGGCTGAGAAAATTAAAGCAATTTTCTGAGACTGACTTGGTTGATATAATCATTACACTCCCTCACCTCTCCACCCTCCCATCATATCACACACACACACACCCCTCTCTCTGACTCTCTCTCTCTCTCTCTCAATCTCAATCTCTGCACTCTATACTGAGAAAGAAAGAAAGAACACAGTCAATGGTGGGTGGGGGTTAGGAAGGGGGGGAGTGGAGGGTAGAAGAATATTTTCTTCATGATGATGATGATGATGATGGCCGTGGTGGTGGTGATGATGAAATTGAGTTCAACCCCATCCATCATTATGTCTTCTGCCGTGCTCCTTTACCCAAAACCCCCACCCTTCCATCATTACTCCTCCCCCCTATCCTCTCCCTTTATCACCAATTCACCTTCCTCCAAAAAGGGGGGTTTTTGCAGTCCCTCATCAAGAGAATTGAAGCACCGGAGAAATTCAGCTACAAAGGAGCAAGAGGATCGATTCGATCTGAAACCCTAGCTAGCCTGATAGATCTTCATCTTCCTCGTTCTCGTCCTCGTCATCTCGTCTTGCTCGTGCCGGAAGCTAGATACACGTAGCTCCACCGGGGAATCAAGCGTCTTGGTCCGATTATTCCCATCAGGAATCCCTCAAATTAAAGGTTTCGTTTCTATATACTGTATTGTCTACTCCACCACAGATCTATAAAATTTGTATTTCATGTTGTTATACCTTAAACTTTAAAAAGTACTTCTGTCTTTATGGTTTTTAAGCTTTTGTGTTATAGCTAATTAGTTATTTCGCTCTTTCATTTCAGTGTTTTCTTTGCTGATGTTGTAGTTGAAACCATTACTCTCCCTCTATATATATGCAGTTCGATTTAATTTATATATTTCAGCCTGTGTATACTTTGGATCCATCTGTAATATACCTACAGATTTATAACTTGGATTAGGAATTCAGATCTTCCGATCCATTAGTAATTAATCTATATAGATCGGTGTTCAGATTGATTCAAGAGGTCTCGGGTCGATCAGTACTGCTTAATTGTATGCGTCTTAATTAGGGTTTATGTGTCTTGTATCTTCAATAAAACAGATGAGTATATCTGCTTGCAAAAGTATATAAGCTGATCAATTGGTTGATCAAGCCATGTAGTAATCACAAAGCGAACTATTCTTTCACCTTTTACTAACATCTAATCAATTGAACTTTGAATATAAGAAGATTAAGATTGTATATATATAACCCTAATCATAAATTACCTTGGTCCAGTTGATTGAATGATTGATATTCATATATACCTGTTTATCATTTGTTTCTTGCGTCAAAAATTATTCATCGCGCGCTTGGCTTATTATATGCAATCAGCGCATCCAACCAAATGAATATTCGCATCCAGCCATTCGATCAATACTCGAGATCTTTGTTTGTTTCCTAGTGTTGTAAATGTAAATTCTGTCATGAAATTAACTTTGTATGTTAGTCTAGATTACATTGATCAATTTACATTGTATGTTATAAGTTCTCTAAAATTTATCTTCATAGCTTTTACTGTATAATCTAATTATAAATGGAATAAAAATTAGGATCTCATGGAACTTGAAATTATAGAGATTCCTTTTTCCCCCCTGTTTGGAGTTGTTGATCCAGAAAAAGTATGAACTCCAATTGAATGTGCTGCTAATTAAAGGTAGACATTTCGGAGTTGATGAAATTCCAAAGGTTTCATCTTCTAAACTATTTACCGTACGTACACTTCTTTTAAAGGTTGGAAAGATCGAACATTAACTTTTGGCTTACTTCAATTCACTTTTTAATGCATTTTTTGTCGGGAGGAATTCAAGACTTTTTTTTTCACAAAAGATAAATTGCTTTTTTTTGTTCTCGGTTTCAAGTTTGTGTTTTACTATGGATTATACTTCACTTTTTAAATAACTACCTAAAATACAATTAATTAGTAACACAAATATTTTCGCCTGCTTCATCAATTTTCATTTTTTTTTACTGAATTTCCGCCTGTTTGGCTACTAAAAATTGATAGTCCATGCCTAAGGCCTTGCTTCAACACGTACATAACTGCCAGTATATTGAGAGGATGTGTCTTTGTGTTGAGGGTTATCAATATGACAGGTCCTTTGTGATTAAAAAAAAAAAACAAATCCATATATCCATTAATGTTGTGTTTAGTTCCATCAAAGTTTAATTTTAATTTGCCTGCATAGGGTGCAATCAGCGTTATGATGTTGATAATGCATTATAGTTTTTTAACTTGTGTTCTTATATACTGTGTAGATTATGGGTCGTTTGGTTAGCAGTAAGGATTAAGGAATGTAAAGGAAATCATTCCTTAAAATAGAATTAGGGAAAGTAAATGAAAAGGATATTTAAACTCAGATATTAATTTGTTTGGGTGATTTGAAGAAAGGAATCAAAAAGATTTTGGGATAATTTGAGATTACACACACCTATTCAATTGCAGATATCAAAACAAAAGTCCAGGGAAAAAAAGGACCCAATCAAGCAAAACCCTAACACAATTGGTGAAAGATTATATCAAAAACTAATTTATCGCAAATCAAAATCTTAAAAGAAAGATTTTATTGAACAAAAGCAATGATTTCACAACATCAATCGTCATAGCAAAGGGGGAGATAGTACCAGATATATAACATAGGAAGGAGAAGGAGCGCTTGTACGTCAAGGGTGCGCTCGTTGTCGGAGATGATGTGGGCGGTGGGGGGGTGCACGTAGAGGTCGAAGGAGAAGCGAGCGGCCTAGTGGAGGAGGCGTTGAAGGATGTTGGATGTAACATAGATTACATTAGAAAGTTTGTTACAACAAGCACTTATGTTGTGTATAAATACCACACTTCTGTAACAGAAACAACCGATTGATTGAATAACAAAATATCCAGAATTTCCTCTTCCTCTTCTCTCTCATTTTCTTCTCTGTTTTCCGCCATGATCGAGCTTGATTTAGCTTTGCTTCCTTCATGGTATCAGAGCAACAGAGCTCTTTTCCGTCTTCCGCTTGAATCTCTAGCTCGTTTTCATGGCGATTCCTCCTCAGAACGTTACAGATCGTTACAGATCTCGTAGGTAGTCAAGCACCGATAATGGATACTCAGAATCCGCTCTATATTCATCCCTCGGATAATCCAGGGATGGTCTTAGTTTCAAGAGCATTCGATGAATCCGGTTTCAGTTCATGGAAAAGATCGGTGTTGATCGCACTCTCAGCAAAGAACAAGATTGCTTTCATCACAGGAGAGCTGCAGCGACCGGCAATTGGATGATCATCAATTTTTTGCTAACCTGATTGTTGCAAAGGGACCTACTTCTTACTCTGAGGCAGCCAAACATCCTTCTTGGCTAGAAGCAATGGATAAGGAGTTTGTTGCCCTGGATCTCAATAGAACTTGGGACCTAGTTCATCTACCTCCTGGCAAGAAGCCTATTACCTGCAAGTGGGTTTTCAAGTTGAAATTGAGAGCTGATGGAACAATTGACAGACACAAAGCAAGGTTGGTGATCAGGGGTTTCACTCAAAAGGCTGGTGTGGATTATACCGAGACCTTTTCTCGTGTGGTCAAAATGACAACTTTAAGAACCCTTGTTTCTGTTGCTTTGAAAAGAAACTGGTCCATTGAGCAATTGGATGTCAATAATGCTTTCCTACACGGGGATCTCCATGAGGAAGTTTACATGGTGGCACCACAAGGCCTTGTGCTCCCTGAACCTTCCATGGTATGCAAACTGAACAAGTCCCTATATGGCTTAAAACAAGCCTCTCGGCAATGGTATGCCAAGTTGTCTCAGTGCTTGAACTCCCAGGGATATGTGCACTCTCAAAATGATCACTCTCTTTTCTCTAAGAAGGTTGGGGAGAAAATGGTGTTTCTGGCTGTTTATGTTGATGATATCCTTTTATAACTGGGAATGACAGAGTTGAGATGGCCAGGTTGAAGAAATTTTTGGATGATCAGTTTAAGATAAAGGACTTGGGAAATCTTCATTACTTTCTTGGGATAGAATTCATCAAAATGAATGAAGGGTATGTCCTGAGCCAAAAGAAGTTTTTGCTAGAAGTACTCCTTGATGAGTTCAATTGTGCTTCATTGCCATCTGTCACAACACCCCTGAGGTGGGCTTGAAGCTTCATGAGTCCACTGCTCCAGCACTCCTTGATGCTACTGTCTATAGGAAGCTTGTTGGAAAATTGAATTTCCTAGTTCACACACGTCCGGATTTGGCCTTTGTAGTTCAATTCCTAAGTCAATTCATGCAGCACCCCACTGAAGATCATCTCAAAGCTGCTCTCCACACATTGAGATATCTCAAAGGCAAGCCTGATCTGGGCATTTTTCTCAACTCCTCAGTTGATACACAGATCCAGGGCTACTGTGATGCTGACTGGGCAGCTTGCACACACACGAGGCGTTCTTTTTGTGGCTATTTCATCATGTTTGGAGGCTGTCCCATTGCTTGAAAATCAAAGAAACAGTCAATTGTGTCCTTGTCCTCTGCTGAAGCTGAGTACCGGTCCCTCAGGCGCATCACCACTGAATTAGCTTGGCTCTCTAGCTTGGTTCATGAACTGGGTATAGCCGATGTTATTCCTATTCCAGTTAAGTGTGACAACCAAGCAGCCATCCACATTGCCCGCAATCCAGTATTCCATGAGCGCACCAAACATATCGATTTGGATTGCCATTTGGTGCGTCACAAGTTGCAGGAAGGCCTTATCAGCTTGACATATGTTCCTACTACTGTCCAGCTTGCAGACATTTTCACTAAGTCCCTCTATGGCCCTCAGCTGCAGCTTGTTTCCCCCTCTCCAGGGTGAGGAGGGATGTTGGCTCCAATCCATGATTTCAATCTCAATTAGTTCGTGTTAAAGTTCAGTCCTTTTGTTCAAATCCATGATCTCAATTAGGTTGATTCAAGCTTTTAGTTGATTCCATCACCTTTCGCTTGAGGAGGGATGTTGGATGTAACATAGATTACATTAGAAAGTTTGTTACGGCAAGCACTTATGTTGTGTATAAATACCACACTTCTGTAGCAGAAACAACCGATTGATTGAATAACAAAATATCCAGAATTTCCTCTTCCTCTTCTCTCTCATTTTCTTCTCTGTTTTCCGCCATGATCGAGCTTGATTGAGCTTTGCTTCCTTCAAAGGAGAGGAGGTCTCGGTCGTCAGCGGCCTTGATAACCTGGTCGCGGGTTTGCCAACATCTGCTTCATGCACTTTGTCCACCATGGGATTGGGGTTGGGAATATATTGAGATCCGATAGCGAGAGCACCCAATTTTCTAATGGATCATTTGAGGTCTCAATACTCAATCAAGGGACGATGGTGATGCGACTACATTCAAGCAACCACATATTCATCGCCAGAGATCGATGTCAAGCGACCAAATGATACCTCATAATTAAGATGATCGAATTAGCTAGGTCTATCGGCTGAGTGTACGTGCTTCTGACGTAGTGGTTGTTGAATGCAATCTAAATTTGAATTAGTTGATAGGTTCATCCTGAATCAATGGGGTAAATGATTTTTTTTTTGTTTGATCCCTAACAACTAACAAGTAATAACTCTAATTTTGGCCTTGTATAATTCATTCATGTTTAATTGTAAAGATATACTTTAATTTCTAGTCTTATTAGATGATAAGTGACGTCGATGGTCATGTTTTGAACATTGTATTCATATATAACAAGAAGTAGGATTTGATAGGGGTGGGCACGGGACGGGACGGGATGGGATTGGGCCGGGACGGGACTCGTCCCGCGAAATTTTTTCGGGACGGGATTGACATTTTTTTTTCGGAACGGGATGGTGTCTGGACGGGACGGGACGGGCCTTGTCCCGCATATAAAAATAATAAAATATTATATAAATTTGCAAAGTGAAAAATACTTTCATAATTCATTATTTAGTATAATATGTTGAATACGGTATTATTCTCAACTATATTATTCAATATTATTATTATTATTATTATTATTATTATTATAATACGATTATTAATTCATACAATGATTGTATAATTAATTATAATGTTCAACATATTTGGCTACATTATCTTACTAGATCAGGACGGAAAGGAATTGAGACGAGATTCACCAATATTGTCTCATTATCGATTGATAGTTGGGAAGAATATCGTATTTAATTAGCTATTTGCCTCTTGTAACTCTAAATGGGTATAATAATAATAATAATAATAATAATAATAATAATAATAATAATAATAATAATAATAATAATAATCCCACGTTATAATTAAAAATAAAATAAAATAATATTACATATTTTTATTGTTATTATTATAAAATAATTATACTTTACAAGAAAAAAATATAATATGATATAATAATAATAATAATAATAATAATAATAATAATAATAATTTTATTATAAATTAATATTATTATTAAATTAAATTATAATATTATATAATAATAATATTATTATTATTATTATAAATTGAAAATTATTATTATAGTTATAAATAATATTTGCTCAAATAATAATAATAATAATATATTATTATTATTATTCTATAATATTATAATATTATTATTATTATAAATATTATTATTATTATTATTATTATTATTATTATTATTATTATTATTATTATTATTATTATTATTATATGCGGGACGGGACGGGATTTGCGGGATCCCACCGGGATCGTCCCGCGTTTCGTCCCACATAATTTTTGCGGGACGGGATCGGGACGGGACCGGAACGGGATCGGGATTTGCGGGATTTGTGCCCACCCCTAGGATTTGATGCCCATCAAGCCTCTCCTCATGATCACAATTCAAATGTGCTAAGTATAGTCGCATAATCATATACGGTGGAGTTAGAATATCCCCTAACCATTAAATAATATTTAATTTGACTGTTTTTTTTTTCTTTTTTTTTTTGATAAAGAAAATTTGTGGGTAGGGAAACCTACCCAAGAGCATCCGAAAGAATGAGGTTACGGAGAGCATCTGCCGCTCTATTACCAAAACGGAGCACGTGAGAGAAAATTTGTTTCTCTCACTCTTAACAGAAGTGTTGCAATATCAGACATAGAAGGTCTATTTTCCACGGTCACCTGCAACTTGTTTTAAGTTGGTTGATAATAATTAGAGAATCTCCTTCGATTTGTAGTTTGTTTATCCCTAGGTTCAGCTGCTTTGTGAATACCTTGCTGCAATGCCAATGCTTCGCCTCTAAGAGGTGTTTGTTTGCCCACTGACTTGTATCCTATGTATATTGGCTAACCATTCCAATCTGTAATAATATATCTAGTTCTTTTTATGATTTTGTGGGAACTGATTCTAAGTCATTTTCTTCCTTCCATGATTTAAGCCATGTTTAAAGGGTGAAATCGTTCATCCTGGACGCCCCTCACCCTCCAGTCTGATGGAGATTCTAAGAGGAGGTAAATCATGGTGACTCAACTGATAGAAAGGGTTCCTCCGGCCCGATGATTGTAAGAGAAGGTACATCATAGTGACTCAACTGATAACAAGGGTCTGGGACCAGACCAGTGCTCACTGCGTATAAGAAGCCCCTCATTTGGACATTGTCTTTGGTGAGACTCGACCCTTGGTTCTTGCTTCAAATGTCACCCACCCATATAACCGGTTAAGCTAAGTCCATGCAGACCATATTTATCTACGGTTATTCGTCCTTTCCTTCAATACCCCATCCCATTCCAATCCCTCCCCGCACCCCCCCCCCAACAAAAAAAAAATCTACCGTAAAAATAACTTCCAGTCATCTATTAATGTAACCAATCACGCTAACCGTGAAGAGTTAAATGTAAATAAGTATGAAATTAGGAGAAAATTATTGACGTTATTTTCTCTTTTTAAATAATCGATAAAATGGTGCTTATGTTTACAAAAAAAATTCTTCCTTCAATTGAGTCGCTCGCTTTCCCCTTCTAAATCACTTTTTAATTCTCCATTAGTTTCTACACACTTTCAATTTGGAAACAAAAATGACGTCGATTGTATCCTCTCAATTTAATTCTTAGTTATTTAATTTTTTTCATTTTTTAATTGTTAAATTTCCATTATCATATAATTAAACAAGAGGGGTAAAATTGTAATTTAATAAGCTCAACCAAAATTTGGATGGAATAATTTTAGGGGTGGTTGACTAGTGAAGTTATTTAAAAGGTGATTTACAAGAAATATCAATTTAAGAGGTGATTTATGGCAAATTAGTATATTTAAATGGTGGTTTTCTCCGATTTAGCCATTAATTTTTGCTAACTTTTTATCATGCATTTCGGCCCAAGAAACTAGTATATTGGGCCGGCCCAAGGGACTTCCAAAACCGAATTGAGCAAGTTTATGTTACTTGCTTTGACGACCGTACGTACATTAAATTAATACAGGTGTAAAATCAATATTGTTTGAACTAGTTGAAAATGATATATAAAGAGTGTGACCACGCCGGGCACGCCCTTACTACTTTCTTTATTTTGGTTAAGAATTTTGTTGATAAGAGGTTAGAAATAAAACATGATTGTTGAGAGGTTAAAAGAGATACTCTAGTGAAATGCGAAGGTATCAAGGAATCGGCGGACAGAAAGTGTGATTATAAGAATTTCTTAGATCGAGCAAAACGGATCTAAAGATGAAAGGTCTATGGGTTCAATTTACATATCCAACTATTGGGCCATATTCCTCATCCATCAAGAACATCGAAAGGACCTCTATATTCCATCTCTACCCACCCCCACCACCAATCTTCATATGAAACCACACCAACGTCACCGTATCCCCTCTACGACAAATAGCACATTAAGTTGTATTAGAGCTTTTTAGTTCCTCAAAAGTTTAGTCGTTGCAAAAATGCTAATTAGGTCCAAATTAAGATCGAACTTGTTCTTTATTCTTATCGACCTTCATCCATGATCCACCCCGAAACACTATCCGTTCCTATCTATCCATAGTTCTACTTAATTTCTTCTTCTTTTTTTTCGTTCTTGGTGCCCGCTCTGCACGCCAAACCGAATTGGAGTTGTTTTGTGTGACTCTTGTTGCTTTCATCGGATCAAATGTTGTTCCTTTTATGTATTGTTACCGTGGGGGTTGAATCTATTGAAAAAAAAGGCAGAAGAACACCAATTAAACGGAAGGAAAAAAAAAAGGCTCTTGAAAACAAAAAGAAAGAAAAACGGAAGTTGATTGTTGATAGTGTTGCTAGCTAGTTTGAATCACAAATGTAGTCCCGTAATACACAAGCTTGTTGAAGGAAGAGTAAGGAAGAAAGATACTCCATTAGATTTGACAATGAGTTATCATGGAAGAAAGATATATTAATATTATCATTTTGTTGTATTGTTTCAATTTGTGTTTCAATTTGAAATGAATGATTGTTTGTCTTAGTTAACATTTTAGTATAATAAATGATGATAATTTTTGTGGGCGTTAGGAAAGAATATATTGCACAAGAAATCAAAAGTTTGGTCGTCTTTTACCGAGTACGGAGTTGGCAGAATCCATATATCATATCACATGCGTGGTCCACTACGTACTCTCAACCCGTTTTTGTAGTTGTGGTCTTGTGTTGTGGAAAACGTAATCAATCCTCAAATTTAGGGCTTCATTGTTTGGACCATGATACATTAATTAATGTGGAGCCAAATGTACGTACGTAGAGGTAGATATTCTAATCTGTTTACACGGTTCACTTATATATTAATCTATTTATTTATTATTAATGTCATAATATAGTGGAAAGCTTTTCAACAAAACAAATATAGTGGAAAGCTTTTTCTTAATTCTAACAAACAAATGCAATTTTTTTTATTTGTTTAACATTTTTTCGGTCAATACAAAGAAGTTTTTCAGCTCGGTTCTTCTCGGTCTTATTTTTAGGAATATAAGTTTTTCAGCTCGATTCTTCTCAGTCTTAAGATGAGTCATGTTATTCATTCTCCACCTCAATTGCAAGAAGCTAATTAACGAGCATGTTGGATCTTGATAGAGGTGTCAGGTGTGTTAGTTCTATTAAAGTAATTTATAGTGTAAACCCTCAACCTACAACCATATATTACTGGATTTTTTTTTAAAAAAAAACATCACTTTCCATATATGGAGAGGAATTTTCATATAGGTCTACTAATTTTATTAAAGCAATAATTAAGACTTCACTAGTACAAATTGACACGCTAGCTTATTGATCGACCGTAAACCTTTAACAAAAGAAAAAAAAGCAAACCTATTCCGCAACCAATGAAAACTAATTAATGTCATAGATCCTTTGTTGGTCAAGTTAATTACAGTATTATTTAGTTAAATATGAAATATATATATATATATATTATATGATTTAATTATTATTTTTAAATACGATAAGTAATAAAAAGAGATGTATTATCAAACAAAATGAAGAAATTAAAGTACGTATATGATAAGTTGTGGTTCAAACTTAGGTGCGGATGAATACAAAAAATGACAAATGGGTAGGAACGTCCTAACTCGACCCTAACATGGTTTGAGGATAAAACAGTTAGTTGGATTTTCCTTATTTAGTGAGTCACATTCACAAAGGAAGCTTCGTTGAAGGTAGGGATTGTTGTCCACTCCACTCCCCATGTTTGTTCTCATTGTTGCATCCGTACTCAAATTCCATGCCGCTTTTCTTCTTTCATTTTTTTTTATGACGAGGAACACGTACCAAGTAAACCGGTTTGCGCCGGCTCGACCCAGTAGTAAAAAGTAAGATAAACCCTGGATTTTCACCCAAGGAAAAAGGCGGAGGAATGGATCGAATCCGGAACCTCCTTACCCCTCCCCTTACTCCTTACCACTGGGCCACCCCGTCTGGAGCATTTCCTTTTAATTTACTCATTCCATCAAAACATGAGTAATTTACCTTTTTGACATATTTTTCTTAAGAATTAAAATTATATAAAATATTTTTTTTTAATTTATAAATTTGTAATTATTAAAAAAAACTAAATATTTAAAATTCTATATAATTTTTTATCTTCTAAAAAACGTATTCGAAAATAAAAAACGATTTGTACTCCTAGTTTGTACTATCATCCCCCATATTCCCACGTCATTTTCATTATTCTTATCTTAATTCAATTATTTTATTTTATTTTATTCATATACCACTCACATTTAATCATCACCTATCACTAAAATCACCTTTAAATATGTTAGTTTTCATTTAACCACCTGTTAAATCTAAAATTACAGAAAACCAATGATACTTGTCAAGTGTCAACAAATTACCAACCTTGTCTATTTTTTTAAGCATTCTTAAATATATTGTATTTTCATATTTTTAAACTCAAATTTTTTGTATAATATATTTAAATTTTGAATGGAAACGGTTGGATTGCATTATAGATATCATTTCAAAACAAAATTATAAATATAACTTAGAAATATCTTCTAGTTTGTGTATAAAAATAATTTTTTATAAATATTATTAAAATAATTTTAAGTATAATATGATTATAAATAATAATCTCCATTTATAAAGTTAAAAAAATATTAAAATTATTTGTTTGTAGTTTAACATTTTATTTCAATAATTAACATTTGAAAAAAAAATTGAACATATATAATTATATTTTAGTTAAACAATTAATCTATAAGGTTGTTTTTTTAATTCAAAAATATTTTTAGGCAAATGATATGAGAATTCTCCACTTATATATACTTATATAAAGTTTTTGATGTTAAAAAAGAGGTTATTACTAACAAAAAAAAATTTAACTCATAATTTAAGTTGAAAATTGTTAAAATATAATTTAGTTGAGGAACATATAAAGTAAATTAGTGATGTGTGGTGATTTATTAACTGAAACCATTTATTTTTGAAACAAAAGAATGCCCAAGTCTGACATGTTGAATATCAAAGCCTATCTTAGCTGAAACAAGAACATATGGGGTATGTCCAATGCCATTAACAACTTCATTATTTGGCTCATCTTCCATCCTTCCTGGTAGGATCCTGTAGAGACCACCTCTTCTTTAACCTCCGAGTAGAATCTCTTCACATCTAGGGCCGCTCTGTAACACCCAACCATTTCTATCAAAGACAACTTGAAAATCTAATCTGTCAACCAGTTTTCCAACAGATAACAAGTTGTGCTTGAAGCCTGGCACTCATAGGACATTCTGAAGAGTGATGTCCTTGGATAAGAGCACCCTTCCTGATCCAGTGACATGAATGATATGCCCATCAGGCAAACCAACATAAAAGGGATGCAATAGCCTTTTCTTATGAAGAAGTGAGCCATTATTCACCATATGATCACTAGCTCATGTGTCTATGATCCATTACATCTCATTTTCTTGTTTAGATACAGAATTAATTGTTGCAAAAAAAACTTATTCTTACAAAGTTCATAGAGGAACCATTGTCTGTTGCATTCTTTCCTTTCATCATCCTGCACACTTCTTGGCAAACTGCATTCACAAGAGCTTTGTCAAATCCTGTCTCATTGCCTCCTTTATGTGACTTCTCATCCTCAAGAGGATTATCCTGCTCATGAGTCCCAACATTGTTGGCTGAGCTCTTCCCTGGGTCCTTGTGCCCCTGGTGCCACTCTGGATAGCCATGAAGCTTCCAACACTGAGCCATGAAGTGTCCCTTCTGACTGCAGAAATTGCACCTTTTGTTGCTCTTGCTCTTATCAAAGTTTTCATTCCTATCATGAGTGTCATATCTAAAGTCTTTCCTCTTAAAACACACACTGCCCTGTTATGGAGCTAGCCTGGGAGAAACTCCAATTTCCCTGCTTGTTAATGTTGTAGGAGGAAATCGAGTATGCAAAATAGAATGTAAATAAATCACAGCAAACCAGATTCCGTCCCTTGCAAATAATTACAAGACTTCCTCCTGATGCAGCAGTGGGAAGTCAGGATCGATCCACGAGGAAGCGTGTCAACGGATCCTAGGCAGCGGAGAAATCTCACAGAAGTGGTCGACAATAGGGGTCCTAGATCTCGAGTACAGTTGCTCGACAGAAGATCGGACAGTCGAACAGCGCAGCAGTCACATGCGATTTTTGGTCGAGATCGAGTAAAGCTTACTCGAGATCGAGTAAGTTCGTCGACGTCGGGTTGGCTCTTGTCGATCACCTGCACACAGAAGCTACGGCGATGCTGGATCGAGAATCAGTAACTCGAGATCGAGGAGTGCTAGTCGATCTCGAGGAAGACAGAAAACTAAAATGAAATAAAATAAAACAAATGCTTTGGGATTTCGAACTAAACTGTATGTAAAAGACTTCCAAGATTGGGGTTTGCAACAACGATAACCAAGCATGCGTAAGGCAAGAATAAAACAGATAATCATATAATTCGCATCAAAGGACTAAGCTTTCGCCTTTTCCAACAATTAGATAACTCTTTTAAGAAACCCTAATTGTCTCTACTGATTTTATGTTTACAATCCAAGTTGTTAGCATGGGCCTCCATTAGATGGGTAATAAACACATAACAAGTAGTAGATGCTCAAAACATGATAAAAGTCAGATCTTTACCTCAAACACGCATGGCTATCGTTGGGCTCGCCCCAACCCTAGAAGTGGGTGGACTACTCGCGCTTCATCGCAACCTCAGACATTGATTGAAAGGAAATAACAACTTGCATTAAAATAAATTCAAAGACTTTACAATCCCGGCAATCCAACTCTCGTTGAACGCCAAAACCCTAAAACCTTCGAACTCCTAAAACCCCTCTGTGGAACTACTTCTTCTAGCTTGAGAATTGAATCATTGAAAAACCAGCCCCATGGGCTTTATTTATAGCCTTCTACTCCTTGCTATTCAATGATAGAATATCTCTATCTTTATCTAAATCTATATCTAAAGCATTAAAGATAAATAAATGCAACAACATAATTAAATCTTAAAAAGGGAAATTATATCTAAAGACTAAAGTATCTTCATGTGGATAGGTGTTGATAGATCTCGGATAGGCTCGGCAATCTTCGGCCCCAAGGAATCCCAATCCGAGTAGGATAGATCAAACCGCGTTACGCGTCTCCTGGAGATTTCCTCGATCTCGAGGAAGTTTCCTCGATCTCGAGTAACCTTGGTCATCGACTTCAGTGGCTCGGCATGTCGACTAGCTCTTCCTCGGACTGGCTCGGACAGGTGACATTTGTTCCTTGACATCGAGTAAATAACTCGAGATCGAGTAAGATGGGATCGTCGACTTGTGTGCCTTGGGCTGGTCGGGCAACTCTTCTCGACATGCTCGGACAGGTGCTCTTGGGGTTGTCAATCTCGAGGACTTTCCTCGACATCGAGGAGTGCTGCTCAGCGTCCGGCATGCTCGACCAGGTCGGGTAGCGCTCCTCGGTCTCCTCGGGTAGGTTGTCCTCGACTCCGGGTGGGTCTTTGGGCTTGTCGATCTCGAGTTAATAACTCGATCTCGAGTAACGTGGTGGAGTCGGGTTCTTCGTCTTCAGCTTCTCGACAAGGGCTCCTCGATCAGTGCAGTGTCCGGACATGTCTTTGTCGATATCGACGAAGACTAGTCGATATAGAGTAAAATGTGTCCTCCGTCTTGACTTCTTGGTTTTCCCTCGAAATGGCTCCATATTCTGCAATATTAAACAGAAACTTATGTAGATCTCTATTTCTGACAAATAAGCATATACTACATAAATTTGACATATTCCCAACCCAAAATATGCAAAATGTATAGAATATGGAACTAAAATATGCATAAAGACATGGCTACTTTAGAGACATCAGTTAACACTGAGGGCACTTGAATCTTGAGTGGTATTGCTATTTCCTCCCATATGTGGTTCCACTTGGGTCACAAGATAGTATGCTCTATTCAGGTTTGGCATGGGATCTGTGGATAAGATTTGATTTCTGGCTGGCTCATAATAATCAACCAAACCCATCAAAAACTACATGAGCTTGTTTCTCATCTCAACATCATTCATCTTCTTTTGGAGCTCACACCTACAATTGATAATGCTTCCAAATGAGCAAATTGGGATTCCTTCCAACACTTGAAGCTGACCCCTTATCACTTTCAGCTTGTTAAAGTAATATGCAACAGACAATCCTTCTTGAACAACCATGTTGAGCTTCTTCTTAAGCTGAAAGATAAGTGGACCATTGGATTGTCCATATCTCTCAGCTATTTCATCCCACAACTGCTTAACCGAATCAACATAAATAAAACTCTCCTTAATCGGGTTAGTCATGGAGTTCAATAGCCAACACCTAACCATGTAATCAGCCCTCGTCTACTTTTGTGACTCAGGGGGACCCACTGGCATCGGTTTAACACATGATCCATCTAGGAATCCTAGTTTGTTTTTAGCACACAAATCCATCATAACACCTCTCATCCATGGTAAAAAATTGATCCCATTGAAAACAGTAGTAACAAGTTGTGACCCGGGATGATCTGAGTTAGCCAAGAACAAGGGATCGCTGAAATTACCTTGATGATATGTTGCACCTGAATTTGAGCTCATTTTCCATTACGACAAAGGCCTAAGACGAGGAAGATGAATAAGTTTGCAACTCTAATATCATGTAAAAAGACCTCTTTGATGAATTATCCAGTAACACAGAAAGCTTAGTCAAATAAGGATGAAGGAGACAAGATTTCTAGGGTTGCTTGCAGCAAAGCTGCAGCTGAAATGTGCTCTCTCTCTCTCTTGCACATTTTGAGATTAGAAAAGAGCTTAAATAGTCCATACAAAAGAGCCAGCTGACACTGCCTAGTGAGAAGACAAAGTGCACAGAAATAAAGGTGCTAACCACTCGGATGTGACAATGGTTAAAACCTTATTACAATGACTAAGGAAAAATCTTTAAATGAACTTAAAATGATCACTAAATAAGCACTCACAATCTCAATACATCTTAACAAAATGAATAATGTAATGGCTCAAGAGCCAAACTTCACACTGTTCGATTTGAGCATTAGGTTGCTCAACATGTTGGCCCCGAGTGAACTGCTAGCCCTTACTATCCAGGTTTCGTCGAACAACACTCGGTATCTCCAACTCTATCACATTTTTAAGCTGAATCCTTTTCGGGTCCAATGCTCCACATTGTACCACCATGCTATGCTAGCTAGTCAATGTCAGTCAAGTATAACACTAAACCCTAGCACAGTCAAAACCGCTTATACGAGCATATATCCCTACATTCACCTACAAAGAAAGCCTACAAGTACAAAGTACCCGATTCGATAAGTCAGACAGCAAGCCACCACGTACACTCTTCCAAGCCAATGAAAGTGAAATTGAACCCTAACCCTTCATTTTTCAATTGTTAAATTTTGAAACCCTGATCAGATCGTGGAAAACGAGAATTGTGATGGAGTGTGTAGAGTCTTTATCTTCCTTATATAGCGTTTGTAGATATATTAAAAGAGTAAATTTTGGGTGTTGATATATACACCGCAAATCCGGATTAAGGATTTGCACGTCCTTAAGGACGTGCATGCACGTTCTTAAGGACGTGCAAGTGTGGAACTGTGCACGTCCACTGGCAGACACTTTGCACGTCCTTAACAACGTGCATGCACGTCCTTAAGAACGTGCAATATTTGCACGTTGTTAAGGACGTGCGAACCCTAGTTAGGGTTTCGCATTTAGGGTTTAGGGTTTAGGGTTTCCGAGGGTTTGTATTGTTAATTGAAAAAATTGAAGTGTTTAGCTAGTGGAGTTGAAGTATTTAGGGTCTAATTGAATGGAAAGCAATAATTGTTAAGATTTTCATTCAGATAAAATGCTTATAATGTTACAAGGAACGGAAAAAAGGTTACATCTATAATTTTAATAAAATGGTGGAATAAAATCTAGGAAAATAGTAAAGGGCGACCGGACTCGACACGTAAGGCTCGAAATCTCTGAAACTGAGCTTGAAACGGAGCATCCCATCCTTCGACGCTCGGTTGATGATGTGCGACCCATTCCGACGGAAGAGGAGCATTAGGACACAACAAGATCTATGAGAACGGAAAATTAGAGTTAGAGTATTGACATCTATATGAAAAGCAAGAATAGGTAATAAAAAAAGACGTTTGAAGTCGTACTGCGGCAAAATGGTCTTGGTTTCCGATGCAGGCTACACCAAGGGTTGCTGATTGAGGGTTGTTAGCAGGTGTCGGCGAGGTCATGGGGAGACATGTGAACGGATGATGCCAAGCTAGGACGACGAGAGGAATCTGATATACCGTTGCAAATACTAAACCCATAATGGGTAGCTCTATCCACCGTCTCTTATCACCATGCACAGCTCCCGCCCATCTCTAGTAGTCGACGAACTCCTGGAATAGGTACTCTCCCGTATAACAATCGGCGTAGAGATTGGCGTGATCCTCCAAGTGATTGCATAATAACGTTTTGAGTTCCGGGAAAGCAGACTCGCCGATCGAAGATGTCAATGACGCCAAACACGGTAGCCGCAATGACCATCTCCAACAGTGTCCCTCACACCCTCAATATGACCAAGCATGAAGGGATCAACGTTGTTTCGACCCCAGTTGAACCCTCCGAACACATCATCATGTCCACGTCGAGCTGAGGTCGCTTGTGGACGATGTCGAGCAGCATTTCGAGCAGCACGTGCTTCTTCTCTCTCAAATCTTTCCCTTACCTCCTCGTATGCCAACGGGTTGGTTCTGCAGGCATTCCTCGACCTCCGAGGCCTCCCCTTCCTTCGGAAGCTTGCTGATGAGGGTGGGTGCAGCTCATCGTCGCATACATCGTTGGAAGCCGTGTGTGGAGATGACAGCTCATACGGCAGTGGGGTGTCGTCGATGTCAGTCCATGACAAATCCATCCAGAACGGGTGGATGTCCTCTGCGGGTATCGGAGTACCGGAGTTGACGTATGCCTGAATCTCATGGACACAAGGGATCCCGTAACAAACCCTCCAATGTCGGTCCGTGCAAACCGGAGGAACCTTTTGGTTCACGACATCCTGCCACATCTTGTACAGATAATCGAAGCACTTTTTGGAGATTAAAGTCTTTACCTCATCGAAAAGGTTGACTTTATACGCCGATGTTGGCCATTTGAAGCGGTCGATCTCCAAAGAAGTTTGCAGCTCATGCAGTTGACAATCGTTCACTCTATGGATTGCATCGATCACAATGCGAAAGTCACCAGTCGATGAGTGCAGTGCCTCCTTCAGAACCTTGTGTTGACCCTCAACTCTGTACACATTGAAGTGCATACCACTAAATATTCGATGTTATATCATATTGGAATGGGAGATATGAAGTAAGGTTGTACGTGTTTGTCGTACAGGTGTCGAGATGGAAGACATTATCTACGTAGCATCGTACGATGCTCCTGCTGTATGGAAGCCACACCGCCTCTAAATACGCCACCATAGCTGGGAATGGGTGCCATGCATCGTGTAGCGCCCGACGACGTCGGTTGAATGATTCCTCCGACCTCAATTCGAACAACCCCCAACAGTTGCCCTTAAAGATGCCAGCGTGGTTTAAATTCTTTGTGATCTTCAGAGCAGCTTCCTCACATTTTCTCGTCACATGTAACCAGCAAAAGAGATGCTGAACGTCGGGGAAGACAACATTCAGCGCCACCAAGAGACCTAGCTCCCGATCAGTCATGATAACTTGAGGCTGAACCGTCCCAAGCAAGATCTGAAGCCGACGCAACACCCAGGTGTATGTGTCTTCGTTCTCTTTCGACATGAAGGCATAGGCGATGCAGTAAGTATTGCCTGAGGGTGTGAACCCGACCACCTCGCACAATGGAATCCCATATCTGCAAGTGTAAATGTGTTACATGTAAAATACTTTATAATTGACTATATGCGTAATAATGTAATTGTAATTAAGTAACTTACGCATTTGTTTTATACGTGCTGTCCAATACGATGACGTAATGGAACCTTCGAAGAAGCCGTATCCCGTCAGGATGCGCCAGGAAGAGGTCGCTCAAGACGTTGTCCTCATCCGGATGTCGTCTGAAGTCGTAGTAGTACCCTCTTCCCCGCAGATGGTGCAAGGTATCTTGGGTCATCGTCCGACTACCTCTTTCTTCGGCGACCATCATGTTGAGTGTGTTGGTAAGGGTCTTCCTTGACGTGACGCTGGTCTCATCCAACTGCCTCAATCCGTACCCAATGGATTTTGGAGGAGTGCCAATTTCCTTCATCCACCTGGCCATCTTCTTTTCCCCTTCTGTCATCTGTCCGGTGATGGCGTGACCCTTCAAGCTCGTGGCAAGCCCGTGGTTATGAACACCGTGGGTTACCGTCATAACCCAGTGACCCGGCGGAGCTTCGTGCCCGTGTAGAGAGAATGGACAACCGTTTATCTTCGATTGCGTGCTTCGGAGCTTCCTCCCACGTGGTAGGTACTCCCCATACTGCTCGCAAGCAAGGAGAACCCCGCCTGGGCGGTTCGACGCCCCCGTCCAAGACCGCTTGATTACTAAAATCATGCAGTGTCTCCGACCCAAGTCCTTGAAATGCGTAACCATTTCGTCACGGTCATTCCAAACTCTTGGGTCCAAGAACTCAGACGTAAAGTCTCGAAACTATAATAACATTAGTGGAAATATGAACAAAACGGAAGGAATACGAAATATATTTGAAGGTTCGATAAAGTAAAACAAAGTAATACAGAAATACTCTAGAAGGGGGGTTGAATAGAGTATGCCGGTTTTTCGCAGATAGTCTCAAGACTTTTGAAGCTCGTGCAAAACCCTTTGAGATTAAACCTGAATCACAAAGTCAGACAATCGAACCAAGTGCGGAAATAAGGTAAAGCAATAGATAAAGGACACAAGTAATTGTTTACGAGGTTCGGCACGAACTTGGCCTACGTCCCCGCCTAGGGTTCTTCCACAACCCTAGGATTCAAAAGGCTTTATTGATTTTCTTAGCTTAGGATCCTAATAGCTCACCGAGAAGCCTCTCTCCTATACAATTACAATCTAGTCAACTCACGTTCCCTTGGAGTCCTAGACCAATCTAGAAGAGCCCCACCTCTCTCAGCTATCTAGTACAATCCTCTTACTCTCACAAATCAATAGCCTAGTGCAACTTCCCGAGTTACAAACTCTCGAGTAACACTATAAATGAATATATCCTATAAGCTCACAGGTAACTCTCAAACGCTTTGAAATGAAACAACAAACTCTTGAGCGCTAGCAGAGAGTACACTTGGAAGACGGATCTTGCTTGAATGAATGAAAGCTTGTGTTCGACACTTGTATCTTCTGTCTTCATCTTCCTTCTCTATATATTGAGACAAATCGGCGCCAGGAATCTTCTCCAACGGCTAGTCTAGATCATGGCCATCTTCGAGATCTTCTAAACTTGGAAACTTTTGAAGCCACGATCTTTCCGATTTGAATCTTCTCAACACGCATCACAAGGAAGGAAATAATTCGAAAATACTTCCTGAAAGATTAGCTACACATATATATAATATAAAGGAAGTATATAATAATATTAAATAATATTCGGACATATAAAACAGGTTTTGGATTTCATCAACTGTTAAAGCTCCAAGACCTTTGACACAGACATCCTGTCAAGGCCTTTGAAACTTTCTTCCGATTTTCATCAAGGGAGGGAGTTATCAATATTCATTATACGAAACGTATCCGTACCTGGCAAACTTGGAGACGACGATTGCTTTGCGGCTCGACCATAACGATTCCAACGGTGAAGGAATATATCGAAACAAGTCGGACTTTGTTTTGGAGTGCGGAATCAAGCTGTCCCCCTTCGCTTCAAATAGGCACTGTTGCGTTAAAGGTACGCGGAAGTGCACGTCTTTAAGGACGTGCAAGGGTTTGGCTAGGGTTTAGGGTATGGCTAGGGTTTAGGTTAGGGCTAGGGTTAGGGAAAATTGCACGTGGTCAAGAACTTGCACGTCGTTGAAACGACGTGCAAGCACGTTTTTTTTTTTAAAAAATAAAAACGTGCTTGCACTTCCGGCCTCAGGTGGCCCTAAACCAACTTGCACGTCCTTAAAGACGTGTAGATTTGCGGTGTATATAGCCTGTAATTCCTAAGCGTTCTCAACCTTTCAGATCGAAGGCTAAGAACGGGGTTTAGAAGCGAAAGACGCAACAGAAAGTAAACGAGCGACCAACAAGCGGTTTTACGTGGTTCGGCCGGAGCCTACGTCCACGGAGCCTCAGCCGGATCAGCTTGAGATCTCAATCCACTAATCAAGAAGCAAGGTTACAGAACAGGTTGCCCTAGATCTAAACTAAGGCAAACAAAGACGGAAATACACAATACAAAACGAGTATGCACGAGAGAAGTAGGAACAAAGCAAGTAAAGGAAGAGGACACCATGGATCTAGAGAACAGAGCCAGATCTTCGTCGGATTCGACCAGAGAAGGGACGCTTCGCCTGAACGGAGGGCAAAGGACCTTCTTCTTCTTCCTAGGACTCGGATCTAGAGTCTCAGAACGAGATACGCTCTAGATCGAACCGCCGTGAGCTTCGCCGTAGCCGGGTTGCTGAAAACCCTAGCTTTCTCTCTCCGTCGCTTCTTCTCCCTCTCTCTCTAGGGTTTGGGTTACCTGAGAAGCCGAAGTGAAGAATGAGGCAACCCTAGCTCCACTTTCTTTTATATAGACGAGCTAAATGAAACGCTGCGTTGCGGGCATCCAAAAGCTGGAAGCTCTCAAGATCAGGTGAGCTCGGTCCAGGTAAGAGGAAAGCAGGCCGGGTTGTTGGGCTTGAAAAGCCCAATTACATAAAAGCATACAAAATATCCCTATATATAACATACACTCATATATACTATATACATATGTGAGCATAAGTGTTCACTTACACTTCTAACATATGTTTAGCATATATATAAGTATATATTATATTTACATGTGTATTTATCTAAGTCTACCTATTAGTCTATATCTAGAACCATCCGATATTCCTAGATCTATATGCTTAAGATTAGAATAGAGATTACAATTTGCCCTCTAATCGAAGCATTAGACCTATTAAAGCCTCACTATATCATAGTGGATTAAAAAATACTCAAGAGATCCAGTATCATCATCAGCTCAAGTTACCTTTGAGCTAAGGCGGTTCTCCAAGGTGGAGAAAATCCTTGCAAAACTCAAATTTGTTAGCAGGGACTACCTTTGTCCCGAAGTCAGCTGGATTGATGTCGTCTTTTATTTTCTTTACATCTAGCTCTCTAGCAGCAACCATGTTTCGAATAAAATGAAAACGAACATCAATATGCTTAGTCCGCTCGTGGTACATGGGGTCTTTGCACAAGCAGAGTGCTCTTTGGCTATCCGTATGAATTACGGGTTTGAATGGCTTCTTTAGGATTTCTTTTAGAATTCCTTTGAGCCAAATAGCCTCTTTAGCTGCCTCAGTGGCTGCCATATACTCAGCTTCAGTTGATGATAAGGCAACAACTGATTGCTGCTGAGATTTCCATGATACACAGTTGCCTGCCCACGTGAAGTAGTAGGCAGTAGTGGACTTGCGAGTATCTTTATTGCTAGCATAATCAGAGTCAACATAGCCATATAAATGATCAATAGATTCATGCAGGCCATAATGTAAACATAGATATTTAGTACCAGCAATATAACGAAGCAAGTATTTCATAGCAGTCCAATGGTTAGAACCAGGATTGGACATGAAGCGACTAAGCACAGATATGGCAAAAGCAAGGTCTGGGCGGGTGCATAGCATAGCATACATCACCGATCCTACAGCAGCATCGTAGGGGACCCTAGCCATTTCTTTTATATCTTCAGGTTTAGATGGACAGCTCTTTTTGGTAAGCTCTAGATGCCCTCCTAAGGGTATGGATGTTGGTTTGGAGGAAGTCATATGAAACCTTTCTAAAACCTTAAGAATATAGTCATCTTGAGATAACCATATTTTTTTGTTAGGTCGGTCTCTAATGATAGTAACACCAAGGATTTTCTTGGCTTTCCCTAAATCCTTCATGTCAAAGTATTTCTTTACGTCCTTTTTGACAGTGCTAATAGGGATCATAGAATTGCAGACAAGCAAGATATCATCTACGTACAAAAGCACATATATCAAAGACTGTTTAGAAATATGCTTGAAGTAAAGACATGAATCATAACTACTTCTTGTGAAACCTAATTTCTTAATCACAGCATCAAATTTCAGATTCCATTGCCTAGGGGACTGCTTGAGTCCATAGATGGAACGTTTAAGATGGCAAACATGATCAGGAAACTTGGGGTTTACAAACCCCTTAGGTTGTCTCATATAGATGGTTTCATCCAGAGACCCGTGCAAGAATGCAGTTTTTACATCCATTTGCTCAAGTTCCCAATCGAAAACAGCACACATAGCAAGCATTAATCTCATAGTTTTGTATTTAACTACAGGAGAGAAAATGTCATTATAGTCTATGCCTTCTCTTTTAGAAAACCCTTTTGCAACGAGTCGGGCTTTAAACCTAGGGGGCTCACTAGGGTTTAGACCTTCTTTTAGCTTAAAGACCCATTTAGAGTCAATAAGCCGGGTTTTAGAAGGTCTTGGAACCAATGTCCACGTTTTATTTGTGTACATTGATTCCATTTCTTCCTTCATTGCAGTTAGCCAATCTTTGGCATAACTGCTTTTAATGGCAGATTCATATAAGCTAGGAGTGGTGGGATGCCTAACATGATCAGCAGTTAAGAATGCATATTCCACAATATATGATGTGTACTTCCTATTGGGTATGACAGTTCTAGGTTCTCTATCCCTAGTTAGCTGATAGTCATGCAATGTAGGCAAAGCAGGAAAAGCATGCAAATCAGAAGGGGATGAGGAGAAAACAGAGGACTCCTTTTGGGAGTCATTAGAACGGCCATTTACATCACCAGAAATAGGAGAGGGAGGAGGAGAAGTAAGAGGAGAAGTAGGAGGAGAAACACCCTGATTTTGGTCTTCATCAGAGTCAGTGTCAGCATGCACAGGTGCTTCAGCCTTGGTTTCTTCTTCTTTGGTAACTTCTTCTTCTCCTTTGTGTCCCCCCCGTAATGTGGAAGTTGCAGATTTCTTAGCTGATCTTGTGTGCCTTCCAATATCGTGCTCAGAATCTTCACCATCAGAGGAATCATCATCATCAGGGATCAACTCCTTAGTCTGTTCAATGGTACCTGTCAGCTCAGGATAAGTTGTCAGTTCAGATTTGAGAGGGAAGATTTCTTCATTAAATCTCACACTTCTAGTAGTTATAACTTTGTATGGGCCAGGTTGCAGAAGAAGCACCCTGTAGCCCTTAACTCCATCAGGGTAGCCAAGCAGCAAGCCTTTCAAAGCCCTTGGTTGGAGCTTACCCTCACTTACATGAGGGTAAGCAGCACAACCAAATGGTTTCAAATAGGCAAGGCTCGGCTGTTTTCCTGTCCATTTGTATTGAGGAGTATCAAAGTTGATAACACTGGAAGGTGACCTGTTTACAAGATAAGCAGCAGTTAAGACAACTTCACCCCATAAAGAATTCTTAAGCCCAGAACTAATCAACATACATCTAACTTTTTCCAATAAAGTTCTATTCATCCTTTCAGCTGTACCATTTTGTTGTGGAGTACCTGGAACAGTTAAGTGTATTTTTATCCCATGTGATTGACAGTATTCATTAAATTCAGTGTTACAAAACTCTAAACCATTATCAGTTTTGAAGCATTTTAAATTGTGGTTAGATTGACTTTCTACCATTACCTTCCACCTTTTAAAGGCATCAAAGGCTTGATCCTTTGACTTTAGAAGACTTACCCAAACTTTCCTTGAGAACTGGTCAATGAAGCTAATAAAATACCTCATACCTCCTGCAGTGGGGACTTGTGAGGGTCCCCATAGGTCAGAATGTACATACTCCAAGGGATTATTAGCAACATAGGTAGAAACAGGAAATTTAAGCTTGGCAGATTTGCCCAACACACAATGCTCACAGAATTTAATGTCAACAGATTTCTTAGGCAATAAACCAGATTTATGCAATTTGTTTAATCCTTTGTTGCCTATGTGACCAAGCCTGTTGTGCCAATTTTTAGTTTCAGAGAGAGTCATAGAATCAGTGCAAGCAGTAACATTGAGCTCAGGCATAGAGGAAAGCACATGATATAACCTTTTCTTTCTAACAGCCTTAACAATAACTTTACCATTTCTAGAAATTGTTCTAATGTCATCAGCAGAATTAACATCACAACCTATTTCCTCTAATGCAGATTCAGACATGAGACTTCTCCTTAAACTTGGGACCCACTTAACATTAGTGAAAATTCTAACAATGCCATCATGCATAAGTAAAGGAACATCTCCTACTCCTTTTATTTTCAGAGAAGTGTGATCACCTAGCATAACATCACCACACACAGATTCATTTAAGTTCTTAAAGAAGTGCTTATTAGGTGTGGCATGCATTGTGCAACCTGAATCAAGTATCCATGCATCAGATGTATCAAGAGATGTCAATGCAGAACACATAAACAATTCAGCAGAATAATCACCCATATTCTCAAGCACAGAGGCAAACAATTCAGTGTTGTTCTTTTTAGCTAATTCCTCAGCTCTTTTCTTTTTCCTACACTCCTTGACCCAGTGACCAATGTTACCACAGTAGTTACACTTAGAATTAGGGTCAGATTTTTCATATTTAGGCTTATCTTTCTTGTTCTTCTTATTCTTGTTTTGCTTATTGCCCTTCTTGTCATTTCCTTTAGTGAACAGAACCTCAGGTTTGTCAGCTTTATCATTTTTCAGACCTTTAATCTTGAACACTTTGATGATTTCATTCTTTTCAATGATAGATTCAATTAGCTTATCCTTAGTAAGTTCATCACGACTAAATTGAATGACATCTTTGAAGTTATCAAACTGAGTGGGCAGAGAATTCAGAAGTAAGATAGCCTGGTGAGAATCTTTTATGTCATCATTGCATCTTTCCAGTTCTTGAGTCATCTTTAGAAACTTGTCCAGATTATCATCAAGAGTTAATGCAGTATTCATCTTAAAAGTGAACAGACGACATAGTAGAGAAATCCTGGAGGGCAAGGATTTAGATAGAAAAAGCTCCTCCAGGGCATGCCAGAGGGAGAAAGCGGAAGAGTGTTTTACCACTTGTCGAGCAATGCCATCAGTGAGGCGTAGCATTATCTCAGAGTGGGCTTTCATGTCCATCTCGAGCTCATCGGCTGTGGACTGTGTGGTAGAGGATCCTCCTTCGACTTTCTTCAGCTTTTCATCAGTCTTCGGGGGATCCTCATCATTGATGTCAACACCCTTGAGAAGGGTGGTCATCTCAGAGGCTGTGGTTGCAGGCTTCAAGACTGCCTTCCAACAGCCTTCCTTGATGAGAACAGCTCTCATCTTGACTTGCCACATGGCAAAGTCGATAACACCATCAAATGGCTTGATTTTCAAAGCGTTATCCATGATGTTTGGTACCTGCAGTGTCCAAGAAACAGGTAAGTATCAAAGTTTTTATATAAGCGGAAGCAAGAAGAGTGCAACAGTTTACAAGACACTCTATAAAACCCTAGAATCACAGGTCTTCGAACGGATCTAGACCAGTGGTATGTCAGACAAGAGAGGAATAGCCCAAGCCTGAGCTTTTTGAAGGACTACCCAATGTCCTGCCTCCGATCCCGCTCCCTGAGAACCAAGAATGGCACAGGTCGGTAAGGAAAGGGACACCCAAGCTCTGATACCACTTTGTAATTCCTAAGCGTTCTCAACCTTTCAGATCGAAGGCTAAGAACGGGGTTTAGAAGCGAAAGACGCAACAGAAAGTAAACGAGCGACCAACAAGCGGTTTTACGTGGTTCGGCCGGAGCCTACGTCCACGGAGCCTCAGCCGGATCGGCTTGAGATCTCATTCCACTAATCAAGAAGCAAGGTTACAGAACAGGTTGCCCTAGATCTAAACTAAGGCAAACAAAGACGGAAATACACGATATAAAACGAGTATGCACGAGAGAAGCAGGAACAAAGCAAGTAAAGGAAGAGGACACCCTGGATCTGGAGAACAAAGCCAGATCTTCGTCGGATTCGACCAGAGAAGGGATGCTTCGCCTGAACGGAGGGCAAAGGACCTTCTTCTTCTTCCTAGGACTCGGGTCTAGAGTCTCAGAACGAGATACGCTCTAGATCGAAACGCCGTGAGCTTTGCCGTAGCCGGGTTGCTGAAAACCCTAGCTTTCTCTCTCTGTCGCTTCTTCTCTCTCTCTCTAGGGTTTGGGTTACCTGAGAAGCCGAAGTGAAGAATGAGGCAACCCTAGCTCCACTTTCCTTTATATAGACGAGCTAAATGAAACGCTGCGTTGCGGGCATCCAAAAGTTGGAAACTCTCAAGATCAGGTGAGCTCGGTCCAGGTAAGAGGAAAGCAGGCCGGGTTGTTGGGCTTGAAAAGCCCAATTACATAAAAGCATACAAAGTATCCCTATATATAACATACACTCATATATACTATATACATATGTGAGCATAAGTGTTCACTTACACTTCTAACATATGTTTAGCATATATATAAGTATGTATTATATTTACATGTGTATTTATCTAAGTCTACCTATTAGTCTATATCTAGGACCATCCGATATTCCTAGATCTATATGCTTAAGATTAGAATAGACATTACATAGCCGAAACAGTAAATTTTTATTTGATATGACAAATTATATAGAGGTATGTATTGTAAAACTATTTTTTCGAAAAGCACAAAAAGTTTTGTTATACCGCTTTGAAGGGCATCAATAAACTTGTGATAAAAAAGGCCTGTTTTTAATCTACAATGAACATTGGATTCCAACAATTTCAAGTAACCTCCTGAAGAATGAAAGAAGGGTTTATCATCTTTATTAGGCTGTGTTGGTCCGTTGTGGAATCCGAAGAGCCAACGGATGCATGCAATCAAAGAAGGTTCCTGGTGAAGCCAACAAATTGTGGTTTGAGGTGTTTTGAGTATCCTCTTGTTTTTTGTTTGTTACGGAAGCTGCCAAACTCAGACGTGGATTGGAAGGTTAAGGACTTGTTTTGGAGGCTTCCCAATTACTTCCATTTATTATTTCCACTCCTTCCTCTTCACTCTTCCTTATAAATTCAATCCAATTATAAATTCTGTCTTCCAAGGTTAACCCAATTGAAACGCTCTCTTTACTTGCTGCTTTGAGTTCTTGCACTCTGGGTGTTCGATAAAATGTCTCAAAGGAGGCTGCAAAATGGTGGTTCTGCCAGCGCTATGGCCAGCTCCGAGAGCATCTGCCCTGCTGATCAGATGACCAAACCTCCGGCTTTTAGAAAGTATAACATCCCTTGATCTCTCCTTTTTTTTACTCTTTCAATTTGTAGGTTTGAAAGGCTTTGTTTGATTTGGTGTACATCCCCTTTGTTTATGAGCTTGAATCATGAAATGGGTGTAACGGTTAAGGCATCTATCTAGTGTTCAATTCCCATTGTCAATTTGGATGTCGAATCAGTACGAGTATATACTTGCAAGTCCAAACTAACTTCTCAAATAAATATGAACTGCTATTTACAGGGCATTGTGGAAGGAATTTAAATAACTTTGTTTCACTTTCAAAGTGATTTTGTAACTTATATGCTTTATAAAATGCTGTCCTTGGCTTCCTATTTTGAAACTATATATTGAAGGATTTTATTTAGTACTAGTTCTATGAAGCTTTTTTAAAATTTTGATATAATTGCTTCTGTTCTGGGACCGATTCAAGACTCTCTTTGAGAATTCTTTCAAATTTGAAAAGTCGATGGATGACTGTAGAGAATGCTGACATGGTTGTTCCTGTTTGGAACTTAATTGGTTAGTGTGGTGCTTGAGGTGATGAAGAAGCATTCCATCCAGAATTTCTTGGAGCCTATGATTCGTAAAGTTGTAAGTTCTCATCCTGCTGTACAATATTTATGCTCACTTTTTATATTCAATAGTTTCAACATGAATGAGTTTATTTCTGATTTATAATTTATAAAAATGTTAGATCTATTGTTTGGCTAAACTAATGAAAGAACAAAACCAAACAACCCTGAGCTTGCAAGGCTTACCAAGCTTGCGCTTGAATGATCTCAAAACTCAGAGCTTCGAGATCTTTAATAGCTCGAGCTTGATCTAGTGAAGCTTGAGTTAAGATCACTTGAACTTGTCATAGATGTCTTCATAAAAACACCTAATAATTATTCGGTAATTGAATAATATCTAGATAAGTTTTCAAATTAGTAATGGGGTCAATCGTTAGAAAAACTGTACATTTTGTCACCTAAAAAAAATATGCCTTTCAGGGGGGGGGGGGGGGGTGAGGAAGATCCTGCTTTAACAGAGTTGAGCCTGAGCTTAGACTGTACAACAATGATTGGAGAATCTCAAAATTTTAAATTAAATATGACAATTTTATCATCCTCTTGGTTAGACTATTGTGGAGAGAAGTCATGCTGTTCTACATATAAATTACACATTTGAAGCACTGTTTTTCAGACTAGCAGTAATAGGAATACATGTCTCACTGTTACCATCACCGCCTAAGCACCAGCCTCATGGTTTTTGGGGTGTCGGGCCACCACTGCTGCAGCTTTGTCGAAGAAGCTTCTGGGATGATGCCAGCAGATTCAAGGATGTTCTTGTGACATGGATGCTTATGGAGGAAGTAGAAAAGGGACATATTTCCAGCCTAAAAACATTAAACTGTAAAGCATAGGATGAAGGTTTAAAATATGTTTTAGAACCACTCGTAGCATTCAGTCCATATTCAGTGAAAAAAAAATGTGTGAAGCGCAGAAAAGTGATGGGAGGCCTATCGCTTAAACGTGCAGTGAGCAACGCAAAGTGCCTGCCTCATGGACAAAGCGCCTGATTCTATAAAATATTAAAATGTGAGTTTGGAATATATAATCATACTGACATAAACTAGTAATGATTTAAAACACAAAACTAATGCATAATATACACATATGTTTTCAAAATACATTATGCTACTCATTTTTGTCAAATAGATGTTGATGATGAAGACATAGTTGCAAATTAAACCTAAAGCTCGCAAGTATCCTTTAGGATTCTTTCAAATCTGTATCTAATATATTTCAAAGAATATTAAAGGATAATTGCAAAATAGGTGGTTCCACATATAAATATATTTCTATGATCATAGAAAAAGGAAAACTAGTGAAACCAAAATACGTACAGTGTGGTAAACTTATTGAGATTCTGAGCTACTATCCTCCCCCTCATAATGCAAAGCATCATCACCACTATCATCTTGTTACTCCATAATCCATATAATCAGCAACATCTCCCTCATTAACTCCATAACACTATTACTCTGGTTGGTTCTTTAAAACTACTCTATTCTTACAAAAACATGAGCAAAAATACCAAAAAAAAAAAGCTTTTGTCCATGGACACTGCTTGCTTCAAGTATATCAAAGCGCTGTGGGTGGTGCTTCACGCTTAAAGCATGAAGCAAGCGCTTAAGTGTCACTTTTTTATTCATAGGTCCATATAATTCGAATTTCAATCCATCTTCGAGTCCCATTTCATTTGCTTTGTTTGAGAGAGAAATACAACTGATCACTTGGACCTAAATTTTAGGCCAATTGTGATGAAGGGAGATTGAAGGGTTTGAATGAGGTTAAATATGGACCCTCTCATGTTTTAACTTTTTTGTTTCTATCAAATCTGTGAAGTATTAACATTTTGATTCCTCATTTACATTTGAGTTTAATGAAAATTTCATGAACATCTTTGAATACATCAAAATATCAGTCACATAAGGTGGTGGTTTGCTGTCCTTGAACTGCAAAAAGTTAGATCCCCAAAGTATTGAATTATTTTGTATGTTTCAGGTGAAGGAGGAAATTGACTTTGCCTTGAGGAATTATGCCAAAAGTTTCAAGAGGTAAAAATATTTTAGTGTATGAGATGCTAGCAAATTCAATTTCGGGAATAGCCATCTTATCTAATATCCTTCCTGTCACATAATATGCAGGAATAGTGGTAACGAAATATTTGACTCCCACAGAAGCTTAAGGTTGAGGTTTTTGAGCACACTTAGTCTGCCTGTGTTCACTGGAACGCGCATTGAAGGGGAAGATGGTTCCCCAATAAAAGTGGATTTGGTTGATGCCTTCAGTGAAGATGTTATTCAATCTGGTCCTGAGTCAATGGCGAAAGTGGAAATAGTAGTTCTGGAAGGTGACTTTGATGGAGACGATGGAGATAACTGGAGCGAAGAAGATTTCAAGAATAATATTGTTAGAGAAAGGGAGGGAAAAAAACCTCTTCTCTCAGGGGAGGTGTGTTTGACTCTTAAAGATGGCGTAGGTGTTGTGGGTGACATTTCTTTCACAGATAATTCAAGCTGGACAAGAAGCCGAAGGTTCAGACTGGGAGCAAGGTTGGTTGGAACCTCTGCTGGTGCTATAGTTAGAGAAGCAAAGACGGAATCTTTTGTTGTAAGGGATCATCGTGGGGAATGTGAGTAGCTTACTTTAATTCTTTGAAATAATCTCCTTCAAAAAAAAACTATCTATCTAGATTCAGCTAATGATCGTGAAATTCTAGCCGTACCTAATTGATCAGAAATATTCCGATGCAGATATGGTGAAATCAAAAAAATTGTCATATCATTGTATCTTGTTGTACTCAATGCATGAAATTCCCTGCAGTGTACAAGAAACACTATCCTCCATCTTTATTTGATGAAGTATGGCGATTGGAGAAAATAGGCAAGGATGGGGCTTTTCACAAGCGCTTGAGTGCTGATAGGGTTAACACAGTGAAAGATTTTCTGATTCTCCTCAATTTGGATCCTGCACGTCTCCGAAAGGTAAGCATCTAAGTTACTTGATCCCTCTTATGTACCCGTTTATCTCAATTATCAGTATTTATCTGTCTCAATATAGAGTAAGACAGTTTAACTGGTTAGGAATTCAACTCTACTTTATATTATTTTCACATATACCTGTCCTCATTATCATAGTTACTTGGTGGTAAGATTCGTGATCTTATTGTCCACTTCAACCCTCCAACTAAGAGAACTAACTTGTGAATGAACAATCTAGTGAATTTGGTTTGCATATGTTTCTGGCATTATGTGTACAGTACAACTGATCAAATGATATTCCGATTCCATATTCCTGAATTAAAAATAATGTCATCTTGTAATCAAAACACTTTATAACCTGATTCTGAGGAATAAATCCTTTATCTCGGTCATGGATATAAGATGATTTTATCGATGAAGAAAACTGTTGGGTACCCACATTGGTCTGTGATGAGAATGCTATACTTCAAACAATAATGGCTGTTTCAATCAAAATTTATTGGAAAGTGTTCATGCCTGATATGCATATTTTACGATGCTTTGCTTAACAAAGAAGGCAACATTGCCAACACAGTGGAAATAACGCTTCATTTGTTATATATCTTGTGAAATCACTTCAGATTCTTGGCCCCGGCATGTCTGCTAAAATGTGGGATGTCACCGTAGAGCACGCTTTGACATGCGTAATTGACAAGAGAGTTTACTTGTACTATTCTCCTAGCGCTCAACAGATAAAGTGTGTCGCTTTCAATATCGCTGGAGAAATTCTTGGACTTCTTACAGAAAATCAATATGTTCGCGCTGATAAGCTGGAAGAAAATGAAAAGGTAATGTTTCTTACTTGCAATTGTGTTACATTATAGTTTGGGAAAGTTTTGGAAAATCACTCCTTTTTAACATAATTTACTGCAAATTCTCTTCTCAGCTTGAAGCCAAGGAGCTTGCGATCTCTGCTTTTCAGAACTGGGGAGGGGTAACATCCTTTGATGACGAGAACTCCCTTCTTGCCTGCTCTTCACATCCTCCAACCATTGGCTTAACTAATTGTCCAGAGACGGAGACTTCAGATAGTAACAAGATTTTAACATCTCACAAAACCAATCCCATTGATTACACGAACCCAACCGCATCTTCTTCAGATGCCATTTCCCCATTGTATTCAATGGAATGCTTCAGCAGTTCAGACAATTATGGGTTGCACGCTATGGAGCTTGATCTTGGCTACGAAGATCCTCTTGGTTTCCCTTCCCATCTAACAGATTCCCCGATGTGCGACAGCCAATCCCTAGTGGAAGCTTTCTACGACGATGATATCTTTGCACTTTTCAATGGTGACTCTTTCTTCCAGTACCAGAGTCTCAGCAACATCTTACAGCCTCCATTTGCAGTTGGACCCATCAAAGTAGCGCAAAGGAGATGGAGGTTAGTGTTTAATGTTCTACAATGGTTCTTTTTGCTGAGGTTTGTCGTTGTCAGAAGATCTCGCAGCCATCAGATGTCAAGGTACTACTACCAAAAAGTATAACGGAATTCTCCGTTGAATAGCTGATGTTCGGATTCTGTGGGCTGCTCAGAACCAAAAAACATGTATGGCGCCGACCGCAGGTGCTTGTGACCCAGCTTAACTTGCCAGAACTAGAATGAGTAGCCCATACTGGTTTGTTTTCTGCTTGAATATGTATATATGTCAATATTCGGCACGAATGCAGTACCTGCAGATTACTGGCTTTCGTGCTGCAGTCGTTGCTTTCATGTTTCAAGTAAATGATAATCCTTTGTAGTGTAATCGATCAGGGGCTGGTTAAATCTTTGTATGTGGTACGTTTCGTGTTGATTCCTGAAGCTGGTTATCCATATATCTTGATACGTTTACCATCAAAGCTGGGGAGATTGGATGTAGAGAGTATGTTAATCGAGTATGTCAGTTTATGCAGTCACCAACAGAAAACCATTGGCAAATTAGCAACTGTCAAAGCATTGTATGAAAACTCATTTTCTACCCTGGGTACAATTAGTTTCATTTGTTCAGGAAAAAGTAACTGAATAGTGAAAGATATACATAAGGATCAAAACATGCACTTTGTTATGATATTAGGTTTAGGATGAGACCAAGACCAAGACCTCTAACACGAACAACAACATATTTGCCCGTAGGGGAGTTTTTGGACCGAAAAACTTTTGTCTATCTTTTTCCTTTATTTTGTTTTGTATTATAAGATTGAGATTCACCCTTCTAATAGAAGACTGACTAACACTTGAAATGAGTTATAGGTCAAGCATCTCCCGTTAGACAGTGTGAAACGAGAGTCGTGTCAATCTTATTTTGTTTTTTTTATTATAAGATCGGAATCTACCTTCCTAATTAATACAAAAGCTTAAGTTATTGTATAAAGGTTTTATACATTCTCCCTTTTATATTTTCACTCCATAATCAATGTGGGAATCCAACTGGCCTTCCAATCCTATGAAATCCCGACCTTCCAAGAGCTCTCACAGGTGGCCATCACCATTTCTGGGCAAAACTAACTCCCTTAACCAAACTTGTGCAGTTGTGCCTCAACAACGCCTCACTTGTTGAACCAGACCACAACTCAGCACAAACACAGGCAACCTTGACAATGTCGGGTCTAGGAAGCTTTGACAATGTTATAATGGTGGCTAAATTCTAAGTGTAATTTTAGTACTAAAACCCTAGGACTTTCTTCACGTCCAAAAATTCAAATTCCTTAACGCAACCCCAATTCAAATATCACTATTAATGTATCATTTCAAATGTACCACATTGAATTGAATCCTCGTAGATATAACAAATGAATTAAACAATCTCCAAATGTAGCAAATGCATTATTCTAAAGTATCAGGTTTATTTGGATTTCAAATTAATTATGTTTATAAACATAAACTTTTAAAGTGTTTGATTAGCATGTGATTGCAAGCTCCTTGGCTTCAATCAGAGAAGGTTTATAAACATAAACTTTTAAAGTGTTTAATTATGGGAGCTGATAGATGAGAAGATATCGTCAAATATACGGCTTTGTCTAATGGGTAAAGTGATATACCATGTAATTAATATGTAATATTTTAAGAAGATTTAGGTTCAATCAGAGAAGAGATATATGTTAAAAGTCCTTGTCCAGGAAATTGTATTAGAGGCAAAGGTGTTGAAGATGGTGGAGAGTACTAAATTAAGCATGTCATAAGGATGAAGAACTTCAAGTGAAGATATTTGGACTTTTTTTTTTATACAAGGCAAAGTTTTGGGGGTGGGTCAACCACGGTTATACCACCACTTAAAGGCGTCCTTTCGAACGAGGTCTTCAATCGCAACACTGGATCTCCAACCTCTGAAGTTTGACTCTAGATCGAGGCGGGCCAAATGGTCAGCAACCCGGTTACCCCCTACAAATGTGGGAGAAAGAGATGGCCTTGAAAGCATGGCTGGAAGCGAGGATGTCGGGGATGATCATCTCGATTTCCTAGGAAGGCATGAAGCTATTTGGACTTAAAATAGCCTCAATCTACACTCAAATTTAAATAATTACAAAAAATAGCCTAAATAATTTTTATTCTCAAAATCTATCACTTCTCATAAAATTTTTTCTCACTAATTCATTATTAACTAAATTCGTCATTGAATTAATTATAAAAACTACCTTATACTATATAAAATTTGTAAATAAATAATTTTTTTTAAAAAGCTACTAGAAAAATCACAAAATCTTTATTTTTCTTGTTAAAAGATTAATTTATCTTCATCCTACAAATGCTCAAATAAAAACCATTATTGTTGGGTGAATAACATATGCACAATTTTTTCTTCAATACATAACAACCTACCCTAATTGTTAGGTTTAAAACAACCATGAGTACGTAATTCGCATGGTAAACAACAGTTTCTGATATTTCGCATGATAACCCTGAGATTTCGAAAAACTTTGTCTAGCGCCCAAAAATATTATTTTGGCCAAAAAGTGTCATTTTTAAGTTGTAGGCGGGTAAATAATATAATATTAATAAAATTTGTGGAACCTTTTCACAAATACGAACCTTTTCAATGTTAACCCGAGATGAGCAGAGAATCAGGGATAAGACGATAGCAAAGGGAGGAGACGAAGTGCAGAGGCAGCTTTGGCGGCAACCGGAGGCTCCAGAGGGGCGGCAGGGGGCGCTGAGCGGTTGCGTGGCGCCCGTGGTGATTGGCAGTGGTGTGGTAACTCACTCGCTGGTGGTGGGTTGCGATTTGACTCCATCGGTTGAGAGTTCGAAAAATCTGAAAAGGTACGACTGAAATTTCAATGTTAAATGTATCAAGGTTGTTCTTATTGGTTTGGATGAGTGATCTAGGATGCGAAATTGAGCCCAAATTATGGTTTGAACCTTGGAATTTTGAATTATGAATTTTAGGGTTTATGAGTCCGAAAATTTGGGGCTTTTTTTGTTATTGTGTGTAGGGATTTGTAATGTATAGTAATGAGTGTGTAAAATGTTTGTTTGATTTTGTATATGTGGTTTTGTTAATGCTGTTTCCCATTCGAAAACAGGTGAGTTTTGTCAATGTTGTTTTGCATTTTCAGTGTTCAATGTTGATACGAGAGTAGCTTATGTTTGCTTTTATATTGATGGGTTTTTGGATAGCATTGCTAGAACTCCAGTTGGCGTAGGCATAGATTAGTATAGAGTTTAGTGTGCAAGATTACCAACTGGAGGCAACTTCTTGTTGCAATTTGTTCAACTATGATTGGCGGTGTTTCGTTGATTTGATACTAATCTTGTCTTAATTTCTTTCGCCTTCTTGTTTGAGATGCTCATTTCTTCCATGGCTGAGTGTGGAATTGTCGGTTGACACTTGAGAGTGAAAAGCATTCCACTGGTCTTGTATATATCCACATTTGGATGTGAAAAAGACGGTCTTTGAAAACCTGAAGTGAATGTTTGTGTTTGGATACCTGATTAGTATCATTTACACTCAGCTGAGATCATGGTTAATCGATAGGAATGCTTATCAATTCTCATTGCTTGTTCATCCATATAGATGATTATGGTTATTTGAGCACGATTCTGCCTTCGAGTTCCTTTCCACAATAGGTTAGATTAATTTAGGCTGCTGTGGTTTCTGATGATACCATTTCTGTTTCTCTTCCCAAAGGTTCACTCTGTTTTGATGGTGATCATCCTTGTTCATTTGAATGGAGAAGGTAACTATATTTTCTCCTGAATCTTTAAAAGGGTGTTTCTTTGTGTAGCAATCTTTGATATAGTGTGTGAACAAGTGGAGATTAAGTTGATGGAAGGGGTATGCTTGTGCACTTTTAGCGGGTGTTTCTCTGTGTAGCAATCTTTCTTAACTCTGAAATCTGAAGTAACTTAGAGGGAATTGGTCATATGCTTTATTTGTTGCCTTTATCCACACAAGTAAAATTGAAGATTAAGTTATCTAAACTTAATGCTGTTTGCTGATGGGAAGGAATAAGGATTAGAATGATTATTGGATTTCTTACTATTTTGCCTTTGTGACTTTATAGGCTGTATTGAAATTGATGAAACATTATTCTGAGTTCTACCCCAGTATGATGATCACTGTTATAGCTCAGAGCTGAGTGTGTTTATGTTGCTAGTTAAATGCACATGGGCAAAATTTGTTTAACCTATTAGCTCAAATGGTAGAGCAATGTGTTATACACATGATGTGGGTTCGAATCCCACATAGATTTATTTGTCAAATGGTACATTTGTATCCACTGTTACAACTTTGATTTCGACATCATCATGGTAATAATATGTATCCTCCTATTTTTCTTCTTTGAGATTCTTCTCACTTTCTACAGTATGTATATATATTGTAGAAAAGAGATCCCTTTTATTTCAGTTACATGAATTGGAGAAGTATGAAAGTGGAAAATAAAAAAGAGAGGCTACATGACTACATGAGGACATTGAAAAGGTAAACCTTTTAAAGTGGCTTCACTAGCATTTAGTGAGTGTATGTTTTACGGAATTATCAATCAACCTGATGCCTGATGGTCTAATTATATGAGATGGATGCTTGTGAAGCTTCCATAGTTCAAAATGCCATTCTAAACCTTTTATGCATGAATGAATTATTTTTAGTTATCATTATATGTTTGACATTTGCTTTTGATTTTTAGGATAAGAGCCATGTAGGGGATCTAGATTTCTAGAAAATAGATGAATATATGCTATTTTTCTGGGTTATAATCATGTTCATTATTCTTGGTAGTACGTCTGACTACATTAATTCTATTCACACTTGGTGACGTATATACTTCCATAACAACTAATTATGTATACAAGACTGAAGACCCTATGCCATAACAACTATTTTTTTATAATGCATTATCTTGTTGATTCCCTCTGTGAATTGAATTCTTATATATCAATTATTTCATTAAACTAATTCTCATAAGACCAACCTTCCTTCAAGACCTTATATTTATGATACATTTTTGTCCTTGGATACCTATTTCTCCTAATCTCTTTTCTGTTGGTGTTTTGCATGCAGTTTATTTTCACTTAATGTGGCACATGTTTTATCTGAAAGAAAAAATTGGCGGTGTCAACGAGAGGTAACTGCCTTTGACTCTTTGAACTGCAACTGGAAGGGGACGGGAGACCAATCTGTTATGGTATCCTTTGCTGTCTCTTACTTTTAAATTTTAGAAAGACAAAGGAAAATGAAATGAACGTGGTTCATTTATAATTCAAATTCATTGTTAAAATTCTTAATTATTACACCCTCTTCTCAAAACTTTTCCTTCAAAATTGGTTGATCTCAAATAGTCCTCTAATCATTACCTTTTTTTTTCATCTTATTTTTCATATAAAAATAGCATTCTTTTCTCATCTAAACTTATAAAACTTATATATAAAATTTGTTTTCATTCATTTTATCTCAAACGAGCTCGAAGATATGATCATTAGAAATTGGTTAAACGGATCTATTCTCATATTTTTCTTGTGAGATAATGGGAGACAAATGTATGTATATTTGTAAATAGTACTCCGTAGTGATGAGTGGGCCGAAGATATAGGTAAAGTCACATGCTTTGAGTAGCTTATTGCCTTATTGAATAGGGATGGATGCTTTTCCTTATCTCCACAACCCAAAAGATCAACGTCAGACAACCACAAAACACACCACACACTAAAAAGGCCAAATTCAAAAATAGGGGCCATCAATTCACCAAAGCTTTTTTTGTTGTATCTCCCATCCCCTATTGATATTTCCTGAGAGGGAGTTCCCCTCAATCTCTCGCTCTCTTATGTGTTTTGAGTGTGTCTGACATATGACACAGACGCCTGAAGAGTAAGCAACTTTTGAGCTTGGATGTTGGAGCACCTCATTCCGTGACAAATCCCTCATCTCACCACGTGCACCCCTACCACTTCCCGTTCTCCCTCTCCCCCCACCTTTTAATGTTTTCTTCACACCACCGGCCCCTCGTATAGTCGTATATTTTGAATTTACAACAACTCACTCTTCCAAGCGCATTATAAAGTAATTAAGTCGAGCATATAAAACCGATGAGATTTAATTCTAAAATCAATTGATATTAGGAGGCTATGATGTATCATATATTTCTCATCTTTCACACACTCCTATCAAGTGTAACCGTCTGACTACACAATGTTTGCCGATTGTACTTGACACAATGACACCATAATGCTACATTCCTTCAAGCATAACTGTTTGGATATGCAATATTTGTTAGTTGTACTTGAAGACGTAATGCCTTAAGATCGGCTAGCGCATTAGATCAGGAACTCAAACCGAACCACTCTAATACCATGTGAAATTCCGGTGAGCCATATGACGTGGGTGACACATCCAAATGCACCAATGCACCATACACTAACCAAGCCGAGAACCGATGGGGTTAGTTATGTTTTGTTAATCCTTGTAATATGTTGTAACTTGAAACATTGGTTTATTTGGTTTGTGTGATGCACTAGCACTTAGGACAGGTTCACTTGTTTGTCCTTCACGAACGATCTCTAACCCTATTCCTCGTTTATCTTCTTTGTCATTGTTTAGATAGAATCGTGTCTTAGTGTTTGTGCATCTAAAACATCTGTAACCTATTTCTGAACCTTTAAATATATGCTTAGTGGATTGGGTGGGCCTCCCCTAGAGCCGGAAAAACCCGACCAAAACCCGAAAACCCGACCCGGTCGACCCGGAACCGATTATTCTGAACACCGACTCAACCTGTCCAATTTGGACCCGAAATCCGAATGAACTGAACCCGATTCTGAAATACCCTCGTATTTCCGTTTATTTAATTTTAGAATTTAATTAAATAAAAGTCGGAATTACTTCTTATTTCTATTATTTTAATGTGTCCAGTTCGTAAAATAGTTACTTCACATTTTATAATGTGAAATGTGGGCAATTAATTTATTTAAATTATTTAAATAAATTAAAGTTTTACAAATAATATTTATATATTATTTATGGGTAAATTAGTGGGTAACTAGGTTTATATATATATATGTGTATATATTATTTATATATATGTACGTAAATAGTATAAATATACAATATATATATATATATATATACACACACACACACACAAGTGTACATCATACACTTTTCTTGTGGCTTCAGTAGCAATCCGGCCCATTCCGAGTTGAGGTAGCCCAGCACCGCACACGCCACACGGGAGAAGAAGAGATCAGATTTTTTTTCTCCAACTAACTGATCACTAGTAGTTTTTGGCCAAATCTTCCAACATCAAATCTCTATCTTTAGGGGATTTGGATTAGAGAAAATTGAAGAGGACGTTGCACAATTCTGTTCCATTTAACCCTCTCTCCATAACTCTTTCTTATTCATCCCCTACAAACCAACAAACAGAGACGGAAGAGCACATACCCCAACTTTCTCCGATCCCTCTCGACCGCGATTCCGGCAACACCAGGGCTGAAGGTCGCCACCACTGGTCTCCTACAACACCCAGGCAACCACCGTGAAGGGACCATAGCAGCAGATCACCGGGAGGTATCCGAAAACGCGATCTGAAGTTGCTGTAGAACAGTGTTCGACAAGCCTACTTTCTGGCTTCGCCACCACCAGCACCTTGGTCCGACGCCAACTAAGCAGACTGCATCAGAAAGCTTGCAACACCCTCTATTGAAACCATCTGTCCGTTCCTTCATACCTTCTTCGAGGCGATCGCAACACAGCCTCGAACTTGACTGGTGAGCAGTGTTTCTGTAGTTCAGAAAAACGTGAATTATGTTCGTTTTTCTTTCTTTCCTTCAATCCAAGGGCTGTTATCTGACCAAAATTATTCCTTTCAGATTCATACCATATCCAAGGGTTCATAAGCTCGAAACTTGGACGTTTTCGAGTTCCGTTTGGGTAAGATCCGCTCTATTCATCGCAATTTGTCAAGTTTCGAATAAGTATGCGATGTTTAACCTAACCTACCTACTGTTTTGGAACAGTTTGCAGCCTGTTTAGCCCCTGAGATTTTGTGAGTACAGAATCGAGTTGGCTTTTGGAAAAGCAAGGGTAAGTTTTGTACTTTTTAAAAGTTACGTTGCCGTTTCCGTAATTTCTGAAAAGTTACTAATACCCTATTTAATTCTGTAAAATCTCAGGTCTGTTATCAAATTATTTTGCTCAACCACGAATAAGCATTTTGTCGGATTAAGGCAAGTAGTTTGGTTCAATCAGTGCATTTCTGCAAATTTCGTGCCTTTTACGCAATTATTGCTTTTTGTGTCCTTTATAAGTTCCATGCTATGAGTTTGTGGTAAATATGCAAGTTAATTCAATTTGTTGCTATTTATCAATTCTTTAATCTCACATAGCATGTCAACTCGGGTAATAATAATTTGATCCTATGGTTTGAGAAAATTACATTAAATGCCCGAACTTCCTAAAAAGCATGATTTGTCCATTTTGTTCCTTCATGCTAGTTAAGTATGGTATATTATTGGTTTTGAATATCCATGCTTGTCAGTTATATTATTTCGTGCACTTTAATTTATAGATCTAAAGTATACATTATGCCTTTTGTGGTCACCTAGGATGTATTTGTGGATTGGTACTTATACGAGTTGTGTTATTATTATTGTTGTTGTTGTTGTTGTTATTTTTATTATGATGTGTCTTAAATAATGGAAAAAGGGTAAAGTCAGGTCAAGGTTCGGTTATACCTTGCTCTATAAACGTCTCATGAGATGCCCCTTCGAAATTGCAAATCTCTCGAATGGATACATCTACCTAAGGGTAGTAGGTCATCCGCCCAGTATATGCGGCCGAGGCCGGTATCACTTGTCCTAAATAAACGATAATGTTGTGTATATTGTGTTATTACTATTATTGCGTTGTACATTACTTACTAATAGGTGACCCACTTTCAGTGACGTTATATCATATTCTTTCCGTACTCGGAATATGATTCCCTAGGATCTCCGAATTCGCATCCCATTCAAACACTCGGTCCTTTTGGATCATCCTATTATTTTATTTTATATTAATCAAACGAGTCAGGTTCCACATAAATATTTACTCCTAATTCATATTTTAGTCTACAATCACCAATACCCTTTTATGGTCAATGGGTGGTAGACGGAGTCTTGAACATTTTTACTTTCTGCTACTTGCTAGTCGTAAAAAGACTAACCGTCCTATTTTTCATCTTTGGACGGTTGGGGTCCCTGGTCTGCATACTACACCTCAGCCGTCGATCCACAGGTTTGAGTAAACCGTCTTGAGGCGCTGAAGAATAAATGATTTCATTGTTTTCAGTTTTATTGTGTTTTGAATTAAGGTACAAACTTTTAGAATTTATGGGATTTATTTTAGTCATTCCACTACTATTTTTTGAATATTATTTCCGCTGCTATTATTCCATTATTTCAGTTATTGTATTTGGACCCCTTTGTTTTGGGTAACTTATTTTATTTTAGAACATTACTTTATATTTAAGTCTTTCGCTTATTTAATATTTGTATTTTATCATCTTGTTTATGGGAGCATGGTTGCATGTCCCTATAAGCCTAAGGCGGTTACAAAGACATTAAAGTCTGCGTAATTTCTGGCGCTGCAACATCTCTTCAGTGTATTAGGAAGGGGTGTTACAGATTCAACTGAAACTCATTAAGACACGAACCCGTTATAACCAAAACCCGAAGTAACCCGAACTTCAAGATATATTCTAGAAAGATTTAAGAAAACAGGAGTGCACTTTGTCTACCGGCTCTCTAGTGAGAAAGGGATAGAAGGATGGTACTCTGTCAAGGGTACTGGGAACCTTAAGAACAAGAAGCCAAGAAACACCTAAGTTTTCGATCACCTGCTCTAAGCCTTCACAATTCTTGTAATAATGGGCAAAAGACTTACGTATCCCTACATGCCCCTAGCAACTTTGTCGTATTACTTCCCGCATTTGGTAGTTTTAAACTCTCCTTAACGTTGATTCAGTGACATGATACTATATAATGCAATTCGATATATATCATGGTATTGTGAGTGATTATGATCTTGTTAAACCATTGGTACTATGCGAATAAATGAAGAATTAATGGCATTGATTTTTGGACGTATAGATCATGAACACTCGAGCTGTTCGTCGTCGCCCTGGAACACCGTCAGAGAGGACTGTGAGCCAGAGGAATGTAGACCAGGTGGATGAGGATTCTGTTCCACCCACCGGTGATGCGACTAGGGAACAATCACTGGCTGATCGTGCTGCTTCAGCACAACTGAGGGCTGAGAATCGTGCTGCAGTTGCTCGCCGCAGGGTCGCTAGACAGGAGAGAGACTCAAGGAGGGCCCAATGTGAGCCTAGCCATCAAGAGTCTGGTCATCATGGGCCAGCCATCATGGTGACAGTCATAGGGTTGAGCACAGCCCTGTTGCAAGCCAGAGCGTGGGTAGCCGTCCTGTGAGTCATAGGAGCAGGTCCACCAGAACTGCAAGGGAAAGCTGGCGTGATGAAATGGTACAGATGATGCGGCAGATTGCTCGTGAGGCTGTGACAGAGGCCATAGCCGGAGCGAACCCACAACCGCCGCCAAATGTACAGACTCCGCGGCAAGCACCGTACGTCGTTGAGACTCCTACTCCAGGCAGAGTGACAGACCTGGGAGACTCTTACTTCAGGGCACTCAAGGCGGTCAATGCTATGAAGCCAGATGACTTTAATGGGTCAGGGGAGCCATATGTTGTAGTTGAGTGGCTGACCCATATGGAGAAGCTGTTCAGAGGTATCGTGTGCACCGACCAGGACAAGGTGCATATTATTGCTGTTAGTTTGAAGGGCGAAGCTGGATTATGGTGGGAGGCTGCTAGATTGGGATGGGAGGCAAATCCGACCTGGGAGGCCTTCAAGCAGTCCCTCACAGATCATTACTTTGCTCCGTCGCTGAGGATTGAGAAGAGGAGAGAATTCTTGACTCCTGCTCCTCTAGGAATGAAGATGGCTGCGCTGGTGACTCGATATTATGGGTTACTGCCTTATGCTGGAGATTTGGTCAGGACTGAGGCAGACAGGATTCATTACTTCCATGAGTCCTTACCTGGTCGTATGAAGCTGCAAATGTTGCACAGAGACTACCCTACCTTGGAGGCTTACATTGATGCTGGGTATAGGGTGGAGGCAACGATGGATGAAACTCGGTGGAACCAGGAGTTCGCCAACAGGAAGAAGGGACATCAGAAGCTTTCTGGTGTCAAGAGAGCTGCAGAATCTACCCCAACTTGGGGTGTGAGTGGGGGCAGAGCCCCAACTGGTCAGACTGGAGGGCGCTCTCACAATACTGGTGGGAGGCAGGTGATATGTCATAATTGTGGCAAGGAGGGGCGCATCAAACCTGCATGCACGGAGGTACTGAGGATTTGCCGAGGTTGTGACAAGCCAGGCCATATGATACGGTTCTGCAAGACCGCGAATGGGGTGCAGTCTCGTTCTTATCAGGCATCGGCTGCTGCACCAAGGACTCAGAATCAGGGGCAACTTAGGCCTCCACCACAACAGCGCAATAGTCAGTCCTTTCAACAGAGGACTCAGGCTCCTACGGGATCGCAACCAACTGTGAACAGGGAAAGCAATGCAGCAGGGCCTTCCAACCCTGGGAAACGCCTATATGTGATGAGGCAGGAGGTAGATGCTAACGCACCAGTGACTCAAGGTATTATTTACCATCATACCGAGTCCATTGATATTTTATTTGATTCTAGTGCTACCCATTCCTTTATTGCTGAGAAGCTTGTTGATAGGCTTAAGCTAGGTAGTGTGCCTTTAGATGATCCTTTTGTAGTCGGACTCCCTCATGGGGGGACAATGATAGGAAAGAAGGTGTTGAGCAAATTTCCTATCACGATTGGGGGTCGAGAGTTCGACGCCGATTTAGTGGTGATTCCGCTTATGCCGCTGGATATCATCTTAGGTATGGATTGGTTAGGGCAACATGGCGCGGTGATTGACTTCGAGCGGAGGATTGTGACGTTATCACCGGATGGCACGCACATGCGTGTGCAAATTCCGCGGGCGCGTTTCCGTTGAGAACGGCCATATTATTAACATGATGCAGGCAGCGAGGCTACTGCGACAAGGCTGTGTGGGCCTATTGTGCTATTTACCGGACTCTAAGTCCGAGACGGTCACAATCTCCGATATTCCAGTGATTCGGAAATTTCCCGACGTATTTCCTGATGACATTACCGAGTTACCACCGAAGCGCTTTGTTGAGTTCACAATTGATCTGGAACCAGGGACATCTCCACTCTCCAAAGCTCAATATCGTATGTCACCCCTTGAGATGAAGGAGCTGAAGTCTCAATTGGAAGAGCTGTTGGAGAAGGGCTATATCAGGCTTAGTGCGTCGCCATGGGGGGCTCCAGTATTATTTGTGAAGAAGAAGGATGGATCCTTCCGGCTGTGTATTTGACTATCGTGAGCTGAATAAAGTGACGATCAAGAACAAGTACCCGTTGCCGCGAATTGATGACTTGCTAGATCAGCTGCAAGGAGCATGGGTGTTCTCCAAGATTGATCTTCGTTCTAGGTATCATCAATTACGGATTCGTGAGGAAGACATTCCGAAGACTGCTTTCCGGACTAGATACGGGCATTATGAGTTTGTAGTGATGCCCTTTGGTTTGACCAACGCACCAGCTGTGTTTATGGAGTTGATGAACAGGTGTTTCCATGACTATCTCGATAAGTTTTTGGTGGTGTTTATCGATGATATTTTGATCTACTCTCCGAGCGAGGAAGCTCATGAGGAGCATCTGCGGACCGCATTGTCAGTGCTGCGACAACATCAGCTTTATGCTAAATTGTCCAAGTGTGACTTCTGGATCAAGCAGGTGACCTTCCTAGGTCATATCATATCTGAGGAGGGAGTCATGGTAGATCCTCAGAAGATCTCAGCAGTGAAGCATTGGGTGCAGCCGATGAATGCGAAGGAAGTCCGAAGCTTTCTGGGACTAGCTGGATACTATAGGAGGTTTGTGGAAGGGTTCTCTAAACTTGCCCAGCCACTCACCTCTTTATTGAGGAAGTCTAAGAAGTTCGTGTGGAATGAGAAGTGCGAGCAGAGCTTTCAGGAACTAAAGAAGCGGTTGACTACTGCACCGATTCTAGCATTGCCAAGAGATGGAGAAGGATACATTGTGTACAGTGATGCTTCCAAACAAGGTCTGGGTTGTGTGCTTATGCAGGATGACAGGGTGATAGCATATGCTTCTAGGCAACTTAAGCAGTATGAGGAGAACTATCCAGTGCATGATCTGGAGCTAGCTGCTGTGGTCTTTGCTTTAAAGATTTGGCGACACTACCTCTACGGTGTTCGCTGCCAAATCTTCACAGACCACAAGAGTTTGAAGTATGTTTTCACCCAAAAGGAGCTCAATATGCATTAGAGGAGATGGCTGGAGCTCATCAAAGACTATGACATTGAACTTCTCTATCATCCGGGGAAGGCCAATGTTGTAGCGGACGCTTTAAGCTGGAAGTCTCAGCATGAGGCTATGATCGCATGTTTGACAGAGAGATCTGTTTTGCGCCAGGATTTGTTGAAGTTAGGTGTTGAGGTGTGGTTTGAGAAGAATCGTGGTCAGCTGTGTATGATGGAGGTGCAGTCAGATTTTCTAGAGAAGATTAAGGTAGCGGAGGTCGAAGATACCGCATTGGTGCGTTTGTGTGCCGACTTCTTTGAGGGCAAAGCCCCAGGTTTTATTGTTCAGGAGGATGGCTCCTTATGTTTTGGGAAGCGGATTTGTGTTCCGGATGTTCAGGAGCTTAGACAGACCATACTCCATGAGGCTCATTCTTCTGCTTACTCTGTTCACCCGGGGTCGAGCAAAATGTACAAAGACCTCCGAGGTGGTTATTGGTGGCCAGGGATGAAGCAGGACATAGCCGAGTTTGTGGCTAGATGTTTGGTGTGTCAGCAGGTGAAGATTGGGCATCGACGACCTGCTGGTACACTACAGCCCCTTCCGGTGCCGGAGTGGAAGTGGGAGCATATCTCAATGGACTTCGTTACAGGCTTACCTCGAGTCCAAGGGCAGAAAGACGCCATTTGGGTGATAGTGGATAGACTCACCAAATGTGCGCACTTTATTGCATTCAAGAGTGATTGGAAGGTGCCGAAGTTAGCAAGGGTGTACATGAAGGAGATCGTCCGACTCCATGGTACCCCGAAGACCATTGTGTCAGACCGCGATGGGAGATTCATCTCCAAGTTTTGGAGAGAACTTCAGGGAGGCCTAGGGACGGCCTTGAATTTCAGTACGTCGATTCATCCACAGACCGATGGCCAGTCAGAACGCACTATTCAGACGTTAGAGGACATGTTGAGAGCACGTGTTTTGGATAGACCAACTGATTGGGAGACCAGCTTGAGTTTGATAGAGTTCACTTACAACAATTGTTGGCATGCATCGATCAAGATGGCTTCGTTTGAGGCTTTGTATGGGCGGAAGTGCAGATCGCCAGTATGTTGGGATGAGGCAGCAGATGCACTCATTCTTGGGCCCGAGCTTCTAGAGGAGACTACCATGCAAGTAGGAGTGATCAGGCAGCGCATGCTGGCAGCTCAGTGCCGACAGGAGGCATATGCTGACGGCAAGAGGAGGGACCTAGAGTTCCAGGTCGGTGAGAAGGTATTTGTGAAGGTCTTCCCGACGAAGGGAGTGTTCCGTTTTGGGAAGCGTGGGAAGCTGAACCCTCGCTTTGTAGGACCATTTGAGATTCTCCAGAAGGTTGGCACAATTGCTTATCGTTTAGCTTTGCCACCTACCGCTCATCCAGTCCATGACGTCTTCCACATTTCCTTACTCCGGAAGTACGTGCCTGATCCATCTCATGTCTTGAGCTATGAAGACATTGAGGTCCGTCCTACAGGAACCTATGAGGAGGAACCAATTCGCATTCTAGAGCGGCGGGAGAAGCAACTCAGGAATAAGGTTGTGCCTCTAGTAAAGGTGCTCTGGTCTAAGCACGGAACTGAGGCAATAAAGTGGGAGACCGAAGCGGATATGAGAGAGAGTTTTCCTTATTTGTTCTCTCCTTAAGTTTCGGGACGAAACTTCTTTTTTTGGGGGGAGATATGAAATACCCTCGTATTTCCGTTTATTTAATTTTAGAATTTAATTAAATAAAAGTCGGAATTACTTCTTATTTCTATTATTTTAATGTGTCCAGTTCGTAAAATAGTTACTTCACATTTTATAATGTGAAATGTGGGCAATTAATTTATTTAAATTATTTAAATAAATTAAAGTTTTACAAATAATATTTATATATTATTTATGGGTAAATTAGTGGGTAACTAGGTTTATATATATATATGTGTATATATTATTTATATATATGTACGTAAATAGTATAAATATACAATATATATATATATATATATACACACACACACACACACAAGTGTACATCATACACTTTTCTTGTGGCTTCAGTAGCAATCCGGCCCATTCCGAGTTGAGGTAGCCCAGCACCGCACACGCCACACGGGAGAAGAAGAGATCAGATTTTTTTTCTCCAACTAACTGATCACTAGTAGTTTTTGGCCAAATCTTCCAACATCAAATCTCTATCTTTAGGGGATTTGGATTAGAGAAAATTGAAGAGGACGTTGCACAATTCTGTTCCATTTAACCCTCTCTCCATAACTCTTTCTTATTCATCCCCTACAAACCAACAAACAGAGACGGAAGAGCACAGACCCCAACTTTCTCCGATCCCTCTCGACCGCGATTCCGGCAACACCAGGGCTGAAGGTCGCCACCACTGGTCTCCTACAACACCCAGGCAACCACCGTGAAGGGACCATAGCAGCAGATCACCGGGAGGTATCCGAAAACACGATCTGAAGTTGCTGCAGAACAGTGTTCGACAAGCCTACTTTCTGGCTTCGCCACCACCAGCACCTTGGTCCGACGCCAACTAAGCAGACTGCATCAGAAAGCTTGCAACACCCTCTATTGAAACCATCTGTCCGTTCCTTCATACCTTCTTTGAGGCGATCACAACACAGCCTCGAACTTGACTGGTGAGCAGTGTTTCTGTAGTTCAGAAAAACGTGAATTATGTTCGTTTTTCTTTCTTTCCTTCAATCCAAGGGCTGTTATCTGACCAAAATTATTCCTTTCAGATTCATACCATATCCAAGGGTTCATAAGCTCGAAACTTGGACGTTTTCGAGTCCCGTTTGGGTAAGATCCGCTCTATTCATCGCAATTTGTCGAGTTTCGAATAAGTATGCGATGTTCAACCTAACCTACCTACTGTTTTGGAACAGTTTACAGCCTGTTTAGCCCTTGAGATTTTGTGAGTACAGAATCGAGTTGGCTTTTGGAAAAGCAAGGGTAAGTTTTGTACTTTTTAAAAGTTACGGTGCCGTTTCCGTAATTTCTGAAAAGTTACTAATACCCTATTTAATTCTGTAAAATCTCAGGTTTGTTATCAAATTATTTTGCTCAACCACGAATAAGCATTTCGTCAGATTAAGGTAAGTAGTTTGGTTCAATCAGTGCATTTCTGCAAATTTCGTGCCTTTTACGTATTATTGATTTTGTATCCTTTATAAGTTCCATGCTATGAGTTTGTGGTAAATATGCAAGTTAGTTCAGTTTGTTGCTATTTATCAATTCCTTAATCTCACATAGCATGTCAACTCGGGTAATAATAATTTGATACTATGGTTTGAGAAAATTACATTAAATGCCCGAACTTCCTAAAAAGCATGATTTGTCCATTTTGTTCCTTCATGCTAGTTAAGTATGGTATAATATTGGTTTTGAATATCCATGCTTGTCAGTTATATTATTTCGTGCACTTTATAGATCTAAAGTATACATTATGCCTTTTGTGGTCACCTAGGATGTATTTGTGGATTGGTACTTATACGAGTTGTGTTATTATTATTATTGTTGTTGTACGTTGTTGTTGTTGTTGTTGTTGTTGTTGTTGTTGTTGTTATTGTTATTGTTATTATGACGTGTCTTAAATAATGGAAAAAGGGTAATGTCAGGTCAAGGTTCGGTTATACCTTGCTCTATAAACGTCTCATGAGATGCCCCTTCGAAATTGCAAATCTCTCAAATGGGTACATCTACCTAAGGGTAGTAGGTCATCTGCCCAGTATATGCGGCCGAGGCCGGTATCACTTGTCCTAAATAAACGATAATGTTGTGTATATTGTGTTATTACTATTATTGCGTTGTACATTACTTACTAATAGGTGACCCACTTTCAGTGACGTTATATCATATTCTTTTCGTACTCGGAATATGATTCCCTAGGATCTCCGGATCCGCATCCCATTCAAACACTCGGTCCTTTTGGATCATCCTATTATTTTATTTTATATTAATCAAACGAGTCAGGTTCCACATAAATATTTACTCCTAATTCATATTTTAGTCTACAATCACCAATACCCTTTTATGGTCAATGGGTGGTAGACGGAGTCTTGAACATTTTTACTTTCTGCTACTTGCTAGTCGTAAAAAGACTAACCGTCCTATTTTTCTCCTTTGAACGGTTGGGGTCCCTGGTCTGCATACTACACCTCAGCCGTCGATCCACAGGTTTGAGTAAACGGTCTTGAGGCGCTGAAGAATAAAGGATTTCATTGTTTTCAGGTTTATTGTGTATTGAATTACGGTACAAACTTTTAGAATTTATGGGATTTATTTTAGTCATTCCACTACTATTTTTTGAATATTATTTCCGCTGCTATTATTCCATTATTTCAGTTATTGTATTTGGACCCCTTTGTTTTGGGTAACTTATTTTATTTTAGAACATTACTTTATATTTAAGTCTTCCGCTTATTTAATATTTGTATTTTATCATCTTGTTTATGGGAGCATGATTGCATGTCCCTATAAGCCTAAGGCGGTTACAAAGACATTAAAGTCTGCGTAATTGCTGGCGCTGCAACATCTCTTCAGTGTATTAAGAAGGGGTGTTACAGATTCAACTGAAACTCATTAAGACACGAACCCGTTATAACCAAAACCCGAAGTAACCTAAACTTCAAGATATATTCTAGTAAATTTTTTAAAATAAATATTGAAATAATGAAAACTTGAGACAATCCAAACCCGAAATAACTAAAACCCAAGACAACCGAAACCTGAACCCGAACCAACCGAATGACCAAATTATTAGACATTAACCGAAACCCGAATGACCCGAAATTCGACTAACCGAACCCGACCCGACCCGCCCGATTGCCACCTCTAGCATCCCCTCCCGAGGTTCCGCGGATGTAGGGAAACCGAACCGCATAAACAAAGTCTTGTGTGTTCTTTCTTGTTCGTTTACATTTCGTTTGTTTGAGTTTGTTGTGAGTTATTCGAAGATCGAAACCCTAGATCGAACAAATTCGTATCAGAGCGAGGTTTGGCCTTCTTTCGTTTTCGAAAAAGGGTTGAACATGCTTGATCCTTTGAGCTTCCGCTGGATATAGGGTTGGTTGTCATCGTTTAACTTCCTTTTGTGTTTTTGTTTTTCCGGTAACAAGAAAATCCCAAAAGATATTCATGTTAGGATATCCCGAGGGCACTAAGAGTTATAAATTGTTACTGATACAGCCTAATGGCTTTAAAGTAATAACTTCAAGAAATGTGACTTTTCATGAGGATGCTTACCATTATAAAACTGAGTTGACGAAATCTATTGAGTGTATAGGTACCCCTAAAGCAGTTGAGGATGAACCTACCTTCATCTTACCTTATGAAGCCACCCAAACCTCAAGATGATGAGGATGAGCCCCTCTTTGAAGATGACTCCTCTCATGGTGGGGAGCATGAGCCAAAGCTTCCTTCAAACCAAGATAAAGGTCATTCAAATGACCACAATGATCAAGAAGATCACCCTGGTGATCTAAATGAAGGGCATTCACCCTACCAATCTGGTGGGGAAGTAAGTTCATCTTCCTCTCTACCCCACTCTTAGTTTGGAGAGTCCTTTGTGAATGATACTTCTGTGCTTGATCTCAGCAATTATAAACTCATTAGAGATAGGGAGCCTAGAGCAATTGAACATAACAGATGGTATATTAATTTTGTTGAATTAGAAGATGTTAATTTGGTGGAGTTTGCCTTCATTTCTACTGAAATTGTTAGATCCTATATTATTAATGTGAGATGTATCATTTCACATATTCCACATATACTAATATATTAAATAAATAATTATAATTTAGTTGAAGTTGAAAATTAAACTTTATTTAAATACTTTTATCCGTGAACAAATAAAAAGCCTAAAAAAATTTAAAATTACATTAACGGTGGTCTCATATAGCCTATTGTTATAAATGACAATCAAATCAATTTAGTCGGGTTGAGTTAATTTGGGTTCGAGCCTCGAACTCAAATCAATTTAGCCTTGATTGAAACTCAAATCAATGGGTCCATTAAGATTTTGGGTTGTATTATTTGAAATCCTAATTTTGAAATCTATTGTGAAACAACCCAAATTGTTTAATTTGGGATTTAACAACGCACAATTCGTATATTCGTATCAGATATTCGATTATAATGCGTTGTGTTCGGATAACCGTTTTGGAAGTAAAATATTTCGAATATCTAACATGGTGTCAGATACCCGATTATGCACACCCCAGTTCGAAGTACTATCAATCAAATTACAACAGTATTCATTTTGGATCAATATTAGATACAAGAAATCGACAAATTAAGTTTATTTAAGGTTAGATTCAATATTGAGTTACGTTATTTTGGGTCATATTCTTTCGGGTTAGATTTAGAAGATTTATTACTACTTAAAATCAAATTGTTGTAAATTTTCGATTTCGCTATATACACCCCAAATCATGCACGTCCTTAAGGACGTGCATGGTTAAAAAGGATTAATTAATTTTTTAAAATATTAATTAGTCACAAGGCTTGCACGTCCTTTAGGATGTGCATTTTTTACCTTGGATTTGTGGTCCCTAAATTTTATTTGAAATTAGGGCTGAAATTATTTTTGGATGGATAAACTAGAGTGGAGTCGGGTCGGGTTTAAACCCATAAATTTCGACAGAATTACAAGCTAGTCATATCAGATTCAGACAAATGGAGATGGAGTGGTATTCAGCTTGTTGGACCGAGTTAGGTTTATGATGACACCTTGGAAAATGGTGGGCCACCAGAAAGGGTGGAATCAGACGCTGGGCTGGGCCCACCCCACCCCCACTCGGGTAAAATGTGCTCAGATTGGGTGATGTGATGGAGTTTGCCAAATATGAACACCTGCCATAAATCCCACCTACAATGATTTGCTTCAGCTGACACAGATTGAACCTTGTTGTGTTTCACATTTCCTCTTCAAACAAATTTTTTTTTTTTAAAAATGTGAGTTAAATAAAAAAAGAAACTAAATACGTACGGAGTACTCCATTATTATTTCGGTAAAAGAAAAAAGGAAAAAAAAAAAGAAAAGAAAAACGAAAACAGCTCTGTGTCTCATGTTTCCGCTTTTCTGCTTGGTTTCTACTTTCTACCGGTCCAGTCACATTCCGTTTGTCAGCCCCTGTACCGCCCTACGAAGGTGACATTATCACTCGCGGGTCCCACTCCTTGCCCGGACTACCCGATCTACCCGCTCTGCCCGCTTTTCTCTCTCTCGTCTGACGGAGCCTCCACGCACGACTCCCATCTTTCTCTCTCTCTCTCGTAGATTGGCGAATTTCTCTCCTTCGAAGTACGTCACCGCTTCTCCCTCTCTCTTTCGCTTTCTTCCCCTTCGCTGGATCTGAGCTCGCAGTTTCCAGAGGATCGGTTAATTTACACAGTGGTTTGCTTTGTTGGTTTTTTCCCTTCTTATCGGGATTTTGCTTCCTCGCTGCTGTTCTATTTGTAGACGGAACCCTAGCTGTCAAATTGGGGGATGTTGTGTTTTTAGGGAGGAAGGGTTTCGAATTGATGGTGATCGAAGCTCAATTTGGGGAAAATGCAAGGCTATGCATGGGAGGGAACACGGCGAGAATAGGAGAAGGATTCGGCACATGTGGCCGGTAGCCTCGCGTGGCTCGACGACTGCTGTAGGCGTTGATTTGGCTAGTTCTTCTCCTAATTCCTTCTTAAAGGTAACCCCTTTCCCTAGAATCCCCCTTCAATTCGGCTTTCATGAGTTGTGTTTTTGTGTTCCATTTTGGGGAGGGGCTCTTGGGAATTCGTTTCGATTTTTATCGCTTCTCTGGTGCATTTGTTCTTCTTTCTTTTGGCTACCATTTTGTTTTCAGTTTGACTGCCTTTGTCTTCTCCTTTTCCATCTTTGGATTAGTGTGGTGGCCTCTCACATAATAAGCAATTGTTGAGACGGGTTATTCTGTTTGAAGTTTGAGGTGTTGAAGTACATCAGAGATTTAATTTCAATTTAGGGCTTGAACAAATATGATTTGTTTGGTGTAATTATGTATTTCATTGCTGGTGATGATGCATTTGTTTCTTTTATTTGGAGGAATTTTGCTACTGAGGTTTATAGGCTGTGATTTTGCCCCTTGCTTGAATTGGACTTTCAGCTAGAAAAAATAGATCACACCTTGTCTGGATTCTAGAAAAGGCCTTTAATGATTAACTTCTATGAAATGGATGACAGAGTCAGTTTCATTATGGAATTACAGAATGATGGCAATGGAGGCAGTTTTCATACGGAATTAAGAATTATGGTAGTTTAATTGTCGTTGGATCAAGCTGATGGTGTGTAGGAAATACTTGGATATAAATTGGCATTTGAAATACACGTAAGATTTGATATTGGACCAAGAGTTTGTTGCCAGAGTGTTCATTCTGGCTAGTATTTGTTTCTCTGGACATAGTTACTTTCCCTCTCCTCAGTCATGAATTCCTGTAAAGTTTTGTTACAGGCATACGGATCGTAAGAGTAAGTTGCAGAAAAGATAAATCTGACCAGTGTTAGATATAACAGATAATATTCCCTTGATGATGATAAATCTGTTCAGGTGTTCTATGAATTAAACAACTCTCTACAAGGTTAAAACATTTTATATTCTGTACAATTTGTGTTGTCAATTGGAAACTTTGGATCACTTTACATTCTATTGGGATGTGAATCTGAGGTATGCATTCCCTGGTTGATTGTTTGAGGAAGATCGATGGTAGTAATGTGAACGGATGATTGCAAGTGGGAATACTTGCAATGTAGGTATTAAGGTTTCATGCCAACTTTTCTATTTTAATTCTCTTTGATTTGGTTTCTTTTGGCCAAACAGTCTTCATTATTCTCTGTTGATTTTGCTAGTTTTAATTGGCCTTTTGTGACTAAGATTTCCCTCATTTTAAATTATAAGTTGTTTTGTTTGACAGGATGGTCGAAAAATTACTGTTGGTGATTGTGCTCTTTTCAAACCACCCAATGATTCCCCACCTTTCATAGGAATCATCCATTCAATATCTGCTGATAAGGAAATTAGTTTAAAGCTAGGTGTCAGTTGGCTATATCGACCTTCTGAAGTTGTATTATGCAAAGGCGTTGTGCTTGAAGCTGCGCCAAACGAAGTTTTCTACTCCTTTCACAGGGATGAGACACCTGCTGCATCATTACTTCATCCTTGTAAAGTTGCATTTTTGCCTAAAGGTATTGAGCTTCCACCAGGGGTATCTTCATTTGTGTGCAGAAGAGTTTATGACATTAGAAACAAGCGTTTGTGGTGGCTAACGGATAAAAACTACATTAATGTGAGTCTACTATGCCCCTATTTGCTGTAACATTTTCCTTTGCTAATGCTGTTTTCATGTTCCATATTTGGATATTAATAAATCCGTTTCATTGTACAGGATTGGCAAGAGGAAATAGATCATCTATTACAGAAATCTCGTTTGGAAATGCATGCAACAGTTAAACATCAAGGCACCCCATCTCCCAAACCTCTGAATGGTGCAACTGCAACATCACCTTCAAAACATAGTCCAGATTCCATGCAGAGTAGTGGCAACTTAGCTACACACCCTAAGGGAAAGAAGAGGGAAGTAGGAGATCAGACTTCTGAACCTGTGAAACGGATTAAAGATGGTGGAGATTCTATTCTGTCAAGATCTGAAAGCTTTCTGAAATCTGAAATAACCAAAATAACTGAGAAAGGAGGGCTTGTAGATTATGAATCAGTGGAGAAGCTGGTACAACTCATGCAACCAGGGAAATCTCAGAAGAAGATAGACTTGAGCACCCGATCTATGCTTGCTGGTATAATTGCTTCCACAGATAGACTTGATTGCCTTAACCAGTTTGTGCAGCTACGAGGTCTGCCCGTCTTAGATGATTGGCTACGGGAGGTACAGAAAGGGAAGGTTGGTGATTCTAATAGTTCCAAGGATGGCGACAAGTCCGCGGAAGATTTTCTCTTGGTATTGCTTCGTGCACTGGATAAGATCCCTGTTAACCTTAATGCACTACAAACGTGTAATATTGGAAAATCAGTGAATAATCTCCGTTCATATAAAAACTTGGAGATTCAGAAGAAAGCCAGGGGTTTGGTGGACACGTGGAAGAAACGAGTTGAGGCAGAGATGAACGTTAATGATGCAAAGCCTGTTTCAAATCAGCCTGTTGCATGGTCTTCTAGATCAAGACATGATGTTCCTCATGGTGGCAACAAACATACCAGTGGATCCTCTGACACGGCCATTAGAAGTTCAGGGCAGTTTTTTTCTGCAAAAGCTGAAACTCTGAAGCCTGCTAATGGAGATACTACCACAAGATCTGCTTCTGTGCCTTCTGGGAGTCCAAAAATATCACCTTCATTACCATTGTTAAAGTCAAATCATAAAGACGGACAAATCAAGGTATCTTCTACCGGAGGTGGCTCTGAAGTGCCTTCTTATTCGGTGAAAGATGAGAAAAGCACCGGTTCTAGTCAGTCCCATACAAATAGCCAGTGCTCAAGTGACCATGCTAGGACTATTATTCCTTCTGGAAAAGAAGATGCTAGAAGCTCAACAGCAGGGTCAAAGGCTACCCATGAAGATGCTAGGAGCTCAACAGCAGGTTCAAAGAGTACCCACAATTCACGCCAACGGAAATCAGCTAATGGACTTCAGGCGGTGGTGAATTCTAGTGCTCATAAAGAGTCAGGGTCCAGCAGGAACTCATCCATACCCAGTGGTTCCCGTTCTGAGAAATTCTTTGAGTCTACTACTGAAACATGTGAAAACAGCGGGGCAGCTCTGGTGGCTGAAAATAACAGGCATAAGATAATTGTGAAAATTCCAAATAGAGGGCATAGTCCAGGACAAATTGCCAATTTTGTTTCAAATGATGACCCCTCTTGTAGGAATAGTAGAGCTGCATCTCCTGTTCCTTCTCAGAAGCCTGATGAAGCTGATGCTAGTTTGAGGGAAAATAGTATTGCTTATGAAACTAAGGAGAATATTATATCTGTTCCACCGGGAAAACAACATATACCTGGAAGTGATGCAGTAACACTGACAGATGTTTCAAAAACTGGGTACCAGTCCACTGAAAAGGAGGCAAAGACCAAGAAGTCTGTTGGTTCTTCTATGACCTCCATGAATGCTTTAATTGATAGTTGTACGAAGTACTCTGAAACACCTGCATCTATACCTGTTGGAGATGATAGTGGAATGAATCTTCTTGCTAGTGTTGCTACCGGAGAAATCTCGAGGTCTAGTGCTGCTACACTAGAAGTTTCTCCCCAGAGAAACACAACTCTGGCAGAAAATGCCAGTGTAGATAATGAAGGTAAATCTGGTTTGTATGGGGATAATATTTTCTTTTCCCTTAGCAGTGGTCAACAATTGTCATTATTTCTGACAAGGGGCATTCTTTCGTTGCAGGTGTCACAAAATGCAATGTTGGAGAAACCAGTGGACATTCTAGTGCATTCAACGAGGAGCTACCGAGAGACGGAGATTCCTTCTTGAAGAGCAATGGAAAATTGGATGGGCTTGCTATAAATGCTTCTACATCTGTGTCTTCTGCGAGTGTTGCGGGGAAGAATGATGAAGAGGCAAGTAAGCAAATCCTTGCAAGGGGAACGATTGTCAAAGATGGGAATGATGATTCCGCTTCTGATATTAAACATGTATCAAAAAGTCCGTTGCCTTCCCAAGTTGAGATGAAGGTTGAAAAGGAAAGTGAGGTAGGTTTGAATGAAACTAAAGTAGATTCATTGATGCGTCTATTATCTAGTTATACTGATGAAAAGAATAATCCTGATCAGGAATTGAACAGTAATGCCCCATCAGAGCCTGAATCAACTTGTTTGCCGATACACCCTGCGTCTTCAAAAAAGGAAGATGGACAAGTAGGGCTATCTTCTGTTGCTGCTGAAGAACTGGTTCTAGATGTTCCAGCTAAAAAGATAGCGGAAGATACCGTTGTTATGGAGGATTGCGAAAATGAGCCTGATTGTGGAAACAAGATGACGAAACAAGAAAGCAACGCTTCCCCGAGTTCCCATAGAGAAGAAGGATCTGCTTTAGCTTCTGTTGTTTTTGAAGAAAAGCCCGAGTGCAAGACTGACAACATAGAACACAGTGAGAGAGAAGTTGGATCACACTTTAGCTTAAAGGAATCTGATGGCATGGAAGTTCATGGAGCAAGAAAAGTTGATTGTGCTTTGTCTGCCACCACCACTACATCACTTGGGGCAGATATTTCAGAAAATGGTCGAAAGCTTGAATTTGATTTGAATGAAGGGTTTGACATGGATGATGTCAAGATTGACGATCAAGTTAACTTTGCAGCAACTGCATTTCCTCCATATATTGCTGCTTCACCGCCTATTGTTTCTTTAGCATCTTGTGGTCTGCCTACCTCTGTTACTGTCGCTTCTGCTGCAAAAGGGCCCTTTGTACCTCCGGAGGATCTTTTGAGGAACAAAGCCGAGCTTGGGTGGAAAGGATCAGCTGCCACTAGTGCATTTCGTCCTGCTGAACCACGAAGACTTCTTGATAGCTTGCCAGGCTCAACTAAGGTCTCCCTTGAATCAATCGCTCCCAAACCGGTTCGGCCTTTTTTGGATTTTGACCTTAACGTGTCAGATGAAAGGGCTGTGCAAGATTTTGGCTGTCAGAGTTCAACCAAGGAAGTAGATCTGAAATCGGACCACAAGAGTGGTGGTCTTGCACTTGATTTAAATGAAGTCGATGATGTTCCTGAATTGGGGTATCAGCCAGCAGGGAATTTACGAAGACTTGAAGTTTCATTACCTTTTCAATCCTCAAATGGTGTCATTGAAGGTGACAACAGCACTAAAAGGAATTTCGATTTGAACGATGGTCCTGCTGTAGAAGAATCAACATACAGCCAACATGTGCATGGCAACATCCCTCCATCGGCCTCATTTGGTATGAGAATGAATTACCTATCTTCATTTTATTCTCCAGGGGCAACTTATTCAGCAGTGACAACACCAGCAGCAATGCATGATGTTCCAATAATCGGCCCACCAGGTCCTCATAGAGTTTTAGGTGGTCCATCTGCTACCTCATCATTTAATGCTGATTTCTACCGAGCATCGATGTTGGCAACTTCTCCTGCTGTGTCCTTTTCTCCAGCTCCTTTTCAGTACCCTGTTTTCCCTCTTGGTGCAACCTTCCCAGTACCCACAACTACCTTGTCAGGTGGCTCAGCTTCCTACCTGGACCCGTCATCAGGTGGCAGATTTTACACCCCTACTTACCCATCTCAGTTGGTAGGAACATCTACTGCTGTTTCATCTCAGTATCTTCGTCCTTGTGCTGTTAGTGTTCCAGATGTTAGCAGTAATGGTGTTGGTGAAAGTAGTCAGAAGTGGGTTAGGCAGGGTTTAGATCTTAATTCTGGTCCACTAGCTCTAGATGTTGAAGGTAGAGATGATACATTTCTTTTGGCGTCAAGACAACTTCCTGCTGTCAATTCTCGGACTCTATTAGATGAGCAAGCCAGGGCATATCAAGCTTCTCTTGGAGTTCTGAAAAGAAAGGAACCTGAAGGGGGGTGGAATACAGACAGGATGAGCTACAAACAATCCCCATTTCAATAGGTGTGAACCACTCCACCTTTATGGTGTACATTTGATGCTTGTGTAAGTCATCTTCATCCCCTCCCCAATTCTGAACATGAGAATCAAATTTTAATTGAACGAATCTTGGAGATCCAAATGATGGAACCCCCAGTCAGAGATGGGAGAATAAACTTTAGAGGGTACAAGCAGAAAAGTTCCATTTAACTAATGTTTTTCACCTACCTTGTAAAATCTCTAAATGGTTAGGGTAGTTTTAGGTGAGCGTCCCAAAATCTTGATGCAAGCAAATGTTAGAAATTTAACTATTGCTGGTTTTCTTGTTTTACAGTTGATTGAGAGGATAGCATGGAGGAGGCAATTGCTGACCCATGGCACTGTGGTAGTGTGGTAAGTGAATAACATGATGTATTAAAAAAGGCTCAAATTCTTCCCTACTTGCGCATCAAAAGGCTCGGTTATACTTTTGAGAATTAGGCAGCCTTTGCTTGAATTTGCCCTTGGTATACAGTTTTAGTCTCCTTGTGTAGATAGTTCAAACTTTTGAGAAAAAGGAAAGAAAAATTCAGCAAGCCCTCTGTTATGCCGATGTTTTAACACTGGTGACCAACCTGGCTTCTGTAATACCATGGTGCCTGAAATGCCATTTGTTACTTTTTTTTTTCCTGAACATGTTCTGGGGGCACAAGATGTTCAATTACTGGACAGTCTAAAGATTGCTTTCAATGTGCTTTGGTTTCATTCTCTAGCACTCCCCCCTCCCCCTCCCTCTCCACGACAAATCTTTTCATATGCTCCTGTTCTATCTTACATACAAAGTTGTTTTTAGATTTCACTACTCACAACCCGGTGCATCTGCTGTTGGGATAATAGAGAACAGGTCATTTTTCTTCATCGGATGTTTCATCCATTGCTCGGATTCTGCCCTGCTTCCTCCCTTACTCCCATTCCATTTGGACCTGATCAGGTCTGTATTTTGGATTATCTCAGTTGCAGAATCTAGACGACCCAGGGCCTAGAAGAATGGCCTGTTTGTGATATTATTAGACACTTGTGGTAACTGGTAAGAAAGGGTTTATGATCTCCATTATGCTTATGGTAAGCATTCTGCATCATTCCCTATCTTCCCTTTCGGACAAAACTACCCATACACCGAGTGTAGACTTCAAACCATACACCACCAATTAAGGCATGCCACGTGTCTTTAAATAAATTGAAATTAAAATGTTTAAAATTTAGAATAAACTCTCCTTACGCAGTAACTACCCTCTGATTTATTCTCTTTCTTAAGTAACTACCCTTTATCTTCAATATTACATAAAACCACACATTATTTATCAAATATTACGGAGTATTAATCAACCGTGCCAATTTTCCATCTAATAAATTATGAAATGAGAAGAAAATTAATAATTTACCCCTATATTTTATAACTAGTAAATAGAGCTTCCACATCTACCTTGTTGAGATGAATTGCACACAACTTTAATTGAAAGTTCATCAATCGCATTTATACATATACCGTCTCCCTATCCTATGTTCTAAGGGTATAGGATAAGAACCTTAATCGGGAAAGATTCTTTACCGACAAAATAAACAACCCTAGGAAATCAATATTAAAAAAAGCTAAAAATAATTTTAATTTGGGAAATCTTTCCCGATTGAGCTTGTTATCCTATGTCCTTGGGCCATAGGATAGAAAATCCGATATATAAATATATATGTGTGTGTGTATTTGAGTTTTTTTAGATCTCGAATAAAATTATGTAAAACCTAATATTTATATATGTAAAATATAAATATATATGTAAAATCTAGTACTCCGAAATCGAATCTATCTATCTATTTATATAACATATATAAAGAAAGATTTTTGCCCAATAAATGTCAATATGAATTAGCTTCAAATCTTCTATGCAGTATAACCTATAAAAGATACTGTTTTGCCCCATAAATACATTAACCAAATACCTCCTCAATAATTAGAAAAAAAACTTTTAGATTAACAGTAATAACAATATATCTATTTAAATTAACCATTTAAAAATCATATTATATCTTTTTATATAATATACTCGTAGCATATAACGAAATCTTTTTGCCAATAAATGTGAATATTAATTAGCTTCAAATCTTCTATTCTATATAAGAGACAAAAAATATTTTTTTGCCTAATAAATAAATTAACCAAATACCTCCTCGACAACTAGAAAAAAATAATTTAAATTAACAATATATCTATTTAGACTAACCATTTTAAAATTAATAATATAAATTATAATATACCTATAAATCAATATATTAAATTTTAAGAAATAGAAAAAAGAAAAAGTTTGATTGAAATATCTATGATATTAAATATAAATACGAGTAATGAAACACATTTGATAATAATTTAATGGTTAAAATTAAACATAAATAATCTTAATATATTTGTAAAAAAACTTATTCACTGGTAATAAATTATTTATATTTACAACTTAAAAATAAATTAATATATTATAAAAATCAATTATATAGTTTAAAAAATGATTTTATATACAATTTATATAAAATATTTATTCCCGTGCGTAAAACGTACCAAAAGACTACGGAGTAGTTTGTAACTAGAAGAAATGTTGGAGGTAGTGTTTTCGAAATAGTAAAGAAGTAGGAGCAGGAGAGATAAAAAAAAATTGCAAGCATTGGCCACTAGCTACTCGAGGGAAAGTATGTGGGGTGGTTTTGCATAATAATGAATATAATAGGGGTAGTTACATGAAAAATAAAGAGTAAAGTAGAAACGTGAGCAAAATACCGGACTCCCTTTGCCTTGTATACGTGGCTTCCATTTATTGGCGGTGTATAACTACACAACATACACTGAGTGTATGTGTATCAGTGTCCCTTTCCAGAACTCGCCAATATTAGAGCCTTGTGGCCATCCGGTTGGTGGACTTTGTGTACTGCTTTTGTCGAACGCGTTTTTGGAGCCTACAAATCAGAATCCTTTTTCGATTTGGAAATGTGTCATCTAACACCTTGCCATGTCATATGAATGACACTGATGCACCTACTTGATACTCTTCATTGTTTCAGACATATAAAGCTCAGGCTTCTTGCTCACTGAATTTCTCGTCTCCAGAGACGATACTTGTCAAGTTATGATTCATTAATCTCGTTGCAGGAACACCTCTTAGTTTTTCAACAAGGGCAGGAACTCTTTGTTTCCTTGTGGATACTAGGCTGGTGTATGGTGTATTACGTGAATTGCAAAACACTGTATATTTTTGTGTTGATACACATACCTTTTTTTTTATTATTTTTTTTCAAATCACCCTAGGCCCTAGCTGAACACTGATACTGGGTTAGCCGTAGGATGACCTGATCTTCAACAATCAAGACTCAAAGACAAGAACGGAAGCGAAAGACTCAAAGACACCAACACTATAGCCGATATCGACCAAGAACAAGACTCACGCAGCACTCGAATAAAGGACAAAGAGAGAAAGACTCGAATTTGACTAAGGACAAAGACACACGACTCGATCAAATTAATTAACAAGAAAGACACGAAATTGAAAGAACAAAGACCAATAGATTGGGTGATTCGAACTAAAATAGAACGAGATAAAGACATTGTAGAGAGCTACAATGGGGACCACCTGGCCCAACAGATGCTGGTGGATGCTGTGTCGGATCAAAGTGGTAAGTTCTCAGTCTGCAAGGGTGTTTTAAGAGTGGATCAGAGGGTGTTTATTGGTGCTACCACTGATTTAAAGCTCAGGATTATTAAAGCCTTGCATGAGAAACCACTAGGAGGGCACTCAGGAGTTAATGGTACTTATCAAAGGGTTAAATCCCTTTTCTTTTGGCAACATCTCAACCAAGATATTATGGATTTTGTTCTCTCTTGTGAGACATGCCAGAAGAGTAAGTCTGAGAGTGTAGCTTCACCAGGCTTATTACAACCCTTACCTATACTTGCCACTCCCTGGTCACATATTTCAATGGATTTCATTGAAGCTCTTCCCACTAGTCAAGGCAAGAATTCTGTTTTAGTAGTGGTGGATAGGCTGACAAAATATGCACACTTTGTGGGGTTGAGTCATCCTTTTACTGCTCAGAAAATTGCTTACACTTTCATGGAGCACATCTACAAACTTCATGGTTTGCCAGAGAGTATTGTTTCTGACAGGGAAAAGGTCTTTCTCAGTTCATTTTGGCAGCACTTGTTCAAGGGCTTGGGCACTTCTCTTCACATGAGCACAACTTATCACCCACAGTCAGATGGGCAAACTGAGAGAGTTAACAGGTGCCTTGAAACCTTCTTGAGATGTATGTGCTCTGATCACCCTCGACAATGGCATAACTGGCTATTCCTTGCTGAGTATTGGTACAACACCAACTATCATTCAGCTCTCAAGATGTCCCCATATCAGGCCTTGTATGGTCATCCTCCTTCAGTTCTAGGCATCCAAATGTTTGTAGGGAAGAATTTGGATGCGTCTGCCTGGTTTCAACAAAGACAACACATGCTCACAAGGGTGAAATTCCACTTACAGCAAGCCCAGGCTCGAATGAAACTCTTTGCTGATAGGCACCGCTTAGATAGAGAATTCAAAGTGGGAGATATGGTTTACTTGAAGCTCCAACCTTACAGGCAATCCTCATTAGTTTTCAGGAAGAACCTCAAGTTATGTGCTATGTTCTATGGTCTTTTTAAGGTCCTAGCTCGAGTGGGGACTGTGGCATATCGTCTGGAATTACCACCTTCTACCTCCATCCATCCTGTGTTCCATGTGTCTTAGCTCAAGGCAAGAACTAACAGGCGCCAAGCTCTTGCTCACACCTTACCAGTGACAGATGAGGAAGGGGATATTGTGCAAGCACCAGAAGCTATTTTGGATAGCAGAGTCACATATTTGAGCAATGGGGAGCCAGTTTCTGAATGGCTCATCAAATGGACCAATCTGAGCATCGAGGAAGCTACATGGGAAGCAGTAGGACATATCATCCATCAATTTCCCGTCTTCCAACTTAAGCCTTGGGATAAGGCTTTCTTAAGGGGGAGAGCAATGTCATGTAACTACTCTAAGCTACTCTAGATACAATTGTGACATGTAAAGAGTAGTATAAATAGAGGTGAATGTATGTGTGGATGGATCATTGAATATACATGAATCTTACCTCTCAATCTCTCTATCTCTTTCCCTCTCTTTCTCGTCTCCCTCTCTAACTACTTCTTCCCTCTCCCTCATTATGTTACTCTCTTCCTCCTATTCTGTTACTACAACTACCATCCATCTATCCTATCCTCCATCACCAGATCACTACAGTTTTACTAGTCCTTGTTGAGAGCTCCTTACCTTCTAGAGTGAGGATCAACAATAGTGGTGGATCCCGAACCTCTTAGTTGAGGGAGCAGAAAATTACCATAAAAAATCAATATTATAAAAAATTAAAACATATTTTTTTTTTCCAAACTAATAATCAATATTATTAATGTGCGATTAGAATAAAAACATAAATAGTATTTAATTAGAATAAAAACATAAACTGTGCATGATTTTCAAATATTTCAAGGTAACCTCATAATTTGAAGTTTTCGGATAAAATTATATTATTAAGGTATGAAGTTTAACAAATGAAGATTACAGTAAAATTATATCAATTTGAACTTAATTATAATATATCAAATTAAAGCTATCGATGAGAGAAATATGTATCTTAAATTTTATTTTCAATAGCAACTACCACCCCTGATCCTAAAGAGTATATGCTTCTAATCAACATGTCTAACAATTTCCAATCCTTAACACCAAAAAAAAACAATTTCCAATCCTTTTATTGATAAAAAGAAAGAAATAAATAAAGCTACGTACCTACCATTTTTTCTACATCGATGATTAAATTATTTGTTTGTACTATCCCAGTGGGGTAACTACTGTCCCAGTTAGAGCAACCCCAACAGCTTTTGTATAATAGAGAAAATGTGATATTTTAGAGAAAAAGAAGATGTTTTCACCCCAACAGCTTTTGCAAATGGTTTTGTAAAATAGAGAAACATTAGGATAGAGAAGAAAAATCTCTAAATTTAGAGGAAGAAGTAAAATTTGTAAAATTAAATGTTTTGCTCTTCCCCATAAAATTGTTAATAGATTTGTGGTTGAGATTGTAAGATTTTGAATTAAAGTAAATATTTTATGTCCTATTTCTATTTCCTTTTAATTCAAGTAAAATTTTATTAAATAATATGCTATAAATATAGAATATAATTAATGTAAAAACTTGTAAAATAGAAAAGCTGTTGGGGTTAGGGTATAAAAAATTTAGAGATTTTGAAATTTTTTCCTACAAAATAGAGATTTTATAGAGAAGCTGTTGGGCTTGCTCTTACTACTATAACTATTTCGTCTCCCAGAAAAGTATTATATGGTCAATGTTTCACTAAAACTCAAGAAAAATGACCATTAGGATTTTTTATTATTATTTGCACCCAAATAATTCACCCATGCCTGATTGAATCCTCCTAGTCTACTTAAATCCACCATTTAAACTCCCTCTACATTTGCATTTCCGCTCAATAAACCAACAATGAGTTCTAGAAAGAGCCCAAGAGATAACCTCATAGATGTAATCAGCAAGTCAATCCCAAGGGAGCACCCCACCGGAGACATCGAATCCGGCTCCCCCAATGCCGCATCCGCCACTTCCCAAGGCACCGGCGGTTCCCTGCCCACCACCCCTGCTGCAAAATATGCCGAAGACGCCTTTAGCGAACTCTACGATACCATTCATGATCGGGTGAACAGCCACCGTACAGACTCCGACAAGAGGGCCGTTTACAAGAGACTTATGGACCGCCTCGATGACGTCGAGGAGCGGCACCCCAAGTCCACCTTCTCCCTCATCTCCGTCGAGTTCATCGTCTTGTCCGGCCTCACAGCCGCGCTTGCCTGCACTCTGACGCTGGGCAAGATGAAGCACCACCGGTTTCTCCACCTCAGGATGTGGCAGTGGGTCACCATGGTCCTCATGATCGCCTCGGGGCTCTCCGTTGTCCGCTTCGCCACCTTCGTGATTCTCTGGCCGGTGAAGCGGTGGTGGAGGATCCACAAGTACGTGGTGTTCTTCACGCGCCAGCTGAAGCGCTGCTTGGACGTCACGCTCTGGTTCTGTATCATCCTTCTCGGATGGTACATGTGGTTCCGTCCCCGATTGAAGCACGTCCACGGTGACCTCTCGATCGTGATAGCTCACCAGGTATTCCATCCTAAAACCAATTGGGAATAGGAGAAGTGGTTTGGTTTGATTTCTGATCAAAGCATAAAATGTACTGTGCAGGTGACGAGGTTCCTGATCGCCCTGTGCCTGGGATCGTTCCTCTGGCTCCTAAAGAACGTCCTGTACTTGAAGCTTGAGGCGGACCTCCACTACGACCAGTTCTTCGTGCGGCTGCAGCAAACGGTGGTGTATCTGCACGGCATCCAAATCCTCCACACGCGAGGGATGTGGAAGTTCTTGACGGATAACAGGACCAAGAAGAAGCTACTGCTGATTTCTAAGAGGAATAATGAGAAGGAAGGGGCAGATGCCGCAGCCAAGGAGAAGGAGAAGATGAAGGGGTGGAACGTATGGATGGAAGTGCTGGTGATGGAGAAGGAGAGCGCTCCGATATGGATACTCCGGCGACTGGCGGAGGAGTACCTGGATCAGGTGAAACACCAGCCGTTGCCGGGGACAGGTGATCACATTAGAGAAGATAAGAAGATACTGAGGGAAGCCAAGAATTTGTTCAAGCAGCTCATCTCCAAGAGGATCGACATTAAGGATCCGGCTCATCACTTGAGGTTTCCAATTTCTTCCCCATCTTATCTGTTCCTTTCCCTTTTACTCTTATAAAATAAAAAAAATGTTGCAAAATACAAAATATTTATCTTAATTTAGAGGAAGATAAAATATAATAGCAAAAACTCTAAAATCTAATTATTTTCAATATCAATGCAAATTTATTGATATATAAACAATTGGACAAGTTTATTTTATTTTTACAAAAATTAAGTCAGTAGTTTTTCTTATAATTAAAATAAATTGGATGTTTTTGTTAGAATTAACTTTATGTTTAATTAAACATGCACTTTAGTTTTAAGTTATGTTAAACTTACACTAGTTTATGTTTTAGAGTATTTGTTAAGCTCAACTGTTAAACTTCGTATTTCACTAAAACTTGTTGACGTTTTTTTAGAATTATAACTTAAAAAATTGATGTTCATCTAATTGTTCCACAATTTTGCATAAATTAAGTTTAAAAGAAACTAAAATTAAAAGTGCTTTAAATTAAAGAGTATTTACAATATATAATAACAGTAGAAATTTGTAGAACAAAAAAGAGATTGGAGTTGAAGTATAAAATATTTAGAGATTTTAATATTTAGTTTTCTATTTAAAAAAAAATTACAAGATTTGTTGCTCTTATAATTTCAACTTTAAATACTCAGTTTCTATTAGTGCATGCGTATTTCTCATCATAAATATATATTTAAAAATTGTGAATATAATTTCTTTTAATTTTTAATAAAGTAAGAAAAAGATTGATAATGAAAGGGGTAATAGTAAATTTCAATCATCTCTAAAGGGTTTTTTTTAAGGTGATAAAGAGGGAGTATTAATGAAAGACTTTTGAATTGACTAATCTTAGCTATAATCGCATGTGCTCCATTGCATTGAATATTACGGAGTAATATATCATTGGAGTATTGGCCACTAGCAGCAAAGTGGGGCTCCTCGATAAAAGATGAATATGAAATTGGCTAGCTGTTTAAGGTTGGATTCATTTGTCTTTATTGAAAAAATAATTTTTGAAACCTTTAATAGACAAATTTAGAGTTCTTTAACGAGAGGGTGCATTGCTTCTTACTATCTCCGACTTGCATTCGACCAAAAAAAACCTTCTACTTGCAGGCGTGTGTACAAAAAGAATTGACATCACCTAGGCTAGCAAGAATAATTAGTCGATTAAAAAAATAAAGTAGAAAATTATTTGGATATGCAATGAAATGAATATAAAAATTACAACTACCATAAAAAATTACAAACACTAAAACCGACAAACTGTTTACCGTACTTAATTATTAGAAAGTTTTTGAGAATCAAAAGATCAACCTTAATCATCGCTCTAGATGATGTTATAAAACCAGCATTTTTTTTTTTTTACAATAGCCAACCATTAGAATGTCTTTAAACAAAAATTATTTTTTTTTATCATCTCTAGGGATGATGTTATAAAACTCCCTGTTTAAAGGGAGGGTATCAGAAATACAATTCAAATGATGTTTTGCCATATAATCTGCCGCTGAGTTAGCCTGTCTGAAGCAATGGCGAAAACTTATCGTGTTGCATCTTGCCCTCGATCTTCTAATCTCTTAGATTATCCTTAAGATTTCCCACGGAATCTTGGTGTCATCCTTGATAGACTTGATGACTTCTAGGTTATCGCCTTCAATCATAACATTCTGTTAGCCTCTCCTACTTGCTAGATGTAATCCCTTTAAGAATCGCAAGAGATTCAGTTAGAAGTACTGATCCCTTATTAACTTGTTCATGAAACAGTTCCACTACGTGTCCATTACAATCTCTATAGATAATTGAAATGGACATTATTCATTCGGATTTGATACATGTCCTCTATTGTGGTATTGGGGAATACCAATGAATTGTTTCCCACTTATACATTCATAATTGTGTATGATTAATTTTGAGATTGGGCATTTAAGTGAAATAGGAAGTTCTAAATAAGGGCTTGTTTGGTTGAATGCGGGAAGTACAATTCCCGAAAACTTACTTTCCATGAATTGAAAAAAGTTGTTTGGTTGAATTTTGGTTTTTAGTAATATAAATAGGAAAATAAATAAATTCACATTAAAAAATGGTGGAAGTTGAACTTACCTAGTCCCCCCTAGGTAAGTGAACTTCCTACGATTTGGAGGAATTGGAATTCCTGGGAAGTTAAATTCCTGTCATTTTGTCAACCAAACACAGGAATATATCCTACTTCATGGGTTTTTTAACTTTCTGTGTTTTTAACTGACTAACCAAACGAGGCCTAAGAACTTCTCTAATAGCCTTTTTTTTAAAAAAAAAATCTTCAAAATCAATTTTAAAATGTTTAAAAAATTTTAAAATTCAAACTATAAGATCGATCGTATTTCTTCATTTTATAAAATTTTGCATTTATAAAATATTGTAAATACTTTATATTAAATTTAATTTAATTATATAATATAAATATTTCCTATTTAAAACTAGTGAATTATGTATTAAGATTGCAAAATAATTAGTGTTTAATTAATTGCTTGCTGACATATAGAGAAAAAGAAATATTGAAATAGATAATTTTTTTTTTCTTTTCAAATTCTCCACGTAGAAGTTTTATTGGAATAAACTTCGATGTTAATTATAGGGATTCCAAATGCACTATCATTGTTAATGTAGCGGCCCGAGTTATGGAATCCGGGTTACGTGTTGAAGGAATTGATACTTTCATTTGGATCTTGCAATTCAAGTACGGGTTGATATAAAATCAAAGGATTAAGTTTTGAAAGTAGGGATTTCGAACCCTAAATTTACGGAAGGTCCATTGGAGACCCGGTGTTTACACACCGTCGATCACCTGTCCTAAATCTCTAATGTGCAAAACCATTGAGTCTAAACAACCAAGTAAAATAGAAATGCGAGAATGCTAAATACAAGTCGCCACAACGGAGTCGAGTCAGAACGAAATACGAGCAAAGTGGGAGAATAGAGTATGAGTGGCAAGAATCAGTCTCTCCAGAACACGCCATAAAGATCCCCGTCAATCAACACACATCAAGCAAAAGGAGCGGGTACCTGAAACTATACAACAAGTCAAGGCGAGTCACTCATCTGTGTCCGGAAGACATTGATGAGGCCACATAATATGTCCTAATTAAGCCTGGATAATGATGTTCTAATGCAGTGCGGGATATTAAACACACAAATCATGCTGAGTACATATGATCTGTACATATATATATATATATGTGTGTGTGAGCGCGCGTGCACACACACACACACACGCACACACACACGCGCGCGCGAACACACACACACACATGCAGAAAAGCGGTAAATGATCCAAAGAATAACAAGTGACATATCCCTCACCTACTCACGCACCCATTCTTGTTAGTGCAGGAACCGACTGCGTTCAATTCTATATAGCAACATCTCATAATCTCATGCACAAACACACACACACACACACACACATGCACAAACACACACACATATGCGGAAACGCGCTAAATGACCCAAAGAATAACAAGTGACATATCCTCCTCCTACTCCCGCACCCATTCTTGTTAGTGCAGGAACCGACTGCGTTCAATTCTATATAGCAACATCTCATAATCTCATTTTCATGCTCATATCTCATCTTATATCTCATTCTCATATTTCATGCTCATGCTTCTTTTCTTTCTGATTTTCTTGATCATAATGACTCGATGAGGTACAAACCCGATGGGATTGTATTGTCCTATGACCCTAGCAAAATGACTCTAAGACTCACAATTAACAGTCGTTCTAACATATGCAAAGAGAAGTCACATGCTCATTCAATTGTGCAAAACCTATGCATGCCGCTACAGCCTACATGATATGCAGGATGCAACACCTAACATACTATATGACATCATGCATGAGGTTCGTATCTTGAGTAAGTCCTGAAGAACTTACTTGGAATGTGCCGAATCCAAAGCGTTAAACAACAATATAAACAAGCAGATCCAATCAGGTCACAGATCACCTAGTAAGCAATACATAATCATGCATAAGTCTACACACATAATGGCCACACATAAGTCATAGAACTCATCATCACATCTTGTCATATCATCATCATAATTATCATCAATTCATTTCATATCATATCATATTATCTATAACTTATCATCTTAAACTGCCATATATCATCACATATCATCTCATCAAATCCATCATTCAATTCAAGATTCTAACTTATCAAATCATGCTTGCAACTCATATACATTCATATCTCATTCACATACTTCATATATATTCATGCCATGAATCACATAATTTCACAAGTAAGGACAATCAATCAATTCACCAAGTCAATCCAAGTAAACCGGTTTCAAAGTTTCCAAAGTCATTTGATCTCAAAGGTAAGTCAAGTTGCTAGTCAAACAATTTATTATAAAAGCATACTTAGCCAATTTCCGACATTAAACATTTAAACCTTTAAACCAATTTATCAAAATTATATCATTAAAATACTCCCGGTATTTTTATTTCAAAAATCATTATTCTAATAAATTCCGACACTTTAGAAATATTTCAAATAATATAGTTAACTAACCCTTTAAATACCACCAAATAATATATATAATTTAAATCCAACATTTAAATGCCAACAAAAACCAATGAATAGATATTTGAACAATAATCATTTAAATAACTAATTATATCAAAAATAAATAAATAAAAATTAAATAATTCCGAATAAGTAATAATAACTAATTAAATAAATCAATTAAATAATTAAATAATCGAATAAACAAATAAATAAATTCTTGAAACCGAAATAATAGTGGAATCCCAGAAATATATTTAAGTCTCGGAAAGGAAAGGGGAATAAAAGTTCGTTTTGAAATCCAATTGAAAATTATATCAGAGTTCGCTTCGAAAGAACTAAATAAATTACTCAAGGACCTAGATTTTCAAAATTTTCCGAAATCTTAAAATTTAAACTGAAACTAAATCAAGATTAAATAAAAAATTAAATCTTAATTTTAAAAATAATATTTAAAAATTCCGAGTCTTTACAGTTAAACTTTCTTCAGGCCCGTGCAATTTTGTCCCATCTTAAAATATGTGCAACGCACTTATTTTATTCATTTTTTAAGAAAATTGACATAAAATCACTCATTAATAAATAGGGAAAATTACAGAAAACCACCCCTTAAATATGGGTGTTTTCACTTAACCACCCCTTAAATTCAAAATTACATAAAACCACCCTTTAAATAGTTTTTACTTACAACTCACAACCCCTTCATCTATTTTCATTAATTTATCATTAAATATATTATATTTTAATATCTTTAAACTCAAATTTGATTATAAATATATTCAAAATTTGAATTTAAGGGCTCGATTATATTTTAGTGATCATTTTATTTATTTTTAAAAAATAATAATAAATAGTTAATAGTTAATAACTTTCAACTCAAAATTTATTTATTCATCCCTTTTAATAAGAGAAAAAGATATGTTATTCTATTAAAATAACATTAAAAGGGATGGATAAATAGATTTTATTAATTTATTTCAATTTATACATTTTTCTCTCATTAAAATAACATTAAGAGGGAGGGATAAAAATGACTTTTCACTGTTTTTAACGGCAAACTAACGGAAAAAAGGTCGTGGGTGGCAATTTCCAAACAAAATGGGTTTAAGGGGTGGTTTTCTATAATTTCAATTTTAAGGCGTAGTTTTATGCAAAGAGCTATATTTAAGTGGTGATTTTCTGCCATTTTCACAAAATTTTATTAATTCTTTGAAAACAATCTCATATTCATTCTGAATATATTTAAATTTATTATAAAAATTTAATATTTTATGGAGTTTCTAATTTCTAAAAAAATGGGTCAAAAAATCAAACAATTTATATTTTGAGCCAGTCAAGGAGTACTATCTCCTCAAAAAATCAAACATGAGAATTAGTCACTACTCCTCATGTTTGTAAAATTTACCATTTCAAAAAGGAACCAATATTCGAATCAAAAAAAAAAAAAGGAACCAATATAGTAGGCTTGAGTTTCGGTATTTTCATAGGTTTCAATTTGCAATTTACACGAATCAACATAGAATGATTTCTTTGAAACTTGCAAAACATTTTCTTGGACCAGATATGCAACGTAGCTCATTTTAGGCATGGCGAACCAAACTTACCTGCTCCTTGCCCGCATATATGTCCAACGTTTAGATAGTATTCAATAATCATCAGCAAAATTGAGCATAACTTCCAGAATCATCAATCAATAAGGATAAAAAGGGTTCGAGTATTGAAATACTAGTACAAAAATCAATAATCGATAATCAATTTAACCACATTTATTGGGTACAAGTATTATCGATTTAACCAGATTTATTGGGTACAAGTATTTGAAATACGTAAAAAAAAATACCATTAAGGTAATATTTCCAAGGGATCAGTTGCAAATGGATCGGCCAGCTCACCAATCATTGACGGTTCAAGAACGGCTATTACATTACATACAATAGTCCATAGGATAACGACCGGAAAAATATATAAAATATCAGTTGACCATGTAGACCCCGTAATAATTAATTATGACTCATCCCTTTAGCCAATTTAGCTCTTAATACAAGATCATTCAAGTCAGGTTTGTTTGTTATTAGGATAGGTGAATTCTTATAGACTCATCCGTCGAAAGAACCGGACGTGAGAATTTTTCATCATCCGACTCAAGCAAGAATTCAAAGAACCAATAGAAAAAAGGGTAACTAAGTTGAAACAAACAAACAAACTAACCGAATAGGAGTAATTGAAGTAACTCGTTCTCTTTGATGTTATAACTTTAACTAAAATGCAGTGATCAAGAAGTAAAACGAGAAGACCTTAAGGAGTATGAACTACATGACGAGGAGTTGGATGTCATATTCAAGTATAGTAACAAAACAGAAGAAGAGGAAGATGAAGAAGACGGTGAAATCATAAGCCAAGCAAAAAGCAGCGCATCACTTGCAGACAGAACTATAGGACATGATGAGTTTCTCAACTGGGCGGTATGTTTTCTATTCTACTAGAATTTTATAATTAATTTTATGAAGATTTAGCTTAGAGTTGCTGAATCTTCAATTGAATTAAAAGGACTCAGATCTAGTCCTTCACCATAGCCATAGAGAAACAAGCTTTGTGGGAATTTTCTATAATTCTCCAACCAACTTTACAATGAATGAAGCTTCTAATATATATACAAGACCCGAGCTAATAGATTATAAGCTAACCAAGGTCAGATCCTAACTCTACTACTAACCAAGGTTGTAACAACCCACATGTAACCGACTAACCATATCTCCCATACCCCCCCCCCCCCTTCAAGGTGGATGTGTGTGGTGAAACACAAGACCAAGCTTGCAAGGCAAAGTAAAATATTGCTGAGTACCTAACGGTTTAGTGAACAAATCAACAAGATGCAAATGCGTAGGAACAAACACAGTGGTAATGAACCCTTCTTGAACCAAATCCCGAATAAAATGACAATCATGCAATCCGAAGGTGTTTTGTGCGCTCATGATAAACCGGATTGCTAGCCAATTGTAAAGCAGCTTTGTTATCACAACACACTGGAACATGAGATGAATGATCAATCAATAAGTCACCAAGAACACCAGTTACCCAAACCACTTCACGGCTAGCATGAGACATGCTTCTATACTCGCTTTCAGCAGAGGAACGAGACACAATCTCCTGTTTCTTGGTTTTCCATGACACCAGACAATCATCAAGGAATACATAGTACCCTTCTAAAGACCTACTGGTGTCACGACAAGACCCCCAATCTGCATCTGAATAAGCCCGAATATTCAAGCTGCTATTACTTGGATAAAACAAAGAGCAATTAACTGTACCCTTGAGACAACAGAGCAAGAACAGAGCTGCTAGCAGATGGGGGGGGGGGGGGGGCTAAAGGAGAAGACATAAACTGGGTAAGCTGTTGTACCGTGTAAGCAATGCCAGGTCTGGTAAGGGTAAGATACAACAACCTACCTACCAACTGATGATAAGATTCAGGGTCTTTCAACAAATCCCCTTCATGGACACTTAGATGCAAATTGCGATGCATAGGGAATTTTGCAAATTTGCAATTTAACATAGATAAATTTTAAAGCAAATCCACCACATACTTTCTCTGATTCAACATGATCCCAGTGGAAGATCTAGAGCTAGATCTCCATTCCCAAAAAATACCGAGCATAACCCAAATTTTTGATTGTAAAAGCCTTGTGCAAAGACCACTTGAGCTTGCTAATGACAGTCTCATCATTCCCAGTTATCAAGATGTCGTCTACATACACAAGAGCGACAGTGAAAGAAGATCCAGAAGCCAACACAAACCAGGAGTAATCATGCCTTGATTGCTTGAAACCAAACAAAGTCAAGTGTTTGGTGAGCTCAACATTCCACTGTCTGCTTGCCTGCTTTAAGCCATAGATAGAGCGGTTCAACCTACAAACCTCTCCTGCCTTAGCCTTGTCATACCCTGGAGGAGGCAACATATACACCTTCTCATCTAGAAACCCATGTAAAAACGCATTATTTACATCTAACTGATGTAAATGCCACTTTCTTACCGAAGCAATGGACAAAAGGATCCGGACAGTTGCAAGCTTAGTAGCCGGAGAGAACCTTTCTTTGTAGTCTCTATCCTTTACTTGATTGAAACCCTTAGCCACCAATCGAGCTTTATATCTTTCCACCTCCCCATCAGGTCGAAACTTAACCTTGAAAACCCACTTACACCCAATAGGTCACTTACCAGAGGGCAAGGAGGTAACAGTCCAAGTATTGTTACACTCAAGAGCACCAATCTCATTGGCCATGACTTTCCTCCATTCAGGGAATTGCTTGGCTTGAGCAAACGAAGTAGGCTCAATGATAGCTTAAACATTAAAAAGGAAATGAACATAGTCACTAGAGTAAGCGTCCAAATCAGTAGGCTTTATGAAAGAGAACACAGGTGACACTGATTCCTGTTCTCCAGGAACCTGCTGACGAGTGGGTAAATGATCATACACAAAGTCCTGAAGCCTAGCAGGTCTGGTGATCCGTCTGTAAGGACGACACTCATTCAAAATTCTTGGCTGCAATACAGGTGTAATACGCTCATTGACACTCTCATGAGACACCTCAGGAGGAGTCTCAACATGTCCAAAACTCTCACCCATCGAGTCAGGAACAATTGACTCAATAGAAGGTGATGTAGCATCAACATTCAAATAAGATGCAACATCTAAAGGCTAAACCATGATCAAGATGTTGATCAGACCTCTCCATTATGTGGGATCGAGAGAATTCATTGACCCCATCCTCCCCAAACAACAATCGAGGCAACTCAGCTCTCTCCCCATGATTGATCTTATCAACGTCTACCTCTTCATGATCCCTTTTGAGTGGAAAACTATGTTCCTGAAAAATTACATCCCTGCTTACAAACACAATACGATTCTCCAAATCATAAAGTTTGTAAGTCTTCTGGCCGAATGGATATCCTAATAGGACACACCGTCTCCCCGAAGGCTCAAATTTTGCTCTATGAACCTTTGGAACATGAGCAAAACACAAACATCCAATCACTCCCAGATAGGAATGGTCAGGTTGCTTCTTAAACAACACCTCATAAAGGGGTTTCCTTTGCAAAACCTTAGAAGGAAGTAAATTGATGAGGTGTGTGGCTCCCAACACACATTCTCCCCAAAATCTCATAGGCAACCTAGCATTGAGCTTGATAGCTCTAGCCCTCTCAATGATGTGTCTATGTTTCCGTTCTACTCTCTCATTTTGCTCAAGGACATAAGGCACAAACCGTTGATGAATGATACCTCTTTGTCCCAGAAGAGAACTCATTTGTGTGTTCACAAATTCAGATCCATTATCCGTTCGAAGACACTTAACCTTGGTCCCAAACTGTTTCTCTACCTCATTCAAGAAACGCATAACAACAACACCTACCTGGCCTTTATCCCTTAGCAAGAAAGTCCATGTGGACCGAGAATGATCATCCAAAACAGTGAGAAATTACTTTGCTCCACATAACGATGGGGTACGATAAGGTCCCCACACATCCATGTATACCAAATCAAACAAATAAGGAGCCATAGACACACTTCTATCAAAGGAAATCTTATGCAGTTTAGCAAGATGACATATATCACAATCAAAGGAGGCAATATCATGGCCTTTAACCCAATTAAACATTCTCAATTTTGACAAAGAAATAAGACCCAAATGAGCATGATTCAAAACCAACAAATCATGAAAAGTAGAGGATGCAGCAAAACTATTGACATCCTTATTGACAAAGTTTGTGTTCACCCTTCTGATGCCAGAGGAATGGCTAGGAGCACAATCAAATCCAGAAAACTTGTAGATGCCACCTTGTCTGTCGCCAACTGCTATCACAAAGTTAGTTGAAAGGGCTTGCAACCAGCATTTTCGTTTGGAAAAGACAAACAAATAATCCTCATCACCAACCATTTTTGAAACATATAATAGATTATACTTGAAGTTGGGCATAAACAACACATCTCTGAGCAACACATTCGAACTCAAATTAATGTTGCTAGAGTACCTCACGGATTGTGTAACACCATCAGGAAATCCAATCACAATAGGTTTCGCAAGAAGATGCAAATCAACAAAAATCTCCCTATTGCACGCTATATGATCCGACGCTCTTGAGTCCACAATCCAGGTGATAGGCAGTTGCGGTGCCTTTTGTTTAAGAATAGAGTAATAAGCCATGCTTGCGAAGTTCATGAAACCAGCATTAGGATCCATAGGACCCTTCCCTTTCATAGCCTTGATGACTTTAGCAACCACGACATTGAAAAACTTCAAATCCACTCCATCAAATCCCTGTTCAAAAGTGCTTCCCTTGGTGCTATCAACGCACATCAAAGGATTGTCATCTATCATCATCTCTTGAACATTTGCACTAAGCTTGGAGTCTTGGTTTCGTTTAGGACCTGTGTACCAGTCAGGGAAGCCGACGAGCTTGAAGCACGTGTCCTTGACATGACCATGTTCCTTGCAATAATTGCACACCAACTCCATTTTGGCTTTCTTAAGCTCCTTCTTCTGGTCACTGCTCATCCAAGTACCAGATCTAGAGGAAGAAGTACCAGCAGTGTAACTCTGATTTCTTTTACCACTCAATTTCGAAGAGCTAGATCAATTAGATCCATTAGAACCAAAATTCCGAGCTGCTGGGACCTCATGCCCCTACAAAGCCCCACTGGTGATGCCTTTTTGCCTCTCGATCTACATCACCATGTGAAAAGCACGATTCACAGAGGGTAAATGATCCATTGCCAAAATATTGCTTTGAATTCCCTCATAAGTATTGAAAAGCCCCATCAAAAATTGCATCAGCTTTGTGGTGGCTTCCCTATCCAGTAACTTCTTAAGAATAGCACATGAAAACATCTTCAAGCCTCCATACTTACATATTGGCATGGACTCCAACTCTTGTAACTCGTCCCATGCTCTCTTCCACTTCCTGTAGGATTCAGCAACGCTAGAATTCTCTTGTTTGATATCACTTATCTCTTTCTTGAGTTGATAGATGAGAGGAGTGTTTGACTCTGTAAAGAGCTCTTGAATTTCTTCCCACAACTCCTTGACGGAATTCACACACATGAAGTTTTCCGTCAAATCAGGCTTCATAGAATTGATGATCCAGCTTGTAACCATATAATCGGACCTTAATCAGCGATCATATTCATCATCGATTCAAGATGGCTTCTCATACTTACCATTGACGAAGCCTAGTTTCAACTTAGCTCCCAACACCATTCGCACCACTAGACTCCAGCTGTGGTAATTCGGGTTGTTGAACTGATTGGACACAAGCACCATCCCAGGATGATCGGAATTGAAGAGAAACAACGAATCGGATTGATTTGCTCCAAAAATTTGTCATTGGAAAATATTTTATAAACTAATTTTCTTTCAAAAATTTCCTTCATTGGTTAGTTGAAATATTGATAAACTTCTAATTTGTAAGGTTTAAAAAATTATATAAGATTCATGTTATTTAATATTCCTTTAAAAATTATATCAAAAGCTATAAACATTACTTAATTTTGAAATTTGAATGGATAAGAGGTGAGATGTGTTTATAGTACTCCATCCGACTTAAAATATAGGTTGTGTTGGTACAATTTTTATAAAAAAAACTAATAACAGTATAAAATATCAACTTTTTAATTAATTTTATGGAGTCTTTGGTTTTCAAAAGAACACACTAAAAAGTCAAACTTCATATACTAGAAAGACATTTCCGCGCTACTCGTGAGACATTATTTATTATGTTAAGCTTTGAATCTTATATGCTACATACGTGTTTGAAAATGTTATTTACATATTAATGTAACTATGCATTTATATATTCTTATGTCATAAGTCTTATATTACAATCTTTCATATACTTAGTTTTTTCCTTATTAGTTAAGTTAAATAATATAATTTAACGTGTACAATATTTATTATTATTATACTATATTTAATAGAATCAATCATTTTTATGACAATTTAAAATATGTTGTAATCTTTAGAAAAATATTCATCTTATTTTGGCAAATAATAGCCACTTAATTTGCATAGAATTATATATTCTCTATTTTTGACAACATTTATTTAATCACATTTTGTAAAGAACAATAGTACATGATAATCAATGTTTTGAGATTAGTATAAAGTAAGGCACTCCGTCTTTTTTATCAAAAAATATTAAACATACATAATATATGTCGTATAAAAACAATCATAACCATTAGTTAAACATAAAATATTTAATTAAAAAAAAATTAGATAAAAAAATATTTTTAGTTATGTTGCTACATAAAAAACTATTATAATTCTATCGTCTAAGAAACTGTTATATTTTTTATAACGATAAAAATTTAAATATTTTAAACTAATACATATAATTTAAAAAATACAAAAATAATGTATTAAGGGGAGTTAAACCATTCACCTTATGCATATAAACTATTCTTTAACCATTCGCTAGAACAATCTTTTGATTTTTTCATTTTTGCAGGTTCGAGCCTATAAAAACTGCTGGGGTTTGGAACGAACTTTGCTTAGTTCTAAGAGCGTGTTCATAAAATTGAACAGGCTACTAAGTATATTTTTACTCACGGTCATGCTTATCGTATGGCTTCTTCTCTCCGAAATCGTCAATACGGGCCAACTAGCTCTCTTGTTCACTCCCTTTGTAGCTGCTAGCTTCATCTTCGGAGATAGTTGCAGAAAGATGTTTGAAGGTCTCATCTTCGCCTTCGCAATGCACCCTTTTGATGTTGGTGATCGTGTTATCATCAATAATGGACAAGTCAGTAATTATATATATTCCATATACCTAATTTTCCATATACATGCATGCTATGTGATGTGATTTTACAATCCTTTTTGAGCTAGATGATCTAGCTCAAATTTATTAGCAAACAAGTATATATATGGACCCCTACCTAATTCTACAAATGCACTATTTTCTATAGATGAGGGTGAAAGAGTTGAACATTTTGACAACTATTTTCCACAAGTACGACACTGGAGAAGAGGTGATCATTCCCAACTCAACACTCACAACCACGAGCATTGTTAACCTTGATATCACTCCGGATCAAAGCGATAAAGTTGAATTTGTGCTCAGTCCTCTGACTCCTCTAGAGGACATTAAGGATCTCGAGATTAAAATTAAAAAGTAAGTTCTTACACTCTTAAGTATGAATATTATTAGTTTATTACAATTATATTGTTGCTTATTTTTTCACATTTTGTTTATGTTAAATGCTCGATAAGGCTATTGGACGAGGATATCGAGTACTCATCTAACAACAAGGTGGTGAAGTCAGAGGTAGGAAAGGAAGAAACGAAGATGACAGTATATTTCAAATACTTGGTTTCCTATCTTACTGCTGAGGTAAAAGCATTGCATAAGTCAAAGATCTTAAGCATGATAATGAAGCTTCAAAAGGATATGAAATTAAACAATAAAGAGTATCCACCATCTTATAAACCTTATATTGTGAAAATCGATCTCGCCTGTAAGCTGAAGATGGAGCATCTTGGAGTACTCCAATCCGAGATTTTAAGGTAAATACTACATCATGTTTTGGAAAAAAAAAAAAGAAATTAAGGTTGATTAGTACTAATCTCGTGCATTAACATGGAGTAGGGATCTAGAGAGAGATTCCAAAGTGGTAATTATGGAGCTTAAAAAATCAAGAATCAAGATGGGTTTATATGTAGGCAAGGAAGAGGATGTGGAGAAAATAAAAGAAGATAAACCTGAAACTCATCCCAAAATGATAGTTATGGAGATCGACGATATGGAAGGTCTCTCTGAGAGACTCAAAAGAAATAAAGTTGTCGATTACATGAAAATTCTCCAAGTAAAAAACAATGGCAATTATGAAGTCATTATTGAAGGCGGCAAAAAATGGGGAAGTTTTAAGGTATGTTCTTCAAATAAATACTAAAGGATGTAATCAACAATTTAATTAGCATTATATATATATGTACACCTAGGTATAATACTGACAACTATATATTATTAATTATATAGGCAAACGATGTGATTCAAAGTGAACCAGACCACCGGAGAAAATCTTTGGAAAAGATACCTAGTGGAGATCAAATAGAGAAGACAACAGAAGGCATCGATAATGAAGATAGATGTTGTTGTTTTTCGAGAAGCGATATCACATGAGATCGATGTAGAGGAGCGATCGATATAGTATAAAGTGCCAAATTTTCATTTTAGTTTCTATTGTAGTTTGTGTTTGTGTGAAAAAGAAAGAAATACAGTTCATGGAATTGAAGCTCATCAAATTTTCATTGAATTATGAAACTATGGATTACATCCTTATTTATAGAAGGTTTGCAAGCTCCTCTTTTGTTAAAAATGCTCATCTCTAACAAAAAATGTAACTTGTCCTAGTTACGCATCTTGATATTTCTTCTTTATCTACGTACAAGCGACATTTTCCTTGTTGATAATTGTTCTGTCCAACATCTCCCTTCCTCCATCATCTACCTTCCCCTCTTCATGTTCAATTTTTGGATCCTAAATCATTTATTTTGAGTGCTTGTAAATTTAGGGATAATTGCCATTTAGTGCTTTGTAAATTATTCATTTTGAGTGCTTTGTAAATTTGGGGTAATTACATTTGGTGGTGATACAAAATTGGACACATTCCGCCCCCCCCCCCCCCCCCCCCCCCCCCCCGAAAATATGTATATATATGTAGCAATATTGCTAATCGTTTTGATTTGAAAATACATAGTAATGGTTTATGCAATAAATAGTAATGGTTTATGCAATAAATAGTAATAGTTTATGGAATAATTAAATTATCGATCACCGCCGTGGTAGTAGACAACGACGGGGTTCTATAAACAGGGGCGGATCCTTTAAAGGACCGGGGGTGACAGTCGCCCCCCCAATCAAAAATGAAATTTAATATACATATTCATCTCGTCGATAGCTTCGATTTGATATATTATAAGCTCAAATCCGATAACTGAGTAAAAAGTTATAAACGTTTCAAGACTGAAGCGATATAAATTATTTTTCACATCATTTACCAAATTAATACACTTCTATCATATTCATCATTTGTTAAACTTCATAACTTAATACTATAATTAAACTCGAAAACTTCAAATATTGATGATTTTTTCGAAGAAAAAAATAGAGATCAATTTTTCGCCCCCTCAACTAAACGCTTCAGGATCCGCCACTGTTTATAAAGTATCGATCACCTACACTTACTTTACTTTCATTTCACATACAATGATACAATTTTAATTAAATTATTGATTAAATTATCGATCATGAATTCTATATAGTATCGATCACCTACATTTACATTACTTTAATTTCACATACAATGATATAGTTTTATATACACGTTCAGTAATTATATTAATTACTACGGAGTACTACAATTAGAGGTTTTGGCGGCGGCTCAAAACGACCACTTTATATAGGATAACCGCCCCTAAAGTCTAAGGCAACAGTTTTGAACCGCAGCTTCTGCTGCCATCACCTTAGCTTTATGGTGGCGGTTTATGTAATCTAAGGTAGAATGTGTTGGATAATTAGATGCGCAGCGGAAGTTTTAGAAACTATTTTCTATCATCTAATTCAAGGATCTTCATGCATAAAATCGATAGATCAAATCATTGTTCATAGGAGATACCTCTTGATGCGTGAACCGGATCTAAACGGAGAGGATTCGGAAGAGAACTAGAGCCCCACGTGTTGCTCCTCTACTTGGTCCACAAGAGCCCGGTCTAGATCTCCTTTGCCTTCGACTGCGAGGACGAAGATCGAAAGGTGAACAGTCAAATTGCTCTTGATTGATGATGGAAGAATTCCGTTGTACGTCACAAGCCAAAAGATGCGACCAAGAATTCCGTCGTACGTCACAAGCCAAAAGGTGCGACCAACTCACGTTCCTCTCTTTGGGAATCGTTAATTAGGTCAAGTTCCAATAAGCCCATCTTTATAAGCTTATATTTATACCTTACTTGATTAATTATTTATTTCACAAATAAATCTTATCCCATTATTATTAATATACATCTAATATACACTAATAATAAAATCATCTATCTTTTGATCAAGCCCGTCAACTCTAAGTGTGTGACCGCATAGGACCCGTTTATAATATCCATGGGTTTAACCCGTTTAAGCCCATTAATCGTAGTTGGCTTCTAGCAAAGCATTACGACTCCTAAAATAATCGGATTGAATATCTCTATCAATTGTCCTATTCCATAACTAGTCATTGCACATTAAATTAAAGGACACAATTTCTTCAATCTCCCACTTGTCCTTAAACAAGTGTGCAATTTAAGATACCCGTGTCTCTTAATGTCATATTTGATGATATGGTGACATTCATATCTATTATCAAATATATTCCTTGAACTCCGAGTTCGAACTGTCAATTAAACGGATGATTACAAATAATCCATCCGAGCATGGCCATGCATTTTCAGTTCTTGCTCTTCAAGTGGCCTAGACACCATTCCTTTTCAATGCATCACAATATGCATGAAGAAGGAGGACATCTACAGTCTTGTATGACTATGGCTCCCACTCAACTTTTGGCAATCCCAACTACGACCTTTATAACTCCCTGTTACGGAAAGCGTTTAGCCGTGTCAAAGAAATACCAATCATCAAGAGAGACCATAACACACTCATGTATGAGGAATCTACTAATCATGGTTTAACTTAAAACTCTGCAATCCCTTTTGTAGAGTCTTAAGGTGGGTCTGTCCTATATGTATCATTCATACATATATATGTAATTGACTAGACATCTCCATGTCCCTATAGCCCATGAAACCTGGCGCTATTTGTCAACTTACAATATAGTCATTTAATAAAATTACCTATGTCTAATTTGATGATTTCAGACTACGGACTTGTGATAATTCATAACTGCATTTCACTTAATGGGGTTTCATTTACCAGAACACTTAAGATAAGCCCATTTGCGAACTACGAATTATTTGGACATTTTATTTATTATCGTTCAAAACAATATATAAATAAAGATGAAATATCATATATCATAAAATCATCTAATCGAACATAAACTTAGTGTCTAACACTCTAAACATAAAACGTAATAGAAAGCAATCTCAAAGCCATTCTCCAATGTGTTTGAGACCCTTAGCCCTAGTGTGACTATCATGCTTGGGCCTAGGCATAAGCTTCGTCAATGGATTTGCAATATTGTCATATCTATGCACCTTACACATCTTAATGTCAAATAAGGTGATACTTCCTCATAAGATGTACGATAAATTTGTCATCACCCTTAAGAAATCATCATTGGTTCTTCTCAAGAACTCCATGATGTTCTTAGCTGCACACTAGCGTGCCTCGATGGAATCGAATGGTATTTGCTACACCTGCTCAAAGAAAATGCAACATTAGGTCGTGTACACACCATGACATAGGTAAAACCCTTTCTTGGAATCTTGCATATTGAATCCGTTAAGAATCTTATCTATATATAAGTTCCTTGATTCAATCTAAGCAATCTCTTAGATCTATCTCTATAGATCTTTATTCCAAGTATGTACAGTGCCTCCCCAAAGTCTTTCATTGAGAAAAATGTCTTTATTCATCCCTTAATGGACTCTAACATCGGAATGTCATTCCCCATAAGTAGTATGTCATCCACATACAAAACTAGGAAGACCACTTTACTCCCACTAAACTTCTTGTATACACAAGGGTCCTCTTCACATCTGATGAAATCAAACTCTTTGATCTTCTCATCAAATCGAAAGTTCCAACTCCTAGATGCTTGCTTAAGTCCATATATAGATCTCTAAGCTTGCATACCTTCCCGACATTACTTGGATCTTCAAAACCCTCTGGTTGTGTCATATACACATCCTCTTCCAAGAATCCATTCAGGAAGGCGGTTTTGACATCCATTTGTCAAATCTCATAATCATAATAAGCGGCAATAGCAAGGATTATCCTAATGGATCTTATCATGACAACTGGTGAAAAGGTTTCATCATAGTCTATACCATGAATCTGTTTAAAACATTTGGCAACTAATCTTGCCTTGTATACAGATACCTTTCCATCCTTATCTGTCTTAAGTTTGAAAACCCATTTGATCCCTATGGGTTTTACCCCATCTAGCAAATCTATCAAGTCCCATACTTGATTTTCAAACATTGAATCCATTTCGGATCTCATGGCCTCAAGCCATTTCTTGGAGTTTGGACCCGTCGTTGCTTGCTTATAGGTATTAGGCTCATCATGTTCTAAATCATCATAACGTCTTGGTTGTACCCTTGGCCTATCTGATCTACAGGTGGGTTCAACTGGTTCAACAACTGGAGCTGGAACAGTTTCCACAACTATTTGTGGATCCTCTTGTTCCGGTTCTTGGATGATTTGGGGCCCTTGGCCTTCCAAAACCATCAACTCGTCTTCGACGTCATCTATGTCATCTCGTTGTTGAGTTTGTTGCTCTTCATGATGAACTGGTTCAAGATGAATATTTCTCCCACTTGACTTATTGGAAATGAACTCTCTTTCCAAAAAGACATTATCCCTTGCAACAAACACCTTTTGTTCAGCGGGATTGTAGAAGTAATATCCAAAACTACCTTTTGGATACCCTATAAAATAGCATTTATCTGATTTAGGGGCAAGCTTATCCGTTTGTAAACGCTTTACATAAGCTTCACATCCCCATATCTTCATAAAAGACAATTTTGGAACCTTTCCAGTCCATATCTCATATGGAGTTTTGTCTACAGCTCTAGATGGAGTCCTGTTTAGTGTAAGTACGGCAGTTGTGAGGGCATATCCCCAGAAGGATACCGGAAGGTCAGCAAAACTCATCATAGATCGAACCATGTCTAACAGGGTCCTGTTTCTCCTTTCAGATACACCGTTAAGTTGTGGTGTTCCTGGAGTAGACAATTGTGTTACTATCCCACAATTTTTCAAATGATGATCAAATTCATGGCTCAAGTACTCACCACCACAATCTGATCGAAGTGCTTTTATTTTCTTGCCAGTTTGAGTCTCTACCTGATTTTGAAATTCCTTGAACTTTTCAAAGGATTCCGATTTATGTGACATACGGTAAATATATCCATATCTACTCATGTCATCAGTAAATGTGATGAAGTATTTATAACCACCTTTAGCTTCTGTACTCATTGGCCCACATACATCAGTATGTATAATGCCCAATAGCTCAGTAGCCCTTTCATTTTTTCCTTTGAAAGGTGACCTTGTCATCTTGCCCATCAAACATGACTCACATGTATCAATGGATTCACAATCCACGTCTTTTAGAAGTCCATCTCTATAGAGCTTCTTCATGCGGTCTAAACTGATGTGACCCAAACGACAGTGCCATAGGTAGGCTTCACTCAACTTACTTGATTTTTGCCTTTTTGTATTTATGTTATATGATTCTGTTGTAAGGTCGAATACAAATATTCCATTAATATCTTGAGCACGAGCATAAAAGATATCATTCTTGTGAATAATTATACCTTCATCTGTAGTGCTAAAATTAAAACCTTCAGAATAAATTACTGCAGCCGAAACAAGGTTCTTTGTAATGCTAGGAACAAAATAACAATTATTTAGTTCTAAGATTATACCAGAAGGAAGAGATAAACTAAAATCTCCTACGACAAGTGCAGCAACGCTTGCTCAATTTCCAACGCGTAGCTCTATCTCCCCTTTCTTCACTTGTCTCCTATTTCTTAGTCCCTGCACATTTGAAATAATGTGAGCACCACATGCGGTATCTAATACCCAAGTAGGACCATTATCTAATGTGCAAGCATTGGTTGACAGTAATTCAATAACATAAATACCTGAGGTGTTGGAACTCAAAGTCCAATTCTTCTTGTCTTCCAGGTACTTGGGACAGTTTCTCTTCCAGTGTCCCTTCGCCTTGCAATGGAAACAATCATGGTCTGCAGCCACTCTTGGCTTCTCACCTCCCTTAGGTTTTGCAACTTTCTTGCCTTTCTCTTGGGGATTGTTCCTATTCTTGGCTACCTTCTTAAACCCTTTCCCTTTATTGACATTAAGAACTTCTTTCTTGTTGTCAGTAGGAGTATTCTGCTCAGCAGCTTTGAGCATACCATGGAGTTCATTCAGGTTCTTCTTGAGACCATGCATATGATAGTTCATCCTGAATGAGGCAAATCCATCATGCAATGAGTGCAACACGATATCTGTGGCCAACTCTTGGTCATATGGGGTGCCTAGTGTCTCCATACGGCTAAAAAGCCCAATCATGTTAAACACATGAGGACCTACTGGCTTCCCCTTCACAAGCTTGCTATCCAGTATAGTCTTGTGAGTTTCATATCGTTCAATCCTTGCCTGTTCCTGAAACAACACTTTCAGGTTGGTGATGATTGTGTAAGCATCCTGATGTTCAAACCTCTTTTGAAGATCAGGTTCCATGCCTGCTAGCATCAGACAAGTGACAGGCAAAGACTCACTCCTAAGCTTTACTTCATTAGCCTTCTCCTCATCTGATGAGGTATTATTAATGACAGGGATAGGGGTTGATAGGACATCTTCACATCCTTCAGACCTGAGGACGATTCTCAGATTCCTTTCCCAATCGAGAAAATTCGTTCCATTTAATTTGTTTTTCTCAACTATTGAGCGCAGGGTGAATTTCAAGTTATCGTTCGACATAATGCCTATATAAAAAGGAAATGACATACAAATCAGTTTATGTTCGAAATGCAAATTACCTAGGATTAAACACCTTTAAAATAAGTAAATGCGCATTTTATTCAAATTGTTATTGTTCCTGATGAATAAAATGATTCCAAGATCCCATTACACACAAGACCCAACGTACTTTTGCACTGCCTTGAGTCTTGTATGCTCAAGGTAAGTAACAATTACTAATTATAACTCCTTATAATTCTTGGTTGATGATCCACATCCAATGTAAAATCATCCTATGCCTCAAGATCCAAAACTTTGCCTTTTGGTCTCTTGTTGGGTACAACCATATCAAAGCTTATGAACCCCTTGTATAGATTCACCCTTATTAGCCCAAGATTATGGAAAGACACCCTCACTTTTGTGAAGCCCATCCAACCAAAAATCCAGAACTTAATGGGTTATGATATGAAAAGGCATTGCCCCAATTTACCTTAGGAACTTAAGTCTTTTATTTGTCTTTATTTATAAGTGAAAAAATATCATAAATAAAAACAACATAAAACTTAAAATAAGGCATTCAAAATGCAATGAAATTGTGATCCTAGTATGGCCCCTACGATGCATAAAATAAAGATCTAATCTTCGTGGGTCTCCACCCTCGTGCCCTTCATGGATCTCCATCCTTGAACTTCTTATGTCTTCTTGTCTTCTTGTATTAATTACAATATTTTCTAATAATCTAATTACTGAAAATAAATTACAAAAATACATAACGATACGCAGATCGTGTACAAAAAAACATAACGATACGCAGATCGTATTTATGGGCCATACTAGTCACCTCATGCAATAATATCATATATTAAAAATATTAATCACAATTAATATAACATCAAAATATTAATCAAATCAATATAAACAAGAAATAGAATATTAATCATATTAATAAACTATTTAACTCAAATCAATTAAATTATCTAATAAAATAACTAATTTAATATTCTTGATATTTAATCCAAAATTAGCAATCATATATATGGAATAAATTTATGGTAACTATTACCTTGTATAATTGGATAGAAATTTGTTATTAGGGATAAGATATCTACCATATCTAATGAATGTAATTTAAGATCTTACACTAAAACCCTAGTATACCTTTCATAACCTAATAGCCGCTCCATCAACTCCCACTCAAATTTTTGTAACCATTACAAAATCTTTTGACAATGGTAGGATTAAGATGGTAGGTTTTCTTAAGACTTAAACTTTTGACAAATTAATATATGAATCAAATTCACATAAAATTTATCAACTTTATGCATCAAAATCATAAAATTCTCAATTTCATAAATTTAAATCAACGTCTAGTTTTATGAAATCAAATATTCCATGAATTATATAAGAGATCATATCTCTTACGTAAATTATAGAATTGATTGAAGAGAGCATAAAAGAACAACCTTTTTCAAAAGAAAAAAAAAAATTAATTTAATGCCGTTTTCAATCAATTTCACAAATTGATGCTTCGGTCATCCCATGATCAAGAATAGGATGGCTAATGGATTTCGGCTCGGTGAGCAAACGGTGAACAAATTCAAACACGTGAACAGTGTCCATAACCAATTTATGGCTTTGATCGACCGAGCGATATAAAACCTACACGTGAAACTAATTTCAACCCGTATCAATTTTTGTAAATCCAATCAATTAAAATCACAATTTTAATTCATACAAATTAATCCATATATCAAATATATTGCTAAATTGAGTCAAAACTAACAAGAAAATCAATTGATCATATCAATTTATGCAAGAGGCTCTGATGCCACTGTTGGATAATTAGATGCGCAGGGGAAGTTTTAGAAACTATTTTCTATCATCTAATTCAAGGATCTTCATGCATAAAATCGATAGATCAAATCATTGTTCATAGGAGATACCTCTTGATGCGTGAACCGGATCTAAACGGAGAGGATTCGGAAGAGAACTATAGAGCCCCACGTGTTGCTCATCTACTTGGTCCGCAAGAGCCCGGTCTAGATCTCCTTTGCCTTCGACTGCTAGGACGAAGATCGAAAGGTGAACAGTCAAATTGCTCTTGATTGATGATGGAAGAATTCCGTCGTACGTCACAAGCCAAAAGATGCGACCAAGAATTCCGTCGTACGTCACAAGCCAAAAGGTGCGACCAACTCACGTTCCTCTCTTTGGGAATCGTTAATTAGGTCAAGTTCCAATAAGGCCATCTTTATAAGCTTATATTTATACCTTACTTGATTAATTATTTATTTCACAAATAAATCTTATCCCATTATTATTAATATATATCTAATATACACTAATAATAAAATCATCTATCTTTTGATCAAGCCCGTCAACTCTAAGTGTGTGACCGCATAGGACCCGTTTATAATAGCCATGGGTTTAACCCGTTTAAGCCCATTAATCGTAGTTGGCTTCTAGCAAAGCATTACGACTCCTAAAATAATCGGATTGAATATCTCTATCAATTGTCCTATTCCATAACTAGTCATTGCACATTAAATTAAAGGACACAATTCCTTCAGCATGTTCATAAAAACGAGACAACCGCCACCCAAAGTGAAAACTAACCGCTGCCTAATACCGTAAATAAATAGTTTGTCTCTATATCATAGGAAGAAGTTTCTTTTTTTATGGATGCTGTTTTTTATTGCATTTAGAATTTTTTTAATTATATTTATTTAAAATCATAAATAACTATTGAAAATTTATTATAATATCAGCATATAGATTAAAAAAAAAAATCCTATTTTTATTTCTTATTAAAGTAATATCCAATACATTTATACAACTACCAATCTATAACTTGGATTTGCTTAAAGATTTAGTATCAACAAAAATTAAACCACCTAAGTGGTTCAATCGATCTACAAAATGGTCAAAATGCTTTGTAACCTATACAAAAAGTGAAATGAAGAAAAGGTATTCATATGCTAGTTTGGACACCAATCGATCTTCAAAATGGTCATAGAGATCTACAATGGTCATGAACAAATAGTTTTAGTTTATTTAAAATGAACATATAGATCAAGTATTACTGAATAACAAGCAACATCAAAAAGTTAGAAAAGCATGTATGACTAATGGAAGGGATTGGACATCAATTTTGGTGAGCTGCTTGATCATTAGGCGGAAAGGAAGGAGAGCCTAAATTCTTTTGGTGAAAATAGACAACATGCCAACTGTTGTCCGAACTAAATATCTGATTCATGCTTATAATGGCAATTACAGTAGAAAAGTTTGAAGTTCAAGGGGCAACTGAAAAGTACCACAACAATTGTGTAAGGATAATTAGAAATCTACCCTATCCGATCAGTGTATATACACTAATAGGCTATATAAAGTACTGGATTGACATTTGTCCCTATCAAATTAAGCATTAGATAAGGTAAAAGCAAAACCTACAAAATAAATTTATTAAAAACATCCTATGTTTCTGTAAGGGCCTCAAGTTTTAAATATATTTTATCAGAAAATTCAGATATTTCAAAAATCCTCGTCCTCACCTTGAAAATCGTATATTTAAAATCCTTAAAGCAGATCCCGGCCAAAATTTTAACTTTTGAAGAGTAATTTCGTCTTTTCACCTTGGGATTTGAAATGAAGTTTGGATGTTGATATCCTCATGGGATTGAAGCACTAATTTGATCGAGTTGGGATGAGATTGAGAGAGCGGGATTCAGGAAACTAACTTTCGGGACTAACATTGGAAATTTGAATTTCTGCTTTTGGGACCACAAGCTTTGTTTCCTTCTCTCAAAGATATCCGACATTGTCTCAACCTTGGTCCCCCTTTCTTGGGCTGAAATTTGAACCTCAAGGGAAGCTTCACCCTCACCTTCCTCATTTCCCTTTCTGGATAGACACCCACATCCCGTTTCCTTTCTTCGTCACCATTTCTCCCACCAAAATAGAAAAGGGACAAAGCCCTTGTCTCCCCTTATAACACTCGCAAATGAGCCATCCCCAGCCTTAACTACACTCTTCCTAAGTATGATCTTATCCTCACCACAACACAAGAGGAAAACCCTCAAACTTATACAAACAAGCCCCCAAAGACAAGCTCCAAACATTCACTTTTCTTCCCCCTTTTCAAGCATGAAACACCCCCAAAAGAGCTCCCTTTCTCACCATATATTGGAGCCAGTAGCACCACCAAATAGTAGTCATCACCCTCAATGCCAAAAGGAGCTCAAAATCAGCCCAGAAGTCACCAAAGCAGCCCCGACCGAGCACCACCTCCCTCTTCTTCCATTTTCTCTGGTTTCCCTCAAAACAGCTTGGTAAGCAATCCTTTTCACTCTTTTATTCTTGAAACATGATAAAGGTTCACCTTTAACCACTTCCATATCATCCTAGGCCAAGAACGAGGCGATTCCGACCCCAAACGAAGCCAAACAACCCAAGCACCTCATGCGGCCACTTTCCAAGCATCTCGGTGAGAAATAGTTCTAAATTCCTCTCTTGTGTTCTCATTTGACCCCTAACATGTTTATTGAGGTTGGGGAAGGGTATCGTGAGGATTGGGAAAGTTGTGGAGGAGGAATGAGCTCGATCCAGCTTGAAAAACCAGTCTAGGCACTATTTCGATGCGACGAATGGGAACGCTTGGCTGGGTGAGGAAGAAGGCCCTCGCCACAGCGAAACTTGAGTTTCGCCGCGGGGAGAGCTCATTCGTGGTGGCAAACTAGGTCCACTCTCGAGAAGCTGAGGGCCAACTTTCGCCGCGACGAAATGATGTTTCGCCAAGGCGAAAACGACGGGTCATGGTAGTGAGAGCTCCCTTTCGCGGGGAGCTTTGAGGCGAGTCCCGACTCCCGATGTGGTGAAATGCTATTTCGCCACGGATTAGACTCGGGGTTCCTTTGGGATCCCAAATTGGTTTCAAATTATTTATTCTTGGGCATTTCGAATGCTATTATGTGACCAATTTGTATGTGCCTATATGCTATTTGTGTGATATATACATGCTTAAATGATTGAATGATATTATATGCGAAATGCTATGTGTGATTATATGACCTAGATTTTTGAACGGCGTAACTTGATATTTGAACTTGGTTTTCAAAAATATGTCTGAGAAACGTTTTGAAGGCCATAGTTTGCTTAACTATTTCAAATGTTTTTTTCGGAAAAAAAGACATGACCTAATGTGAGATTTAAGAAGTTTTGGAAAACTTGAGACTTGACTAACCTGACCAGTAATTTATGGAATAGTTGATGAATTGTATATATGGGTTGTGTGATATGTTACATTATGACATGAATTGTATATATGAAGCATGATATGAATATGAGTTGATGGTGAACATGACTATGTTGAAATGTTAAGTGAATTATTAGCATGATTGTAGAACATGATATACAAAGTATGAGAATGCTGCTATGAAATATTATATTATAATATGAGTTATGGACATGCTATATGCGATGACATATGAAATTTATCTGAGATGATATGAGTGAAATGGTATATATTATTAAAATGATACGCCGATTAGTGAATGCATGAGCAAATATTGAAATAACACAAGATGTTGGATAAAATATTGAATGGCGATTGATGTAGGAAGAAATCGAATTAAATAAATATAAAATATAAATTAAGATCGAAACCTAGTCAACGCAAATAAATTCAAGACTTCTTCTCGCTGTAGTGGAAGGGAATCATGATCGATTCACGAGGAAGCGTGTCAGTGGATCCTAAGCAGCGAGAAATCACTTTCTGTTTCGACTATGAGGACGACTCGATATCGACCCAATTGACTCGATATCGACCCAACTCTGTCGATTCTGAGTGTTGTACTTGCAGAGACAAAAGAAGCAGAGATCGATTTCGAGTCGTTGACTCGATTTCGACTGGTTAGTACTCAATATCGACTGGCTCAGAAGACTGCCAGTTGATACAATGACTCAATTTCAACTCAAATAAGTCGATATCGACTCATTGTGCAGTGACATGTGAACGTCGGCAAAGAAGGACAAAGAATAAAAGGATGGAAATGAACGATAAACAGAAATAACCAAGGTGTTGAGTTTTTCGAAGACCCTACGAACGACAAAATAACGATTGTAAACAAATATGAAATAAAACTTCCAAAGGCCAGGGCTTACCACAACGACAACCATGCAAGAGAATTAATAAATTTCAAAAGGTAAGAACTTTATCGATAAAGGACAAGGCTTTCACCAAATCTGGCAAGGAATACAAACCTTTCGATAAATAAACCTAATTGCGTCTATTCTTTTCACAATTAGAGTTTATATACTTCCGAATAGAAACTCTAATTACTACCTAAGTTTCACAACATGAGTTCCTTAAGTTTCCAATTAAATATGAAGCACAAAGGATAGAGCGGGATAAAGTACCTTTCTTTCGCGACTCACCAATCCACCAGCATGGCTACTGCCGAGCTCACCCTGACCCTAGAAGAAGGGCGACTACTCGCTCATCGTGACAAGAAACATGATTGATGTAAAAGAAATAACTTGCATTGACTAAATTCGCAACCTTTACAATCCCGACACACTAACTTTCGTAAGAACGTCAAAACCTTAAAAGCTTTGAACTCCTAAATTCTCTACTTGTGATTGGAATGAAACTATGAACTTGAATGGCTAAAATCTCAGCCCCTAGGGCTTTATTTATAGGCCTTAATTTTTGCTAATCAAGGAAATGAATCTATCTAAAGATATAATTCTAGATAAAAGGAAATCAATCTAAATAGGTTAAATAGATAAATACTTAGGGTAATTAATTGTTCAACCCATAAGGATAGAAAATAGACAAAATATCTTCTCTTTATGTGCAAGTAACTTCCTCTTCGAACTAGGACTTCAAAACGCGTTGGATCATTCCGTGGATACTCGATATCGAGTCAACTTCGAGTGATGGTTCACTCGACGTCGGGTCTTCAGATAGATCTCAAGTATGCTTCACCTAATGTCGAGTCCTTCGGTCTATTTTGACTGGTCTTCACTCGATATCGAGTGATTGGGTCGATATCGAGTCAGGCTCTTCAGCTCTTCGTGTTGTGCTCTGTGTTCACTCGATATCTGGTGCTCTTTAGTAGACATCGAGTCAGGTAGTCGATGTTGAGTCCCTTGGTAGAAATCAAGTGTTTTTCCAGTGCTTCTTGGTTTTGCTCTGAATTTGCTCAAAATTCTGCAATATTAAACAGAAACTTTTGTAGAACCTCTATTTCTTGCAAATAAGCATAAACTACACAAATTCACTATATTCCCAACCCAGAATATATAAAATAATAGAATAAGGAGCGAATTTAAGTACAAAAACATGGTGTAAAACATGGACATCAAATCACCCTATACTTAAGCTTGCTTGTCCCCAAGTAATAACTTGGATGGTCATTCCGGGGAAACCTACAAAAACTCTCAACATAATGAATCAATTTTCATATTACCAAAAACACTCAGTTGCCATCCGCGAAAAGGTACTAGTGTCTTTAATTCCATGCATGTGAATGGAAAGAAACATCTCACACAAAAGGAGGTTATGGAAAAAAAAATCATAACCTGCGACAAAGCAACAATAATGAAGAGGACTTTATTTAAGCTCAAAAAGGAGTAGATTGGTAAAAGGCTAAAGGTGGGATATATTTGGCCATGTTGTGCTAATGTTCCGGGGAAATGAAGTAATTTCCAAACTTTCATACCACATTCATTCTTCATAAGATTTCTCACCTTTCTCTCATCGCTCAATGCTTTTTTCAGTATAATGCTTTTACCTCTCTAACCTCGGCACTGCCTTCTCGTGAGTCGCAAACATGAGTGTCATGAATGACCCTCGTATACTTAATGCTTCGGACACCTCGCCTGTGTGTCCCATCTTGCGGAACTAACATCTCATCTCTGGCAGGGTCGATCTACCTTTATCTCCTGAGGTGACCGGATTTTCTTTCACTCATTAAAATTTTGGTGAAAACCCTCAGGAGTCGATATCGAGTGATAGACTCGATATCGACCAGGGTGACTCGACTCCTGCTCTTGATTCCTATTAGTCCATCTTGCTTGTGTAATTTTGGTGCCCTGTATATATCAAAGAGCCAAGAGACTTGCACGAAGTAAAAGAGACACAAAAATATAAAGAAAAGGGAAATAAAAATAGCGGGTTGCCTCCCGTAAGCGCTAGGATTTAAGTCGCTAGCTCAACCTACTTTCCTTTTTAGCCTTAGTTCAGATCCAGGGTGGTGTGAATCTCTTCCTCAAGGTCATCTTTGTCGTAGTATTTCTTGACCCTATGCCTATTTACCTTAAAGGTGGTGCCATTGGTGCCATGTAACTCCACCGCTCCTTGAGGGAAGATATGTTGAACTGTGAAAGGTCCGCTCCATCGTGTCCTTAGTTTCCCTGGAAACAAGCGAAGTCTAGAATTGTATAATACGACTTTGTCACCTACCTTATATGTGTTGGGCACTAGCTTCCTATCGTGCCATTTCTTTGTGTGCTCCTCGTAGATCTTGGCATTCTCGTATGCCTTTAGGCGCAACTCCTCAAGGTCCTGCAAGTCAATAAAGCGTTTCTTACTGGCCTCGTCGAGATCCATGTTGAGCTCCTTAAGAGCCCAAATCGCCTTATGCTCCAATTCGACGGGCAAATGGCATGACTTGCCAAGAACCAAGTTTTAAGGTATTGTCCGCAGTGGCGTCCTATGTTAGGAGAGATTTCGAGTCTAAATAAATACAGATATAAATTCAAACCGATTTCCGATGTCCACGCAAATAAATTACAAGAAACCCTCCCACTTTAGTGGTAGGGAATCAGGATCGAATCCACGAGGAAGCGTGTCAGCGCTCGCTAATCTAGTTCGAAAGTCAGCCCTAATTTCGACCAGTAGACCACTCGATATCGACTAGTAATATTCGATATCGAATGAGTCACTCGATTCCTACTCAAAACCCGCACAACAGAAAAACAAGTAGAATCGATTTCGAATATAGGAGCACTCGATATTGACCTTAGTAGACTTGATATCGACCAGACAGGGTCAAAATCGACTGTGTATGCAGAAAAATTGAAACTTTGCCAAAAATAAATTAAGTGTCGGAAAAGAACGTCCGAAGAATATAAGGATGAATAAGAAAATCGATGAATAGAAAATATCAAAAATTTGGGGTTTTGATTCAATAAACTAAAGGATTTCCAAGATCAGGGATTCATACCACAACAACAACCATGTAAGAATTATGCCAAGTTTATAAAAGATTATGCCTTTTCATCAAATGACTTTCGTCATTAACAATTAAGAATATAGAGGCTTTCGCATAAACCCTAATTGTTACAACCCTTTTTGATAATTAATCCAAATTCATATTAAGATCACTTTCACTTCAATAATACAAATAAGAATTTACCTACTACTGTCATAGAAGAATTATGCAAATAGGGATAGAAGAAGAAATCGCATATAAAAATCATACCTTTGAGCATAGACTCACATGGCTACCGTCAGGCTCACCTCGACCCTAGACGTAGGGTGACTACTCGCTCCTAATCATAACAAACATCAAATTCATAAAAAAAAATAACTGCTAGCATTAAAATAAACGAAAGCTTACAAATGAACAAAGCCACAACGTCTCTCATCGCTCCCACTCGACTCGGCTCTAGCTCTCTCTCTCTCTAACTCTATGGTGCACAATTGCTTGTGGAATGGAATGAATAAAAACCACCCCCTAGGGCTTTATTTATAGTGCTCAACCCTAGCTATTCTAGGATAGTACAACTCTATCTAATTCCTAAGATAAAAGATCCTACTTACTTAAGATAAAACATTGTTTTAAAAATACTGGAAATAAATAAAATTCCCTAGGTAAATTAGGAATTCACCAAGTAGGGATATATGTCCTTCAAAGATGATAGAATTCTCTTTCCTTCATGTGCAAGTAAAGCATACTTGAAATCGGACTCGTAATGGACTCTGGTGATCCACTCGATATCCACCAAACCGGGTCGATATCGACATCTCTTCTCCGCCTCACTCGATCTTGACTCGATGTCGGCTTCCGGGATAAATTTCGACTGGATGCCACTCGATATTGACCTGGCTGACTCGATGTCCAATCGACGTCGAGTCAGCAAGGTTGACGTCGAGTGAACCTTCAGCTCGATGTGCTTCCATCTTCAACAAGTGTTCGTCGGGGCAGGAATCTTCGATAGGCGTGGTATCTTGGGACTCTTCTAGTATGTCCTTGGGAAGCCTAGATAGATGATTGGCTACCGAGTTCTCCGCGTCTTTCTTGTATTTGAGCTCAACGTCGAACTCTTGGAGTAGAAGCACCCATCGTAGGAGCCTAGGTTTGACATCCTTCTTCGCCATCAAGTACCTAAGAGCTGCATGGTCAGTGTGCACAATAACCTTACATCCCACTAAATAAGTGCGGATTTTTTCAAAAGCAAAGACCACGGCCAAGAACTCTTTCTCCGTTGTGGTGTACTTAGCCTGTACCACGTCAAGAGTCTTGCTTGCATAGTAGATGGAGTGAAGCTTCTTGTCCTACCATTGTCCTAGGACCGCTCCTACGACGTAATCGCTAGCATCGCACATGATCTCAAATGGCAGCGACTAATCCGGCGATTGAATGATCGGGGCGGAGATAAGGGCTTCCTTCAACATGTTGAAGGTTACAAGACATTCTCTAGAAAACTTATACTTAACATCTTTCATAAGAAGGTTAGTCAATGGTTTGGCAATCTTAGAAAATTCTTGAATAAACCTCCTATAGAAACTTGTGTGACCTAGGAAGCTTCTTATCTCCTTAATGGATGATGGTGGGGGCAACTTCTCCACTAGCTCTACCTTGGCCCTGTCCACCTCAATTCATTTCTTGGACACCTTGTGCCCCAGCACGATCCCTTCTCTTGCCATGAAATGGCACTTTTCCCAGTTGAGTACCAAGTTTGTCTCCTCACATCGCTTCAATACCCTGCGAAGGTTAGAAAGACAAACATTAAAAGAAGAGGCATATATAGAGAAGTCATCCATAAATACCTCCACAATGTCCCCAATCATGTGAAGGTGGTCTTCTCTTGTCCCTCAGGATGAATAGGGACCTGCCAAAAACCAAAGTAGCCATCCAAGTAGCAAAATTAATCATGTTCAGTTAAGCGTTCAAGTACCTCGTCAATGAATGGAAGGGGGAAATGATCCTTCCTAGTGGCGGTGTTGAGGTTCTTGTAGTCTATCCACATCCGCCAAATAGTGGTGATTCGCTTAGGGACAAGATGTCCCTTCTCATTCTCCTCGACGGTCATTCCACCCTTCTTGGGAACCATGTGGACCAGGCTCACCCACTTGCTGTTGGAGATAGCGTAGATGATTCTTGCATCTAACATGTGCATGATCTTCTTCTTCACCACTTCCTACATGTTGGGGTTGAGCTTCCGCTGATTCTCAATGGTTGCCTTGTGATCATCCTCCAAGAGGATTCTGTGCATACAAGTAGAGGGTGAAATACCTTTTATGTCCTCTACAGAGCACCCAATAGCCTTCCTATGGGTGCGGAGGACTTCCAATAAATTGTCTACTTCCCCCGGGGTTAGTGAAGCATTGATAATCACAGGAAAAGTAGAGTTAAGACCAAGAAACTCATACCTAAAGGTGTTGGGTAAAGGCTTCAGCATCGGAGAAGGGCCTTATGGCATCAAGATAGGCTCTACTTCCTCCGTTTTCATAATTTTCCCTAGATAATCCATCTCAATCCTCATGGCAGAAGTATCCAATTCAACCACAGGAGTTGGAGTCGACCAAGCATACATTGCCATCAACGCTGAATCAGATACAAGGCTGTACTGCTGTAGAAAACTAGTCGACATTGAGTCATAAATATTGAGTGAAAGATTAGTACATACCTGGGCTGAGGGATCAGTCGAAATCGAGTGGATGGAGTCGATATCGACCGGGGGACTCGATGTCGGGTGAAATGAGTTGATATCAACTGAGGCAGTACCTGCAGACAGAAAAGCAATCGACATCGGGTCAGTTGAGTCGACGTCGAGTGAGTGAGAAGCACTTATCTTGTCTAAAGTTGCTGTCGAAATCGAGTGAGGGGGGCACTCAATATCGAGTGGTTCAGTCGATATCGATTGACCTAACTCGATATCGAGTGAATCATTCAATTCTGCTGACAGTGCATCGTTGAAAAATTCCTCCTCGTTCAAGTATACAGCATGTAACTCCTTATCCAGCTCAGCCTCTTCATGTATCAAGGCCCTTCCTGTCGGTTCATTGCAAGAGATAACATTAATTTTAGTATAAACATCTTTGATTTCCATTACCTCTTCCATGTCGGGGTTGAAGGAGTATACAATTATCTTATCCCCTATCATGAAGGTGATAAGTCCTCTTCTCACACTCATGTTGGCATCTGCAGTGGCGAGGTAGAGCCTCCAAAGAATGATGGGGAAAGTAGGGTCCTCCGTCATCTCTATCACAAGAAAATATGCAAGGAAAAAGAATTTACCAACCTGGACAGGGACATCATCAACTATACATGTGGGGATTACACTGTGTTGTTTGCCATGTATAGCCTGGCATCCACAGGCTCTAGTGCGTCGATTTTCACCTTGGACCAAATGGATAACGGCATGATGCTTACGCTTGCCCCCAAATCACATAATGCCTTGAAGAGGTGTTAACCATGTCCTACAGTGATTGCGAACTTCCCAGGATCAGATCTCTTCTCAGGGAATTCCATCTTCTTGCATTCGTTGGCGATGTCAGTCATTGATCGCTTGTTGCTAAGGATCTCCTTGAGTAACTTGACGTAGGCAGGCATCTCATGAAGAGCTTCTGTAAGAGAATAGTAACATTAATGCCCTGAAGCAATTTCACCAAATGCCTAAACTTACCTTCTGTTGGATCTTTCACCACCTTAGAAGGGAACAATAGCGTCTTTTTTGGTTTTGGAACCAAAACAGCCTTCCGAGGTGAAGCAGAGGACTCGGTATCGACTGGTGGAGTCGATGTCGAGTGTACTGGTGTGGTAGGTGGAGTAGAAAACCCGAAATCGAGTGGTGTCGACTCGATATCGAGTACATCTCGGTCGAGATCGACTGGGTTTGAGTCAATTTCTGGTGGATTTCCAGTGTCGTCATCCTTTTTCTCGATCTCAGGTTCGTGCTGTTTGTGAATGCTCCTTAGTTGTACGACGACAATGTGTCTGTTCTAGCCCTTGGGATTTGGATATGTATGCCACGGAAGCTTTCCGGATTGTCATGGAATTTGCGCAGCTAGTTGACCCATTTGAGTCTCCATGTTCCGCTTCCAGATGTCCATTTCCCCAAACCACATGGTGAGGCTATCAAGTTTGGATGACTGAGCTTGGAGCTGAGGTTGGATGGCACTGGTGGAATATCAACAAAACCAACAAAGGTGGGAGCAAAGGGTGGATCGCGAAGTCAACGCCCGAAGGGAGCTTGAGGAAAAATATCAGCATATCCCTGCAAATGCAAAGGAGTACCTGCACCCTACTCTGGAACTTCCAGAATCGCCAATCGTCCTCCCGCGCCTTAACTTTGAAATTCGTCCTTCTTTTATTACTGAAATTAGGAGGAATCAATTTAGGGGGAAACCCAATGAATATCCTTTGGAGCACGTTACTAATTTTCTAGATTTATGCGAAGCTATTGCAGATGGGGCTAATCTAGAATATCTGAAACTAAAGGCATTTCGTTGGTCTCTTGCAGGATTAGCTTCATAATGGCTCAACGGTCTGCCTTCACAATCAATTCGGACGTGGAATGAACTGTAAGACTTGTTTCTTAACAAGTTCTTTCCTCCTGTAAAAATGACTGCGATCAGACAACAAATCACGGCTTTCAGACAGAAGCCAGGGGAAACATTAGCACAGGTTTGAGAGCGCTACAAAAGGCTTCTGAAATCCTGTCCTACGGACGGGCAACCACCCTACGTGATCCAGGAGATCATCTTCAACTATCTGGATGCATCAACTAAGAAGCGGATCAACAACTACACTACCTACATGTATCTCGAGTACACCCCACGGCGTGTGTTGTGAGCTTAATCTGCCATGTTTTACAGTATCTTTTATATCGTTTTCTGCATACATTTCATGCATTTGGGCTAAGATAGTACAGAATCTATGTAGTTTATGCTTATTTGCCAAATTATGGAATCTACATCAGTTTCTGTTAAAATCGCATAATTCAAGGCAAATTACAGCTATTCTAAGAAAGGTTGGAAATGCTCGGAAATCATCTACAGAAGTCCAAGGTCAAGAAGCAGCGGAACCAGACAAATCAAGCTGGAAGCCCAACCTTACTCGATCTAGAGTACACTTACTTGATCTCGACAAACATTGTCTGAGCATGTCTGGTCGAGTAAGCACTGATCGAGAAAATGAGAGCCAGATCAAACCGACTCCCAGAGCTTTACCCTATCTCGAGTAACCTAGTTGAGATAGACCAAATCCTGATGCCATGTCCGGAGTCGAAGAGATGTGCCAAGTCGAGAAGCCGAGGACCCTGAGACGCCGGGCACACTTTACTCGATCTCGACAAACTCAACAAGAAGAGGATGGGACCTTTGGTAGTGAACAAGATCCATTCTGGAGGATTACAACTGATGGACAAGAATAGAGTCCTATTTGAAGCCCAAGCTACATGGGCCCTGCAAATGCCACCTTGAGAGCTTAATGGAGAAGTCGGCCTAGCGACTATAAAATTTAGAGCTTGTACATAGACATTTACTTTTTGGGACTTTTGAGACTTTGTTGCTTTTTGTTTGTTTTTGGTTTTGAAACTTTTAGTTTTTTTCTATTATGGGTATATGTCTTCTACACTTTTCAGGTCCATGGATAGAAGCAAGCTATATTCAGACTCGGCCAGGCATTCTTTCATTCGAAATTGAGAGGCCCTGCACACCTGTCTAGTGAGTTTCTTTCTTTACCCTTGTTTTTATACAGTGAGGACACTGTAATGTTTAAGTATGGGGTGGGGGAAGGGCTTACTTCATGCATATTTGATTTATTTGACCATATTTGTGCATATTTAAGGTTTATTTCTTGAATTGCTTATACATGGCTATTTTGGAATTCATTATTGAATTATGTGCTTATATGCATGTTTTCCAAAAAGTTTGAGAAAAATGACCCCCATTGAAAATTTTTGATTAATGTCATGGAAGTTTAATAATAAACTCGACGATGCAAAATTGGATTCATTAGAGATATAGCATGAAATTGCCTAGTAAAGGGAAGTCACAATGAAATGCAAATTTTCTTGAAAACCATGAAAGGAGGTAAAATTTAAAGTTGCTTTTGACATGTTGCATGATAAGAGGATGGAGGACTTTATAATTCCATGTAATGCTCATATTGTTTATAATCCTAGCCTTACCTATGCTTATGCATCACAAAAGCCATATTATGCCTTATTTCATACATTGCTCCACATGATCTAAATATTGCCATTCTTTACCTTATTTCCATCCGGGGATTATGTTGAGAATGATGATTACATTATGGAGATTATTATGTGGTTGTTGTGTTGTGTTTATCATTATTGGAGTATGGTGGGAAATTGTTTAAAATATATGGAAAATTTAATGAGTGAAAGAAAACCCAATCACCTCAGGAGATAAAGGTAGATTGACCCTGCTCGCTGAGATAATAGTTTGGCGAGATGGGACACACAGGTGAGGAGTCCAAAGCACTAAGTATCCGGGGCCATTCATGACACCCATGTTTGCGACTCGCGAGAAGGCAGTACTGAGGTTAGAGAGGTAAAAGCATTATTATGGATAAAAGCAATATGAAAGGTGATGAATCTCAAGGAGAAGGAATGTGGAAATTAATACAAGTTTGGAAATACTCCATTTCCCCGGATCATTAGCACCACTTTGCCAAAAATTGCCAACCTATAGCCTTTTACCAAATCTACTTCTTATTTGAGCTTAAATTAAAGTCCTCTTGATTATTAATGCTTTGTCACAAATGAATGTTTTTGCATAACCCTCCTTTTATGAGTAGATGTTGCTCTTTAAATTGCACATGCATGGATTTGTGACACTAGTACCTTTTCGAGGATGGTAATTAACTGCAGGGACATATGACAATGAATCTAAGATGTTGAGAGTTTTAATTCCTTCCCCTGAATGACAAATAAAAGTATTGCTTGAGGACAAGCAAGCTTAAGTATGGGGTGTTTGTTGTGAGCTGAATCTGCCATGTTTTACAGTATCTTTTATATCGTTTTCTGCATACATTTCATGCATTTGGGCTAAGAGAGTACATAATCTATGTAGTTTATGCTTATTTGCCAAATTATGGAATCTACACCAGTTTCTGTTTAAAATCGCAAAATTCAAGGCAAATTACAGCAGTTCTAAGAAAGGTTGGAAATGCTCGGAAATCAACTACAGAAGTCCAAGGTCAAGAAGTAGTGGAACCAGACAAATCAAGCTGGAAGCCCAACCTTACTCGATCTAGAGTACACTTACTCGATCTCGACAAACATTGTCCGAGCATGTCTGGTCGAGTAAGCACTGATCGAGAAAATGAGAGCCATATCAACCCGACTCCCGGAGCTTTACTCTATCTCGAGTAACCTAGTCGAGATAGACCAAATCCTGATGCCATGTCCAGAGTCGAAGAGATGTGCCAAGTCGAGAAGCCGAGGACCCTGAGACGCTGGGCACACTTTACTCGATCTCGACAAAAGTTGTCGATATCGACAAGATCTTCACCACTTGTCCGAGCCAGTGTCGGGGAGCAGTTCCTCGACCAAGACCAAGCAAGTCGATGAGACAACTCCTACTCGATCTCGAGTACAGATACTCGATCTCGAGTACAGATACTCGATCTCGAGGACCCAGCACCACACACCCGAGCCATGTCGAGGTCTTGCTACCCGTGATGCCCAGTCGAGCCATAGTCGACGACCACGCTACTCGATCTCGAGTAAACCCTACTCGATCTCGAGGAGATCTTCTGAAGACGCGTTACGCGGTGAGCTGTCCGAGTAGTCCGACGCGGTTTTGCTTTCCTTGGAGGAGAAGGAGTCCGAGATCTACCCACATCTATCAAAGCACATCAAGATCTATCAACACATGGAAGACTTACCTATTTTAGATATAATTTCCTTTATAGATTTAATTCCTTTATTGCATTTATTTATCATTAAGCTTTTAGATATAGATTTAGATAAAGATAGAGATATTCTATCCTTGAATAGCAAGGAGTAGAAGGATATAAATAAAGCCCTATGGGCTGGTTTTTCATCATTCAATTTCAGTCAGAGACAAGTAGTTACACATAGAGAGAAGAGGTTGTAAGCTTTGAATTTAGTTTAATGCAAGTTTCTTTTCATACATCAATGTCTGCTATTGCGATGAAGAGCGAGTAGTCCACCCACTTCTGGGCCTGGGGTGAGCTCGACGGTGGTCATGTGAGGTGATGCGGTAAAGGTACAATCTTGTTATGCAATTCGTCTTCTATCCCTATTAGCATGATTCTTTTGCGAGAATTGAAGGTGATCATTGTTTGTGTTATTTAAGCAAAAGTGATCTTAATGCAACTTGGGTTAATTATGTGAAAAGGGTTAGTAACAATTATGGTTTATGCGAAAGCCTCTATATGCCTATTTGTTAATAACGAAAGTTATTTTGATGGAAAGCATGATCTTTTATGCCTTTATGTGTTACTTTGCATGGTTATCATTGTGGCGTTGATACCCTGGCTTTGGAAGTTCTTTATATATTGAGTTTATTTCTTCCGAAATCTGCGATTCTGTGTTCGATGTTGTAATTTACAGTTTCTGTCTTTTTAGTCGATCTAGAGTAGCTGTTGTCGATCTAGAGTACGGTGTACTCGAGATCGAGTAAGTTGTTGTCTAGATCGAGTACAGTGTCTGAGTTTCTGCTTCTGTTGATCGATTTTGAGTTTTTTGTCGTCACTATCTTTAGTCGATCTCGAGTTGCTGTTGTCGAGATCGAGTAGCCTCTGTCTTTGCTTTAATTCTGCTTTCGTTTGTTATTTCTGTCTTCGTTTCTTTGTTTCTTTGTTTTTGTCTTTCTGTTTGCTTTTCTGTGAGATTTACAGCTACCTAGGATCTGCTGACACGCTTCCTGGTGGATCGATCCTGACTTCCCACTACTGCATAGGGAGGGAGTCCTGTAATCATTTGCAAGGGACGGAATCTGGTTTGCTTTGATTTATTTATATTTTTTTTCAAGTCTCAATTTCCTCCTACAACAAATTGGCTTAGGAAACCTTTGAGACGCTAGCCAACTACGACAACACATATGGGACTTCTGCGGCCTCTGTTGAAAGGTATGAAAGGCCTGCCCCATCTATGCCCTTATATGAGCCACCAAAGGAGATTGATTCGAACATCAGGGAAAAATTCCACAATGGTCAGGTACGCCGTCTCACTAAGCAAGTTAAATTTCTTTCTAAAAACCAACCTTGTTTGGAGTGTGGGTCTGTGAGGCACAACACTACTGCATGCCCACATGCCGACCAAGTAATTCTAGTGGAAACCCGCGAAGAGGCGCGTTACGCGGGAGGAAACTACTCAGGGCAGCATCAGCAGCAGAACTGGAGCTACTATCGCCAGCCCCAACATCAAAGAGACCCCCGCCCTACAGAGCTCCTGGTCACCCTGACAGATAAGGTACGAAAGACGACCTTCAACTTATACTATAGGAGATGTGGAGGAATCACACCGACAGCAAGCAATCGAATAATTCCATCCACACTCAACTGTACGGCATCAACTCTAGACTTGGGGAGATAGACATCCGGCGAAAAACCATGGAGACCCAGATTGGTCAACTGGCTACATCCGTCTTAAAGCAATCAGGTACGCTCCCTGGATCTTCTGAACCTAACCCTAAGGGCAAATCTGCAGGACAGGTAGCTGCGATGAATCTCAGGAGTGGGAGACAGACATAAACGCCCGAACAGAACACAGAAGGAGAATCTGCAAGGGAATCCTTGACGTCGACCAGAGTACACGACGTCAACCAGACTCTGGTCGATATCAAGGAGCCCCCAGTCGATATCGAGTAGAATTCAGCGCCTGCCCCGAGATCGACTACTGTAGTCGATGTCGACCAGCCTTCTGCAAATGTCGACCACACTCTAGCACCTCCGGAAAAAAAACGTTGTCATTCCCAACCAAATCTTTAAAAGACCCAACAGAGAAGATGTTTCAGCGGTTCGTGAAGATGCTCCAGCGGCTCAATGTCACCATTCCTTTCATAGAAGCTCTTCATGAGATGTCGTCGTACATAAAGTTCCTCAAAGAGATCCTCAGCAAGAAGCGATCAATGGCTGAGATTGCAGAGGAGTGCGGCAAGATGGACATTCCAGAGAAAAGGCCAGATCCAGGTAAGTTTGCTATAACAATTGGATTTGGTCAATACAAATTTAATGCTCTATGGGACTTAGGAGCCAGTGTAAATATAATGCCTTTATCAATCTGGTCCAAAGTCAAGATAGGTGCTTTAGAGTCTGTGGATGCCCGACTTTATATGGCGAACAACAAAGTTGTCATCCCAACATGCATGGTGGACGATGTATCGGTACAGGTAGGTAAGTTCTTTATCCCTGCTGATTTCTTAGTTATTGATATGGCAGAGGACCCTGCTTGTCCAATCATTCTAGGAAGGCCCTTCTTAGCGAAGGTGGATGCCAACATAAGCGTAAGGAAGGGAGTGCTCACTTTCAACATCAGTGATGGCATGAGGTAATTTAGTACTCTTTCAATTAAACTGAAAGGCATACATGTCCTATGGAGGAGGTCAAATAAATCTCAGCCAGGTACATCACTTGCGGAGAGTCAAAGGTAAGAAATATGATTCCTGAGGAACTGGAGAAGAGAGACATGGAGGCCTAGGTGGAGGAAATCATGGCAATTCTGAACGAGGAGACAGAGAATCCACTCGACATCGACCACGGTAAGTCGACGTTGACTAACTATTTTTCAGATGCCTTGCCAGGTCTTAAGTATGGGGTCAATGTCGACCAGAAGTACTCGATGTCGAGTACTCTTGTCGACGTCGACCAGAATCGGCAACCTCCATCGAGCACACCTTTTGTGAACTGTGTAGAAGTATGGTATTCAACTTCAAAGCATTTTGTACCAGAAATATCTCTTAAAATAAAGAAATGTTTTCCCTTTGTTTCTGCAATATTGAGAACATGACACCTTCCTTTCAACTCCAACTATATTTTTCGGAAGGCATGTAATGTAAATATTGATGCACAATATTTTTCTATAGCAGCATCAGTCACCATCTCTGGAGATTTTGTCTGATCAGCAATATTCAACAGAGTTTGGTTGTGTCTTTGACTATCAATAGGAGTATCGTAAGGCATCATTAACTCAACCAAACTGAAGAATTTATCTATATACATTTTAAAGAACTTATTTTGAGACTCAGCAACCGATGTAGTTCTGCCAACTTGACTTAGGGGTATATGTTTGCTATGCGCTGGAATCCACGACTCTCTGATGCTAAATATATTTACCAACCAATCATTTCCTTTTAATTGGTACTCTTCATGCAATAACAGATTTCCACATCTCTTCGAACTTATCTGGTTCAATTTCATCATTCCACACTACAGCATCTAACTTTATTCTAAAAGCTGAACATTTGCTTAAAGTGGTGCCAACTCTTTCTAGTACCTTACACATTATATGCCACATGCAATATCTGTGCTTTGTGGTAGAGAATATGGATCTTGCTGCACTCTTCATAGATGGGTCTCGATCAGTCACCAAAAGCCTTGGTTCAGCACCCATTGCTTCTTTAAAATTTTGAAACATCCATGAATATGATGTGATATCTTCATTCACTATCAAACCAACTGCAAATGTAATGTATTTGTTATGGTTGTTGTTGTGAGCCTATTTTTCCATGTTTTCTACTTACTTTTAGATCAATTTCTGTATACATTTCATGGATTTGGGTTAGAATAGTATTGAATCTATGTAGTTTACACTTATTTGCCAAATTATGGAGTCTACACTAGTTTTTGTTTAATTTCGCAGAAATCGAGGCATTTAACATCAATTCAGAGAGAGGATGGAAAGCTCGAAGTCAACTACTTAAAGTACAAGGTCTAGGAGTAGTGGAACCAGGACAAATCGAGCAAAGGACAGGAAAAGAAGAGCTCGACACAACTGGTCGATGTCGACCAGACTTGGTCGATATCGAGTAAGATTGGTCGAATTCCAGAAGCTAGTCGAGCAGAAGCCACTCAAGAATCTCAGTCATGGTCGATGTCGAGTAAACTTACTCGATGTCGAGTACATGTCGACGAGCCTAGAATCCTGCCCGAGCTCGAGTACAATCCGAGGGGAGAAGAATTCTACTCGACGTCGAGGAGTTTGGTCGAAGTCGAGGACATTCCAGTGGAGTCCGAGTCCGAGATCGAGTTGTGTCCGAGAAGATAGAGTTACTTGCAAGCCAAGAGATGTGGAATTCTATCCATCTACATGACGATCTATCAAGAGAAGGAGGAATTTATCCATATTAGGTTTATTTCATTTTAGATATAATTCCTTTATCATAATATTTTATCTTATGTTACTAGATAGAAAGTTCAGATTTAGATATAGTTGTTCCTTCCTAGAATAGCTACATGGAACACTATAAATAAAGACTCAGGGGCTGTTTTCTAGGCATTCGATTTCAGTCGCAATTAGTCACATAGAGATAGAGAGAGAGAGAGAGAGAGAGAGAGAGAGAGAGAGAGAGAGAGAGAGAGAGAGAGCATTGTGGCCGAGAGAGGTTGGGGAAAGCGAGAGCGGAATTGGCTTTGTTTGGTTGTAAGTATTACTTTATTTCATTAATGCAATTTAGTTCCTTTTTGTTATTGATGTGTTTCTTCATGATGAAGAGCATGTAGTCACCCAACTTATAGGGTCGGGGTGAGCCCGACTGTAGCCATGTAAGGTGATGCGAAAAGGTACAATCTTTTGATGTGATTTCGTCTTCTATCCCTATCAGCATGATTCTTTTGCGAAAGTTGAAGGTGATCCTTGTTTGTGTTATTGAAGCGAAAGTGATCTTAATACAACTTGGATTAATTATGTGAAAAAGGGTTAGTAACAATTAGGGTTTATGCGAAAGCCTCTATCTTCCTATTTGTTAATAACGAAAGTTATTTGATGGAAAAGCATGATCATTTATGCCTTTATGTGTTATTTTACATGGTTATCGTTGTGGTGTTGAAACCCTGATCTTGGAAGTGCTTTAGTTTATTAAGTTAATTTCGTGTTTACATTCGTTTCGATTCGAAAAGTTGCGATTTTGGTTTCTGTTTTTACTCGAAATCGACAAGATTTGGTCGACGTCGATGAGCTTTAGTCGAGATCAACCAATACTTTGCTTTCATTTTCGTTTCTGTTCATTTCTGCTTTCTGTTTTACTCGATAGTATGGTCGAAGTCGAGTACCTTACTCGAAGTCGAGGACGCTTCTGGTCGAGATCGTGCTGAGTTTTGGAACTGAAAAGGCGGGCGCTGACATGCTTCCTCGTGGATCGATCCTGACTACCTTCTACTACAACGGGAGGAAGTCTTGTATTTATTTGCTGAGACAGGGAGTCAGTTTGATTTCATATTTTATATTTATTTTCATACTTGACCATCCTCCTGCAACAACAGTTGTCTACACCACTGAATGGGGAAAACACCATATTATATCTCAAACATGCAACAAATAGTGGTTCACAATATAACACAGAGAGTGGTTCAACATATTTTATAACATTTAGTGTTTATTCAACGTATATAAATGAAGTGGTTCAGAATATATTTCATTAGGTGGTGCAGCATATAGAATAGAGAGTGGTTCAGTACATGCAAATAACAGTGTTTGATCAAATGTAAGATATATTGGTTTAGCATTTTATCAAAAAGTGCTTCATCATATATAAGAGTTTATGGTTCATTAAGATAAGAAATTGGTTCATTAATATAAGAGAGATTTGTTTATCAATATAAGAGAGTGTGGTTCCTCAATATAATAGATAGTGCTTCATTATATAGAACTGTTTATGGTTCATTAAGATAAGAAAGTGACTGATTAATATAAGAGAGAGTGGTTCATCAATATAAGAGAAAGTGGTTCAGTAAAATAAGGAAAGTGATTCAATATCTAATTGATGAAAACACATACCTATTTGTTCTATGTAGAATCAAATATGACAACATCTCCATATATAGAGTAATTTTTCCTTATTGGATCTGCCCAAAATATCATTTTTAATTTGTCTTCATCATCAACAACATAGTTAAAGTAAAATGCACTGCATATCTCCTTCTTTGTTGTTAGACGGTTTATCAACATTTGAGGATCAGAATCTTTCATGTAAGCCATCAAAGCCGTTTGAAATTTTTGAACTGAACAACAGTCGCAGCAGCCTCTGAATATCCACCCATCATTGTTTCGTACAGCTTGTGAGCTCTAACAGCACCAATTTTCATTTGAGCACAATCTAACACAACAAAATTTTGAGCAATTGGTTTCAATTGATCATCACATATTGGTATCCAATATTTTGAACTCCCAGGTGATATTTCGAAAACAATCTTAATTCTTCTTTGATGGCGAACCAACGTCTGTTGGAAGGATGACAACTGGACTTGTAATGCAATATGTATCTTGTTGAACACATATAACAAGAAGGGGTTCAGTTTATATAGTAGGGAGTGGTTCAACATAAATAGCAGAAAGTGGTTCATCATAGTAACTAGGATGTATGTCAACACATGCATTTCTCAAATGTTCATTAAATAAAAATAAAGTGGTTCAAGAATATAACAGGAAGTGGTTCACTACAAATAAGAGGAAGTGGTTCAGTATATATAATGGGAATTGATTTAGTGTATATAACACCATGTGGTCAAGAAGTGGTTCAGTTTATATAATAGAAAGTGGTTCAACATAAATAGCAGGAAGTGGTTCAGCATAGTAATTAGGATGTTGTTCAACGCATGCGTTTCTCAACTGTTCATTAAACAAAAATAATGCGGTTCAGGTATATAACAGCAAGTGGTTCACTATATATAATGGAACTTGATTTAATGTATATACAACATGTGGTTTAGTATTTCTACCTGGAAATTGTTCAGCATGTATAACAGAGTAGTGGTTCATCATAATTGAATCATTAAACATCAATGAATTAGGGCGATAATGAAACTTTAATACAATCACTAATGTAATTTGATTTAGCATATATAATAGTATGTGGTTCAGCATGTATAACATATAGTGTTTCATCATTATTGAATCCATATCTGCAATTAGGTTTGTAATAGGAAGTGGTTCATCATAATTGAAGTAATTTAACAGAAAAAGAACAATTATAACAATAATTTATCATTTTTGTTACTCTTCCCTTTTTCCATTGAGGAAGTTGCAGCAGATATGTCGATTATAGCGATTTGGTTTTGATTTCCAGAATTTGAGCAGATTTTTTCTATTTCAGGCTCCAGATCTGGCGATTTCAGTTCTTCAATTGTAATCGATGATTCGAAGAGGAGATTGGAAGATCAAAGTCGCAGATCAGATTGGAAAGATCGAAAATCGGCTATTTCGAAGCTTGCCGAACAAGAAAGGAGAGAAACAGAAAAAGGAGAGGAAAATAAGATACTTTTATAGGAGGGGCGCGTGGCATGATGCGCTTACTGCGAGTGGGCAAAAAAAGCGCGCGCGTGGGAGATGCCGTTTTCAGCCAATCAGGACACTTCTTTCCTTCTCACTTTTGGAGTTGTGTGTACCCGAACCCAATATATATATGACTATGGACGATGATCCACCATACATCTTGCCCCGATTGAGGTGAGGACTTCCAACACCGTTTGAGGCATCAATACATCCAGCCCCGATTGAGGCTTAGGACTTGAGAGTTAGGATATACCACTTGACATTCTTTGAGTGCCTTTATAGCTTTCTACACACACACACACACACACATACACACACACACACACACACACACACACACACACACACACACACACACACACACACACACACACACACACACACACACACACACACACACACACACACACACACACACACACACACACACACCCCCCCACACACACACACACACAGACACACACATATGAACTGTCAACATGCCTTGTGTGCTTAGTTCCCGTACTGTATTAGAGCATCTTTATTCGGTATAGCACATACTATGTGGCCTCAGTGAGGACTTCCGGTCCCGCATGCATGGCTCGACTTGATTCATTTCCTCATTCTTTTAAAGGTTTGCCTGCATATCTTGAGTACTTTATGCTGTTTGGTAGGGATACACCTTATGGCGTGGTATGAACTAGGGTCTGACTAGTTTACACTCAACACTAAAGGTTTTAGAATTTACTTCTTAATCATGGATTGTTTTGACCCGACTCGACCGTGGCAAATTGTATCGAATTTGACATTGACTGACTTGAGACTAAAAATATTTTCCGCGACTTAGAATCTTAGAACATGTCTCGGTCCCCAATGGACCTAACACGAGTTTTAGATTTCTGAAATCCCTCTTTTCTATCTAATTCTTTGGTTTTGAAACCCCAACTCGTACTGAGATTGCGAGATCCAAATGAAGGTATCCGACCTTCGAAACGTAACCCGGTTTAATAACTCAGGTCGTTAAAAAGTTGGTATCAAAGCGAGGTTGTACAATCCGGGTACAAAAGAGTTAGGAAAAAGGATTTTGGAAAACCGCCCAGGGATTTCAAGGATTTTTAAAAGATTTCAAAGGGGCAAAATGAACTTAATGAACCTAACATAAGTGAGGAAGTAGGATGGGATAGAACGTGTGGGTAAAAAGGGGATAGACCATCCCTATGGATGTAGACTTGGGAAGCGGTAGACTAACCCTAGCTTTACCCTTTACAGAGGGCCCGGAAGACTCTAAGGATTTACACCATGGTGGTTCGAGTAGCAGGGTTAGGATATGAAGACAGAGAGATAGTTGCCCCTCTGGTCAGTTGCCCCTCAAAGGGCGGCTTCTAGATACCCTCGATGATATATAAATTGGGCCTGAGGGTGATCCCCTCGAAGGGGATCAGATTAGCTATTGATGGTTGTTTTGTGCTTAATGTTGTTGTGTGTATTGTTTGCGCTGAGATAGAATTACGATGGTATGTTTGGACCTTGAATTGAGTCTCTGTGCGAATGGAATAGCAGGGGAGACCTTTTTCCACTATAGAGTCGGGATTTCAGTCCTTGTGGGATCATCCTTGACCTTGTCCAGATTGATTGCTTTCCTTTTTTTGGTCTTCTTCTACGACCCTACTGGGCGCCCTTATCGAGTCCTCTCTTGTAATGTCAGTGTTTTACATGGGAAACTGGGATGGGAGATTAACCACATTCAAGATTGTATTGGAGTACATTGCTTACTCGAGCGCTTTGCTACCTTACCAATAAGTCGTGTGAGTATTTCACGGGAAAAGGGTCATGGAGTTAGTGGGAGTAAGTCCGAGTTGCCCTTGGAGATTTCTGTTAGGTTATCCTAGTCACCCATGATTGGATATACCATTGTATTCACATGCATGCAGATTGATCGATGCGAACATATGGCCATATGTCACGATATCCATGTTTAGTCCCATTGCTTAGGTTTGTGTTGCCTTTTTCTATGCTCCCATATCATCGTAGCATGATTTACTTAGCATATTGCATTGATATTCTAGTGAATAAATGTATGTGCCACATGTTAGGAATCCGCATGATTGATGTTCTCTCCTAATATATGCTCATGATAGATTGGTCGCTCCATTATTATATCCTGGAAATGTGAGTTCTTTAGTTGATGGATGTGTTTTACAACTTGATCTTCAATATGCCTCACATGACACTTAATTCCCAGTATGCTTACCAAATTGTCATGCAATGATGATCTCCTTGTTACCCTAGGGTAGTCTCTTATACCTTCATGAACACATGACCTGACACATTGCATGATCACACACCACAACAAATCCAGATTCCGTACATGCCTTGACATATGTTACTAGTATCTTGAAGGATGTATGTTCCTCAAATACAGCTCATCATATGATTATGTGTCGTGCTTATCCTATCATGTAAACGTTTTTGCCATGAATGTGATAATTGCTATACCACTTTAATATGCCCTTTAATAGCATTGAGCTTGATTGTTAATATGTACCCCGACATGCTTGTATGTGAATCCGCATTGTTATGACCCGTTTATTTGTAGAACTTGATTCCATCTCCTTGATATGAATATATGTGTCGTCATTCCTTGAGATAGGTGCATGATAGTGTCGATTGATGTGACTGGTGCATTTCATAATCGTTATATATTTGGATGATGTAATTATAACTTCATAGATCCCCATAAGGGTATCGTTGTCATTCTCGGGTTAGAACCTTATCTTTGGCCGCTTTGTCTTTAGCCTTGGCCCGTGATTGGCTCCGTAAGGAATCTGGATTGCTCACCCTTGTCTCTCCCCTATCTCCACTAACTTAGAATCCATCGCATAACTTTCGATGGACGATAACATGAGAAAGAGAATGATTAGTCGGGTAGCACTAGAGCGGCATAGCAGAAGCGTGGTGGGCCCATAACCCATAGGTCCTAGAAACGACATTATCGGTAGCTGTAGGAGGTGAGTATACTACATAGAATCACGGTCATTATACGCGATCCATATAGATTGAAAATGAGGGACGTTCTCCATCCGAGTTGTGGATCCTTTTTGGGACGATTGGGAACGAGGTTGTGTGATAGGACTGGAATTGACACGTTGATGTCTTGAATGTTGAGATGGTAGTGAATATTTCCTGATTGAATTTTGCCCATGATGATGAAATTCGATGCCTTGATGTTTCGATATGATTTGCATTGTGATATGATTGGTATTCTGAGTCAGTGTATATTTCCTGAATTTTGATATGGTGAATTATAAATGCTGGAATCTTGATATGGTGAATCTTGATGAGATGAATTTTGATGTGCCACTATTAGAATACTGCAATTAGACATCATGTGATTTAAGTCTGTCAAAAAAATACCAGATGTGATATTAGTCTATTATATTAGTTTTTAAATTTGTGATGTTGAAAAATAATTCGACATCAGTTAACTTTTTTGACAGATGTTAATTTGTTCATTCTAAAAAAAATAAAAAAGCGGGATTTCAAATTTGAAAGGCACGGAGAAACACTTGGAAAAAATTTGAAAACCCGCCCATGCTTAATTTCAACGCCCACTCAGTCCCACGTACTTACATTCACTTAGCTCCTCCTCCATTCATCACCCCCTCATCCAAACCCTCTCGTCCTCTCAGCTCCTCTCCCAGACTCATCCTCGCCACCGCCACTACAACGACCACTGCTGTCACCACCGTCACCACCGTCGTCGCCACCTCTCCTCTTTCTTGTTCCCTACTTTCATCTCCAATTTCTCCTCCTCCTCCCCCTCCAGATCTGAGATCTCCTTTCTCCCAATGTCATTCCGAAACCCCAAACAATTGAAGCCACCGGCGACTAACTCCACATCCTCCTCGTCGGCGTATCCGACTCTCCACCTCCTCCTCGACGATTGACCTATTTTTGGATCTCTGTTCACAATTTTACTCTCTTGTCCCGCCTCCTGCTGCGCTGTTGTCCGAGCTTCCTCCTCCGTCCATCTATTTCATCGCCGGAGACTCCTAAAACGCCCAAGGTAAGCTTCTTTAGCACCAATTTGTCATTCAATTTCTCTCTCAAATCGACTTTCCTATAGCTCAAATTCTAGGGTTTTGAAATATTCTCTTTATTTTGGTCTATCAGGAAACTTGTTTATGTGATGCTTGAAGAGATGCCTAAAAGCCCTGTGTTTGTGGAACTTGATGGATAGCAGTTAGCTAAGTCGACAACATCTTGATTGGCCGGTGACACTTTGTGGTTGAGGTAAATTGGAGGAGTTTTGTGTAGAAACTACTAGTAATAATTATTTCGAGGTATGCCAAATGTAATACAACAACAAATGGGTGAAAGCAGTAACCTATGCTTCATGTAGGTGAAAGCAATAATGTTTGTTTGACTGATTGATTTTGCTAAAATAGTGTACATACAATTTACTTCTAAAAGTGAAAAAGATTTGATTCTTATTTTGCTTGTTTTATATGTACTATGATGTGGGAATTAACCTTGAACATAAAACATTGCAGGGGCAAAACAACAGAAACATGCATATATAGGATGGATGTCTTGTGTCCACTAGTTCAGATACTACAAATGCAAACTACTTTAATATGATGTACTACATGTTTTAGCGTTGGGCGTAAGTGCATCTATGCATTATGAATTGTTCCATCTTTGTGTCATATTTTTTTCATTATAATTTTTTTTTTTTGCTTTATTTTCATCGTCAATGTTATTGGCTCTAGTGAAATGTAGCCCGATAACTTGTGTTTGAGTTATCCTGATTATAAGGGTTATGAAACTAAACTCTATAGTTATCATGTTTTGAGTTATTATGGCTCCTGGATGGAACATGCATTCACCCTTTTTCTCCTATTTTACATTGTAAGCCTGTCACTTTGTTAGGCATCGTATTTGAGTTATTATGGAATACTCTTCAAATCTCAATTCATGTGAAAGAGATACTTTTATGTTGTTTGAATGTTCACTCTACTTGCTTGGAATTTTTATTTGTGATTAGCTTGATACTTGCATTCTATGTTAGACGGGCTAGTGTGAGTTGATATCTTTTTTGTTTATTTGGATTGTCAAACTTATCCAAAAAAAAACTGAAAAATCAGGGCCTTAAGTTGATATTAGTCTTTTGATTTTTGTTGTGGTGTAAAGTTAGATTTTCTATTTTAGTAAACCTTCCTAGCTGGAGGAACTGAGGAAGGTAACGATCTCATCCAGTTCGGTTATCTCCACCATTTGGTATCTTCTTCCATCTTGTGCTTCTATTAATGCGATTCATCACTTTCTATTTTCATTTCATTTCGTATCAAGTTACTGATTACTTTTGATCGAATTGATTTTCAAAATTGAATGGTTGTGTCCTGGGTAAGGTAGTTTGCTTTGTAAAATTTATAACAAGTATAAAGGCTGGTTTTTGTTGGATGCTCCCTCATGTTTGCTTGTAAATTTATGGAGTAATATTTTGCTTTTTTTCTTTCTAATTTTGGTGCATGGGGGCTAGAATAGGTTCCTACATTCTTAGAGAGCGTTTTCTTGGTTTGATACTTATCTCACCTCTTCGCAAAGCACCTTCTTGGATTGAATAGCTGTAAAATAAGGTCTTCACTTTTTATGCCTTCGATGTTATTCAATTACTTGTATCACTTGTATCTAAGAAATTTTAGACTAGCTGGTATGTTGTTTCATGTAGGTAATGTCAAAGTTTCTATATTTCTATGGCATGTGTAGTTTGCTCAAGGAGTGCCTGCTAAAGGGATATTTCAGTCAGGTAATGGTGATTTCAGTTATTCAGTGCTCCCTTCTTTTTCCCAAAGTAACCATTCTTTCTTCTTCCTTCTCTTTACCCTTTTAATCCTCTTTCTTTATTTTATTTTTTCCCCATAAATTAATTACCCATTTATGCAATTTCATCATGAACCATGACATTTACCTCGAGCATTATCCTCAATTCGAGCTACGTTGTTCTGTTCATGATGCAGTAATGTCTATAATGCCGACTCGATGAAAGTTTACAAAGGCTTAGATGTTCTCTCCACCAAAGTCAACGTTGTTGAGCAGAAAGGTCTCTCTCTCTCTCTCTCTCTCTCTCTCTCTGTAAAAGCGCTCAAACCAATACATTTTTCTAGGATAGATATTTTCCCAAAATCAATAATTGAAAAATAAAAGGGGTATGAAGGTTAGTGGAGTGTGTATATTAGATGTATGCTTGCAAGTACATTCGATTTTTTTCTTTCTTAAATTGATGTTTGGTGGCATGAGGTCAAAACCATTACCTGTGAGGGTATGTGCTGCTTACTTATCTACCTTATTTTCAGCTCATTAATGACATAATTTCATGAGATCACCTGCCAGTCATTGTTGATGCCACAAACTTTTATATTCTGGTTTATATTTTGGTATATATTATGTTATTCACTACTTGTATCTAATCTTTACACTTATAGGTTTGGGCAGCCTATCAAGGTTAATTGGGCATATCCTAGTAGTCAGAGAGAGGATACTTCAAGTAAGTAGTGACTTCTGAATATGCTTGGCTCCTAGAGTTGGAATAACCTTTACATGTTTTATCTCTGGAACGTGATTTCTGAAGCACTTGTTAGTGTGTTACCTGCATTGAGGGATAATATAAAATATCAAGGATGATGTAAGCTTCAACTGATCACGTGGACGAGATAATCATTTGCTAAAAATAAAATAAAATGAACCATACTCACATGAGCTGAAATTGGTGGATTGATGATTCCATTCTTAAAATCAGACCTATACATGTTCTTTTGAGTTTTGGCTAGCTTCTTGCTTTAGTTGGTGGCATGGGCTGACTTGGGTTCATTTTGCGCTCATCTTGTTGTTTAGATCTTTTTTTGTTGTTGTTTTTCCTCGGTTTTAGGGGTTGTTTTGAATCTTTTGATTGCATTAAAATCTGATCATTGCTTCTGCGTTTGTGACTGGTTTTGCTGTCATTAATTCAATCCGTTGCTACTTTAATTTTGGTGCGACATTCTTGGGCTGTGTAAGCTTGTATGCATTGTTGGGAATATATTTTTGTGGTGTTATGGGGCTGATTTGTAGTTGCTTGTGATGCTGAATTTGGGGGCTATTTAGAGCTGCTATTAAATGATCATTTTAGTTCTGTAATGTATGAATATCCTGTTTCATTGTGCTTCTAATTATCTCAGGGGAAATTGATACAAACACACTATTGCCTATCCAGGCTTGCTGAGTATTATGCAACTAGTTTAATGAACATGAGTGATTACTTCATTGTTTGCTAACTTTAGTTTGTACATGTAATATTTCCTCTTAAAGTGTCTTATGGTTTCATTCTTTTCATTTATGAGATCAGCCACCTAGTTTTACCTTAAATTAACTAAGATCTTGGCTATAATGATTTGCTTAAGATTTCTCATAAAATTTCTTTTGAATATATTTGCTTCAGATGAGTTCCTTAAATATTGATGAACTGCCTGCAGGAAGTATGTTTCCACACTCAGTGGTAGTCATTTTGGCTCTATGAGCTCTCTCTTGTATACTATTGCCACTTGTACTGATTTGCTATACAAACATTTATTTCAAATTATTATTCTTCTCTATTGAAGGACTGATTTTGCTGTTATACTCCAGTCCTAGATGCTTACTGAATTGTTGTTATGCACATATATTTAGGAAGGAGCCATTTTCCTATGGACATGACAACTGTGATCACTTGGTGAAGATAGCTAAGGTTGGTGTGAGACCCACAAAATGACTGTATGCTTAAATTAATTTCTCAAGTGCTCAAGAGATGGAATGGTTGTTATGTGTTATTCTTGTGAAATTTAGGTTGTCTTGATAATCTTCAGTTGTTGCTATTCTGATTTTTGGTGGAGTTGGTGCTGACGCAGGCAATCCTCTTTCAGTATTTACCCTTTTGTTTATTGCCTTGATCCATCAATTGTAAAAGTGTATCTTTCAAGTACCTATCCTTTGTAAAACATTTGTAAATGTCGATTTCGCGTTTATTTTAATGTATATGTTCTATAAGTACCCATCATTTGCGAATTCTTATTATATGAACAAAGGGTGTTGTGTATCGACCAAAAAATTCGGATTATAGATGAAAAACGTTGTGCCTGAATAACTATGAAGTCGAACGATAACATAAAAAGGCATGTTAGTATCATTATAGACATCGTCTAAATAATCTAAATCAATGTGTAACATATATTTTTACATCACAATGTTAATATAAATTGATATATATTAATAACTATAACATCTGTATATAAATCTAAAATGATGTCCATATCATATTAATACATCAATTATGTACATATTTCATACGATATATTATTTTAAAACAACCAAAAATCACTAATTATATATATTAAATTAATATACACAATATCAATATTATAAAAAAAGATGTTTATTTTGTTTTAATACATTGATTATTTTAAAAATAGTGATGTAAATGTAAAATTTAGGCATGGTGTGGACATTTTCAAAAGCTTATAAATGAAAAATAATGAGGCTTTAACAATAAGTGAACATGTCAAAAATAAATTTGAGGGGGTGATTTATATCTATATTCAAAATAAAATAGATGTTTTAATCAAGAAAAGACATCGGCCTAAAACCGATGTAGAAAAGTTGATCTTTTACTACACGCACAAAGAGATCGGAATTTTTTTTGAAAGACATCTGTTGTGAACGGATGTCTAATTGCATTTTTCTCGTGTGCTGACCTGTTGCCATACTGATAAGAAGACATCATTGTGTAATGGGTTTTTCTATGTGATGGTTGATGAATGATACGTGATGTTTTGAATTGGTTGACATCTTGAACTTGAAATGTTAAAATCTGTGATAATGAGTTCCGTGTTGTCGGTGTTTTAAGTTGTTGACATTATGAGATAATTGCCCTTGAGCACAATAATATCTTGAGATTGATAGCTTGAAAACTGATTTTTGAGAAATGAACCTAGGAGGAGAATACGGGACTACAAGCTTTGGCTCCTTCTCTCATACCCATCCGAAATTGTCTCAAACTTTGTCCCCCTTTCTTGGACTGAAATTTGAACCTCAAGGAAAGCTTCATCCTCACCTTCCTCATTTTCTTTTTTGGACAGACACCCACATCCCATTTTCTTTCTTCCTCACCATTTCTCCCACCAAAATGGCAAAGGGACAAAGCCCTTGTCTCCCCATATAGCACCCAAAAATCAGCCACCCCCAGCCATATCTACACTCTTCCTAAGTCTGATCTTATCCTCGCCACAACACAAGATGTTAAAATCAGTGATAATAAGTTTCGAAAGGCGTAACTTGATATATGAACTTGGTTTTCAAAAAGATGTTTGAGAAACGTTTTGAATGTCGGAGTTTGCTTAACTATTTGAAAGTTTGTTTGGAAAAAAAGACTTGACCTAATATGAGATTTAAGAAGTTTTGGAAAACTTGAGACTTGACTAACCTGACTAGTAACTTGTGGAATATAGTTGATGAATTGTATATATGGGTTATGAGATATGTTACATTATGACATGAGTTGTATATATGAAGCATGCTATGAATATGAGTTGATGGTGAAGATGACTATGTTGAAATGTTAAGTGAATTATGAGCATGATTTTAGAACATGATATACCAAGTATGAGAATGATGCTATGAAATATTATATTATAATATGAGCTAGGGACATGCTATATGCGATAACATATGCGATTTATCTGAGATGATGTGTGTGAAATAGTATATGATTAAAATGATACGCCAATGAGCGAATGCATAAGCAGATATTGAAATATTACACGATGTTGTGATAAAATATTAAATGGCAATGTACCAAGATTATGCGAACTTATATGTGCTAGTTAGAGGCGCCTTGTTTGATTTAGACATAATTTAACTTTTTTTTTCTAAAAATTGTTCAAATTTTATAGATCTTAATATGTTAATTTTTTTTGTTAATCCAAATAATCATTTAAGATGTTTAGAATAAATGTAATTTCTATCTAAAAAATCTTATGTTTAAAATTTATATAGATGTCATGTAGAATGAGTAGAGTCAGTATAGATTTAAAATATTCATTTTGGATAGTTATTTTTTTCTTGAATTTGTAAAGGTTATCATTTGGAAAAATATAATTTTTTTCTTAAAATTAATGACTTTTTTGCTTCTCTCTCCAAAAATATTTAAAAATTTTCCAATAAAAAATTAAAATATCTACTGTATAATAAATGTAAATTATAAAAAGAAATATTATTTTGACAAAAATGCATTGAATAATGCATAATACTATAATAGGAGGTTACAAAATATATTAGTATGCTTATTTTCATATATATATATATATAATCATGGTAAATTTGTATCTATTAACACTTTAAAGACGATTGTGACAATAAGAAATTAAGTTCAATGTAAGTAGACCTTTTCAGAGACGATTGCGATAAACATAAAATAAGAAACATGTATTAAAAAATTCCGACAATAAAACCGACCAATTAGAAAATTGATAGTTGATTAAAAAATTCAAATTTAATTATATTGTGGTCGTGACACGTTAGCTAAATGCTAAAAAATTTAATATTATTAATAGAAATTAGTATTTCCATATAAGTAATCGATAAAGTACTTAAGAAAATAACACTAATGCAAAAATACATCACTTGCACATATTCCCAAATTTTATCTTTTGGAGGCACTTTTCTCCAATCTATGTAGCTCAAAGGTGCGTAGTTCGAATCTCGAGCCATAGTTTTCAAATAGTGACTGAGAGTGCTAACAATTTTTTTTAAGGCCCAATTGGATGTTTTTTTTTCATTCAAGATGATAACATCACGATTCTCTGGAGTTCGTGTATGAACATTCCAATCCCCAAAATGGTTTTCCCTCGACCCCTCTTCTCTTGAATAACTACACAAAAGCAATTTACACTACTCAGAATCTTGAGACATGAAAACGAACAAGAGGAGGAAGAAAGAGTGAGTTAAAACACTGCACCAAATTTGTTTAAAATAAAACTGAAGAATTTCTTCCCCTGAAATGAAGCAATAGCATCATGGATGCTAGAGAAAACACAACTAACTTTAGGACAAAACAGCCAACAGAAAAGTCCAGTAAACCAACCCGACACAAGAAACTTCAGGAGGTACATATGGTTTTCTAGTTAGTACTAGGACGAAAAAGTATTTCTTCTTAGTGTGATGTGCCAATAGCTTATAGTTATAACTATGAGCATGTTGAAGCATCGTTCCTAGCTGCTAATACTGAAACTTAAGAGCATCAAGAAGAAGCTGAGCCCAAAAAATCAGATAATTACTAAAAAAAATCAGTAACATTACCAGCTCGAGCCCCCTAAGATATATGTGCCGCCGACTATTGACCAAGAGATCGCCATAAGAACTCAAACAGGGCCTTAATTTCACTGGCATAAATCGCCAGCGACACAATTTAGATACACTTTTGATCAACGATACTACATATATAATTATTATGATTATGATAAAACTAATAAGGAAAATATAAGCTGGCATATAATGATTAAAAAAATCATAAGCACATGATCATGGGAATGCATTTGAAGTTATGTAGATATACATAACTTATTTATTATTTTAATGAGAAAAGATGGCTAGAAAAAGGGAGAAATAAATCGAGAAAATAAAGGTAAGATAGTAAAAAAGTGATCTAAGACGTCTCATATAAGATGTAAAATAAGTAATCCTTGTAAGTCTTAATTAACTTTTGAAATAAGTAAATTGTAAAAAAAAATATTTTAGATCTAATTGATTTTTATAATTAATTTTTGAAATCGAATATTAACAAAATAATTATTTTTACTAACTTTATAAAAAAAAATTGTAGGTCTTAAAATATGGAAATTATAATAAGGGACGTCTAGAGTATTAAATAAATATAGATGTAAAATATTCATTTTAGGGATAAATATTTTTTTCTTCGATATTTGAAGACAAACATCCAAAATTAATCATAAAAGAGTGTTTATTTATTTATTTTTAAATGATAATATATGCAAATTTTATATTTTCTTTTCTCAAAATTCTTCAATTTTTTTTTGTAGATCATAAAATGTTATTGTTTGTATTCCAAATAGCCATTTAAGATGTTTAAAATAAATGTAATTTATCTCTAAAAAATCTTTTGTTAAAAATTTATATAGATGTCATATAGAATGTGCAAAGTAAGTATAGATTTAAATTATTCATTTTGGATAATTATTTTCCTCAATTTTTGAAAGTTAGCAGGTGCAAAAATAATTTATTGTTAAAATTAATGATGTTTTGCTTCTATCTCCAAAAATATTTTTAAAAAATCAATAAAAATGTAAGATGTCTATATTGTATAATAAATGTAAATTTTAAAAAGAAATATATAATATTATTGATATAGATGAAATGTATAAAGAAAGTCATGATATTAATGAAATAATGATATAAAAGACCACACAAAATGATAATATCCAAAATGGTGGTCAGAAGTATCAAGGCACATAATCTTTTCTATGAAAAAAAAGAAATAAATATATTTAATATATCAAAATTTGATATAACCGCATCAATTTAAATAATTTCCGTATCAAAAATAGGAAACAAATACATGTCAAATAGGAAACAAATAATTTCAGCAATAATATTGACCAATAAGAAAATATCATTTGAATAAAAAATTCAACTTTAATTGTGGGCGTGACACGTCAGCAAAATGCTAGCAGAATTAGTAATATTAATAAATAAATAATAAATAGATAGATTAATAAAAAGTGTGATTTTTATTTAATTGAAAATTAAATGAAGAGAAAATTTGGTGGAATATCACCTTTTGCTAATTCAATTAGGTTATTAGCACCCTAAGAAAATAAATTGGTCGTTATAACACCTTATTAAAAAAAATTAGCCTCCTAACACTCCTGCCTGTTAGCTCTCTCTCACGCTGTTCTTCTTCTGGACTTCTCCTCCAACCACTGGACGGTGAGGAATCCGGCTCGGCGATGCGCGAGGGTGGTGGATCCGACTCGGATCTGGTGAGAGGTGGCCGGAATGGGTGGTCAGAGATTTTCGGTGAAGCTTCTGGGCAGGTGCAAGAACGGGAGGGAGTTTGCGAGGCTTCGTCGGTGGGGGCTGGGTGTCGGAGCGGCTGGATTTGGGCTCGGGATGGCTGGAACTGGTGGAATGAAGGCCGAAAATTGGGAGGTTCAGTGCTTGGTAATGGCGGATCATGGCCGTGAAGGGGAAGGAGGAGGCTGCTGGTGCGTCGGGGAGGGCGGTACGTGGCCAAGGAGGGCGGATCTGGTGAGAGAGCGCCGGATCAGGTGTGGAGGCGCCAGATTCTGGGCAAAAGCGAGAGACGGGGAGCAGGGGAGCGAGAGGAAGGGGATGAAGGGAAAATGGAACCCTAACTTCTTCAAAAATCGCACTCCCTTGCGTTGTGGTGCAATATTGGTGTCTTCTTTGTGTTCGATTTCGTTTGACGGCCTTCGGGTTGGGGCTGTCTTGGCGGACTCGGATCTATGGCGGATCTCAGCTTTTGCTCGCCGGATCTGAGCCGAGGTCGCCGGTTCTAATCGAGGGAGTATAATCACAAACGTGTCATCAGTAAATAAAAGTATAATCGATGAAAATATATCGATATACAATTGATTAAATTAAAAAAAAAGTGGCATCAAACGATTTGATTAAAAAAATGGCATCAATTATTACATTAGAAAAATGGCATCAAAACACTGATTTGAAAAAGTTACACGACTCTGTTGTAAGAGTTGCACGACTCTTGTTTTAAGAGTTGACCGAGTTCTTGGATACTAATGTCATCAATGAAGTGTAATAACAAACGTGTCATCAGTAAATAAAAGTAGAATTGATGAAAATATATCGATATACAATTGATTAAATTAAAAAAAAAAGTGGCATCAAACGATTTGATTAAAAAAATGGCATCAAATAATTACATTAGAAAAATGGCATCAAAACACTGATTTGAAAAAGTTGCATCACATTAAAGAAAAAATTGTCATCAAAACATTACCTTGAAAAAATATGGCATCACGAAAACATTACATTGAAAAAATATAGCATCACGGTAAAAAAAAATATCATCAAAAAATTGATATAAAAAAAGTGTCATCAGTAGTCAACGGTAAAAAAATGGCATCAATGGTCAATGTGGCATCACAGTAAACAAAAAAATATCAGCAAGATTTTAAAAAAGTGGCATTAAAAAAGTGTCATCAATTCATTTTATTAGAAAAGTGACATTAAAACGAAAATAAAATGTAAAAAAAATGGCATCAAAACGACAAAAAATGGCATCATTGGTTAAAAAAAAAAGAAAAATAAAATAAAATCTGTTGACCAGCGTTGACCGGTCAACGGTCAACGTTGACCGGTCAAGGTCAACTAACCTAGCACCCTTCTCAATTTGACTATCACCGGTCAAACAAGTTGACCGTTGACCTTGATAATGAAATTGGAAAAGGTGTTAGGTTAGTTAATTAATTTTGTTTGGGTGCTAGTTAGTTAATTAGATATTTATAATGTGTTAGTTGTCAAAATAACCCATAAATGAATCACGGCAGATTAAAAAACAATCACATATAATGTGATCCCAAATTGCAATTTCCCACCAAACTTCCCACCAATACTGGTGTTCGTTGGCCTAATATATATATAGAAAATATCATAATCCAATTCATTTTTCATTTCTCTTTTTTTTTTCAAAATTTTTAAACTTGTGTTTTAAACTTGCTTTAAAAAAAAAACCGGGCAAAATCCGTGTAAAAATATTTTGTTTTTGTTTCAAAAGTTTTTAGACTTTTTTTTTAAAAAAAAAAATCATGTGAACAAATCATATATCGGGTGTATCCAAGATCCAAATCAGTTTTTTTTTTCTTTTTCTGAACGTAATAATTATGAAACAAGTGTTATTTAAAGGGTGAAACGGATCTAAGACCCACACTTTTGAGTACATATAGCACACGTGCTCGGTGGATATAACCTTCCCATTTATAAAAAAGTGCTAAAATATAACCATAAATCTCTGGTTTTCGATTGAAGGTATTTCACTCATCGCTCACTCAGAGTTACGCTTGTTCGAAACAATGTTAGTGAGTGAGAATCAGCAGGTCTAACAATCTCTAATCATTACATTTATATAAATAAATAAAGCTACCTACCATTTTTTCTACATCGATCATTTAGGCCGTGTTTTCCCGTGGGTGAAAATTTTAAGGGGTAGAGATTATTTTTCGAATTAGATGGGATGAAGATTATTTTTTAGGATGGAGGAGTTGAAGATTATTTTTCGCAAATAATTCCGTAGATGTTTGGATGATTAAGGATTATTTTTTATGGTATCAGGGAAAAAGATATTTTTACCCTTCATTTAAATTAGTAAAGCTTAATGCAAAACCAATTTTCCACAAACAAACAAAACAGTTCATGGACTGTATGTATCCATTGTGCTGCTGTCATAATGTGTTCTTGATGGCGATTGAAGGTATCCATTGTTGTTTACCTCCAGTAGCAAGCAGCTGCAACCAAATGCAGCAAGTAGTCGGTAATAACAACCAACTGTAGCAGCCAACAGTAGCCATTGGGCAAGTATGTTGTGAAATTTCGGACAGAGTAACGAAATCCAAATCATTTAAATCCTAAATAAATTGATAAATTGGGGCTGAGATGAACAAAAGGAAAGTCGATGGATGTGGATAAAGGGGAAAAAGATAGGGAAGGGAGGTGATACCTTGAGTCAAAATGAGGGCATGGCTACCGATTGAAGGCAATTCTAGGCGAGGAAGATCAGCAAGTGGCGACGATGAGTGCATAAGTGTGGGCGATAATGATTCCACACAACAATGAAGGATCGAGGGAGAGGAGATGGATATCAATTGAGCATTGCAAAGGCGATGACGAGCAGAGCTCCCAAGGAACAACGGTAGGGAGGGGATTATTTTTTAGGGGATAGGAAAACATGCCTTAAGGATTTGTTTGTAAGGGGATTATTTTTTACGGGATGAAGATTATTTTTAGGGGTGGAGGAGATGGAGATTATTGTTAGGGGTGGACGACATGGAGATTATTTGTTGAAAATAATCTCGTATGTGTTTGATTGAATGAACATATGTTTTTTTTTTATAGAATAGAGTAAAAAGACATATATGCCTTTTGTTCTCATCTCCTTTAACAGTTTCACCCCCATAAGATGGGATGGTAAGTGGTCGGGTAGGTTACGAGTATTTCGTTAGTACAATGATCATACTCTAAATCACATGTAACCTTCCATGTTACGTTTGGTGCATCACTTAATTATTTTGGGTATAAATTTACATTTAAAAAAAATTCAAAAAAAATACTTTTAGATTCTACAATGATATTGATATATTTAGAGATTTTGATATTTGTTTTTGAGTGCGACTATTGACAAGATGATCAAATAACTATTGACAAGATAAAACCTATTAAATTGCACATCAAGTCCCTTTTCACTTTAGAGAATACTTACAAATCAGATCGGGAGCAAAATAGAAAAACCTAACAAATTTATCGAAATGTTGAGTGAGTTCATCTTCTATAACTACAACACACAAGTGAATCAGATTTTTGCGGCTAAGCATTGACCATAATCCCCATATCTATTGTAAGATCAAGGCATTAATGTTAACCATAAAAAAATTAATTGCCCCTGTGTTCTTTCTTGCAGGATTCTCAAGGTTGATCAGTTTTGGATGAATTTGAATAACCCGAGGCTTGATTTGTGCTTGTATTAACTTATGTGTAGTGGTTCGATTGCATTGCTTTTGATTTTGCAATATTGTATTTGACCCTTCCTTTTTTTACATAACTCGATCTATGGGTGAGGGTTTATAAAATCGGCGTCACAGATCTAAAATTTGATAGCTTATTGTTCGAATTGGACATGGATATCAATGAATTTGAGAAACATATATATCTTAAAATCAATGAAAGAATCATCTTGATTTTGAGTTTCAATCTAATTAGGAGAAGATTTTAAGATATAAGCGATTTTTGTGTTTATAGTTTCAAATTAATTCTACATTCGTTGTGGAAGCGGCAAGTCGGGCTACGATGCGTCGACGGTGGGAGACATGCACAAGATTAGCGATGGCTACTTATCCTTCTCCGACATCAAGCTTAGGGGCCTTATTTTCCGTTCTGGGCTACCCTCATCGGAGACCGGTGGATTGGTGGCGGCGTCCTCACCGAAGCACTTAATTTGAGGTGGTGACACCAGCACACCACTGACTAGGGTATTATTTTTTTGAACAGGAAAGAATTTGACAGATTATCAGAACAAGCCAAGAGCATCCTTACGGATGATACTACAGAAAACAACATCAGAAGGGAGAGTAGAGTAGGAGAAAGTAATCCCAAGGTGAGATAGGCGGTCTTCCGCTCGATTACCGTCCCTGCAGATGTGGGAGATCTCGACATCAAAAAATAGGCGGAGAGCAAATAGAGAATCAGAAATGAGCATCTCAATCTCTCCCGAGCATGAAACCCTGGATTTGAGGCTATTGGTAATGCTAAGATTATCGCCTTCAATACGAATGTGTTTAATGTTAAGTGCAATGGCCTTGAGAACACCTTTCCATAACCTGTAACACTCGGATCCGATAATAGAAGGAAAATGAGAGGTGCCAGATTCTGCAAAAAGAACACAGTCCTTGTCGTCTCGAATAAGAAAACCATAAGAGCTGGAGTTGTTGTTGGATAAAGTTCCATTAAAGTTTAGTTTGCACCACTGAGCCCTAGGCTTAAACCACTTAGCGTGTCGGTTCTGAGCCTTTTGTTGCTTAGTAGTTATCTTTTGTATGTCTTGGTAAATGTCCATATCAACATGTTTTGTCTGTTCCCAATTGCTCAATTGGTCTTTAATAAAAGAGGCAATTGTGGTGGGGTTGGGTTGGCATTATCAAACAGGATTTTGTTCCGAAAAAATCAAATACACCACCACGCAGTGGCGAGAGTGAAAAATTCCAGATTTTCTAGAGAGGTTTTTAGGGAACACAAAGCCTCTTGAGTATTGTTCGAAGTGGCATAAATTGTTTGTATTGTGTTGAAATTTTTTGGAAAAAGATAGTGTATTGATAGTTTTGTGGTAGGGCACTGGAAAAGGAAGTGATAACTGTCCTCATATATAATTCATGCCACAAAGGGGGCAGTGAGTGGGGATGCCAAACCTATGACTGGCCTATTTCATAGACGTGGGAAGGCCCGGAAGGCCATTCTTATAAAGACATGCCACAAGAAATCTTTGATTTTAGGAGCAGTGTTTAATTTCCATATCCAATGGAAATCCGAATTTGTGTGGGTTTTAGATTTGTTTATTAATTCGATCGTAGAGGCAGTTGAAAACCAACCGTTTTTCCTGCATGACCAGTAGATTCTATCTTGGTGTATATGCTTGGGTATTGGGATTTTGGTAATAGAGTTGATAATTTCCTTATTTAGGTTGTTGTTTATTATAGTTTCAAGTTTATTGACGTCCAGATTTTTGCCTCTGTGATGAAGCTGCCAACCTTGAGATCGTTATTGGGGAGGTCCAAATTTGTTGCATGGGTCCAAAGGGGAGAATCCCCAACCCATGAGTCATGCCAGAACCTAATAGAATCACCGTTTCCAGTCCCCCAACGCAAGCCAGATTTAAAGAGGGGAAAGTGGGTGGTTAGTTTTGACCATTGTCAGGAAATATTTCCTTTTTTTCCAGAGTAGTTTTAGCTGTAATGCTTTATTCATATCTTCAGAGGGCGAAGTCTCAGGCCAGCATTAGAACGTGATTTGCAAACCTCAAACCAGGTAATTAGAGGCCTGTGTTTGGGACCCTTGTTCCAAAAGAAGATCTTGTTAATCTTGTCTAGTTCTCTATGGACGTGTGATGGAAGCAAGAAACACTGCCTAGGGTATTTGATGATGAAGAAGATGCTTTGTAGTGAGAGAGATAGGGGCGATGGAAATTGCATGGGTCTCAGGACTATACCTAATTATTTTTTAGTGGGATTAACTCTATGCAATTTTGTAAAAATCATCTTGGTAATAGTCTTTTTGATGTCTTGTCAAGCCTTTATGTTTGTGTTTCTACTTTATAATATTCTAAAAGATTTTTTGCTCTTATAATTTGAACTTTAAATACCTGGTTTTCTATTTATCTGCGTATTTTTCATCATAAATATTTAAAAATCTTGAGCAATGTCTTTTAAATTTTAATAAAGTAAAAGAAAAAAAAGATCGATAATAAAAAGTGTATCTCTAGAGTTTTTCTTTTAAGGTGATAAAGAAGGAGTATTTAGAGCATACACAACGGTGAACCCAATGATTCATGGGTGTCCCACCTAGATTAAAACAAAAATAAAAAAAGCCATGAACCCTTCCCTTACTGTGCGAGCAGATGAACCCCAAAAAGTTGGGTTCATTGTGACAAGTGTTGCATGTGGAGAGGAGGAAGGGAAAAAGGTAGGGTGGGGGTATATACTTTTTTTCCAAATAGATTTTTCGGTACTTTTTGAAATCAGAAAAAAAAAAAGTATTTTTAAATACTCCCTCCGTTAATCAAAACTGGTCATTTTAGAAATCTCCACATTTTTTAAGAAGACAAATAAAAATATATTTATACCCCTAATTATTGCTCTACCTTTTACTTTCTTGAAAACTACAATTAATATACCTATCTAATCATTATAAGGACAATCTTGTAAAGTAGATGAAAAACTATATAAAATGACAAGTTTTTCTTAACAAGATTTACATCCTAAAACGCCATGTTTTAATTAACAGAGGGAGTCTAATTTAATTTTATCTATCTATAAACACCTATATTGCATATATTTTAGAGAAATATTTTTCAGAATAAATAAAAATGTAATAGTAAAAAAGTAAGTTAAGAGACAGGGATTAGGGCTAATGAATGAGGGTAAAAAATGAAAAAAAGTAGGAATATGACTCTTAAGTTGAGGTGGCAGAAATAAAGTAAGTTACGAGCCTGCAGCCTAGTGTTAGACTCATATGCAAATGGTCTAATGATTGACTTTTGAATCGGGCCGGATATTTTCACCGTTAATTTGTACTATTTCCACCGCAAAGCTACCGCATAAGTATGCGTTGGCTTAATCCTATTTTTCACTAAGCTACCACATAGGTATGCGGTGAGTGCGTTGACCGTATTCGAACCCACCGAATGTATATGCGGTGGGTCAGTGGAAAACGGGGTCTGTTATGCCAAAACCCACCGCATACATATGCGGTGGGTATTTGGTAAATCGATCCGAAATTTTTGGAAGATATCCGTAGCCCACCGCATACATATGCTTTAACGGTAAAAAAAACTCACCGCATACATATGAGGTGGGTTGCTGGGGCCCAGAAATAGCCTTACGGGCCCCATTCTCCGGCAGAATTTCTGACTCTTATCCGATTCAAATCCTTCTCTTGCCTTTCGAGCCTTACCTTTTGTTCCGTCGTTTCTCTCCTCGACCCCCCCTCTTTCAATCCCTTGTATTTCGAACCTCCTCACACATTTTCCCCCGTGTCTGTTCCTCTTTTCCCGTGTCTTTCCGAGTGTGTGTTTTTCTATTCCCACTTTCTACCGGAGTGTTGAGATGGTGAGAGATAGCGGCCGTGAGGGAGATGAGGCTGATGGTGCCGGTCATTTTAGAGACACCCTTTACATGTAAAAATGAAACTATATTAAAATCGAAACAAATTATTTGTAATCAGAAGTAGATAGAGTTAACGTATTATTGTTATATATAATGTAGCCGGATCCGACTATTCAGAGACGCGGTACTGGTCGTATGGCGACACTTAGGAGGAGGAAGTCAGTCGGCTCGCCACAACCACATGTATGTTTAAATCGCTTAAATATAGTTTTCTGTTTTGTTAGTAAACCATAGTATTAGGATGAAATCATTAATTAGGTGTCGGAAAATCGTTCAACATTTGAGAAGTAATACGATATAGTAGTGTGTGTACCAATTAGAGAGTAGCATCTATGATAGATAGGATTTAGAAAAATATTTTTTATGGTACACATACCACATTATCGAGGAGGTTAGGAGATAGGGTGGTTCTGCAATCCGCAAGGAGGGCTGCCGACAGGGAGAGACAGGCGTTGCCTTAGTCACCTGCAGAGATTGAGTCTATTCATTTACATTTGCAGGATGTAGAGGATCCTATGGATAGGGATAGAGAGCCGGTAGGTGTGGATATTGGAGTTGAGTCATCGAGTTAGTCAGTTGTCGAACACAGTGACAGATGTGGCCAGACGTCACAGTCGCCTATAGAGACATTTCAGAGTTTGGTGCAGATAGAGATGGATATTATGACAAACCGCACCGATTACGCAGTGGTGTAGCCGGCAGATGAGTATACCCGAGCGGCGGATGAGGAGATGATGCAGGAATTCCTACGGGATGACCCAGCACTGCAGGCTGGAGTGGAACGATTGCATGTGCAGTCGCAGATTCAGCACGATGGGTTCCAAGCGTACTTTGGGACTGCGTTTGGGAGCGACCATTTGAACTCGTATGACGACACGACACCACTTGTCGAAGATGTGGGTGTTGGGACAAGTCGTGGTGTTGGGACGAGCCATGCTCGAGAGGAAGATCAGGATCCATGTGTGGTGGGACGACGACGCCTGAGAGTCAGCATGCGGCGCCAACGCCGACGCTTTGGAGCTCCCAAGTGGCGTCGATGTCTGGGAGTCAGCAGGGGAATGTACAAGGACAGATGAGCGAGTCGGCGCCCTGGACAGAGGTTCGGGGACCTCAAGATGATTCGACGCATGCGGCAGAGGTGCAGCGAGTTGAGCCTGCAGGTTGTGTTGCACATCTTGGTCCCTTCCACGATCCGCATTATGGGCCACGTGACGATCTTGGTCAGGACATGGGAGGAGATCAGACGGCACATGCCCCGGTTCATGGTGTACAATGGAGGCGGCGAGAGCGTGGCGAGGGTAGTAGTGCACGGGGTGCTAGGGGAGATGGCGAGACGAGCGGGTCTGGGGTAGCTGAGCCCGAATGGCTATGGGGGCCTTAAACCGTGTCTCTACTGAGAGATTACCCGGCAAACATTGCACAAGCCGTTTGGAGATGGGAGGAGGATGCTTTGAGGAGGGTTGTGCGTGTGCAGAGACGGGGACAGTGGCTGGGCCGGGTTGAGGCGATGTTGGAGGTAGACGGACGGGAGTCATGGTTTCCTGCAGTGCGTGACAGTGGCCTGTGGGAGCTGCGAGATTTCGAGTGGGATTATGTGGATCACAGTCTCATCAGTGCATTCGTTGAGCACTGGCATCCGGAGACGAACAACTTTCACTTTGCATGGGGAGAGATCACTGTCACACTGCACGATGTCTTCTTCATACATGGGTATGGGTTGGACGGGGAGGAGTGTGTGTATCTGGATGATGTGCTCGTCGAGAGGGAGCGGGTTGGGGATTTGTACAGCTTAACCCCAGCGGAGCGGAATAACACCTTCGGCAATGGAGGCCCAACTGTTGTGACCCTCCTTCAGAAGATAGAACCGATGCAGCAGAGGGTGCGGGATGGCGTCCCACTTGAGCATGATATGGAGTGCATTATGGCTATTGCGATGGGGGTGATTGCGTCTGCGACGCTGTTCATTGACAAGTCGGGCGAAAGGGTGCGTCCGGAGGTGCATCTCCGCCTTATGAATGCTGCACACGTTCCACAGTTATCTCCGGCGGCAGGGGTCTTGGCCTGCTTGTACCGCGGATTGGGCAAGGCGACTAGAGAGTTAGCCAAAGATATGGACGGTTGTACGCAACTGTTGCTGGTAATTGATTCATTATCTGATAATTTAATTTTCCCAGCTTTCAAATTAAGTTACAATGAATATGTGGCTGATAGACTTGTTCGATTGTAGGTGTGGATATGGCTGTATTTCCCTGTGTTCAAGGTGGGTATGACGCTTGATCGGAGGCTTTCTCGGGATCCACGACACGGGGTGCGGTACGTCCAGGTGGCGATGCTTTGGACCACTACGGTTTCCCGAGATGATAGACCTCGCATTGAGCGACTGTATGTTTTGCGGCAGAGGCTGGACGAGATGACTGTCGACGAGGTACGTATAAACTGTACTTCCACACGTACATTTGTGTGACAATAAAATCGAGACACATATGAGTCGTCATAACACTTTATATTATGTTGCAGATCGAGTTCATGCCCTTCGGAAGGGACTTGGATTTTGATGGACATCTGAGTCTGTCTCGTTACAGGGGCACCATCCATTGGCTGTTCGAGGAGGAGCCGTATATGCCCGACCGTGTGCTATGACAGTTCGGCCAGGTTCAGCACATTCCCATTGATCCGATCCGACCCAGCAGAGCGCATAGGCCAAAGTTTGTGAAGGGCAAGAAGGAGGTCGTATTCCACGCGATCGACAACCACTGGGCGCATAAGTTCGATCTTTTATTCCCTATGTCGGAGTTGCCACAGACCAGTGCGGAGTACCCATATGGTGTGGTGGATGACTATGTGGAGTGGTTCCACCGCTTTAGTCATCCATACCTAGTATCTGACACTCCTCGACACCGCCCCATCATCCCGGCGCCGCCACCGCCGCCGCCCGATCCGACGATTGAGGAGATGCGACACCGCGCTGCAGGGGAGGAGATTCGTCGACTTCTGTCCCTTGGAGTACAGGTGAAAGATGAGCATTTGCGGCGTATTTATGAGCACTTTTGGACGGAGCCCCCACCGTGACGGATCGTGTTCGAATTTTGGATTTGCTTGTTGTTAGTTTTATGTGCAACTTTCCTTGGATTTATGACTTTGTTGTGATTTATTTGGTGTGTTATCTATTTTGGATTTGTCTGTTATGTATATTTGCGGTTTGTTAGACCATACTTCTTGTCGATATAGTTGTATATAGATTCTGTTTAGCACCCATAATTTATCGCTCGAGTTTTATTATTCCATACGACCATTACGAAACTACATCACAGCGCATACAAGCCTGATATATTTAGGACTTTGGTACACTCGATTGCTCTAACTTAATCGCCAAAGCCTTTTATTCTTCTTCGAGAACTGCCACACGACTCTTTAGAATATCGATCTGCAAGCGGTGTTGTTGGTTTGCGACAAACAACGATCGATTCTCCTCCCGTAGCCTCTTTTATGCGGTGGTACCTATCGCAAGGGTATGCGGTGGGTATTTATGTTTTTTTTTTTGTTTATAGATACTGCATGTGATAACTCCGGCAACATGCCAGCGACCAGGGATTCTTGTTGTACGACGAAAATCTCTGGACGTGGCATGTTGCCTGCATTATCAACGCTTTGTTGTTGACAGGCTCCATCATTGTGGGTAGCCGTATAACTCTAGCAACGTGTTAAAGACCAACGACTTCAATCCGAAGAAAGAAATCGTTGACTTTGACACGTTGCCTGCGTTATGACCACTTTATCCGGAAAGTGTGGTCGTACGAATGACAACACAGGCCACATGTAGAAGGCCTTACACCTCCAATCAACCAACACCGTTGTAGCGTAAGACCTCAACACGTAGCCCGTGTAATAATTCGTAGAACCAGAACGGTGTAATGAGTGCATAGATGATTGTGCGTAGCGATATAACCCTAGCAACTTGCCAACGCCCAACGATTTCAATCCAAAGACACAAATCGTTGGACGTGACAAGTTGCTTGGGTTATCATTGCTTTTCCGCCATGACAATGACACACATCGGGGGGCGCCGAGTATATATAGGCACTCACACCGTATACGTATGCGGTGGAAACCACCGCATACCTATGCGGTGTGAGTCAAATTCAAATTTTCCCGTTCACCGGTCATCAGAAGCCACCACATAAGTATGCGGTGTTACTGTATAAGAAGCCATCCACTCTCCTTTGGCAGTCCATCCACCCGCAACTTCCTTCTCCTATATGGCAAACTACGACACTAATCCAGCGACTTCAAGCGCGGCGGACGAAGCGCATACACCTGCTCCAATGACTTCCGACTCTCCACCTGCTCGTCTTCCGGTACGTACTGCATCTTTCTCGTATGCGTGTGGTTATATTCTCGTACAAGCAAGGACGTAATAACTTAGGTTTAGAATCAGGGCGAATGGAAACCAGAATAAAGGTACCGTAATATATATCTAGTGTAAGGTTGTTACTGTACCGTAATTTAAATACACGTCTACATGGCCACAACAACCATTGGAGGAGCAGGCTGATCCGATGTCGGACGAGTGTGACCACATGGATCCCCGTAATCGGGAGTTCCGCGATTACACAACCGATTTTGCTACATCGCTGACGTGGACCAATCGCGACGACCTGTTACAGCACTGTCGTGGCACCGCCTTAAAGCTAAATATGGTTATGGCAATCAAGCGGTCTTGGTGGAGCACTCCTGCAAGGCGTGTCAGTGTATTACTCGCATGTGAGAAGTACGACGAGTACACTCCCCGCAAGAGGCCGCGAGTTGCCGGAGATGTGGCCAGCGGGAACACTCACAAAGCTATTTCGAAGATAGAGGGGTGTTCGTTTGTGTTGTTGGGCATGGAGTTCAAATGGGGAGAATGGGGGTTGGACGTTCTTCACGGCAAGTACAACCATGACCTTCTCGGTTCGTTGGACGGTCACTCGTACATCGAGCAGATGGATAGAGAAGAGAAGAACGCTACGTTGGCCCTGACCGTGGACGGTACCCACCGAAACCGATTTTAGCCACCTTGAAGATGAATGCTGAGTCACGCCAAAAGTTGAACTTCACATCGCGGCGACAAGTGTACAATGCGAGGGCGAAGTTTAAAGCTGAAGCGAGAGGAGATCGAACAGTCACGCAGGAGGCACTTCACATATTGCGAGAGAGGGGTTACTTCTACTCTACGAGGAGATCCCCTGATGATCCCAACAGGCTTCAAGATCTATTCATCGCACATTCAGACGCTCGCCATCTTCTGGCCATCTTTCCATACGTCTTCTTCGTCGACAGTACATACCGGACCAATGCGTACGTTTCTATCTACAATTATTCGTTTACCCCTTCCGACCAGGGTTTGCCAAGTAAAATATTTCATGGTGCAGGTACGGGATCCCTTTGTGTGAGTTCGTTGGATTCACTTGCACAAAGAAGAACTTCGTCATCGGGTTCTTCTTCATGTCGCATGAGAACACAGATACGTACCGTTGGGCATTGGAGCAGCTCATTTACCTCATGCGAGTTAACCTTTCGAACGTTGTTGTCACATATTGAGAGTTAGGGTTGATTGCGGCACTGCGAGAAGTTCTACCCAGTGTCAGACATATGTTGTGCACAGTGCATGTCCTCCAAAGATGCGAAGAAGCTGCTTTCCATATATAAGGCGAAGAATCTTGATGTTGCTGGGTGTTTCAAGAATGCATGTTATGGCATGTTCCAATCCAGATCTGTTGAAACTTTCGCCACCGGAAGGAGGGGTATACATGAAAAGTGGGGCCATATCGATGGGTTGATGCCGTATTTGGAGGTGATGTGGTTACGAGATTACTCAGAGAATATAGTTTGTGCATGGACAGATGCAATCCAGCATTTTGGTACGACCACGACGAACAGGTGCACCTTTTTTTTGCTTACGAATTTAATGGTACGCGTATTTTTTTTACAATATATATCGATATTCACATGCGAGTCCCACTTCTCTTGTAGGGCGGAGTATGCTCATTCTGTGTTAAAGAAGACGTTAAACTCTACAGTCGGTGATTTTACTCACGTGATCACCACAATCGATCTGATGATGGCGGACCAAATAAGTGAGGTGAAGAATACAATGGGGCGAGCGAACAACACCTGGCCGACAGACTCGCACGTCCTATGGATTTTCGATCGAATTCGGCATATTGTGTCATAGGAATGTTTCAACTTGTTGTTCGAAATATACACGAAGATGGAAGCCGAGCCGCCTTCGCAACCATGCAGAGATAGATACTAGAGGGACGTCTACGGTCTCCCATGCACACATGAGATGCAAGCTTGTCGAGACACGCAGATACCCATCAGACCGTCCCATATTCACATTTTTTGTAAGCAATTGGATTGGAATCGTCCGCATGTTGACAACGTCCATGGTAGCACTCCCCTCACCAGAGCTGATGTCGACATGTCGCGCATGATCACGTTGTTCTAGAGTGGAGTTATGGACGAGGATACTCGTTGGAGGATCGCGTCGGCATTCAACGATGGGGATCGTCCCTCTCATACATCGTTGACTCCACCTGACCCCGAGGACCGTAGACCGACTGGAGACCGAGGACTCGCCACCCCTGTCAGGCGAACCCTCTGTCTTAGGAACGTGAGCGTGCTCGGGCCCAACGTCGAGCGGATAGAGAGGGGAGCAGGGGATCAACACGAGATCGAGGTCGGGGTCAATCTTCATCAAACGAAGCAAATGATGCGGAAGGCAATGAGGAGGGCACTGGGTTCAACGCAATTGCCATCTACGGCCCTCCTAGTGGCCGAGGAAGAGGAAGAGGATGAGGTCGGGGACGGGGTCGTGGGAGGGGACGTGGCCGAGGTCGATCAGCGTCGGAGCCAGCTCCGGAACCTATAGGTGACATTCCACCGGCAGCACCTAGGTGCTTCCACCACATAATCTCCCTCACGTAGATTTCAATTGGGGCACTGGCAACATCGACGAATTCATGATTACTTTCATACGAGCCGTCACAAATGTTGCAGTTGATGGTCATTGTGGGTATAGATCTTTTGCTTGTCTTCTAAACTTGGGCCAAGACGCATGGGCTCGAGTTAAGTTCTTTTTAGTTTATTTAATGCAAGTTAGTTTCTTTTGTTATTTGATGAGTTTCTTAATGATGAAGAGCGAGTAGTCACCCAACTTCTAGGGTCGGGGTAAGCTCGACGGTGGTCATGTGAGGTGATGCGGTAAAGGTTTGATCTTTTTATGCATTTCGTCTTCTATCCCTATGAGCATGATTCTTTTGCGAAAGTTGAAGGTGATCCTTGTTTGTGTTATTGAAGCGAAAGTGATCTTAATACAACTTGGATTAATTATGGGAAAAATGGTTAAAAACAATTAGGGTTTATGCGACAGCCTCAATATTCCTATTTGTTAATAACGAAAGTTATTTGATGAAAAGCATGATCTTTTATGCCTTTATGTGTTACTTTTCATGGTTATCGTTGTGGTGTTGAAACCCTGATCTTGGAAGTGCTTTAGTTTATTGATTTTTATGACAAATTTCGTGTTTACTTTCAGATTTATGCAATTTAAAGTTTCGGTTTTCGTTTCTGTTTTCACTCGAAATCGACAAAGCTTGGTCGACGTCGAGTACGACTTGGTCGACGTCTAGTAGGATCAGTCGAGGTCGAGTACTTTCTGTTGGTTTTCGTTTGCTGTTTTGTTTTTGTTTTTGTTTTTAGTCGACAGCCTAGTCAAAGTCGAGTACCTTACTCGAAGTCGAGTACGCTTCTGGTCGAGATATGTTGAGTTTCGAAACTGAAAAGGGGGGCGCTGATACGCTTCCTCGTGGATACGATCCTGACTGCCTTTTACTACAACGGGAGGAAGTCTTGTATTTATTTGCTGAGACAGGGAGTCAGTTTGGTTTATATTTTATTTCATACTTGACCATACTCCTGCAACAACAAATTGGCACCGTTGCCGGGGAAGCCATCAATCGCGTCTTTTTAGTTCTATTTCTTTTCTTTATATTTGTTTTTATTTCTAGTTCCTTTTTACTTGCTTTTTCTTTTTGCTTTTCAGGTGCATGCGAAGAACTGATCGCACGCCTATAGACCCAATTCTCGAGCCTGAGCGATTTTTCCATCTTCAGCAAAGGCTTAGGAGGAGACTCATGTCAACATCCGACGAGAACGTGGGCCAGCTCACACCTGCACAGGAGCTTGAGCAACTCCGCCGAAAAATTGAGGCATTCACCACTAGAGAAGCTGAACGCGCCCGACGAGAGGCGGAATATGCACAGAACCAGCAGCGGTGGGAAGCAATGGTAGATCGCGAGGTCAACGCGAGAAGGGAACTTGAGGAGCGGATGGGGCATATACCAGCCAACGCAAAAGAATATCTGCATCCTACTCTGGAAGTTCCAGAATCAGCGATCATTCTTCCCGCTATTAACTATGAAATTCGTCCTTCTTTTATTACTGAAATTAGAAGGAGTCAATTTAGGGGAAGAATTAATGAATGTCCTTTAGAGCATGTCACCACTTTTATAGACTTATGAGAAGCTATAGCTGATGGTGCTAATCTTGAATACTTGAAACTAAAGGCTTTTCGTTGGTCCCTTGCAGGAATAGCCCAATAATGGCTGGAAGGATTGTCTGCACGATCAATTCGCACATGGAATGAGCTACAGGACCTGCTCCTCAACAAGTTCTTTCCTCCTGCAAAGACAACTGCTCTCAAACAACAAATCACGACTTTCAGACAAAAGCCAGGGGAACCACTTGCATAAGTCTGGGAGCGCTACAAGAGGCTTCTAAAATCCTGTCCTACTCATGGCCAGCCGCCCTACGTCATCCAGGAGATCCTCTTCAACTGTCTGGATGCGCCTACTAAGGATCGGATCAACAACTACACCAACTATGAGTATCTTGGATACACTCCACGCCGTGCATGGGAGGTATTTGAGACGCTGGCAAACTACGACAACACTTATGCGACTTCTGCGCCCGTTTCCGACGAAAGGTATGAAAGGCCTGCCCCATCTATGACGTTGTATGTGCCATCAAAGGAAGTTGATCCAGACGTCAGGGAGCAATTCCAGAATGACCAGGTACGTCGTCTTACCAAACAAGTAAAATTCCTCTCCAAAAATCAGCCTTGTTTGGAATGTGGGTCTATGAAGCACAACACTACTGCGTGCCCACACGTCGATCAAGTTCATGAAAGAGAGACCCACGAGGAGGTAAGGTATGCTAGGGGACACTACTCAGGGCCACATTAGAACCAGAACTGGAGCTACTATCGTCAGCCCCATCATCAGAACCCCTCTCCCTACAGAGCTCCTGGTCACCCTGATAGAGAAGGTAAGAAGGATGACATGCAAACCATCCTTGAGGAGATGCGGAGGAACAATTCAGACACCAAGCATTCCTTCAATTCCATCTACACCCAGATGCATGGTGTGAACTCTAGGCTTGGGGAAATCGATATATTGCGGAAATCGATTGACATACAGATTAGCCAGCTGGCGACGCCCGTCCCCAAACAATCAGGTACGCTCCCTGGATCCTCTGAACCTAATCCTAAAGGTAAATCTACAGGACAGGTGGCTGCAATGAACCTAAGGAGTGGGCGACAAACACAGATGCCCGAACAGAACGGAGAAGCTGCAAAGGATTCCTCAACATTGACTAGTCCACTCGACGTCGACCAGGACCTGGTCGATATCGAGAAGCCCCTACTCGACATCGATGAAAACGCACATCCTGCCCAGAAGTCGAGTACCGTACTCGACGTCTACCACACTGTAGTCGACGTCGACCACCCCTCTACACATGTCGACCAGCCTTCTGCACCTCTCCACTCGACTTTAGCACCTTCGACAAAGAAGAAGTTGCCTTTCCCGACAAAATCTCCAAAGGATCCAACAGAGAAGAAATTCCAGTGCTTCATTAAGATGCTTCAGAGGCTCAATGTCACCATACTCTTCACAGAAGCTCTCAATGAAATGCCATCCTACGTGAAGTTCCTTAAGGAGATTCTGAGCAAAAAGCGGTCAATGGCTGAGATCGCAGAGGAATGCAACTAGATGGACGTATTAGAGAAAAGGCCAGATCCAGGTAAGTTTGCTATAACCATTGGATATGGTGAAGATTAAGATAGGTGCCCTAGAGCCTATGGATGCTAAGCTTTATATGGCGAACAACACGGTGGTCATCCCAACAGACATGGTGGACAATGTGCCCGTACAAGTAGGTAAGTTCTTCGTCCCTACTGATTTCTTAGTTATTGATATGGCAGAGAACCCTGCTTGCCCAATCATTCTAGGAAGGCCCTTTTTGGCGACGGTGTATGCCAACATAAGCGTAAGGAAGGGAGTGCTCACTTTCAACATCAACGATGAGGTAATTGAGTACTCTTTTAATAAAACTGAAAGACACACAGGTTCCATGGAAGAGGTCAAGTCTATATCAGCCAGGTACATCACTTGCGGGGATCCTAATGTAAGAAATATGACCCCCGAGGAGCTAGAGAAGCGAGGTATGGAAGTGCAGGTGGAGGAGATCATGGCAATTCTGAAGGAGGAGACAGACGATCTACTCGACGTCGACCAAGATAAGTCGATTTCAACTAAATTTTATTCAGAATCATTGACAGGTACTAAGTATGGGGTCGATGTCAACCAGAGGTACTCGACGTCGAGTACCCTAGTCGACGGCGACCAGATCCCGAGCACTCCACCGACTCCATCAACATCGAGTACACCACCCGAGACCGAGCTGTACTCGACGTCAAATACCTTACTCGACATCGACCAGACACATAGGTCCTCAACTTATCCATCCTCGATGAGCAGTCCACCAGACGCAGTAACGTACTCGACGTCGACCACTTTTACCCGACGTCGAGTAGAACCTGAGGTCTCGAATTCCGATTCTGCGAAGGTAAGCCAAGGTATGGACATCTCTTCTCCTATTTCAATTAAAGATCTATCTATACATGGGAGAGGTTTGCCTTGGTATGTACGATTGTGCAGGGTTTCCGATGACGATCCAAAGGAATATGAAGTGGGAGACATGGTCTATGTCTCTAAATCAAAGGATCATTGGTTTCCCAACAAATTTACCAAGAAGAAGATGGGACGGACCTTTCACTGTGAACAAGATCCATTCAGGAGGATTGCAGCTGATGGACAAGACTGGAGTCATGTTTGAAGCCCAAGCTACATGGGCCTTGCAGATGCCACCTTTAGCTTAATGGAGGAAGTCGGCCTAGTGACTATAAAGTCCAGAGCTTGTAAATAGACATTTACTTTTTGGGATTTTTGGACATTGCTGTTTTTGGTTTTTGGTTTTGGACACTGTTTTTAAAGTTTTTCTATTGTGGATATTTTCCGTCTAACGAATCTTGCAGGTGAGAGAAGCTGAAGATCTACTCGAAATCGAGTAAGCGTACTCGACATCGACCACACATCTCGAGCAGAAAGGAGCCTGTGGTCGAGAGGATCACCCTGGAGGTTTCACTGTACTCGAAGTCGAGTAAGCGTACTCGAAGTCGACCACACCGAAGTCGACCAGATCTTCCTCGACGTCGATCACCTTTGCAGCTACATTGCACTCGATTTCCGACGATCAGCACACCTGTCTAGTGAGTTTCTTTCTTTACCTTTGTTTTTATACAGTGAGGACACTGTAATGTTTAAGTATGGGGTGGGGGAAGGGCTTACTCTGTGCATATTTGATATATTTGTGCATTATTTCTTGAATTGCTTATGCATGGCTATTTTGGAATTCTTATTTGATTTATGAGCTTACATGCATGTTTTCCAAAAATTTGGAAAAATGACCCCCATTGAAAATTTTGATAAATGTCATGGAAGCTTATATTGAACTCGGCGATAAAAAATTGGATTCATTAGAGATATAGCATGAAATTGCCTAGTAAAGGGAAGTCACAATGAAGTGCATATTTTTACGAAAACCATGGAAGGAGGTAAAATTTAAAATTGATTTTGACATGTTGCATGATAAGAGGATGGAAGACTTTATATTTCCATATAATGCTCATATTTTGATATTCCTAGCCTTACCTATGCTTATGCATCACAAAAGTCATAATATGCTTTATTTCATATAATTGCTCCACATGATCTAAATATTGCTCATTCTTTACCTTATTTCCCATCCCGGGATTATGTTGAGAATGATTTTACATTATGGAGATATTATATGGTTTGTGTTGTTGTTATTATCATATTCGGAGTTTGGCAGGAAAGTTTGAAAAATATATGGAAAATTTAATGAGTTAGAAAAAATCCGATCACCTCAGGAGATAAAGGTAGATCGACCCTGCTCGCTGAGATAATAGTTCGGCGAGATGGGACACCAATGTGAGGAGTCCGAAGCACTAAGTATCCGGGGCCATTCATGACACTCATGTTTGCGACTCGTGAGAAGGCAGTGCTAAGGTTAGAGATTTAAAAGCATTATATTGAAAAAAAAAAGCATCGAGCGATGAGCCAAAGGTGAGAAATCAAAAGAAGGAATGTGGTATGAAAATTTGGAAATTACTCCATTTCCCCGGATCATTAGCACCACATTGCCAAAAATTTCCCACCTTTAGCCTTCATGATCTTAAATTAAAGTCTTCTTGATTATTAATGCTTTGTCACAAATGAATTGTTTTGCATAACCCTCATTTTGTGAGTAGATGTTGCTTTTTATTGCACACGCATGGATTTGTGACACTAGTAACTTTTCAAGGATGGTAATTGATTGCAGAGTTATATGGCAATGAATCTAATATGTTGAGAGTTTTGATTTCTTCCCTTGAATGACAATTAAAAGTATTGATTGAGGACAAGCAAGCTTAAGTATGGGGTGTTTGATGTGAGCCTAAATTGCCATGTTTTACACTTACTTTTATATCGATTTCTGCATGCATTTCATACATTTGGGTTAGAATAATACAGAATCTGTGTAGTTTACATTTATTTGCAATATATGGAGGTCTACACAAGTTTTTATTTCGGAGAAATCGGACGCACTTTCGAGCTTCAAGGAAAGTCATGAAGAAGCTAAGGATGGTGCAGCTGGAGGAAAGCCCACTTTTCATCATTCATCATTCCGAATCAAGCTTTGATGTCTTCATGAAAGTTGTAGCCCTCGGAAACAGCTTTCCAACGCATGCTCATATGCGTCAATCCGACAAACGAGGACTCGGGAAAGTGCGTTTCAAGAACAGAGCAGAATGCTGAAAGCTGACAGCTCTACTCGACGTCGACCACATCTAGTCGATGTCGTGTACACCAGGAGCCAGAAGTTCACCCGGAGTCGAGCAGAGACACTCGAGGAGCCCACAGCTACTCGACGTCGAGTACACCTACTCGAAGTCGAGTACACATGTCGAGTCCAGAAGGTGTCCGAGCTCGAGTGCAACCCAGGAGGAAAAATTCCAGTCGACGTCGACTAACTCTAGTCGAAGTCGAGTACAATCCAGTGGCCGAATCCGAGTCCGAGATCGAGTGGAGTATGGAGAAGATAGATTACTTGCAAGGAAAGGAACAAGATATTTTATCTAATCAAGAGAAGATATATCAAGATGGAAGGGATTTATCCACATTAGCTTTATTTCCTTTTAGATATTATTTCCTTTATCATAATGTTTTATCTTTATGTTATTAGATAGAAAGTTTATATATATATATATATATATATATATATATATAGTTTCCTACCTTGATTGGCAAGGACTTGAACACTATAAATAAAGCCTGAGGGGCAGAGTTTTAGGTATCTTATTCCAATTCAATTCTAGAGACAACAAGTAGGAGACAAAAAGAGAGCTTGTGGCAAGAGGAGAGAAGGTGTTGAGAGACGGTTTGTCTTCGATCGGTTGTAAGTTCTCTTTAGTTTATTTAATGAAAGTTAGTTTCTTTTTTTATTTGATGAGTTTATTAATGATGAAGAGCGAGTAGTCACCCAACTTCTAGGGTCGGGGTAAGCCCGACGGTGGCCTTGTGAGGTGATGCGGTAAAGGTTTGATCTTTTTATGCATTTCGTCTTCTAACCCTATGAGCATGATTCTTTTGCGAAAGTTGAAGGTGATCCTTGTTTGTGTTATTGAAGCGAAACTGATCTTAATACAACTTGGATTAATTATGTGAAAAATGGTTAGTAACAATTAAGGTTTATGCGAAAGCCTCTACATTCCTATTTGTTAATAACGAAAGTTATTTGATGAAAAGCATGATCTTTTATGCCTTTATGTGTTACTTTGCATGGTTATCGTTGTGGTGTTGAAACCCTGATCTTGGAAATGCTTTAGTTTATTGATTTTTATTACAAATTTCGTGTTTACTTTCAGATTTATGCAATTTAAAGTTTCGGTTTTCGTTTCTGTTTTCACTCGAAATTGACAAAGCTTGGTCGATGTCGAGTACGACTTGGTCGACGTCGAGTCGGATCAGTCGAGGTCAAGTACTTTCTGTTGGTTTTCGTTTGCTGTTTTTTTTTTTCTGTTTCTGTTTTTAGTCGACAGCGTAGTCGAAGTCGAGCACCTTACTCGAAGTCAAGTACGCTTCTGGTCGAGATCTCTTGAGTTTCGGAACTGAAAAGGCGGGCGCTGACACGCTTCCTCGTGGATACGATCTTGACTACCTTCTACTACAACGGGAGGAAGTCTTGTATTTATTTGCTGAGACAGGGAGTCAGTTTGGTTTATATTTTATTTCATACTTGACCATCCTCCTGCAACAACAACCGTTGAGTTGTAGTTGCATGCAGATCGGTACTATTACTATCCTGCCTTAGATGAGCTCATCATGAGGGTCAACTATTTCGGCACGTGTCATGATGCCACTTATTAGATGGAGATTCCGATCATGGGCGAGGTGTTTGTCACGCTTCACTAGCGCCCTTTGGTGATTTTGTCACAGATGATGCCGATGTCGTGCCTACCTCTGTACGCCGCCGGGGGCTCGTCAGTACCAGCCTATGAGGAGTTAGATGGGATAGCTTTAGTCGGAAACAGCAATCACTTCATTCCGGTACGTTTCAAATTTCATATTCATTAATTTCTTAATGTTTCGTTTCTCTCTTCTAATGTCAATAGTCACCTGTTATTCACAGATTTGGTTGTTGCCTGGTTCGCCTCTTCCGCCAGTCTACATTACATGGACACGGCATCACGATCCCACGATCAACGGTTAGGACGAGAAATTTGCGGCGAGGATTGCACGATACAGAGCCTACCACCGTCGTGATGGTGGCCGTCCCCTGCAGTATTAGCACTTTTCATTTTCTCGTGTCATTTTCCGAACTCCATATGTTGAATTGTTCGGGTACTATATATTTGTCTGTGCCATTTCCCGAACTGCGTTGTATGACATTTTTCGACCCACGTTTTTTTGATGCTTGACATTTCCCACACTTCGGTTTGCTTTTTTTCTTATGCAATATTCGTTTATTTTGTCATGGAGTATCCACATTCTGAATCGATCCGGGGATCATCGGGATACACACTCTTTCTTCTAACCGAAACATATTATTTATAATTTTTTATATTTACATGCCCCTTTTTCGGTAATGCCAAATACATAAAATATAAATATTTTAAATTCTAAATTATAATAATCAATTCTGTAAAATCACAACCCACCGCATATGTTTGCGGTGAGTGACGTGTCCAGTTCGGTCCGGTCCGGTCCGGGCACCACACACCTCTAAATCGGGTTACCCAACACCCACCGCATAGGTATGCGGTGGGGTTCAAACGGAACGGACATACCCACCGCAAAGTATTGCGGTGGGTGTACACATGCCTCGACCCACCGCATATATATGCGGTGGGTTCGTTGGCTGTCATTAAACCCACCGCATACTTATACGGTGATTAACGGTAAAAATAGTAAAAATTAGCGATGAAATTATCATCCCATTTTGAATTGACTAATCTTAGCTATAATCGCATGTGCTCCATTACATTGAATATTAATGTATTACAGGAGTATTGGCCACTAGCAGCAAGTGGCCGGGGCTCTTCCATATGTAAGATGAATTTGAAACTGGCTAGCTGTTTAAGGTTTGATTCATTTGTGTTTATTGGAAAAAAAAATCATTTTTCAAACCTTTTACTATATAAATTTAGAATTCTTCAACGAGAGGGTGCATTGCTTCTTACCATCTCCTACCTGCATTCGACCAAAAAAATCCTCCTACTTGCAGGGGTGTACAAAAAGTATTGACATGATCACCTAGCACAAATAATTAATCGATTAAAAAAAATTAAAGTTTGATTGTCACTAGTTCACGAGATTAGGTGAAGTAAAGGCATGAGATATCTAAATTAAGTGAAATTTTAGATTTTTAAAATTTCGATTCAATATAACAGTCGTCCTAAGTTTAATTGTTCAGGCAATTATAAAAGAGTGATTTAAGTGTGTATGGGGTAGTTTTAGTAGTTATTAAACTGAACTAGTTTATTTAAATTAAAAACCTGCACACAGTGCGGATACTAATTAGTTAGTTTGTAAAGTTTATAATAAGTTATCAGCACGAATCACTCGCTTAAGAAGGAAAAGTCATAAACTCGATCGGATGTGATCACCATTAGTTACAACGAGAGCGAGATCGAGATCGGCAGCCACGATGACGAAGCCTCAAAGTTTGAGTTTGAATCTCCCCGTCATGGAATCTAATTAATGACTTCTCAAAGTTTGAGTTTGAAATTGAATCCATGGTAGCTAGGCACGAGGCATGATTTTATTTAACCTAACACAGTAGCTGAATTTTTTTATGCGCAGCCCCCTCAAGCATATATTTATTTCATGAGATAAATGTTTTTTTCAAGTTGGTACTTTTATGCTGCATTATTATAATTCTTGATTATGGTCAATGGAAATTGCTTCAACATTCTGGTATTAATTAGTTTATTTAGAATTATTAAAAGGTCGTTGATCTATATTGTAGTTTATGTGAATCGCTAACCTTGTCATTGAAAGTTAATTCCAACATCTTTATTTTGTGTTTCAATTAGGAGTTTGATCTATAATTAATTAATTAGTAGTTGCACACAACTTGATGATTTTAGAGTTGTTGAGTTCATATTCGTACATATACCTACATATAGGACGATCTCGTTATCATATATATAATGTGTTACTTTGAATTTGTGTGGTATAAATATACGGCATCAAGAAATTGACGGAGTATTTATCTGATTGATCAAATATTACGTACGGCCTATCTATACTTATTGTTAACCCAGCTCGGTAGTTAGTTAGAGGAGTTGAAAGTTTTGTTATAACATAAATTGAGAACTTGTAGACAGTGGCAGACCCAGAAACTTTTGAGGGAGGGGTCACCACAGTAGTACACAGTAACATCGAGAAAAAAGGCCTAAAACACATAACATGTTCGATAGTACAAACTGGTGCCAAACGATAATACAGACTATTGTCAAACGATATTACAAACAACGATAAAGAGAGTTTCATCACTTGTAATTAGATATATATTCTATTAAATAGCTCAACTAGAGGATAAAGGAGGCAAATCCATTTTCCGAGTTTTCATACCCCGAAAATATTGAAGAATAACCTCATTGTCAATGTGCTTGAAGATGTCTTTTTCAATATAGCATACCAAACTATCGGTAAGAAAATCATCCCCCATTGTTTTGCGCAAATATGTCTTGATATGACTCATTGCAGAGAAAGCTCTTTCCACTGTAGTTGTTGCAACGGGTAGGACTAAAACTAGCTCGAGAAGACGATAAACCAATTGAAAAGCTTTGTGAATTCCTACCTCGACCATCTTCTTAGATACATCACCGATATCTTCCAAATCAGAAAATTTGGGATTGTTTCTCATTTCATAAACCCATGCCTTCAATTCTTCTTTAATCTCCACTTGATCAGAAAGTTAGAAGTCTAGTGGATATAGTTGTGTAAGCCGATGTAGCTTTGCTGAATCGAAATTGGAGAATGAATCCTTAGGATCAAGGCAAGCCATACATGTGAGCAATTCTGTACTTGACTCGCTAAAACGACTCTCCAACTCTTGCCCAATTTGATCAATAACCTACCATGTCATGTGTAGAATAATATCAATTCTATAGTAAACTAAGAAAATATGTAGAGAATTTATAGAGAAATGACCGTAGATAACATAAAGAGAAGAAATTTATAGAGAAATAATCATTACCTCATAAAATATCTCAACTCGAAATTGGTGGTGGTTTGTTATAATATGGCATGCACGTCGAGAACGATGACGAATGGGGACTTCATCATCCATATTCAGAATGAGAATATCGTGATCAACACAAAACTGGTTGACATCTGGTATGAGATCGTCCCACCCTTCATTCCTCATCACTTGAAATCTCCTTTTGATGCTTTGAACCATACTCATTGCTTGGATAATGTTTTGATCTTTTTGTTGCAAGAGTTGGGACAAAGCATTTGTCATCCCCAAGTGAGCAACAAAAACAAACTGATAAGTCTCCATCTTCACAATCAAGCTATCAGCCGTTCCCCGAGTAGAAACCGTCGTTCCATCTTTAAGGACATTTTCAAGCACTTCAATTGTTGAGTCCCACAAAGATAGAAGGCGAGCAATGGTTGTAAAGTGGGAACCCCATCGCGTAGCTCCCGACCGAGCTAATGATGTTTCTTGATTCAATCCTTTCCCAGTTGTAAGTTCACCTTTTTCCAACTTGGTCACCATTTTTTCATGTTCTGATTGTCGAAGCTGATCTTTTCTCTTACAAGAAGCTCCAGCCATGTTGGTAATCATTGAGAGATATTGAAAGAAATCACTCACAAAGTTGTTTTCTTCCGAAGCAACAACAATCACCAGCTGCAATTGATGAGCAAAACAATGTATATATCTCGCATATGGATTTTCTTCTAATAGAAGAGTCTTTAGTCCACCAAGTTCGCCCCACATATTAGAAGCTTCATCGTATCCTTGACCTCTAAACTTAGAGATGGATAAGCCATACTTACCAAAAAACTCTTCAATACCCCTTTTCAATGAAACTGAAGTGGTGTCGACAACATGAATGCTTTTCAATACTTTGTCTTTGATCTTGAAATTTAAAGAACATAGTTCGAGCTTCATTGTGATAACTTCCAGCACATCCCACATGCTCTCTGAACTTTTCAGAAGCCTTCTTTCAATTACGAAACCCTGTTTGCACAAACATATCAGACCCTGATGCTCTATTCTTCATATTAGGCTTGAACAAATAACACCAGAAACAAAATGCAGCTTCTTTAGAAACACTGTACTCTAACAAATCCCACTTCTTGAACCAATCTTTCATAAAAGACCTACTCTTCGGTCCGAATTCAGTTCGAGGAAAATCATGTGTTAATGGTTGACAAGGACCTTTAACCATATACATTCTCCTCATTTCATCTCTATCAGAAGGATCATAATCATCAATAGACTTGCGCAACCCTGGATCACTATTAAACTCAAGTTCATATTCACATGTATTTTCCGTTCGAGCTCTTTTTTCTCTCCTAACCCCATCCACAACCACATCACCTCTAACCACATCTACACTCACATCTTCTCCAACCACACTATCGGTCTCCGGATTACCAACACTTCCGCCAATCCCTTGCGATTGATTTGGAGTAGCGGAGGAGCCAACATTTGGGATAGATGTAGTCTTAGTTCGGATAACAAATTTATCCATGTTCCTATTCAAACAAAATGCTAACCAATTTAAGATTAATCTCAATGCAATATCAATTTCAATTCAATATCAATCCTAAAATCAATCTCAATTCAAACAAAATCCAATCTCAATTCGAAACAAAATAAAATATCAATCTCATGTTCCTATTTACTCAAACAAAATGCTAACCACTTCAAATCCAATTCAATATCAATCTCAATCCTAAAATCAATCTCAATTCAAACCTCTCACTTCAATCTCAATCTCAATTCAATTGGAAAATCAATCTCAATTCAACCGTTTCAATTCAACATCAATTTCAATTAGAAAATCTAAATTCAATAACAAATTCAACATGTTTCTATCTATTCAAACAAACTACTAAAACAAATTACAAATTTACAATTCCACATTAATCTCAATTCTAAAACAATAATCACAATCAATTTGTAATTTGGAGAATCGAATATTACCTTTCGACTTTCGATTGACAATTCGACAGTAGACCACTACTCGAGAGAGAATGAGGCGGCGTCGGCGTGGCTCCGGGCCTCCGGCAGGCGGAACTCGGAATGATAATTGGACTGGAGGCGGCGTGGCTCCGGTCGGCGAGTCGGCGACGGCGTGGCTCCTCGCCTCCTGCTGTCGACTAGTCGAGAGAGAACGATTGACACAGCGACTCAGCGAGCCACATGCGGCCTGGACGCAAGGAAGGAAGAACAGGACGGGGGCGTGGCGGTGGCTCCGGTCGGCGACCGAGTCGGAACTGGGGAAGGAGGCGGACGCTGGGATTCTGGGAAGGAGAACGCACGAGAGATGTGGACAGTGGGGAACTGGGGAAGGAGGCGGACACTGGGAAGGAGAACGCACACGCCATCTTTGGAAACTTAGGTTAACCCTCAAAACGACGTCGTTTTGGTAATTTTTTTTTTAACTACTAAATTCTGGGGCCGAGGGGGGGGTCACGTGACTCCCCAGGACCCCCCTTGGGTCCGCCACTGCATGTAGACAGCACCTGCGCGTGCCTTCCATCTATAAATACTCTACCCATGTATCACTCCAAACGGTTTTTTAAAGTAATAAAATTCTGTATGTTTGGGAGTTCAGTTTATTCATTCTTTGTTCAATCTGAGTGTTCTTGAGAGTTTCATGATATTGATTCATAGCTGATTATAATTAATATGGTATCAGAGCTCGAGGATGTAGAGATCTGATCGTTTTTTTTCCGCTTCCGCAAGTGTTGATCCAAGCAAAATCTGCAGGCGTTTTGGTGAGCGAGGTTGGTTCTTGAATCGCATTCAACCATGGCGTCTGTTACAGAAGATCAGGGATCGCAGTCGTCAGAGAGAAGACGACGAGGTGATCTAATCTCAGCTATGGATCTACAGAACCCCTTATTCATCCATCCATCAGATAATTCAGGTATCATTCTCACTACTATCCAATTGACTGGTGAGAATTTTAGGAGATGGAAGAGAGCGATGATGAATGGTCTGTCTGTAAAGAACAAAGTAGGATTTGTAGAAGGAACTGTGATTGAAAATCCTGAAAACTCTGCGTTGTGGAATCGATGTAACGACATGGTGTGTTCATGGATCTTGAACACAGTGTCGAAAGAAATCTATGCAACCTTGGATGAATTTGATACATCTAAGAAGATGTGGGAAGATCTACACGAAAGCTTTGGCCAGAAAAATGGCCCCTTGCTGTTTCAAATCAAGAAGGAATTACAGGATTGTGAACAAAAGAATTTGGGAATCACCGAGTATTTCACGAAATTGAAGGGAGCTTGGCAGCAATTGACTGGTCTATGCCCTCCAATTAGATGTACTTGTGGCAAATGTCACTGTAATCTCAATGCTCAAATTGAAGCATCTGAGAATGAAGAAAAGCTGATGAAATTCCTGATGGGGTTGAATGAGCAATATGGTGCTGCTCGGCGTCAGTTTCTCCTGTGTTCACCCCTTCCAACAACAAGCTATGTCCACTCCTTGTTGATTCAAGATGAGACTAGTAACATCAAGAGAGGGACAGATAAAGCTTCATCATCTGTTGATGTCACTGCTATGTTTAGCAAGAAGGATGGTAAAGAAACTAAGGATCGTGAGCATCAGGGAAAGAAGAAGAAGTGCAACCACTGTGAGGGATATCATCCATCTAAAAGGTGTTGGGAGGTGATAGGATACCCAAGCTGGCACTCCAAGAGCAAGTATAAGCCACAAGTGCCGAGGAACAATACTGATTCAAAGAAGAATGGAAATGGAAACTACAGGGCAAATGCAGTCACTGAGAAAGCTCCTGAAGAGCAAGGAAACCTGCTACAGACCCTGACTATGGACGAGCAAAAGATGATGATGTCTCTCCTCAACATCATGAGCCAAGCCCAGCAACAACAATCAAATGAGGTGGCTCTTGCAGGTACCTTATTATGTGGTGTAGTGTCTCCTCTTACAGACTCTTGGCTTTTCGATAGTGGTGCAAATTATCACATGACATGTGATTTGAAATACCTTACCAACATTGTCCCTATGATACCTACATCTAAAATTCATTTTCCAGATGGTCATACAAGTAGCATTACACATTCTGGTAATGTTTGCTTAACACCCTCCTTAACTCTCACAAATGTTCTATGCATTCCTGATTTCAAATTAAATTTAGTGTCTCTAACTACTATTGTGAGGACTTTACATTACCATATTGATCTAAGACCTATCATGTGCCTCATCCAGGACCCTGCAAGGAGGAAACCTGTGGCAGCTGGTAGAGACATTGATGGGTTGTATCACTTAGTCCCTGAATCAGAGATTCCACTCCTTATACATGAGTCACAGGAGATTGACAAAGCCCAAGGCACATTCTGTGCGACATCACCAGTTATTCCTATGTTTCTTCCCCATTCCAATTGTAAGTCTGATTTCAATGCTCTTTGGCATCTCAGACTAGGACATGCACCTCTAGACAAACTTCTTCATGTACCTTCCATTTCTCATGATATGAATAAAAATTCAGACTTATCTTGTTCAGTTTGTCCTATTGCAAAGCAAACTAGAAATGTCTTTCACAAAAGCACATCTCATGCTACAAACATATTTGAATTGGTACATTGTGACCTTTGGGGGCCTTAAGAAACACCCACATACAATGGTAAAAAGTATTTTCTGACTATTGTGGATGATAAAAGTATGAGTGTTTGGGTATATCTTTTGACTCATAAATCTGATACTACTTCTGTCTTAAAGGATTTCATTGCAAAAGTGGAAAATCAGTTTACCACAACTATAAAAATCTTAAGAACTGATCAAGGGACTGAATTTTTCAACAATGACTTAAAAAGTTTTCTGGGTAACAAGGGCATGTTTTGGGGAGATTGCATCCTAACAGCCACATACCTCATAAACAGACTACCAACACCTCTCCTTAAAAACAAATATCCTTATGAAGTTCTGTTTCACACTACACCTGATTACTCATTTCTAAGAGTTTTTGGTTGTCTTTGGTTCATGTCTACCAGTTTTCAACACAAAAAGAAATTTGATACAAGGTCTTATCATTGTGTTTTTGTGGGATACCCCTTTGGCCTCAAAGGCTACAAAGTTTACAATCTACAAGATCAAAAATGTTACATTAGTAGAGATGTGAATTTTGTTGAAGATTATTTCCCATTTGCTTCTGCAAACCCCACTCAAATACCTATGCAGAAAAACACTACTCCTGCAGCTCCAGAGATTCTATCTTCAAACCCTTATGTCGATGATTGGCCTTTTGATCCCATTTCATTGGAATATCTCTCTGATCATCAACCTCTTGATCGACCAACACATCATGAATCTCTGGCTGACTACTCTCCATCTCTTGTGCCACCAACATTTGATGCCATTTCTCCATTAACCACACCTCTTGAGCCTGTCTGTGAGCCCCAACCACACCAAGCTCCTCCTCTAAGACAGTCTCACAGAGCAACTAAACCCCCTCTCTGGTTGAAGGACTATGTGTGTACTGCCCATCTTGGATCTCCAACTGCAAGGCCTGCCTCCTGCAGTAAGTCTACTTCCCCTTACCCTATATCTTCCTTTGTCTCTTACCAAAATTGTCATATTGCATATTTGCATATAACACCTTTATTAGCAATAGTGCACCTCTATCTGAATCCATGTCTGTAAGGGAAGCATTGCAATCAACTGAATGGTGTCAGGCAATGAAAACTGAATTAGATGCTCTTGAAAGAACTCACACCTGGAGTTTGGGCCCTCTTCCAATGAATCAATCTATAGTCACTTGCAAGTGGATCTTCAAGCTCAAACTGAAGGCTGGTGATACCTTAGACAAGTACAAAGCAAGGTTAGTGGCTCGAGGTTTCAGTCAAGTTGAGGGAATTGACTATAGTGAGACCTTTGCACCAGTTGCAAAAATGATTTCTGTAAGAACTCTACTAGCAGTTGCAGCTGCACAGGATTGGTTTATTTCTCAACTAGATGTCACCAATGCATATCAGATTCTTAAATCCTTACAGCCTGCTATTCAGGGGGAGAATGAGATACAAAAGCAGCAAGCTAAGCAGGATTTAGTATGCAAACTATAGAAATCCTTATATGGATTAAAGCAAGCTCCTAGGCAATGGTTTACCAAGTTTTCTGAAGTGGTTGTGACAGCAGGATTTGTGCAATCAGAATATGATCATTCCTTATATGTAAAAAAGAATGGGAAGAAGATCACAGCTCTACTTGTGTATGTAGATGACATGATTATTACATGAAATGATGAAGGTGAAATAGGCAAACTTAAAGCTCACCTTCACAAGAATTTTCAGATGAAGGAGCTAGGTGATTTGAGATACTTTCTGGGTATTGAAATACACAGGAATGAGAAAGGGTTGTTCCTAAATCAACGGAACTATGCTCTAGAGTTGCTAGCTGAAACTGGGATGACTGATGCAAAGCCAGTAGCTACTCCCTTGGATCCTCGAGTGAAACTCAGTCTAGATGGAAGCAAGGAAGAAGTGAATCAAATGGCATACATGAGGATGGTAGGAAAGCTGATCTACCTCACCATCACTCATCCAGATATATGCTATGCAGTACATATGCTTAGTCAGTTCATGCACTCTCCAAGCATGGAGCACTAGCAAGCAACTAAACATGTGTTGAGATACTTGAAGAAAGCTCTAGGACAGGGTCTTCTATTGGCCAAGAACTCTATACTGCAACTAAGGGCCTTTTGTGACTCTGATTGGCAAAGTTGTCCTATGACTAGGAAGTCACTAACTGGATTCTGTATATTGCTTGGAAGCTCATTAATCTCATGGAGAACCAAGAAGCAATCATATGTTGCAATATCCACAACTGAGGAAGAATATACGGCTATGGCCATGACCTGTTGTGAGGTAACCGCTATGGCCATGACCTGTTGTGAGGTAACTTGGTTGGTCAATTTGCTATTTGATTTGGGTGTAAAATTGGAACCTGTGCAACTACACTGTGACAATCAATCTGCCCTTCACATTGCTAGAAATCCAGTCTACCACGAGAGGACAAAGCATATTGAAGGTGATTGTCATGTTATGAGGAACAAAGCTCTTAAGAAAGAAATTGTCTTGGGTTATATCTCCACCAAAGAACAACCAACAGATATATTCACTAAGACAGTGAATCAAGACACGTTTGAGAAGATGTTAAGGAAGTTGGAAGTTGTGAATGTATTCAAACTATCAACTTGAGGGGGAGTGTTAAACCAGCTCGGTAGTTAGTTAGAGGAGCTGAAAGTTCTGTTATAACAGAAATTGAGAACTTGTACACAGCACCTACGTGTGCCTTCCATCTATAAATACTCAACCCATGTATCACTCCAAACTGTTTTTTAAAGTAATAAAATTTTGTATGTTTGGGAGTTCAGTTTATTCCTTCCTTGTTCAATCTGAGTGTTCTTGAGAGTTTCATGATATTGATTCATAGCTAATTAGAATCAATACTTATATTGTTAATAGGTAACTCATCATACATGTGATTGTTACTTATATATCGATATTTATCACCTTATATGTTGATAATATAAGATTAGGCCGGGTTTTTAGTACTACATCATAGATTCGTACATGTCAATTCATCCGTTTCAATTAAGGCTATGCTCATATTTATTATGTAAGATTATGAATAAAGATAGTTTATCGTCTTGAAAATTTAATAAAAAAGAAGGCGTTCTGGTAATATCATAAATATGTTTCACGTGTTGCTCACATAAGAGGTTTTGCCGCTCGCTCTCTCGGCGAACTTATCTCCGCGTTTGGTGGTTTTTACGTTCGCTCTCTCTGCAAATTAATCAAACGAGGAAGACGACTATTTTGTGGAAAATATGTATTAATTACAAAACCAGCCCTAAAATTATTATAATTGCTGATTAACATGTACTTTTCTGATAGATATATAACAGAAAAGACTCAAACTTCCAGGGTTACAAGTTTTGTCCCTAGTGAAGGATCCGATGAGTGGAAAATCTCTTCCTAGAAGCGATGAGATTTAGCGAGTGAAGCAGATAAACACATCCTCTTCGGGGGATGTATACATAAATTATATCAATCCCCGAAGTGGTACACCTATTCAATTAGGTTAGAATTACAAAATAATTTATTAGCCCTAGAGTTCTGCGTCATCGTGAAGGTATGTGAAATTTGATTTTTCTAATTTATTATTTTGTTTATAAAAAAAATTAATTGGTCTCCCGAAGTAGAAAATATTAAATCCCTCGAAGTGGATGAAAGTAAAGAAAATGATATTATAAATCACTTGATGTGATTGATAAATTTTATCCCCGTAGTGATGAAACAACAAATATAATCCATGTAGCGATGAGTAATGATTATTGTTTTGTTTTGTTTTACTTTTTGTATACTTTTATCATTCATCTCCCGAAGTAGATGAAAAGACATATCTCCTGAAGTAGGTAAAAACACATCTTTGATGTCTTGGTTTTGGTCTTACTAATTGTTTGCTCATCCAAATAATATTTGTGTTCTATCAAAGTTGTTTTATTCTACCGAATTCATATCCTGAATTGACGTTATAACATATATCGATCCATTTTTGCATAATTTGGGTGTTCCATGGTGTTTGTATATAATGTTGATTGATTCATGAACTTACCCTAATTTGCATACGTATATACATATTCATATGTTCTAATTTAATTTAATTGCTCCAAGTAGATGAACGATAAAACACATCCTTGTAGAGATGACGAACTAATGATTATTTATATATAAAGTTATTTATTTATATTCTATTAATTCTATTTATTTAATTTGTATGTTTTTTTCATATTTTTGATCTCCCAAAGTAGATGAACACGTACTATTTCCTGAAGTAGATAAAATTGTTGAAGTTATATATCATCTTAGAAAAGATAAGTTTATCTCCTGAAGAAGATAAAATAATTCACGACATTATTATTTGAAACGAATGATAAATATTTGGATTGATATCCACCTGAAGTGGATAAATAATTTTACTTATGTTGAGTGTATTTATTTTTATTGAAATTACCTTTGTTATTTATTTGTGAGATGTATATATAAACTTTTTGCAATATATATTCAAAACTCAAAGTGTTTCCAGAAGAAACAACTTTTTAAGAGTTTTATGGCGTAAACATATGAGGTTTTATATTGACAAAGATTATATATATCATTCGTATTAATATAAGTTATCTCTGGAAGTAGATAAACTTATAAAGAAGATGATACACATGAAATGGATGGATTAAATTAGTATCTTAGAATTATTTGCTACCTTTTTGGTATAAATTTGTCCCTACATATATATGAAAGATCACTAATGAAGGAGCCTAAATGATCCAACCCTTTTGATTTTGTAAGCTCTGTCATTTTTGGCTTGTTATTAGTTTAATTTGGCTATTTTAAGGTACATGGAATCTTTATTTTATTTGATTTGATTTGCATTTTATGTATATGTATATGCATTGGAAATGTTTCTTGAAGAAACAATTATGGGTAGATAATGCCAATTTTATTCAACAAATAATGATTTGAGAGTAGCACATCCTTGTCAAATTGTATGATATTGATAAAATTAGTTCATGAGTGCCTGGAGACTCTTTCTTTTGGGATCTTGTTCTTAATCTACTTGGGTATAGTAGAACTCAAACAACTAGCTAGCTAAATGACTTATGGTTCATAACAACCTCTCTTATTGCCAGATACAATATATATTGTTACCTCTAGCACAGAGCATAAAGAGGATACGGTGCGCACGACCGTTGGTAGGATACTGGAAATAATTGTGAAAATGATTATAGATAATCATGTATGAGTCGACTCCAACGTAAAGAAAAATGTGGAAGAACAAGTCAAAGATGATTACCTAATTAATATCCCAAACTATGAATTGATCATCATATGAAAATGTTAGAATGGTTTAGAGTTTAGTCTCATTGATATGTGTCAAAAATGATATGGGAAATCTGAAGTTTCCGGGATGATATAGCTAATAAATAGTTGTATAAAGTATATACTTGGGATAACTAAACCTTACACATGGCTCCAAAAGAGCATTAAAATTAGTCTTCAAAGGATTGTTGATATAATCAAGCAATAAATTCACATGAGAAAATGGTTCTAGAAGAGCGTCAAAACACTCTAAAGGGAAGGAGGGATGGAAGTTAAATTGGGAACGTGAAAGCCGATAATTGACAGAAGCAGTGGTTTTCCTCTAGTTGAGGATGTGAAAAGGGGATTCGACATAATAGATTACGTACCCATGTTGGCAATATGGATATAATATAGAAATGCTATCAATGAAATTGATATGTTGGATATATGAGCATTGAGAAGTTGACAAGTAAATCGACCAAGTGAAGTTGTTAGTTATAAAAGTATCATTTCGGATAATGCTGATACATGGAATGACCCAGTAGAGTCACCAATAATAGATAACATACCAGCATGCATATCAAGAGTTTGATTCGATTTCGGCCAACAATAAAATAAATTCTCCTTTTGTAATTTATCAACAAGAGAGAGTTTGGTATTTGCAAATTTTTAAAGGTTGTCTTTAAATGTTCGGTATAGGCACCAAAATCTACAGATTATACTAAGTTGTTGTAAACTAAGAAGTCTGATGTATATGGGAGATTGAGTCCCCATAGATGCTCAAATACCTAGAGTTTATCATTGATGATAAAATACTTGGTATTTAGGGATAGATGAAAAGGATATCAAGAAGCAATATGTTGCAAAGACTAGAAGTGAACCAAAAGTTCAATGAACTATATAGCAAAGGAATTAGTGGCAAAAGTCACATTTATAACAAATAATGCACTAGCATGATTTAGATCGAAGTTCTAGTAGTAACTTCGAACAATGATGATATGTCCACAAGTATAAAACTCCTGAAGAGATTTCATAAACGTTGACAATGTTAAAATTGATTACGAGTTCTCTTGAAATAATCAGGTCCTTGATTATCGTTGATGGCACAAATCCGAGTTTGCACTTGAAGTGTTTGATAAGAATAATTAGAGCTTCTAAATAGAAGTATATCTACATTAAAATGATTACTTTTATTGGATTCTTGGATAAGTTAAACATTAATATTTTGGACCCGTAGCTCCAATATTAAAGATGTGAAATCATTTGATTAGGAATGAATGTCCTTACAAAACGCTAAGAGCATAATGCGATTGGTTTATTGAACAATTCATAAGATATCCAATAACTAGAGAATAGGCTGAAAATTAGTTGGAAGGTCTAGAAATATCTCGACATGTAGATCAAGTGTACAAAGAGAGATATATTACAAAATGAAGAGAAACGACGTTTTCATCTATGATTAGAATGTGAAAGGATCTTAGGTCCAGAAGTACCATGTCTTTATAAAATTGGTGATTTATATGAGGGGGAGAAAAGTTGTACTCTTTTCCATAACTTTGGTTTTTGTCCCATTTGGGGTTTTTCCAAAGCAAGGTTTTTAACAAGGCAACTCCTCTTCTAAGGATACATTGTATATGCCAATGTCAAGGAAGAATTCATCAAAGGCAGTGTCGCAATGTCGATACTTTATAAATTCGATCAAACGAGGATCCATTGTTTACGAAGCTAGCTATGACCTCCAATGAAGATTGAAGAGATCTCAAGAAGTTTGAAGAGCCAGACGTCCAACACGTTGAACTCAAGGGAAGCATTATACGCACTGCACTCTTTTTCCCTTCGATAGGGTTTTATCCCAATGAGTTTTCCTGACAAGATTTTTAATGAGGCAGAACAACAAGAGCTTACATAGAAGGTTGCACCTTTTTTCCTAAGCTATGGTTTTGTTCCATTGGGTTTTCCTAGCTAGGTTTTTAATGAGGCAGTATCACCAAAGCGTATCGCATGTCATTTGTATTTTTTCCTTGGTCCTAGTTTTGGTCCCATTGGGTTTTCTATGCGAGGTTTTTCATATGTCAGTTTTGTAATATTAGTGATGTATATCCAAGGGGGAGTGTTATAATATTATTATATGTGTGGATATACATGAGAAACCCTAGTTGTGCTTGAAGCCAACTAGTTATGGTTATTTTGTATAATTTTTGTAACTGAAATTCTAACTTATTTAATGGTTGAGTGGTTAAAGGGGTTGTTTACTGCAATTATATACTATAATCAACAAGCTGTTTAGTACAAAATTAAAGGTTAAGCACTTAGATAAGCCTACATTCTTTTCAATTTGAATATTATTTCTTCCACAAAATGTCAATCATCTCATAAAGCCGTTGTTTAACACATTTATATGTGGAATGGGAACCCCTAAAGCCGTTGCAAATTGGTAGATATACCGCACCTACTTTATACCCCATTCCCTTAAAGCCGATATCAAAACAATTTAACTGAAATTCTGAAATTGAACTGAAATTCATCTAGACAATCGATCAATTTACATCATGAAACCCAAATTGAACTGAAATTAAAGCGATAATGAAGAACAATCCATAAACCAAGCAAGGAGGTCGGTGGTGAGGTGCCGGAGAGGCAGGTTGTCGTATGAGGACGATGACTTACCTCGTTCAGAAGCGGAGAGACAGGTTGTCGTCTATGGGGAGGTGTCTGAGAAATTAGGGGAGCTCGCGAACAGGAGAAGACGACAACCCTTGGAAGCGGAGATGGCGACTGCAGCAGCTGAGAGCTCGCGAAGGTGGCAACTGAGTGAGAACCAGAGATGGCGCACGCGATGCTGAGACGGCGAGGTGCATGAGAGCTGCCGATTGACGAAGGCAGCTAGCTTGTTGGACTTCGATTTGGGGCTCTGAATTATGGGCTCTCTCAATTTGGGGTAGCTAGCTTGTTGAAGATGGCGATTTGGGGCTTTGAATTAGGGCTCTCTGAAATTAGGGGTAGCTAGCTTGTGTGGACATCGAAATGAATTTGAACCCCTAACCTTTCAATTAATTTCATATGCGCTCCTTTTTTTTCATTTCCCGCGTATAAAGTGCATATCCCGGATATATCCTACGGGCATATTTGTACATTGTTGGAGCTAACATATATAAAATAGCTTGAATATTTATGGCTGATCACACGCCCGGGCTATTTTCACCACATAATATCCCGGATATTGTATGTCCGTGACTTTTGATAATTGTTATCAATGATTCATTACTGTCCAATAGCCCGGGCATGTATCTATATTCGGGCAATATTCTCCTGATAATTTTTTGAATAAAAGAAAATATGTTTGAAGCATATTATAGCCCGTATTTTTTACATCCAGGCTATTATGTAGCGGGTTATATTTGCATTTTTCTACTAGTGAAAATGCTAAGAGCGTAATGGGGTTGATTTATTGAACAATTCATAAGATATCCAATAACTAGAGAATAAGTTGAAAATTAGTTGAAAGGTCTAGAAATATCTCGACTTGTAGATCAAGTGTGTACAAAGAGAGATATATTACAAAATGAAGAGAAACGACCTTTTCATCTATTATTAGATTGTGAAAGGATCTTAGGTCCAGAAGTGTCATATCTTTATAAAATTGGTGATTTATATGAGGGGGAGAAACATTGTACTCTTTCCTTAACTTTGCCTTTTGTCCCATTTGAGTTTTTCCAAAGCAATGTTTTTAACGAGGCGACTCATCTTCTAAAGATACATTGTATATGCCAATGTCAAGGAAGAATTCATCAAAGGCAGTGTCGCGATGTCGATACTTTAAAAATTTGATCAAATGAGGATCCATTGTTTACGAAGCTACGACCTCTAATGAAGATTCAAGACATCTCAAGAAGTTTGAAGAGCCAGACGTCCAACACGTTGAACTCAAGGGAAACATTATACGCACTGCACTTTTTTTCCCTTCGATCAGGTTTTATCCCAATGAGTTTTCCTAACAAGGTTTATAATGAGGCAGAACAAAAAGAGCGTACATAGAAGACTGCACCTTTTTCCCTAATCTATGGTTTTTTCCCATTGGATTTTCCTAGCTAGGTTCTTAATGAGGCAGTATCACCAAAGCGTATCGCATGTCATTTGTATTTTTCTTTGATCTTAGTTTTGGTCCCATAGGGTTTTCTATGCTAGGTTTTTAATATGACAGTTTTGTAATATTAGTGATGTAAATTCAAGGTGGAGTGTTATAATATTATTATATGCGTGGATATACATGATGAACCCTAATTGTGCTTGAAGCCCAAAACTTGCAATTAATCTCTGTAAATAATAAATATGGCTCATTGTTTACCCTAATATGCATCAGTTTCTCCTCTTTTCTCTCCGCCTCTCTTCTCTATTCTCTTTTATACTTTTAGTAAGTAAAGTTTATAATACCAATACAATTTTTTATTATTATCTGGACCCAAATAATTTACCCATGCCTCCTAGTCTACTCACCATTTAAACTCCACGGACATGCATTTGCATTTCCGCTCAATTAACAAGCAATGAGTTCCATAAAGAGCCCAAGAGAAAACCTCATAGAGGTTTTTTTTTTTTAGCTCTTACCTCATCGAGGTATTAAGCAACTCAATTATAAATAAGAGTTTAGGTTTAAATTAGTATACTAACAAAAATTGACCAATACAATTTTTTATTATTATTTGCACCCAAATAATTTACCCATTCCAACAGATTGAATCCTCCTAGTCTACTTAATCCACTATTTAAACTCCCTCCACATTTGCATTTCCGCTCAAGAAACCAACAATGAGTTCCAGAAAGAGCCCAAAAGAAAACCTCAGAGAGGTATTCAGCAACTCAATCCGAAGGAAGCAGGCCAACGGAGACGTCGAATCCGGCCCCAATGTCGCATCCTCCATCGCCCAAGGCACCGGTGGCTCCCTGCCCACCACCCCAGCTTCAGAATATGCCAAAGGCGTCTTTGGTGAACTCAACGAAACCATTCATGATTGGGCGAACAACCGCGACCAGATTGACTCCGAGAAGAGGGCCGTTTACAAGAGACTCATGGACCGCCTCGATGACGTCGAGGAGCGGTACCCCAAGACCACCTTCTCCCTCATCTCTGTCGAGTTCATCGTCTTGTCAGGTCTCACCGCAGCGCTTGCCTGCACCCTGACGCTGGACAAGATGAAGCACCACCGGTTTCTCCACCTAAGGATGTGGCAGTGGGTCACCATGGTCCTCATGATCGCCTCGGGCCTCTCCATTGTCCGGCTCGCCACCTTCCTACTTCTCTGGCCGGTGAAGCGGTGTTGGAGGATCCACAAGTACGCGGTGTTCTTCACGCGCCAGCTGAAGGGCTGCTTGGACGTCACCATCTGGTTCTGTATCATCCTTCTCGGCTGGTACATGTGGTTCCGGCCCCGTCTGCGGGACGTCCATGGTAAACTCTCCATCGCGGTAGCTCACCAGGTACATCATCGTAAAACCAATTAGCAATAGGAGAAGCGGTTTAGAAGCGGTTTGTTTTGATTTGCTGATCGCAGCCTAAAATGTGTGCAGGTGACGAGGTTCCTGATCGCCCTATGCCTGGGATCGTTCCTGTGGCTCCTCAAGAACGTCCTATACTTGAAGCTTGAGGCAGACCTCCACTACGGCCAGTTCTTCGAGCGGCTGAAGCAAACGGTGGTGCATCTGCACGGCATAAAAATCCTCCAAACGCGAGGGATGTGGAAGTTCTTGGCCGAAAACAAGAGCAAGAAGAAGAAGCTGCTTATAATGCCGAATTCTAAGAGGAGTAACGAGGAGGAGGCAGGCGCTAGTACAGCTACGGGAGCCGAGGAGAAGATGAAGGGGTGGAATGTATGGATGGATGTGCTGTCGATGGAGAAGGAGAGCGCTCCGACATGGATTCTCCGGCGACTGGCAGAGGAGTACATGGATCAGATCAAATACCAGCCATTGCCGGGGACAGGAGATCACATTAGAGAAGATAAGAAAATACTGAAAGAAGCCAAGAAGTTGTTCATCCAGCTCATCTCCAAGAGGATCGACATTAAGGATCCGGTTCATCACTTGAGGTTTCCAATTTCTTCCCAATCTTATCTTGTTTTCAAGTCTAAATACTCAGCTGCCTATTTTACTGCCTATTTCTCAATTCATTATAAGTATTTAAAAATTGTTAATAATTAATTTTATGATTTTAATAAAGTAAAAAATGATATTTATAATTAAAGGGGTAATACTAATAGTAAATTTAAAGCAAAACTAATTAATTAAAATAATTCAATGTTTGAAGACATGTTAAAAAAAATCTTCACGATAAGAAAAATAACTCAATCAATCAGGGATGTGATAACAAAATATCCGATTATTTTTTCGGACTATAAATATGGTAAAAAAAGCAATGACATATAATTGACTAAGGAAAGATTTTGGTGAATTTTATATGATACTGATTTATTTTAATGAGAATGATATCATTTGATCAATGTTATGTCATTGTTTGGGCCCAATCTATGGCTAGAAAAATGAGTCAGAATATTTCGTTATCACTTACTCTAAAGGTTGGTTATTTTTACTAACGTTAAAATGTGAAGATATTTTTTAACACTCCTAAAATAAATTAAACTATTTTAATTATAAGTTTAACTTAAATGTAATTATCTCTAAAGGGTTTCTTTGAATTTAAGGTGATAAAGAGAGAGTATTAATGAAAGACTTTTAAATTGACTAATACTGTAATCAGTAATAATATCATGCGGTGTTTGTATTAAATATTAATATGGACCCTAGCAGCCAGTGGCGCTGCTCGATTTTGTCTTACTACTAAAAAAGAATACGGAGTATGAAATTGTTCTGTTTAGGGTTGGATTCTTTTGTCTTTATTGAAAAAATAATTTTTTAAACCTTTACTAGCTAGCTACATTTAGAATTTAGAATTCTTTAACGAGAGGCTGCATCCGTGCATGTGCGTACTATCTCCTACTTGCATTTGACCAATTAAAACCTCCTACTTTCAGGGTGAACAAAAAAAAAATTGACATCACCTAGGCTAGGTGATGGTAAAAAAAAAAAAAAAAAAAGATTAATTATTTACGCTAACTGACCTAGTGCAGATAATTAATCTATTTTTTTGGAAATAAATTAGAAATATATTTTGGAGTAACAATGAAATAAATATAAAAATGGTTTTTCTATCCTGTATCCTTGGTGTATAAGATAAGAAGTTCTATGAAAAATATTTCTCCTATATACACCCGATTTAGCCATTTTTAAATTAAATTATGAAGTTTACCAATTTTCTTTCAGTGTTTACTTTTCTAATAAAGTATATTATTCTCTGCTCTTAGGGTATACAATAAACAAACTGATATAAAAATATGAGCCTATGTGAACCTAAAAGATATAGGTTCAAAAATAGTAAAAATCTTAGATATCTATGGTTTGTAAAAGTTTTGGAAACTACTGTTTTGAAAACCGTAAGATGAAACCATAACAACTTCCATTAATTTGACGAGATTTTCACCATTTAGATATCAATTCGATTTTTATGTCATTTCTGAGTTGACATGTCACCGCACCACCATCACCACTATACCATCATTTCGATACAATTTAATTTTCTAATGAAATTTCCAATAATATGGTGACATGATTCACACTGCTTATATAAAGCAGTCGTGAGTTTCACTATTTTAGATGCAAGATACTTGTCATTTCACATAAGCATGACATACAATGGTTTTTTTAAGAAATTTTCCAAACCTGTTAGAACATTATCTTGGACAAAAAAAAATGCAACTCTAGCAAAATTTAGTCATCGTAAATCAAACATCAGGAGTTTCTTTGCACGTACAATTTATATATATATATCCAAATCCAACGTGTAGATATTATTTTTAAGCAAAATTCAGCATAAGTTCGAGAATCATCACTAAGGATAAAAAGGCTCGAGAAATCAATAGCCGGTAATCAGTTTAACTATAATTTTAATTTATAAGTATAAAGGGTCATTAAGTCGATATCAACATATAAATTGCTAACCAAGTATGAGTAATTGAAGGAGCGTGATCTCAATCCACTGATATTATAACTTTACTAAAATGCAGTGATCAAGAAGTAAAGCGAGAAGACCTTAAGCATTATGAACTAAAAGACGAGGAGTTGAATGTCATATTCAAGCATGGTAACAAAATAGAAGAGGAAGATGAAGAAGAAGGTGAAATCAAAACTGAAGCAAAAAGGAGCACATCACCTGAAGATAGAACTATAGGATATGATGAGTTTCTCAACTGGGCGGTATGTTTTCTGATCTACAAAAATTTTATAGTTGTTTTTACTAAAAATTATACCAAATAATACAGATAATGTTATTCTTGATTAAAACTTGTACGTACTCGTATTGTAATGAATAATCAAGAGTCATGACCTCCTAATTAATAAGGATCTTATTTAATATAAATTGAATTGCATTCCTTTTAATCGTATCCAACTTAAATCATATTTAGACTTTTAAAATTTTATTTCAAAATAATTGTTTTAAATTTAATTTATAGTCAATTATATAGAGGGGTTTAATGAAATTCTTATTGAAAAATATTTTATTAACTAATTTTCTTTCAAAATTTTCATTCATTGGTTTAATTAAAATATTGATAAGGTTTAAAAATGTTATATAAGACAAAGGTTATTTAATATTTTACTTAAAAATTGTATGACAATTTAAAACATTTACATTGTTAAATTTGAAATTTGGATGGATGATAGGGGTGGTGTAGTTATAGTCAGCTAAAAGCTTTTTGACACTCATTTCTTTTACCCTTGAATTAATGATAATAGTATGTGCATAAAATTTTAACATTAACTTAATAATTTTTTTTTTGCAGGTTCGAGCCTATAAAAACTGCTGGGGTTTGGAACGAACTTTGCTTAGTTCTGAGAGTGTGTTCATCAAATTGAATCGGCTACTTAGTGTATTTTTGCTCACAGTCATGCTTATCGTGTGGCTTCTCCTATCAGAAATCGTCAATACCGGCCAACTAGCTCTCTTGTTCACTCCTTTTGTAGCGGTTAGCTTCATTTTCGGAGACAGTTGCAGAAATCTGTTTGAAGGTCTCATCTTTGCCTTTGCAATGCACCCCTTTGATGTTGGTGATCGCGTTATCATCGATAATGCACAGGTAAGTAGTCATCATCGATCTATATACTTATTGTTACACATATATGCATGTAATGTAAGTTTACAAAATTATATATATGTTTCATTTCACCCTAGAAGATCTCATATATCTGATCGAAATTAAAGATATTGGGTTAGCTACATGTATGTATGTGTGTGTGTGTGTATATATATATATATATATATATATATATTAATTACTTTGAAAACATATATGTAAGGATCCCTATACCTAATATTTTACCAATGTGTTCATTGATTTGCAAAGATGAGGGTGAAGGAGATGAACATTTTGACAACTATTTTCTACAAGTACGACACTGGAGAAGAGGTTATCACTCCCAACTCAACGCTTACAACAATGAGCATCATTAACCTTGATATCACTCCGGACCAAAGTGATAAAGTTGAATTTGTGCTCAGTCCTCTAACACCTCTAGAGGACATTAGGGATCTCGAGATTAAAATTAAGAAGTAAGCTCTTGCACTATATAGTAATTAGTATATGAACATTATTTTACAATTATGTTTCTTGCTTATTTTTTTCATATTTTGTTGTATATTAAATGTTTGATAAGGATGTTGGATGAGGATATCGAGTACTCATCTAACAACAAGGTGGTGAAGTCAGAGGTAGGAAAGGAAGAAATGAAGATGACTGTACATTTCAAATACTTGGTTTCCTATCTTACTGCTGAGGTAAAAGCGCTACATAAGTCGAAGATCTTAAGCATGATAATGAAGCTTCAGAAGGATATGAAAATAAACAACAAAGAGTATCCACCATCTTATAAACCTTATATTGTGGAAATTGAACTCGCTTGTAAGCTCAAGATGAAGGATCTTGAAGTCCTCCGATCCGATATGTTAAGGTAAATCCTAAATCATGTTTATAATAAAGGGAAAATGGCAGAAAACCACCCCTTAAATATGACTCTTTGCAGTAAACCACCCCTTAAAATTGAAATTGCAGAAAACCACCCCTTAAACCCATTTTGTCTATAAATCACCACCCACAATTGTTTTTTCCATTAACTTGCCGTTAAAAACGGTGAAAAGTCATTTTTACCCCTCTATTTTAATGTTATTTTAATGAGAGAAAAGTGTATGAATTGAAATAAATTAATAAAATCTATTTATTCTCCCCTTTTAATGTTATATTAATAGAATAACATATTTTTTCTCTCATTAAACGGGATAGATAAATATGTTTTATTAATTTATTTCAATTCATACATTTTGCTCTCATTAAAATAACATTAAAAGGGAGGGGTAAAAATGACTTTTCACCGTTTTTAACGGCAAACTAACGCAAAAAAAGATCGTGGGTGGCGATTTATAGGCAAAATAGGTTTAAGGGGTGGTTTTCTGCAATTTCAATTTTAAGGGGTGGTTTTCTGCAAAAGGTCATATTTAAGGGGTGGTTTTCTGCCATTTTCCCTATAATAAATTATATCCTTATCCTCAATATCTTATCCATCCATAAAAAAATAAAGAAATAAATTTCGTGTATATATATATATATATATATATATATATATATATATATATATATATATATGTATGTATAATACATAATGTTGATTACTACTCCTCTCATTGACATGGAGTAGGGATTTAGTGAGAGATTCCAAAGTTGTGATCATGAAGCTTACAAAATCAATAATCAAGATCGGCCTATACGTGGGGAAGGTGGAGTATTTAGAGACAATTGAAAATGATGATCTCGAAACTCATTCAAAAATGACAACTATGGTGATTGACGATATGGAAGACCTCTCTGAGAGACTTAAAAACAATAAAGTCGTCAATTTCTTGAAAATTTACCAAGCCGTCGACAATGGCAATTATAAAGTGATTATTGAAGGGGGCAAGAAATGGGAAAGTTTTAAGGTATGTTATAATTATTGATTTTTTAAGCAATTAACAATTTCATTAGTATTGTATATACCTAAGCATAATATTGACAATTATATATTATCAATTATGTAGGCAATAGATGTGATTCAAAGTGAAGACAACAACGGAGATAGATTCTGTCGCTTTTAAAGTAGAGATATCGTTTGAGATTATTGAAAGCGAAGGAACGTGGAATATTTCTATTTTAATAGAGGAGTGATCAATGTAGTATAAAAGTGTCAAATTCTTATGTTAGTTTCAGTTACAATTTGCGTTTGTTTGAAAAAAAGAAGGGAAGAAACTAACCATGATATTGAATCTCATTAAATTTCTAATGAATTTATAAACTATGGATTGCATCCTTATTTAAAGAAGGTTTGAAACCACCTCTTCTATTACAAGTTGTCCTAGATGGCATCTTGATTTATTTTTTCTTCTTTATCCCTACAAGCGGCGTTTTCCTTATCGATGATTATTTTGTTCAACAACCCTTGCAAGCTGGAAGGTGAGACAATCCAATTCTGGAGAGGAGAAGATTTTCTATCATTATTTTCTGTCACTATTTTTAAGCAACAAAAATCTACTATCACTAAAATTTTCGCTCTTTATTTTAAAACTTTTCACATTTTTTTAATAAGATATGAATTTGGATTGGTCAAGTCTTGCTAGAACACTATCCAAGCAAATATTAATAATATATGAATTTGGATTAGGTTGGCACTTTTGCCCTTTGCCAGATAGTAATAATTATTCTTACTCAAAGCTCAAAACCAATAGATTAGTAAATCAATGAATTGATAAACCAAACAACTACTAGTATAGCGATGAAGTCTGGAGTCGAACCTACATAGAGAATAGGATTGCTATGCAATGTTTCTAACAATGACTCTTATGACAAAAGCAATGACTTGTGACAAATTGATAACAAGTAATGTAAAGAGAACTAATGATTGCAAAGTAATTGATAATAAAGATAGAAGAAATATTTCACCTGTAATTCTCTAACAGTGGTTGAGATTCATTGTCCTAGGATTGATTCATTAATTATTCATAAGCATATGTCTACTTGATTAAAGTTGAAGGATCCACAGGGATACAATCACCTTATTCAATATCACTAGAGAATAGCATTAAGAACTCAAGTACTTAGTGGGCAAATACATAACTATTTTGCGGTTGATTAATTGGTGGGTAAATTCGTAGCTAGTCACGACAAAATTCGTACCTAATTTATGGCTAAATACAATGTCAATCATGGTGAAACCCGCATCTAAATCATGGGAAAACTTTAGGACAAAAAACCTTGTTGCTATTTATAAAAGACTTCTTAAAAGTTAACATATATACTATGTCTAAGATGTAAAACAAAACATAATACTAGAAAGATCTAAAATAAAACATAACAACCCAATGAAAAACATCCAAAGTCACCATCCTAAAATCATTTAAACTAAACACTAGAAAGATCATTTAGTAGACGTAAAGAAGGAACCAATCTTAAACATGAGCTCGTCAAGCTTTTTACCCCATTCATCATTGTTGAGTCTAGATTCCGCATGAAGGGCCTCAACGGAATTGTTCACATGTTCTTCCAAGTTAGTTAGATCTTCTCTTACCTGCTGCTGGTGTTGCTGAAGATTTCCTCCAAGGTTGGTCACTTCTTGTCTGATCTCTTGTTGGCTTTTCTCCACATTCGCCCCCAAGTGTGCCATCGTCTCAGACAAATCAGCCACTCCTTGCATCAATTGTGACTGGATGGTTGTTATTTCTTCCCTCACTTCCATTCTCAAAGAGCCAGCTTCATATGGTTCACTAGCAACATGGGGTATGGCATTGTGCGAAGACCGAGTCACCTGCAACATATTGTCTGATTCAGAACCCATGCCTACAACTCTTCCTTTATGTACACCAGCAGCCTGGATCCACAACTCATTCTAATGAACTAAATGAGGTTGTTCGCTTTCATGAGCCTCTTGGGTTGCTTGTTCAACCAATACATCAAACTTTTCCTACAAATTAAAAAATTGTATATAAAAATATAAAAACAAATAAGATGTCTATAAATCTTGGGTTGACCTCAATGAAGCACAAATAGATACAATAACTAACTTGAGCAGCATTTTGCAAATGAAAAGATAAATACTAACTTGAGTAGAATTAATAACTTGTTGACATTTTTGCAAATAAATAGATCTAAATAACCTGCTGAATTTTGCTAACAAACGGATCGATGAAGCACAAAAAAAAAACTATATGGTTTTGATGAGACCTAATTAATATATTATCAACTTAACCTCATAAGCACAATGGATTCTAGCATTTCAAAGAGAATCTAATTACCATTGATATGAGAATTTATATAGATACAAGCACAATGGATTCAATGCAAACTTACCACAATTTCTGGACCTACAGCTGTGCTTCAAGTACCATTCTTTTTCTTGTGACATCTCTCGTATGTTTCTTTTGGTGATGGTACCTTTCCAAGCAAATCAGTCTGCAAAAATATATAAATTTTTAATATTATGAAGCTGAAAGAATAAATCAAAGTGCATAGAAGTGAATGCTGATCATAAGAACAACCCCAACGAAAGTTTTTTTTTCCGCAAATCATTTTGTAATCAACCGGTGGCTTTAAATTGCAAATAAAACAGGGCATTCAAATAAAATCTCTCAATGCGCTTTGTGATTGAATCAAGCTCAGCAGAAAGACCGGTAGATTCATATAGATAAAATAAAGCTTTTACCTAGTTACAGAAATATAAGAATAAGATAGTAATTTTGGACAAGAAACTATTTGTGTACCCTGTGACCAAAAACCTAACTAGTTGGAAAATGAAAATATCATAAAAAACTGGAAAATGAAAATAAAAACTAGAAAATGAAAACCCCATCACAACTGGAAAAGGAAAATATCATAAACAAGAAAATCATAAGCAGATAGAGTAGGAAACCTCACTTTATACAAACATCTAACACAAGATACTCATTTAGAGAAAGAGTGAATAAATAAAATGAAAAAGGCTTAGAAAGAATATATTAAGGTATTTGCAAACTAGGATATATATGTATTAAGGTACAACCGGGATATGTATTTAAGGTATTTGCAAACTAGGATATGTATTAAGGTACGCCCAAAATATATTAAGGTATTTGCAAACAAGCAATCAAGCTAGATGAAACCAGGATGTGTCTTAAGGTATTTGCAAACTAAACACTCACTTGATACTGACATCTAACACAAGATACTCATTTAGAGAAAGAGTGAATAAATAAAATAAAAAAGGCCTAGAATGAATATAGAGATAGAGTAGGAAACCTCCCCAAACAGCCCCCAAACACAAGAAAAAAGAACTGAAATGACCATCAAAATCAACCCCAAACTTCAGCCTAACATAGACGTACACCAACATCATCTCCAAACAGCCAGAAAACTTGAACAACTGTAAATGAATAAAAAAAACAGCCCCTAGGTGCAGCAGCTACCAGGGAATTTAGCACCCATATCGGACCAAAGCAGACCCAAAAACAAAGGCCAAAAAAAGCCTTCGGGCAAACACCTATCAACAGCTAGCATAGAGCACAAAGAAACAAGGGGATATGTGCATAAACAAAAGCAAATACAGCTCCCAAACTCAAGAAAGTACAACTGAAATAAAAATCAAAATCAACCCCAAACTTCAACATGACTTAAACATACACCAACATCAAAACTCAGCTATGCCACAACTACAATTTTTCAAAAATTGAAAGTGAAGGGAGTTCCGAACTCATAACTTGGTACAAAGGAACAGAAAAATACCAATTTTCGCTTGTGAACAGTCATGGATACCGATCCACCCTTGTAAGGAGGGATGCCCTTTTCAATTGCAACTGCTCGATTGCGCTTTCCAGCCTCTGATTGGCGCTTATAAGCATCATTCTTTTCCCATATAACCACCATCTCCTCCCAAATCTCTAGCTTAATACACAGGTTTCTTCATTTTCTGGTGTGCCTTTTGTATTATGCCCCTAAGGTGTTTGCCTCCTACATGATTGAATGCCTTGCGAACAAATAATTCCGAGTATCAAGATTCGTCCCATCTACATCGTTTCTGTAATATATAGTAATTAGAATCGTATATTAGTTTAACCAAATATCTATACATATATACTATTTAATTAATGATGATAAGGAATATTCTACCTTAAACATTTTCCACCATAAATCAAGTGTTGTATCAGGAACTCTACCCCAACAATATATGGCCCGTCAAAATGAGAATAAACAACATGCATTATGTTGTTTAATGCAACATCTGGTGGTTCAAAACTGCATTGAATGAATTGGCAACTTCCACAATTAGTAATATATATACACACACAAGATTAAAATGAACATCTAATATAGCAAAATGAACTTGCCTTTTGGATTTCACTTCTATGAGAAGCGCCCTTGTGTCTAATCGAAATGTTGCAGCAGCAGATGAATCACCTTCATTGTTCTGGGATGGTGTAGGTGGAGAGGCTCCTGCTGGGGATCCCGAGACGGGAGGAATGAGTGGGTACGTATTATTCTGAGATGGTGTAGGTGGAGAGCCTCCTGGTGAGGATCCTATGACTAGAGGAATAAGTGGAGCTGGATTGTGAATATTCTGAGATAATGCAGGAGGAGAGGCTCCTAATGGGGGTCTTGAGTCTTGAGAAATGTGTGGAGTTGATCGAATAGGCTACTCATCTAATAAGGGTGAATCTAACGGAGGGGAGGACTCTTATGGAGTGAGGGGGGGTTCTTGTGGAGTGGGTGAAACGGTTGCAGTAGTCAAAGGAGCGGAGGCAACATGTTGGGAGGATCCACCATCAACGTAAGATTGTACACGTGTAGACTTTCTAACTGGAGCTCCACGAGTAACATGACCACCGCGAGTACCATAACCTCCACGCATGTTGCTGAAAATAAATAAAAAAATATTCAATTTCTTAATAAGCATTTAGACTACCAAATGAGTGTAAATCTCTTTGCCTCAGACTTGTGCATTTCTCAATTAACTAGTGCCAGCAATAGTTTCACAAAAATATACATGTTGTCATAAAGTTCATGTTCTTCTAACTTGCAACTTAAAATCATTAAACATCTTTTTTCATCATCATGTGCAGCTTTTTGGCTAATAACTTCATCAAACGACATCCATTTTCAGTAGCATATATACTTAAAGCTACAATTCCACATATATATATATATATATACACACACAGTAGCATATACTTAGCAATTACGGAGTAACTAATACAACAGTAGCAACTTGCATATACTTAAAGCTATATACTTACGGAGTAACTAATACAAAAGTAGCATATACTTAGCAATTACTAGAATGAAATTAAGTGACAGTGAGCAGATTTGTACATTCACAACAGAGTTAGAGCGAAAACCTGGAATGACAAAGATACAAATCTTTATCATAGACAAATCTTTATCAGAAACAAGTTTCCCGATTCTAGGATACAAATCTTTATCACAAACAGACAATTAGAGCGAAATAACAAATTAAACAAAATTGATTATAACGAATGACCAGACGATAACATGCATAATAAAGGGAAAATAGGAGATAAAAGAGAAGCATAGAAAAAATCAGTTTATTCTACATCCTTTATACCAAATTCAGTCAGCTTACACCATCTCCCCCACTCTAAAAAATCTTTGTTTTCAAGAGCCTCCACTAACAAAGAACTCGATCATATTCTTGCAATGTCTCAATTTTAGAATTATCACTGTTTCATAGAATTTTATAAGTTTAATCATAAATCAGGTCCATCAATATAGGGTAAAGGATACATACTCACTACTTGAAGCAACAACAAGAGAAGATGGAGACCTAACGAGAGTAGAAAAATATTTATATTGCTCCATCAGGCCATACAAATTGAAACACAAAATTGATTAAACCCTAGAAATCGAACTACATAAGCGATTGAGACTATAATTAACAAATTTTTGAATCCCTCAAAATTCAATAACAAATCAAACAAGTAACAAGTAAAGCTGACCAAAATACACAAACGATTAGGGTGAAATAATCAAACAAGTAGCAAGTACGAGGGAGAAAACATCCGAACTTTGAAAGCCCTAAATGCTGCCTCTCGAAGAAGGGGGAACCACTGAACCAGAGAGTGATGTTGAGCAAGACGAGTGAAAGCAAGACGAGCGAGAGTGAGAAGCGAGACAGATACCTGATTGAGCCGATGAATTTGAGCCCCAATTGTAAAAAGACTCTGCCGAGTGCCGAGTGCCGTGTAATGGGAGACTTCTTCCGTTTTTGAGTTTCATTTTGCCCTTCCCAAAAATTAAACTTCCCTTTTTTTTAAAGTAAATTTAACTTCCCTCTAAGTGAGGTTCTCATATACTTACAGGGAGTGGCTCCTAATCGATTTTAACATTATTAATCATTAATTATGTTTATAATGGTTGAGCCACTGTTTAGTTTTTTTTATGGAGATATTTATTAATATAAAAATAATATATAACATTATATGTTTGATAAACATTTTACTTTATGTTATATAACCTTTGAACCAATGGCTAGTTTTTACTTCCTCCGTCTCATAATTTTTGTCGTTTGACTTTTTAACAAGTTTTTTAATGTGTCGGAAAATATGTTTGAAATTATTTTAAAAATTTTGAAAAAAAAACTATATGTAACAATAAATTAACTAGAAACGCATTGCATGTTTGATAATTACATTAACTAGTATCATTCTCGCGCCGTGACGCGATTTTATAAAAATAAAATCTTCATAATAAAATGAATTAAAAATATACATGTAAATAAAACTTATCGTAAAATAAGAAAGGGATGATGACACGTTATCAAAAATTGTTCTCATTTAAATTATTAAATAAATATAGATTGCGTCTTAGTAATTAGTAGAGTTGTTAGGTGAGTCTAGTAGCTTAATTAGCCCGACTCGAGTTTTGGCACAAGAAATATTTAACTCGAACTCGTTCAATTCATAAATGAGTCGAGTATAAACGAGCATGATTTACAAATCGATTCAAATTGATGCTCGTCTCGACTCAACCTCGAATAGCTCGAAGAATTTATAATTTTCCCTTAAGGTATCATGTCACGAGAAAATAAAGTTGCTTAGAGACACAAAAAAATAAAATTGCTCTATATTTGAATAAACTCGTTTATTTACTAAACGAGCTGAGTATATCTAAATGAGCGAGTATGTCATTTAGCTATATGTACACATTTTTTATGACCGAAGCCAAAATTTAGGCACGATTTTAGCTTAACTCGTTTATAATCAAGCTAAGTATAAATAACAAAAATGTAGCTCGTTTGGCTTTGATATCAAATGAATAAGATTATTGTATATGCCAATCGAGTAAATCAATTCCCAATTAGTCCTCAATTCGCAATTCAGTAATTCACTTGATATAGAAAAGGTTGAACATATCAAACTACCAAATTCGCAATTCTCAATTTATGTTTCATATTCGTCCTCAATTCCTTTTAGGTATGTCTGAGCACATAACCCTTTCCCAAAAAAAAAAGCTTGTTGGCTATATACACCCCAAATCATGCACGTCCTTAAGGACATGCATGGTTAAAAGGGGTTGATTTTTTTTTAATGTTAATTAGTCACAAGGCTTGCACGTCCTTAAGGACGTGCATTTTCAGCCTTTGGATTTGTGGTGTATATAACCACACCAAAAAAAAAGTGCTCACATAACTGATAACTCTAAACCCTATTAACCCTAACCCTAACCCCTGAACCCTATTAACACTAACCCTAACCTGACTCCTAAGGCCCTAACCCTAAACCCAATAAACCAGATAAAGGAGTGAAACAATCTCTCGATTCACAATCACAACGGATCAGAACAATTCGCAATTACAAATTACAATCAACCACGACTTGCGAATTGAGGACGAAGACGAAAAGACCGCTGCTCGGAGACCACTAGCGATGAGGACGAAGATGAACTGGTCGCCGCTCGGACACCACTGGCGCGACGAGGACGACGATGAATAGATTTGGGAGAAATCGACCAGGTTTGCCAATTCATCTAACAATTCCACCTGCGAATTCGCAATTCGGGCTGATGTATTCCTGAATTCATAGCTGCATATTCAAAGGTAATTTCGTATTTGATGGTTTGATGATTTCTTGGCTGAATTCGAATATAATGATTGGTTGTTGATGCTTAATTTTGTACAGCTCCTTTACGCTTGTTTTCTTGGCTGAATTCGCATATAATAGTTGTTTGTTGATGCTTCATTGCTTGGCTGAATTCACATATAATGGCTGGATTTTGAGATTCTTACTGCAACCTTCCATTTTCATGACCAATTCCCACTCCCTAGCCATCCTAGACCCCTGACCTGTTGTTGTTTGTGTCATTGACTCATCTGCACTGGTCCAATTATAATGGGAGAGCATTTTTTTTCCATATTTCGCAGTTCTGTACTTTCAATTATTCTTAGGATTGCTAGAGGCACATCAGCAACCAAAGGAAATTCTTTCTGAAACGCTTGAGAAAAAAATGCAAATTTCTTTCTTCAGCTTCATTGAACTGTGATGATTTTTATCAAAAATAAAAAAATAAACTTGAACTGTGATGATGTAGAAGCAAAAGATCAGAAAGAGAACCCAAAAGCCTAAACCACGAAATGAGAAGTTTGGTCCAGCCAAGGTGAATCCCTGGCCAAAGAGAACTCACAAAGCCTAAACCACTAAAATTTATTTTTTAAGGAACTTGTTCAGTTAAAGTCTCTTTTAAGAGCTTCCTGGCAATACTCTTTTTTAATCAGTAGTAGGTATTTCAAAGTACTGCTGTTATGTATTTTATAAATCAACCACCAAGTGCATTGAGAGGCTTTTATTTGAATGCCCTTTTGTATTTGCATTAAAATATGCAATTGCCTTTAAAAAATAAAGGTTGATTTCTTGAGTGATTTGAGACTTCAATTTTTGGACATTTTATAAACACCTTACCCTGACCTGTTGTTTGTGGCAACTGCACTGGTCATTTGTAATGGGAGATCATTTGTTTTTCCATGTTTCACAGTTCTCTACTTTCAATTATGCTTAGGATTGCTCAAGGCACATCAGCAACCAAAGAAGATTATTTCTGAAATGCCCGAGAAAAAAGAAAAGAAAATTTCTTTCTTCAGCTTCATTGAACTGTGATGATTTTTATCAACTGCACTGGTGCCTCCATCTCCGACTCCGACCGTTGGCCACTGTCATCCTGTCTCCGATCCCTGAATCCAGCTGCCGTGCCGCGTCTCGCCCCTTTTCTTCTCAGGCCTCAGCCCTCAAATATCCAAGTAAGTGTGCAATTAAAATTGAATGCAACTCAATTTGTGAGACTCTGCTACTGAAATTGATTGTAAGTTTATCTATTGATGCTTGATTCGCATATTCTGGTTGGTTGTTGGTGCTTGATTTGTTGTACTACTATCCTGTGCTTGTTTTCTTTGACTGAATTCGCATATAATGGTTGGCTGTTGATGCTTGATTTTTGTACAGCTCTTTTACGGTTGTTTTGTTGGTTGAATTCGCATATATTGGTTGTTCTTTTTATGCTTGATTTCTTGGCTGAATAATCGTTGATAATGGTTGGATTTAGACTCTTCCTTTAGTGCATATACTGGCTGAATTACTCTTCACATAAAAAATGACACTTACTAGAAGAAATGACACTGGCTGAGCTCCCTGGTGAATTGTGAAATGACACTGGCTGAGCCATTTTAGATATGACATATCTAAAATGGCTTGTTTGATCATTAATATGATTTTAGAGAAAAGCACATTCTTTGTCTAGCTTATTGTATTAATATTAGTTTGAAAAGCTTTGGACTGTGGATTACAAAATATAAGGTTGTGTCCTTAATGTTCTAGCTAATTTTTTTTAATAAAATATAAGAATATGAGAGAGCTCAACAAACCAAAATTATTTGTGATTTTTCATCTTTATATGTATGTTTTGTTAATGCAGTTCACTGATTTTGCCTATACTTGTGATGAAAATTTAAAAACCTAACAATGTACCAAATAGGGGAAAAAAGAAACGTTTTTAAAGATTTAAGAACCAACACTTAAGAAAGGTAAATTTTGTATAACCCCTTTATAATTTAAAATGCAAGAAAGTGTAGAAAAGGTAGTGGGTAGTTAAGCCAATCCTTTGATTCCTTTCACGTGCAGCATTGCAATTTACTAGCAAGCTTTGGACTGTGACATTACCCATCAATAAAGTAACTCTTCTATGATTTTCCTAATTATATTATATGAAGAAAGCTTAAACTACAGAATAACATATTCTAAAACTGTAAGTCTGTGAGTTTAAATTAAAGTTTGGAAGATGTGCCTTGAAATTTATCTGATCGTATGGAATGGAAATGGAGTTGTGATTAACTATGATGTTAGAATAAAAAAGGATATTGATATACATCTTGTGGAGTGAGCTATATATAATTGTTGTCGACTGATATTGGAATAGGAAATATAATAATCAAGGGTATAACTTAGTTTTTATATCATTTTTTATTTTTTATTTTTTTATGTTTCATGTCGACTATAACATGGGGTATAAACAAATATGTTGGAGGTTTAGGAAAAATAACCAAAGATTTGCCTTTTAATGAAAGATGCAGGTCTTGAATAAAACTCAATTGGTTGTGCTTACTTTCTCCTTAGTACTAAGTAATGATTGCAAAAACTCTCCATCCCAAATACAATGACTAAGGAATTTGCGTAACCTCTTGAATAAAAAATAAACTTGAACTATGATGATGTAGAAGCAAAAGATTAGAAAGAGAACTCACCAAGCCTAAACCATGAAATGAGAAGGTTGGTCCGGCCAAGGTGAATCCCTGGCCGAAGAGAACTCAAAACGCCTAAACCACCAAAATTTATTTTTGAAGGAACTTGTTCCGTTAAAGTCTCTTTTAAGAGCTGTTTATGGATTTTATAAATCAACCACAAAGTGCATTGAGAGGCTTTTATTTAAATGCTCTGTTGTATCTGCAATTTAAGGCCAGCAGTTGATTGCAAAATGATCGGAGGAAAAAAAAAAGCAGTCTGCTAGAAATTTGATAACTATCTTAAGCCTATTAGCTCAAAAGGTAGAGCAATGTGTTTAATACACAATGGTGTAGGTTCAAATCCTACATAGGCTAATTGCAAAGTAATCAAACTATATAATCCTACAATGGCTAAAAATTGAAGATGGCAATTCTTCTGAAAAGTATCTTCTCATGATCAACTGAAAATGTTAACTAATGTGAGATGTCATTCTCACAAGAAATTTCCAGCTTCCTTGTCATATCTTTGCTTGTTTGGCAGCCTGACAAATAAGGAAGGCAGTGTTTCTCTAATAGGATTAGGTGACTATAAATGGATTCATATAAAATATATATTCATGTCAGACATAAAAGTAAGCTATCACATATGAATTTCAGCAAAATAAAAAATGTACTATGTATCCTAATTCCTAAATAAGGATACAACAATAATAGTTTCTGATGTCTAATACTGAAAAATACTCAAATCACACAGTTTTGACTTTTGACATAGAAGACTAATAAATGGAGTACTAAAAATTATTAAATGACACTTATAACAAAATATTAAATCACAACAAACTAAAGTATAATGCTAGGGATTTATTCTGATTCAAACTATAGAATCCGACAATGGCTAAAAAATATAAATGACATTTATAAAAACAATAGAATGCTATGGATTTACTCTGAACTCTCAGATTCAACATCTCCTTCATGAGTAGCATCAGATTCATACTTGCCTCCAGTATTAGTAGTTTCTGATGTCGTAAACAATTCTCCCTCCTCGTCACCACTTTCACTGGCTTCCACAATGTTATCCTCGTCAGATATATCATCCATCCTTAATGGATCATGCAAATCCGTTGGCATATTGTCAATTGGTATTTGCTCAAACAATTCAGGAGTAACAACTTCATCAGCTTGATACGCAGTTGGTGCAGTGGATGTCCACCGTTCCGCTATTCGACCTCGAGGCACTGTCTTGCATACATACCAGCAATCTGCCCGTTTCCGCCTCGCTCCTGGATAGTCTGCATAGTAAACTTGCACGGCCTGTTGGGCTAATATGAATGGCTCATACTTTCGATATAGTCTCTTGTGATTGACTTCAACAAAACGGTATTGTGGATGAATTATTGTGCCTCTTTCAGTTGGATCCAACCAGAGACACCTGAACAAGACAACCTTTTTTGGATTATCTACTGAACTAGGATATTCAATCTCGATAATTTCTTGTAGAAGCCCATAAAAGTCTGATTCGGCATTCTCATAATTTGAGCCTCGAACACAAACCCCACTATTCATTGTTGATTTGCCAATACCATGCTCTTGAGTGTGAAATGTGTATCCATTAACCTTGTATGTATGCCAAGTCTTAGCTTTAACACTCGGAACACAAGCACAACTCCACAGAAGCTCATCCGTATCGATTTCATTTGATGTATTTAATACCTGCGTACATACAGTTACAATCTATATGAACATTTATGTATTTGATGAATCATCCAACTTTACAAATAAATAAAAATATAACACCTACGTATGTTTTAAACCATTTTGCAAATTCTGCAGCAATTGTATCATCATCTGCGATACCCCTTTCAGATTCAAATATCCTACAAACCATAGATTAATAAGAACACTTAAACTTATAACATTGATGCAATCATGCAAGATAAGTGTAAATAAGCATGAATGTACCCAATGTATGGTTGCACTTCTGGGCAGTTGATCAAAACATAAGTATGTGTAGCATTCCACTCTTTGTCTATCGTCATCCACCTTATCTTTGCTTTGCCACCACTTTGACCAGGGTAATTAAAAATAGAAACAGCACTGTCAATATCCTGGAATGTATCATTCCTAGACAACTTTCTCAACTTAGAAGGAACATGAGATGGGAAGTAATGCACTGAAAAATTAGCGACTTCTTCCCTCAAATAAGCCATGCATATCGACCCTTCAACTTGATTCTTCTGCAGAATTTTTTGCTTCAAATGATACAAATGTCTCTCAAATGGATACATCCATCGATATTGTACCGGTCCACATTTTTGAGCTTCATATGCCAAGTGCACAACGAAATGCTCCATAGAATCAAAGAATGAAGGTGGGAAGATACGTTCCAACTTACACAATAGTAAAGGTACCGTGGAATTGAAATACACCATTTGATCAACCGATAATGAGGATGAACAAATTGATTGAAAAAACATACTCAACTCTGTCAAAGGACCCCAAACTGTTGGAGGCAGCAATTCTTTGAAAGCAATTGGAAGAAGTCTTTCCATAAACACATGACAATCATGACTCTTTATCCCCGCGAAACTATAATCATATTTTGGAACACATCTACCCACATTAGATGCATAACCATCAGGAAACTTCACGGACCTCAACCATTGATAAACCTTTTTCTTCTCTTCCCTTGTTAAAGTGTAAATTGCCTTCGGTTTCGTCCCTCTATGATCATCTTCTACGTGAAGCTCTGGCCGACGATAGTATATTCGAAGATCCTTCCGTGAATTCAAGTTATCCTTTGTCTTTCCAGGAATATCCATCACGGTGTTAAAAACATTATCAAACACATTTTTCTCTATGTGTATAACATCAAGGTTGTGCCGAATCAAAAGATCTTTCCAATACGGAAGCCTCCGAAAAATGCTTTGCTTCGTCCATTTATGGGAGTTCCCATAGTAAGGTGGATTGTTCAGTGGGTCATCAATGGTCGTAGCAAAGTGACACACACGTCCCCATATTTCATCACCTAATAGCCTAGGGGGTGGAGGCGATGTTCTCACTTGGTTTTTACAAAAGTCACTCTTATTCTTTCGAAAGGGATGATCCGCTTCTAAAAATGGCATGTGACAATCGAACCAACAAGCCTTTTTGCTGTGATACAATCGAAAAAATTCTGTTTTCTCCATACAGATTGGACAAGCTAGCTCTCCCGCAGTACTCCATCCTGAAAAAATCGCATATGCTGGAAAGTCACTGATCGTCTAAAGTATAGCTGCCCTCATAACAAAAATTTTCTTTCTTGACACATCATAAGTGGTAACACCGATGTCCCAAAGTTGCATCAACTCATCAATCAAAGGCTCGAAGCACACATCAAGTAACTTCTTGGGATTTCGCAGGCCTGGCACTATCAATGTCAGACCCAAACGAACATTTCGTGGCTCAGAAGCAAAATTAGGATATACTGCATTCAACCTCTTTCATGCCTCTCCATCCGAAGGATGAAACATTATCCCCTCTTTTGCCACATGATCCTCATGCCAAGTCATATCGCTAGCTGTAACCTCAAATGCATATAATCTTTGCAGCCGATGGGTTAGAGGCAAGTAGAATAGTTCTTTATACGGAGTGCCTTTATTCTGATTACTTCTATAATCAAACCTGGCATGACCGCAGAACTTACAAGATTCTGCCTTGCAATTATCCTTCCTGAACAACATACAACCATTAGGGCACATGTCTATTCTCTCAATCGGTAAACCTAAATTATGAACCACCTTCTCTGTTTGGTAGTAATTGGTGGGAATCTTGTGACCAGGAGGTAAAACCTCATCATATAGCTGAAGAAAACCATTGAAGACACTTTGAGGCACGTTATATTCGCACTTCAAACTCATAAGCCTAGCCACAAAAGACAGTTGTGTGTGTGATGTACACCCTGACCACACTGGTTCATCATCCGCTTTTAACACATCCCAAATACGTCGGGACAACCTATCCACGTCTCCTAGTTCTACATCTCTCATTTCAGTGTCCTCATTGATAGTCTCAAGATGTTCCATTCCCCGACTGTCTTGGTGATCATCTCCCGTTCCACTATTAGAACCAACATCAACATTATTGGCATCAAACCATGGAGGAGAAACAAAATTAGGTCATGCCATGTCGAATACCATTCTCTGTTCAGAATTCAATTGGTCGTAGAAGTCCCGTTGGCTATTCTCTGATTGAGGAAGAGATGACTCAATCGACTCACCATGTGCCGTCCACTGGTAATAATCAAGCAAGAATCCACGTTGACATAAGTGTTCCTTGACATCATCTGGTAGGTAAAATGGACGATTACGACATTTCTTACAGGGACATTTTATCATATTCCCATCCATGTAACGTTCTTGAGCCGTTGCGAATTCTAAAAACTTATCAACCCCATCAAAATATTCAGGCTTTAATCCTCCACGATCTGGCAAGTACATATCATACATCCAAACACGATTGTTCATTTTCGCTGCACATGTTTGCAAGTAGATTGGTCATATTAACACGTACTAGGTTTTTTCAAAAAAATACACCTATTAAACTCTCTTAATAAAGGACAGGTGAACGAATTAAGAACCTATCATATATAAAACACCAATTGCAAGAAAACACGTATTTTCTACAATAATTCATGTATTAAAGTGAAAATTTAGAAGTTGTAGATAATTAAATACTCACCTCAATTGATTGCTTGATTGCAATATATGAATGTATTGATGAAAAGGAGTGGTTTGGAGTTGATGGAAATCGGATTAGGGTTTAAGACGATATGGAACATATTTATGGTTACAAATTATAATGCTTTCCGTTTATTATAGTTTCGCTGTCAGCCACAGAATCAGCCACAGATCCAGCCACAGATTCCGTCACGGAATCAGCTATGCTAAAGACACGGATTCAATCGTGAAGTATTACCGACGATAATAGCCTTAAGGCATTGTGCGCCATTTTTATTGTTTTTCTCGCACTAGCTACATAATGTCCTTCGTGGCTAATTTCATCTCTAATTAGCCACGGATTCAGACATGACTTTTTCTTGTGACAAAGTTCGTAACTCATTTAGCTTTGACTTTTGGTACACCACTTAATTTCTTTGGAAAATCAGTGACAATGTTAAAATTGTTGGCATTTTTGTCTCTAATTTGCCACCGATTTAGGGACAATTGTTGTTCGAGTCAATATTCGTGGCTATTTTGTCACCAATTTACCTAAAGTCTAGAATTCCATGACTAATAGTGACGTAAATAGCAACAAATTATTCGGCGTCACTAATATTGCATCTATCGGTGACACTCCGTCTTTTTTCTCATGAAATTTAGCAACCGATGTTGTATTCCATCACTAATATCGTGGCTATTTGTCACAAATGTAGAGACGGATTTTAGTCATCGCTATTTGCCGTGGCTAAAACAACCTTTTTTAGTAGTGTGCCTTAAGGCTATTGTGGTCGCTAACACTTCGCAATTGAATCCGTGGCTGATAGCGAACAGGCAAATATAAACGGAAAGCATTATTTGTAACCTTAATATGTTTCATATCCTTGTCAACCCTATTTCGATTTCCATTAACTCCGAAATTCTCCTTTTCATCAATACATTCATATATTGCAATCAAGCAATTAATCCAGGTGAGTATTTAATTATCTACAACTTTTAAATATTCACTTTAATTAATAAATGAATTATTGTAGAAAATACGTGTTTTCTTGCAATTGGTGTTTTATATTTTATAGGTTCTTAATTCGTTCACCTATCCTTTCTTAAGAGAGTTTAATAGGTGTATTTTGTTGAAAAAACTTAGTGTTAATATGACCAATCTACTTGTAAACATGTGCAGTGAAAATGAACAATCGTGCTTGGATGTATGATATATACTTGCCAGATCTTGGAGGATTAAAGCCTGAATATTTTGATGGGATTGATAAGTTTGTAGAATTCGCAGCGGCTCAAGAACGTTACATGGATGGGAATTTGATCAAATGTCCCTGTAAGAAATTTCGTAATCGTCGATTTTACCTACCAGGGACATTGCGATGGTAAAGTATTTACCATCGCAACACTATAAAGTAATAATCAAGCAAGAATCCAAGCACGATTGTTCATTTTCGCTGCACATGTTTACAAGTAAATTGGTCATATTAACACTAGGTTTTTTCAATTCAACAAAATACACCTATTAAACTCTCTTAACAAAGGATAGGTGAACGAATTAAGAACCTATAATATATAAAACATGAATTGCAACAAAACAAGTATTTTCTACAATAATTCATGTATTAAAGCGAAAATTTAAATGTTGTAGATAATTAAATACTCACCTTGATTAATTACTTGATTGCAATATATGAATGTATTGATGAAGTACAGTTTCGGAGTTAATGGAAATTGGATTACGGTTTAAGAGGATATGAAACATATTAAGGTTACACCTAACGCTTTCTGTTTATATTTATAGTAGCGATGTCGTGGCTAAAACAAATTTTTTTAGTAGTTTGGCCTATCTAAGACACAAGCACGCAACATATCCTCCAATGTCTGAATTATGCGCTCTGACTGGCCATCTTTCTGCGGATGAAAGGTAGTATTGAAATTCAGTTGAGTTCCAAGACCTCCATGCAGCTTCTTCCAAAACTCTGAGATGAACCGTCCATCACGATCTAAAACAATGGACGTCGGAATCCCGTGGACCCGTGGAGGCGGACTATGTGCTGAAGGTACAACTCTGCTAACTTTGTTGGCTTCCAATCAGATCGAATAGCAAGGAAATGTGCACATTTGGTGAGTCAATCAACGATCACCCAAATTGCATCCTTCTGACCTCGACCCTTGGGTAGCCCCATCACAAAATCCATCGAGATATGTTCCCACTTCCACACTTGCACCAGTGGTTGAAGCTTTCCACCAAGTCTCTAATGCTCAATGTTGACCTGCTGGCACACCAATCATCTAGCTACATACTCGGTTACTTCATTATTCATTCCTGACCACCAATAGTTTATCCTCAAGTCTTTGTACATCTTACTCGCACCTGGATGTACAGAATAGACTGATGAATGTGCCTCTTGAATAATGGTATGTTTGATTCTAGGAATATTGGGGACACATATGCGAGTCCCAAACCATAAAGATCCATCATCCTTTGCAACAAACCCTGGGGCCTTACCATCATAGTCACCCCATACTTAAACTTGCTTGTCCTCAGGCAATACATTTAATGGTCATTCAGGGGAAGAATTCAAAACTCTCAACATATTGGATTCATTGTCATACAACCCTGCAATCAATTACCATAATCGAAAAGGTACTAGTGTCACAAATCCATGCATGTGCAATTAAAAGAAACATCTACTCACAAAAGGGAGGTTATGCAAAACATTCATATGTGACAAAGCATTAATAATCAAGAGGACTTTAATTTAAGCTCAATAAGGAGTAGATTGGTAAAAGGCTAAAGGTGGTCAATTTTTGGCGATGTGGTGCTTCATAATCCGGGGAAATGGAGTACTTTCCAAACTTTCATACCACATTCCTTCTTCCTTTGATTTCTCACCTTTCTCTCATCGCTCAATGCTTTTTTTTAATATAATGCTTTTACCTCTCTAACCCCAGCACTGCCTTCTCGCGAGTCGCAAACACGGGTGTCATGAATGACCCCGGATACTTAGTGCTTTGGACTCCTCACATTGGTGTCCCATCTCGCCGAACTATTATCTCAGCGAGCAGGGTCGATCTACCTTTATCTCCCGAGGTGACCGGATTTTCTTTCACTCATTAAATTTTCCATAATATTTTCAATTTCCTGTCAAACCCCAATAATGATATATAACAACACAACAACCATATAACAATCTCCATAATGTAGCTTTCATTCTCAACATAATCCCTGGATAGGAAATAAGGTAAAGAATGGGCAATATTTAGATCATGTGGAGCAATAATTGAAATAAGACTCAATATGGCTTTTATGATGCATAAGCATAGGTATGGCTAGGATATAACAATATGAGCATTATATAGAAATATAAAGTCATCCATCCTCTTATCATGCAACATGTCAAAAGCAATTTTAATTTTACATCATTTCATGGTTTTCATAAAAATATGCAATTCATTGTGACTTCCCTTTACTAGGCAATTTCATGCTATATCTCTAATGAATCCAATTTTGCATCGTCGAGTTCTATTAAGGCTTCCATGACACTTATCTAAATTTTGATGGGGGTGATTTTTATAGACTTTGGAAAACATGCATATAAGCACATAAATCAAATATGAAATCCAAAGTAGCCATGTATAAGCAATTCAAGAAATAAACTTAAAAATATGCACACATAATGTCAAATAAAGTCAAATATGCACAAAGTAAGCCCTTCCCCACCCCATACTTAAACATTACAGTGTCCTCACTGCATAAAAAATAAGGGTAAAGAAATAAACTCACTAGACAAGCGTGCTAATTGTCGGAATCGAGCGGCATAGCTTATGTAGCCCTTGGTCGATTTCAAGGGACATGGTCGATATTGACCTAGCTTACTCGATATCGAGTGAGGCTGATGCTTCCTTCTTTGTACCTGCAAAAATTGTTAGAAAAGAAATACCCACAATAGAAAAACTTAAAAATAATGTCCAAAACCAAAAACCAAAAGCAACAATGTCAAAAAATCCCAAAAACTAAGTGTTTTATTTACAAGCTCTAGACTTTATAGTCGCTAGGCCGACTTCTCCGTTGAGCTCAAGGTGGCATCTGCAAGGCCCATTTGGCTTGGGCTTCAAACAGGTCTCCATTCTTGTCCATCAGCTGCAGTCCGCCTGAATGGATCTTGTTCAACGTTAAAGGTCCCATCTTCTTCTTTTTGAACTTGTTAGGGAACCAATGATCATTTGATTTGGAGACATAGACTTTGTCTCCTACTTCGTATTCCTTAGCCTCATCATTGGAAACCCTGCATGAGCGCACATACCAAGGCAAACCTCTCCCATGTATAGATAGATCTTTAATTGAAATAGGAGAAGAAAGATCCATACCTTGGCTTACCTTTGCAGATTCGGTGTCATTCAGCTCCTGAGGATCTGGTCGATATGGGTTGGTCGATATCGACCAAGGTTGGTCGATATCGAGTTCTTCTGCTCGATTTCGGATGGCTTTGTCTCGGGAGGAGAAATCGACTCGACTTGGGTAGGTCGATATCGACCAAGGGTGGTCGATATCGAGTTGTTCTGCTTGATATCTGCTGGCTCGATTTCTGGTGGCAGAGTCTGCTCGATATGATCTGGTCGATATCGGCCAAGGGTGGTCCATTTCGACTGCTGGTTTGCCCCAGTCGATTCCGCTGCAGAATATTGGTCGATTTCGACCTCATACTTATAACTTGGCAAAGCATCCGAAAAATAGTTAGTCCATATCGACTTACCTTGGTCTATGTCGAGTAGGTCCTCTGTATCGTCGTTCAGGATGGCCATGATCTCCTCCACCTGGGCTTCCATATCCCTCTTTTCCAGTTCCTCGGGGGTCATATTTCTTACGTTAGGCTCCCTGCAAGTAATGTACCTGGCTGATATAGAATTGACCTCTTCCATGGGACCTGTATGCCATTCAGTTCTATTAAAAGAGTACTCTATTACCTGATCACTGATGTTGAAAGTGAGCACTCCCTTCCCTACGCTTATGTTGGCATCTACCGTCGCCAAGAAGGGCCTTCCTAGAATGATTGGGCAAGCAGGATCCTCTGCCATATCAATTACTAAGAAATCAGCAGGGACAAAGAACTTACCTACTTGCACTGGTACATTGTCCACCATGCCTGTTGGGATGACCACCGTGTTGTTCGCCATATAAAGTTTTGCATCCACAGGCTCTAAGGCACCTATCTTAACTTTGGACCAGATAGATAGAGGCATTATACTCACACTGACTCCCAAGTCACACAAAGCATTGAATTTATATTGACCAAATCCAATGGTTATAGCAAACTTACCTAGATCTGGCCTCTTCTCTAGAACGTTCATCTGGCTACACTCCTCTACTATCTCAGCCATTGATCGCTTTTTCCTTAGAATCTACTTGAGGAACTTGACATAGGATGACATCTCATTAAGAGCTTTTGTGAAGGGTATCGTGACATTGAGCCTCTGAAGCATCTTTATGAAACGCTGGAACTTCTTTTCTGCCGGATCCTTTGGAGATTTCGTCGGGAAAGACAGCTTTTTCTTTGTCGAAGGTGCTGATGTCGAGTGCAGGGGGTCGATATCGACTTGTGTATGGTCGATATCGACTGAGGTCTAGTCGATATCGGTTGGACTGGTCGATTTCTGGGCAGGAATTTCATCTTGGCCGATATCGACTGGTTTGGTCGATATCGAGTTGTCTCCAGCTCCTTCCTCCTCCGTCGTTTGCTCGGGCGTTTACATCTGTCGCCCACTCCTTAGGTTCATGGAAGCCACCTGTCCAGTAGATTTACCTTTAGGGTTAGGTTCAGAGGATCCAGGGAGCGTACCTGATTGTTTGGGGACGGATGTTTCCAGCTGACCAATCTGTGTCTCAATCGATTTTCGCCAGATATCGATTTCTCCAAGCCTAGAGTTGACACCATGCATCTGAGTGTAGATGGAATTGATAGACTGCTTGGCGTCTGAATGATTCCTCCGCATCTCCTCAAGAATGGTATGCAGGTCATCTTTCTTACCTTCTCTGTCAGGGTGACCAGGAGCTCTGTAGGGAGGGGGATTCTGATGCTGGGGCTGGCGATAATAGCTCCAGTTCTAGTTCTAATGTGGCCTTGAGTAGTGTCCCCCTGCATACCTTACCTCTTCGTGGGTTTCTGCAGCTTGTACTTGATCGACGTGTGGGCACGCAATGGTGTTGTGCCTCACAGACCCACATTCCAAACAAGGTTTATCTTTAGAGAGGAATTTAACCTGTTTGGTAAGGCGACGTACCTGATCATTGTGAAACTGGTCTCTGCCGTCTGGATCAACCTTCTTCAGTGGCACATATAATGGCATAGATGGGGCAGGCCTTTCATACCTTTCGTCAGAAGAGGCCGCAGAAGTCTCATATGTGTTGTTGTAGTTGGCTAGCGTCTCAAACACCTCTCAAGCATGGCGTGGAGTGTACTCGAGATATCCATAGGCAGTGTAGTTGTTGATCCTATCCTTAGTAGGCGCATCCAGGCATTTGAAGATGATCTCCTGGATGACGTAGGGTGGTTGTCCATGCGTAGGATAGGATTTCAGAAGCCTCTTGTAGCGCCTCCAGGCCTGTGCAAGTGTTTCCCCTGGCTTCTGTCTGAAAGCCGTGATCTGTTGTCAAAGAGCAGCTGTCTTTGCATGAGGAAAGAACTTGTTGAGGAACAAGTCATGTAGTTCGTTCCAAGTGCGAATTGATCGTGCAGGCAATCCTTCCATCCACTGTTGTGCTATTCCTGCAAGGGACCAACGAAAAGCCTTTAGTTTTAGATATCCTAAATTAGCACGATCTGCAATAGCTTCACATAAGTCTATAAAAGTGGTGACATGATCTAAAGGACATTCGTAGATTCTTCCCCTAAATTGACTCCTCCTAAATTGACTCCTCCTAAATTAGCACCATTTGCGTTGCCTGGGATACGCCCATCTGCTCCTCAAGTTGCCTCCTCACGTTGATCTCGCGATCTACCCTTGCTTCCCACCACTGCTGGTTCTGTGTATATTCCGCCTCTCGTCGGGCGTGTTCTGCTTCTCTGGTGGTGAATTCCTCTATCCGTAGGCGGAGTTGCTCAAGCTCTTGTGCGGGTGTGAGCGGGACCGCATTCTCGTCGTTGGGTGTCGACATGAGTCTCCTCCTAAGCCTTTGCTGAAGATGGAAAAATCGCTCAGGCTCGAGAATTGGGTCTATAGGCGTGCAATCAGTTCTTCGCATGCACCTGAAAAGCAAAAACAAAAAGAAACAAGTAAAAAGAAACTAAAAAGCAAAAGGAAGAGTAAAAGGAACTACAAAGGGCGCGATTGATTGCTTCTCCGGCAACGGCGCCAATTTGTTGTTGCATGAGGATGTGTCAAGTATGAAATACAAATGAATATAAAAGAAAACTGACTCCCTGTCTCAGCAAATAAATACAAGACTTCCTCCCGTTGTAGTAGAAGGCAGTCAGGATCGATCCACGAGGAAGCGTGTCAGCGCCCGCCTTTTCAGTCCCAGAACTCAGCTTGATTTTGATTAGGAGAGTACTCAATATCGACCTGTCTTAATCGATATCGACCACACTATCGACAGAAACTGCAAAACAGAACAGAAAGCAACAATGAACAGCAAACGAAAACCGGTCGATATCAACCTAGCCACTCGATATCGACCACTCACCTTGAAATCGACTACCTGTTTTCCAATGTCGAGTACGCAGAAACCAAAGATCTCACCTTTTCGCAAGACATAACTCAAAACTGATGAAATAAAATCAATAAACTAAAGACTTCCAAGATCAGGGCATCAACACCACAACGATAACCATGCAAAATAACACATAAAGGCATAAAAGATCATGCTTTTCATCAAATAACTTTCGTTATTAACAAATAGGAAGATAGAGGCTTTCGCATAAACCCTAATTGTTACTTACCCTTTTTCACATAATTAATCCAAGTTGCATTAAGATAACTTTCGCTTCAATAACACAAACAAGGATCACCTTCAACTTTCGCAAAAGAATCATGCTCATAGGGATAGAAGACGAAATTGCATCCAAAGATTGTACCTTTACCGCATCACCTTACATGGCTACCGTCGGGCTCACCCCGACACTAGAAGTTAGGTGACTACTCGCTCTTCATCATGAATAAACTCATCAAAGATTTCAGGAAAATAAATTGCATTAAAAATAACCAAAACTTACAACCGATCGAAGCCAAAACCGCTCTCACAAACTCCAACTCTTCTCGGCTACAATGCTCTCTCTCTCTCTCTCTCTCTCTCTCTCTCTGACTTGAATTGGAACTAAGATTGGAATTGAATGAATAAAAACCAGCCCCTAAGGCTTTATTTATAGTGCTCATTCCCGGCTAATCTAGGAAATAACAACTATATCTATATCTAAACTTTCTATCTAAAATATTAAGATAAAATTTGGAAATAAATCAACAAGAAAACTATATCTAAAGTGGATAGATCTCTTTGGACTTGATAAATCTTCTCTTGAATTGATATAATATCTCTTGCTTCATGTGGAAGAAAGCTAGCTCAGCACTCGGACTCGAATCGACTCAAAATCGTCCTCTGTAGGTTGGTCGATATCGAGTTGATTTCTCGTATTCTTCTTCTGACAACTCGATTTCGGCTCTGGCAGGAATATCGACTTGATTTTGGTCGATATCAACTTGATTTTGGTCAATATCGACTTGATTTTGGTCGATATCGACTTGATTTTGGTCGATATCGACCAATATAGGTCGAAATAAACCTGTCCTCTCTTCTTTTCGTTCTGGAAATTTCGACTGGAATAGGTTGATATCAAGTTGGGTTGGTCGATATCGACCACTCTTCAATGTCTTATTCTGAGCTCAGCTTTGCTCGATATCAGGCACTCTTCCGTCAATTTTTGCGCTCCTTCAATAGACATCAACTGTATTTCCAGTGCTTCTTCGTTTTGCTCTGATTTAGCTCCAAATTCTGCAATATTAAACAGAAACTCGTGTAGACCTCTATTTCTTGCAAATAATCATAAACTACACAAATTCGCTATATTCCCAACCCAGAATATATAAAATGATAGAATAAGGAGCTGAAATAAGTGTAAAAACATGGCATAAAACATGGACATCACATAAAAGTCCATAGTGATCTGTAACAATACATTATCTTCAACCTGTTTCGCTTTGATCTTAGCTAACAAATCTTACTGAATCTCCATTATGCACAAAATTCCTCGACTCAGTGCAAACCAAACCTCAACTTCTAGCTTGAGCAAATCCTTCCGTAACTCAATTCTCTCTGTTAGAAAGTTGATCATTGCTATCTACTGAGACTTTCGGATCAAAGCATCAGCTACAACATCGGCCTTCCTAGGATGATAGAGAAGTTCGATGTCATAGTATTTAATCAACTCCAGCCAGCGCCTCTATCTCATATTCAGCTCCTTCTTAGTGAACACATACTTGAGGCTCTTGTGGCCCGTGAGTATCTGGCAACGGACTCCGTAAAGGTAGTGTCTCCAGATCTTTAACGCAAACACCACCGCAACTAGCTCCAAATCATGCATTAGGTAATTCTCTTCATACGACTTCAACTGTCTTGATGCATAAGCTATTACTTTCCCACCTTGCATCAACACACAACCCAGACCATTCTTGGAAGCATTGATATAAATCACATACTTTTCAGACTCTTTTGGAAGTGCCAGAATCGGTGCGGGGGTCAACCGCTTTTTGAGCTCCTGAAAGCTTGCTTCACATTTGTCATTCTAGACGAACTTTTTGGACTTGCGAAGAAGTAAGGTTAGTGGTTAAGTTAGCTTGGAGAACCCTTCCACAAGCCTTCTGTAGTATCCCGCCAGTCCAAGAAAGCTCTGAATTTCTTTGACATTTTTCGGTTGAGTCCATTTCTCTAGAACTACTATCTTCTGTGGATCGACCATCACCCCTTTCTCTAAAATCATGTGACCGAGGAACGCCACCTGCTTTATCTAGAAATCACACTTAGACAGATTTCCATATAACTAATGCTCTCGCAGTATCGTCAAAGCGGTCCTCAGGTGTTCGGTGTGAGCCTCCTCACTTGGTGAGTAAATCAAAATGACGACAATGAACACCACGATGAACTTGTCTAGGTATTGGTGGAAGCAACAGTACATCAACTCCATGAAGACTGTTGGGGCATTGGTCAAACCAAATGACATCACTACAAACTCATAGTGTCCTTCTCACGTACTCGAAGCTGATGGTATCCAGATTGAAGATCAATTTTGGAGAATACCCTAGCTCCCTGCAACTGATCTAATAAGTCATCGATACATGGCAACAGAAACTTGTTCTTGATGATCACCTTGTTTAGCTCCTGATAATCGATGCATAGGTGAAAAGAACCATCCTTCTTCCTCACAAATAACACATGAACACCCCAAGGAGACATGTTGGGTCGGATGTAACCCTTCTCTAACAACTCTTCCAACTGACTCTTAAATTCTTACATCTCTGCTAGAGCCATGCGATAGGGGGCCTTTTGAAATCAGAGAGGTCCCTGGCTCTAAGTCAATAGAAAACTCAACGAATCTCTTTGGAGGTAACCCATTAATCTCATTGGGAAACACATAAGGAAACTCACGAACCACAGGAATCTCGGAGATTGGGACCGTGTCAGACTTCTGATCTTGCAGATAGCATAAGAATCCAGTGCACCCTTGTCATAGCAATATTTCTGCTTACATCACGTTAATACCATGACCATCCTCTTCGGGAATTCTCCCAAGGAATTTGCACACCACCTTACCATCCGATGAAACTATCACAATTCTCCGCCCACAATCTATAATTGCACCACGGTGAGTAAGCCAATCCATCCCTAGAATGATATCTTGAGGTAGTGATGGAAGTATAACGAGATCGGCATGGTAGTCATAACCATCGACCGTGATAGGAAAGCTGAACAATATCCTATTACCTATGATCTTTTCGCCATTGGGGAGTCCAAAAACACAGGGATCCTCTAGAGTAACATAAGCTAACCCGAGTCTATCAACGGTCGTTTCAGCTATAAAGGAATGAGAGGCTCCTGAATTGAAAAGAATATTAACTGGTTCACCTCGGAGATAGATAATACCTTGAGCCATGGGAGATGTGGTGTCTTCTAGCCTCTTCATCTCATAAAGTCGTGGCCCTTGTTGAGTTGGCTCTACGACGCTCTTCCCCTTGTCCACTTTCGGTTGTGACCCAGTAGGGAAATGAGTCCTCCTTTGGAATGGTGCTTGGCTACGCTGCTGCTGAGATCCATACTGTCTCTGCCCCTGCTTCCTAGAGGCTACCACTGAAGCTTGTTGAGACCGAGCCTAGCTTTCATTCCTAGTAAACGGACAAAACTTAATCTTGTGACTAGCCTTTTTGCACCCTCTACAAATGTGTTTCTCCTCTTTACAGGCTAGTTTGATGTGACCTAGCCTTCCACAATTGTGGCAGACCACTGGCTGACTACCTCTCGTGTTACAAGTTCTGATTTTACTGAGTATGGCTAGCTACCACCCCTTCAGCTGATGCAGCTGGGGCCGATCTCTTTACACCAGAGAATCGTTGTTGACCCTTCCTTCGATCATACATCTCTTGGTTCTTTCTGCCCTCGTCCAACGTAGCCTTCACTCTGTAGGCTGCATCAATATATGCATCGAGGGACTGATGGTCATAGTGCAACATCTACAGTTTCAGTCGGGGAAACATCCACTCATAGAAGTGATGAACTCTCTCTGTCTCTTTGTGAACTAGATCTTCAACGTATGGAAGCAACTCGTAGAACTTGGTCACCAACTGAGCTAACTTCATCCCCTGAGTGTTGGGGAGTAAGAACTCTCTCCTCTTTTCCAGTCTCAGTGATGGGGAGAAGTAGTGATCAGTTACCAGTCTCTTGAAGGTGTCCCAGGTGAGATCTGCCTCCCAAGCAAGACAGGCAGATTCCCACCATTTTCCAGCCTCTCCCTTTAGATACAATGTTGTAATATGAAATCGAACGTCATCGGTGCAATTGATGCCCCTGAACACCTTCTCAATATGAGTGAGCCATTGAACAACTTTCAATGGCTCACTTGTCCCATCAAAAGTATCCACCTTGGTTGCATTCACTGACTTCAAGACATTGTCGTATGTGTCCATCGGTCCAAACAGTTCTGGCAGCTAGATCATTGGGCGCCACAGGATCAACAACTCTTGCCCAACTATCATGGGGTGAAGGAATCCTCCCCGCAACTACTTGTGCCACAGCTTCGTTCACCATCCCTTTCAAAGCTTGCACCAACTCATCATTTAGCAAGCTAGCCGAACCACATGATCTGTGGCTCCTAGGGTGATTGATTACACTCCGCTCAGTGTTAGGTGCCCTCTGTGACCCACCTTCAGCACCATTCACTGAGTGATTCTCCGATTCCTCCACTCGCTCCAGATGTGGGTTCTGTGTCCCTTGTGCTACATTAACTTTAGTCACTGGAGCAGTGGGATTAGGTTCTGTCCGGCCAATGGGCTCTGTGGTTACTTTGGAGCGCCCCGTAGTATTCATGATCTGAAGGTGGAAGACATACTACATTCCATACCCAAAAACCAATAATTCATAAATATCCAAAAAATTCAGTACTCGTGGAATGGAAGTACTAGAAGTTCACTTGCTAGAAATATGAAATAGGGAAATACAAAGGGTTCTAAAGACACGTGGATCTACCCATTATTGAATTGAAATGCTAAATCTCCTATGCCACGAACCAGAAGAGACTCCCCACGTCCCAACTTCTCTGGTTGTGGAGGCTCAAGTTGCATCCCCGCTCTTATGGCCACATCCAAAGCATAATTACAAGTTCGTGTTGCGATATCTCTCATTAACTCCGCCCGCTCAAGGGTTCACCTAAGCGCTGCCACAACTCGATCTTCAACTCTAAATTCTCCCCCAGCCCTTTCCCAGTGAAGAATCTTCTATATCTTGTCCCTCTCCCTATGGTATTATTGTTCCTCGGGTGTGACCTCCAGGCTAGCAAAGGGTCGCTTGCCGTACCGATTGAGTGGCAAGAGTGGAGGATTAGGTGTCTCATCGCTACTGAATCAGGGTGTCCCCATCCCTAACCTGCAATAGGCATCCCGAATGAGTCCCTTCGCATATTGAACTGCTTCAGCTCCTTCAGGTGGGTCCACCATAACTTATTTCCCCTTCGATGACTTCTTCTTAGCTTTCTCCACGATCTCTCCTTCTTCGATCGGGTCAGACCTTGAATCGAAGTTATCAATGGTTTCAAGGTATTGAAGACATTCCATCGCGAGCAGTTCAGAAGTTGTGTGAATAATGGTCATCAGTCGAGGAGGGGCGAGGAGTCGTCAGTACCCGATTGACATAATCCCACAATACGGGGAGAATTGGACAATGATAATAAACACTAAGAGTAGTCTACGGCAGGTTTAGGAGCTTGAGCGGACTATCGGACCGATATGTAAAAATACTTACACATATAATTTTAAAAGTTAATTTGATGAAATAAGTTCATGCGAATAAAATTCCATTATTTTATTCATACGTTACTTATTTATTGATTTTTTTTCAAGTACTGTATTGTAAAGGAAAATTCAAAAAATCCCTTTTCTCTCTTTTTTTGTTTCCGTAATAGTATTTTAGAGTACCTAAAAAAAATTGTTTACACGTACAAATACGGGAAAGAAAGTATAGTTTATTAAAATCATTTTATAAGCTAAGATATAATAATATAATTGTGTTTAGAAAATCAACCTAATCACAATAATATCAACAATAAACACAAAGGAAATCGAAAGATAATAAAGAGAGAAATACTACTTTATTAGAAACTCACAAACAACCAACCAAGTCTCGAAAGTGTAAATGAAAACAATGGAGAATTAGCAAATCATGGCTTACCTAACTTCCTTCTCTTGAATGGAAAAACAAATCCTAAAAACTAATGAATTGGATGAGAAAGGTGGTTGAGAATATGAATGTTAGTGATGAATAACTAATAAAAATAGGTCTAATAAATAGTCTCAAGTTGCAAAAATCATAGAATAGATAGATAGAGTTTCCACAAAGAATTGGGTCGCATTGTACAGATCCGGAAACAGCGAAATCGGCGGGCGCCGCTCTTTCACGATGGAGAGATGTCTATTTCGCCTCGGTGAAATCTGTGGTTTTCCAGACTTGTAGAGCTCGTCGAGAGCTTTCCAAGCATGGTCATAATAGGTAACCGGACATCTGGAGCCTTAGGAAATCGTGTTTTAAGTTCAGCTCGCCGCACGGAGAGCTTTCACAGCTCGCTGTTGTTTAAGCTCTTAGACCTTGATTCCTTGCTCCATTCCTTGTGTTGGTTTGGCTCTTTCATGAATTCCTTTTTGGTCTCTTCCCAAGCTCTTCATCATGTCGGAACTACGAATCTTCAATAATCAATCGAAAGAACGTAGTTTCCGAACTTCCCCACTAAAAGTGCATAATGTGCAATTAACTATAAAACATGATTATATGATAATGAAATGTATCTAAAACCATCCTATAATGCATATCAAAATACGCCTTATCAGTAGGTCTCGTGAGGATGAGAGATTCACTATCCCCAAGCCCTTTTTCGGATATCTAAATCTGGATATGCTTTTGACATCCACATCTTCTTTCTTCTCACTCCTCTCTTTCTTATGTGAATCGGTATCCATACTGGCAACATAGAACATGGGGGCTTGTAGGGACTTATTATTCCTCTTTGATAGATTACATGACCTTTATATTGTATAGTGGGCCTAAAGCCTAATCCATTGTAACATATATATAAATATATATAGAGAATGGGTAACTTGTGCACAAGGCTTAGGATGTGCATTGTGCACAAAATATTATTCGGTGAAATGTGAAACATTATTCAGTGAAATTTGAAGCATTATTTGGTGAAATGTGAGTATTGTTTAGGGGAATGTGAAACATTATTTGGTGAAATTTGAGGCATTCCATATAAATTGTAACTATTGTTTAGGGAATTGAGGTTTCTTTTATTTGAAATGGATAAATAAAAAAACTAAACATTATTCGGTAGAATGTTATAAATTATTCAGTGGAATTGGGACGTTTTCATCTGAACTGAATGGAAAAAAAAACATAACAGTGTTCGGTAGAATGTTTCACATTTCACCGAATAATGCTTAAAATTTCACCGAATAATGTTTCACATTTCACCGAATAATATTTGTGCAAAATGCACACCCTAAGGAGTGTGCACTCTGGAACCACTCCCAATATATATATATATATATATATATATATATATATATATATATATATATATGTTTAATCAATGAATGAAACTCTAAAGGAGGACTTTACAATTAATCTCATGATCTCACATGGTATCACAACCTAAGACCTTGGAACCCTAATTTCTTTTTTTTCCAAACCCTAGCCGCCAGCCACATAGCCTCTCTCGGCCACCTCATTTGCCACCGACCTCCCCCACCCTTTCGACCACCTCCTTTTCCGCCGACCTCCCCCACCCTCTCGGCCATCCCTTTGTCGCCAACTACCCCCCTCTCGACCACCCTCTCTCGGCAACCCCCCCTTGACCGCCGACGCCCCTCTCTCGTGTCCCAATGGCCGACACCCCTATCTCCCTCGTGTCCCAATGGCCGACACCCCTACTAACCCCATCAAGCCACCCTTCTACTCCTTTCTCACAATCTCCAACATCAAAAGCTGCATCCCTATCATCCTTGATCATGAATCTAGTTCCTACACCATGTGGTCTCACCTCTTCACGACCCATGCTAAGGCTCATAAGGTCCTCCACCACATCGATTCCTCTATCGTTCGTCCCACCACTCGACACCATCGTTCTTCAATGGATCTTCAACACCATCTCCAAAGATTTATTGACAACCATCCTTGACTCCAAAGACAACGCCTTGGGTGCCTGGACCAAGATTCAGAATCTCTTTCAGGACAACAAGTCCACCCGTGTCGTCTACCTTGAGCACGAATTCTCAAGTTGCAAGCTTGCGTCTTTCCCGTCGATATCCGCCTACTGTCAGCATATCAAAACCCTCTCTGACCAATTGGGCGCCGTCGACTCCAAACCTAGTGCCACTCGCATTGTCCTCCAGGTACTCTCGGGCCTTCCCTCTTAATACAATGCTGCTGCTACTCATATCCAGCAGATGGAACCTCTTCCCACCTTCGAGAAGACCCGGTCTCAGTTGATCCTGGAGGAGACTTGCCTTCACCGTCAGACCACCGATGCCGCCAAGGACAAAATTGAACTGGTCTCGTCAAGCGACATTGACGAGACCTATGCCCCGCAGCGAAGCCGCAACAACGATCAACCTGCGCAGAGAGGCGGCGGCCGTAGCCGTGGTCGGAGGCTCCTCGCGCCCCCTGGTCTCCCGTCCCCGGCTTCACCCCTCCCTGGATGCCCTATGGATACCCGCCTTCTTCATATTGCCCACCGAGTCCGTATCCCCACCCTCAGCAAGGAGCGGGCTTGTTGGTTCCAGCTCCTCGATCCGCTGGTCACCAGGCCTACTCGTCTTCGTCTGATCAGGCCTACACTCCGATTGATGTGCATCACGTCTTCTCCTCTATGCAGCTCACACCTCCTAACTCGCTTGGTACATGGACACAGGCGCGACCTCTCATATGACAAACTCCTCAGGTATTCTCCCTTCTCTTTCTTTTAAGGGTCCTGCACATTCTATTATCGTCGGTAAGGGTGGTCACCTTGCTACTTCGGGTATTGACCACGCCACATTACGAACCTAACCAACCCGTTACACCTCAACAATGTCCTCATTTCCCCCAAACTTGTCAAAAACCTTATCTCTGTCTGTCGGTTCACCACTTACAATAATGTTTCTCTTGTGTTTAATCTGTTTGGTTTCTCTGTGAAGGATCTTACTACGGGGGTTACTCGCCTGAGATGTAACAGCATCGGGGAGCTCTATCATGTGTCGTCGCCCTCACCACCCCGCCCGTCGTGTCCAGTCGCCCTCTAGGCATCGTCGTCCAGTCTGTGGCATGCACGCCTTGGCCATCCCAGTGCTGCCGTTTTAGATTTGCTTCGTTCTAAGAGTCTAGTCAAATGTAATAAAGAGCCTCGCCCTAGTTTATGTTCTTCCTGTCAGTTAGGCAAGCATGCCAGACTACCCTTTCAGCGGTCTTTTAACATTACTTTTGCACCATTTGATATAATGCATAGTGACATTTGGACATCTCCTATGCCTAGCAAGGAGGGTCACAAGTACTACATCTTGCTCTGGATGATTACAGTCATTTGTTATGGGTTTTCCCATTGCATTTTAAGTCTCAAGTGTTTCCTATCTTTGCCAAATTCCATGCTTACGTCAAAACACAATTTCACACATCTATCAAATGTTTCCAATGTGACAATGGCCGCGAATTTGATAACAAAGACTTTCACACTTTCTTCAACACCAATGGGATCTCCTATCGCTTGCCATGCCTCTATACTTCCCAACAGAATGGCAAGGCTGAACGAATCATCGGAACCATTACCAACATGATGCGATCTCTCCTCTTCCACGCATCTATTCCCCTTTCCTATTGGCCTCACGCCTTATCCACCACTTGCAATCTCCTAAACATTCTACCATCTACTACCCTACACCATCGCTCGCCAACTCAGGCACTTTATTGCACCTTGCCTAGGTATGATCACCTTCGTAATTTTGGGTGCTTGTGCTTCCCAAATCAGTCCTCAACCGCCCCTCACAAGCTCCACCCGCGCTCCACTCCTTGTGTCTTCCTTGGCTATCTGTCTGATCATCGCGGTTACCTTTGCCTCGATGTAAAGACCCATAAGCTCCTGCCTCTCCGCCTACACCACCACCGCCGCCACCCCCTCCTCCTACCACCAGACCACACACCCGCAGCATCTCCGGTGTTTTCTGACCTCATCAGATCGTCTCCATTAACGTCGCCCATCACCCCGCCCAATCCCTATTTACTCCCGGATGCCCATCCCATAACCCCAGATGCCGCGGCCGCAGCATCATGCTACGACCGCAGCGTATCAATTTGCCTCGGGCTCCTTGCCTCGGCCGCGGCACTGTGCGGCGCCCGCCGCCCCTTCCCCTGCCGTCCCCGCCGATTCCCACATACCTCCTACCTCAAACCCGACCTCCCTTTCCCCTATCCCCACCTCCCACAAAAAAAAACCTCCTCGACCCGAATTGGCAGGCGGCTATGCTCGACGAATACGGGGCTCTTACAAAGAATGGTACTTGGGCTCTAGTTCCTCGCCCTCCTGAGGCGAACGTCATTCACTACATGTGGCTCTTCCGCAACAAGTTCCACTCCGATGGGTCTTTGGAGCGCTACAAAGCTCGCCTTGTGGTCAACGACCGTTCTTAGCAGGCAGGTATTGATTGTTATGAGACATTCAGCCCTGTGGTCAAGCGTTCCACTATCCGAGTGGTCCTGAGCTTAGCATTGTCGCAACATTGGGCTATTCATCAACTGGATGTCAAGAACGCCTTTCTGCATGGCCATCTGAATGACACGGTTTACATGTTTCAGCTGCCGGGGTTCGCTGATTCTGATCGCCCCAAGCACATGTGTCTCTTGAAGCGTTCTCTGTATGGTCTGAAATAAGCTCTGCTGGCTTGGTTACAGCGCTTTGCTTCTCATCTGCTACGCTTGGGCTTTGTTGGTAGCCGCTCGGATACGTCTCTGTTCATCTATCACAGAGGCACAGACATGGCCTTTCTGTTACTATATGTCGACGACATCATCCTCACCGCCTCGTCTGATGCTCTTCAGACGTCTATTATTTCCCAGTTGAGTGCCGATTTTGCCATGTCAGATCTGGGTCCGTTGTCTTACTTCTTGGGAGTCGCCATGCAGCGTCATGCGTCTGAGTTGTTTCTCTCTCAGAGTAAGTATGCTGCCGAGATTGTTTCTTGGGCCAAGATGAGTAACTGCAAGCCAGTTGTCACCCCTGTGGATACTTCCAACAAGCTCAGTGCTCACTCTAGTCCTTTGTTTGATGATCCGACGTTGTACCGGATCCTCGCCAATGCCCTGCAGTACCTTACGTTTACTAGGCCAGACATCAGTTACGCCGTTCAGCAGATCTGCCTGTTATGCATGCGCCGAGGGAACCGCACTTTCAGGCCTTGAAGCGGATCATCCGATACATCAGCGGTACCCTACAGCTGGGCACCACGATCACCCCTTCCTCTCGGCATGACCTCGTTGCTTACACTGATGTAGATTGGGGTGGTTGTCTTGACACACGTCGCTCCACGTCTGGCTACTGTGTCTTCCTCAACGACACCCTTGTGTCGTGGTCCGCGAAGCGACAGTCTGGGGTCTCTCGCTCTAGCGCCGAGGTTGAGTACAGGGGTGTCGCCAACGTTTTCTCCAAGTGCTCATGGTTGCACAATCTCCTTTTTGAGCTCCGCTGCCCTCTTCAGAAGGCCACCCTGGTCTACACTGACAATGTCTCCGCCGTCTATCTGGCTAGCAACCCAGTCCAGCATCAGCGCACGAAGCACATTGAGCTCGATCTCCACTTCGTCCGGGACAAAGTTGCTCTTGGACATGCTCGTGTTCTACATGTCCCGTCCTCCTATTAGTACGCTGATATATTCACCAAGGGTTTACCTCGCCAGTTGTTCCTTGATTTTCGATCCAGTCTCACTGTACGGGACCCTCCACTTTCGACTGCGGGGGTTTGATAGATTACATGACCTTTATATTGTATAGTGGGCCTAAAGCCCAATCCATTGTAACATATATATGTGTTTAATCAATGAATGAAACCCTCAAGGAGGACTTTACAATCAATCTCATGATCTCATATTCTTCACATCAATTTCTGTCGGTTTCTTGGTTGTGGATCTACTTCTGAAATCATCATCCTCATTAGCCCTTTTCCTTATTCTTTGAAGTTGACATAGCTTCAATCTGGCGAGCATAAGTGAGTAGATGTTATTCCCACTCACAAACTCAGAGGAATGGGTCTTGATCTTCAACCTTGATTCATCGCCGACGGCTTGTGGGTTGCTGCTCTCCCAGTTTTTGGCTCGGAGGCGGCGGCGGATTTGATTTATAGGGTTCCCTGGTTGAGAGTCTGTCTTCATTCTCTCTTTTTATATATAGTTACGTGTCATTTTGTCATATTTTCGTATCCTCTCAACCGTATCGTATTTTTCTGCATTTTTATAGCTCTATTAGGGTCACTTCCAAACTTTAACTCTAACAAGAGATTGAAGATGGGTTTATAAAAGTAAGGAAAAGTGAGGTGAATAAGAAAATGAGAGCCATTTTAGACAACCACGGCACCCGGGATCCTCTATCATTCAATTTCTTTTCACTAAATAATTGTGCCTTTTTGCTTCCAAAATAATTGCGATTGATAATTTAATATGGGGAATACATTGATATTATAATGTGGCCTAGTAATTTTGGACAATATTAAAAAGGCTCCTTTGATAACGATGAAGACAAATAGATCAAGGTAAAACAACATGATCGAGTCATACCGATCAATAGCACTTTAGCCAAAGAAAAAAAATGTAGGCAACAACTCATGATAAAGCGACACTTTTAAAGTTTTATTAGATGACTATGGTCTATGACTATGACTATGATACGAAATGAATATATATATATATATATATATATTTATTGTGTGTGGATCAGATGAGAACATGAGAACACCTTAAGGGGTGGGAACGTAGGAACAGATCTCATTGATTTGGGTGAATTGAAGGGTGGAGATTAATCACACATTTCGGATTTTTCTTTTAAACAAAATTAGTGGGACCCACACTATTGTTCTCCCACTCTCAAATTTTGTTGTGTGTGATGCGTGGACTCGTGTAACTCAAATCCCACCAAAATTATACGGAGTAACATGGTAAATATAATGCAATGGGCCCATTAAATATTTGAGAAAACATCCCAAAATTTTGAAGCTATCACATCATTATACGAATAAACTTCCCAAAATTAATAATTAAATTATACGGAGTAACGTGGTAGAAATTTTGTTGATTTTTTTTCGAAAATCTTTTTTAACGGAAAAAACACACTATCTTCTTGTATCTAAATTTAGCGAATCAATGATCAAAATCGTCATCTTACATATGAATAATATTTATAATTTAACTTATTAATCTCTCAAATTTAATTGATTAATATATACATTTAACCGAATAATCTTTCTAATTTCAATGAATAATATATACATCTAACCGAATAATCTTGAGGGAATTTGGTGATTTAGACCATTTAGCATGTTTACTTAGGTAGTTAGGCCCCTTAATTGTTTTTTTAACTAGCGGAAACCCTATGAATTTTTATTGGGTATCCAGACTCTTCTTCTCCTTCCTTTTGCCCGTGGATCTGAAGATTTTTGAGCGCCTCTTCCACTTCTGGCAGCTTCGACAAGGATATGTCGGCAGGAGATGCTGGAGAAGATGAAGATTAAGAAGGAGAAGACAGAGGAGCTTTGAAGGAGAAGGGCGTCCTTGTGGGCGGCGTCACCGCCTTCATCGTCTTCGTCACCGTCGGCGTCCTTCACCGCCTTCATCGTCTTCGTCACCGTCGGCGTCCTTCTCTCCTCCTGTTCGATCGTCGGACCTCCATCTTCCTCCTCTCCTCCTGTTCGTCACCGCCACCGCTCCTCATGTTCGCCGCCGCGTGCAGCTCGTCCTCCGGCCAAATCCAAATTCAATTGAATCCACCAAATCTCCTCCGTCCAGATCTGAATTGATTAGACTAACTGATTCGGCAAATCAATTGATTTGGAATCAATTAATTCGAAGTCGATCTGAAGCCGGTGGATCAATTGGAGACGGCGGAGATCAATTGATTCGGCAAATCAATTGGAGACGGCGGAGATTCGGTGGATCGAAGCCGATCTGAAGTTGTCTCCTCTGGTTGTCAAGGAGTTGCAGAGGTCGAGCGAGGTGGCGCAAGCGAGCATGGCCGAGCGAGCGAGGTCGAGAAAGCGCCGGAGCGAGCGAGCGAGCGAGGGAGTGAGATCAGAGGCGGCGAGGCGGAGATCCGACCGGCCTGTTCCTCTTCGCGGAAATTGTGAGGAAGGAGAAGACTTTTTTGTTAAATTATAAAAATCACCCTATGAATATGAGAAATTAAAAAAAAGATATTTGGGGAAAAGTGGCATTTCTTGCTGAGATTGTTGGTTATGAATTTCTTGCTGAGATTGGAATCTGATTTAATTAGAAAAGTGGCATTAAAGTTGTGTCACATTAAAGAAAAAAATGTCATCAAAATACTATTTTGAAAAAATATCATCAAAAATATGGCATCACGGTAAAAAAATAGCATCAAAAAATTGACATAAAAAAAAGTGGCATCAGTCGTTAACAGTAAAAAAAATTGCATCAATGGTCAACGTGACATTAGAGTAAACAAAAAATGTCATCAAAGTTTAAAAAAAGTGTCATCCAATAATTTAATTAGAAAAGTGGCATCAGAGTGAAAATAAAATGAATAAAATTTTGGCATCAAAACGGTAAAATATGACATCACAAAAAATGTCATCAATGTTTTAAAAAAGTGGCATTAAAAAAGAGTCATCCAATCATTTCATTAGAAAAGTGACAATAAGGTGACAATATTTTGATTCCACGTTTTAAGCTCTTATGCCATCAATTATATAAAATTGTCACCATAAATAATTGTGATTAATGAAGCGTAATAACAAATGTCATCCATGAATAAAAATTTAATGAATATGTCACCACAAGTGATTGTATCAATGAAGTGTAATCACAAACGTGTCATCAGTGAATGAAAGTATAATCGCTGAAAATAAATCGATATACAATTGATTAAATTAAAAACATGTGGCATCAATCGATTTGATTAAAAAAAATGGCATCAAATAATTACATTATAAAAATTACATCAAAATACCATTTTGAAAAATTTGTATCACATTAAAGAAAAAAATGTCATCAAAATACTACTTTGAAAAAATATCATCAAAAATATGGCATCACGGTAAAAAAAAATATCATCAAAAAATTGACATAAAAAAAGTGGCATCAGTCGTTAACAGTAAAAAAAATGGCATCAATGATCAACGTGACATTACTGTAAACAAAAAATGTCATCAAGGTTTAAAAAAAGTGTCATCCAATCATTTTCATTAGAAAAGTGGCATCAAAGTGAAAATAAAATATAGTAAAATTTTGGCATCAAAAAGGTAAAATATGGCATCACTAAAAAAAATAAAAAATAAATTGGCATCAAAATGGGTTGGTCAACGTTGACCGGTCAATGGTCAAACGGTTGACCATTGACCAACCCACTCTATTGGGAAGGGGTCTATATCAAATTAATTAAATTGATTTGGGGCCTAAGTGCTCAATTGAATATTCAAAAAAGGTCATCCACCAAAATCACCCAATAATCTTTCTAATTTAAATGAATAATATAATTTTAATTGAATAATATTACTAGTAGAATCGTCATCTTACATACAAATAATATTGATAATTTAACCGAATAATCTCTCAAATTTAACCGAATAATATATCACATTTAACCGAATAATCTTTCTAATTTAACCGAATAATATTACTAGTAAACGTCATCTTATATACGTATAATATTTATAATTTACCCGAATAATCTCTCAAATTTAACCGAATAATATATCACATTTAACCGAATAATCTTTCTAATTTAACTGAATAATATAATTTTAATCGAATATTACTATCGTCATCTTATATACTAATAATATTTATAATTTATCCGAATAATCTCTAAAATTTAACCGAAGAATATATCACATTTAACCGAATAATCTTTCTAATGTAACGGAATAATATAATTTTAACATAATTATATTGGTAAATATATCTTTAGAAAACCAAAAAAAAAAGGGGGAAAAATACAAACCCAAAAAAAGATACTCTATAAAGTTCCGTACATGGACAATTGTGATTACAAATATGCGCGTGATACTCCTTTGTAGCGGGGTCCATTGATTTTTTTTTCCAAATTAAAGTTAGTTTTAATCTTAACCATTGATTTGGTTAGAGTTATATATATAGTATAGATCATATGTACTCAAGTCTTATTGATTAACATGTGAACACATCATGAGCGTTGATCTATAAAAATAGATGGCTAAGAAAATTACACTTTTTTCCTTTTTTTTTTATAATTAAAAACAGTGGGTCCCACTCGGTGGAATTGCCTCACTTTCTCCTCACGGGCGCGTGCTTAACATGAATGAGTGTTTAGATCCAAATTCTAGAAAGTGGGCCACATTTGCAATTTTTTTTTAAAAAAAAACCCTAATTGATAGCATAATTTGATTCGGGAAGATTTTGTAATCCAAAATTTCCTAAAAACTAGTTAGTACGTTATTGCAATTGAAGTTACAGAGGATAGATCAAAATCACGTTCTTGGCCGATCGTTGAGTAGAGGAAGAGAAGCGCAACGTTGTGTTCATCTACAGTTGAGAAAGCGTGCAATTCAATGGATGCAGGTATTTTCGTTTAATTAGTTTCGTTTGTACTTAATTAGTTTCGTTTGTACTCGAGGTGTACGACCAAGGAGGGTTCATTAGAAGCATAGTTTATCCGAGTACAAGGAATCGAGTCAAATGAGGTTGTAGATGTTATAGGCCAATAATCAATTATGTTGTGTTTGATTTCAATTAGTATAGGTTGTTTCTGATGAGTTATTAGTGTATGTATAATCAATTACTGAATTTGGGTGATCATTCAAATATTGAGATTGAGTTTTTATTCGATTACTTACTGTGCATTATTCATTTGTATAATATGGTTTTTTTATGTCGGTTTGCATATTTTTATTCAATATGTGTTGTATACACAGTTGCAATTACAGTTCTTTATTGTGATTCATATAGATTTTGAAAATGGACGCGATTGGGATGTTGATGCGAATGACGAGATAGATGCTATGGAATTTTTGTTTGAGCAAGCAACAATTGACGATTTGCATGTCGGAGTTGAGCAATCACAGTCTCCTGGCAAAACCAAATATTGGTTGCCTACTTGTGACGAATCAGTATCACCATCGCTTAGAAAGCGGTTTCCAACTGTTGAGGCGGGGATTGCATTTTACCGAAAGTATGGTGCTATAGTTGGGTTTGACACTAAAAAGGGTGCATCACGGGTGGTTGATGGGACTTTTATGCATCCTTACATGTGGTGCAATAGGCAAGGATATTGTGAATCAAAAAACGCCAAAGGAAAACGTAAACGACTATCTAGCCGGTTGGATGCACTGCTCATATTATATATCTAAAGTTTAAAGGGTTGGATGGTTATGAAATAACCGGCATGGAGGATCTTCATAACCACACCTTGTTGCAAGAGGGATCTAATCATTTTCTAAAGGCTCATCGAAAGTTAGATTTCGGCCACCAACGTTTCATGATTAATTGTGCTAAGGCAAATTTGGGTCCGGCTATGACCCATCGGCTAATGAAGGAAGCAAGACAGGGATCTATCCATGGAGGGCCAATGATTCAAGATTTGAAGAATTTCAAGCGTTACGTAATGGCATATATATCAGGAGCTGATGCGCAAATGATTATCGATCGGTTCATGCTGAAGAAACAAGCATCATCTGCATTCTTCTTTGACCATGCTGTAAATGAAAAAAATCAGCTTGTTATGTTATTCTGGTGCGATCCCATCGCGAGGGCAAATTACGCTGCAGTTGGTGATGTCGTGTCATTCGACGCAACGTACCGAACAAACAAGTAAGTGGATACCCCCCACCCCTAAGTGTATAATGATGTTCAATTTCACTCTTCACATTTGTTGGTTATCATTATCTAACGATATGGTTGTGGATTGTATAGGTATAGTATGGTTTTTGCACCGTTTACCGGTTAAGACAATAACCGAAAATCAGTCACATTTGGGGCTGGATTATTATTGCACGAGGACAAGCCCTCATACAAGTGGCTACTCGAGAGGTTCCAATCAGCAATGTGCAAGGATCCGATGGTGATTGTAACGGACCAAGATCTATCGTTGAGGGAGGTCATACCCGTTGTGTTTCCGAACACCCGTCATCGTTTTTGTATGTGGCATATCATGATGAAGGTTCCGAAGGAGGTAAAATTTCATACCTACTATATACTTTTTACAAACCATTTGTGTTGAACATGCTATTTTAACTGTCAATATATTAGGTAGAGGATTATGCAGTAACATCACAGGTTTTTACGAGTTATTATTCAGGCTTACTATCTACTTATTCAACCGTATGCAAGTATATACATTGGTGTACATTTCATAATCTTCAAGTTCACTTATGATCTTGTTAACATAGTATTTATATTCGTATTTTCCAGTTGTTTTACTTAGTCTGAGCAAAACTTACTAATTTGGTGTAGTCAATGTACAAATCGAATGCGGGTTATTCGATGGTATCGCTAAATTATGCGATCTTATCTATGTATTATTATATAGTATTGGTGAATAGCGATACAATCGAGCAATATTCCGAAAAGATTATACTGTAGTTGATTTACGTGTGTAAATAATTTTATGACGTTGTATCTGGTGTTATGAAGTTTGATTCTAATGAACAGGTACCAAAAGAGATTTGTCGCCTTAAGGAGTTTCGGATGCAGATCAACAAATGTGTGTGGAGCTACGAGATAACAGTTGATGAATTCGAGCAGATGTGGAATGCAATGATACTGGAGTTCTCACTAGAGAAAAATAGTTGGCTTACCTTTATGTATAAGTTGAGATCCAATTGGATCCCAGCTTACTTCAGAGAAGAACCGATGGGCGGGTTGATCCGAACAACTTCCATATCCGAGTCGGCAAACAGTTTCTTCGGTCGCTATTCTAGTAGACATTTTAGCCTTGTAGAATTAATGATGCATTTCGACGGTGCTATGGATGCTCAGAGGCATGCTCAAGCTAAGATGGACATGGAGACTGATACTTTTGGTCCAAGGTATGAGACGCATCTGCGAATTGAGAGACACGCAGCTTCTGTGTATACGCTGAAGGTGTTTGATAAGGTCCAGAAAGAGATTTCTGAGTCGGTAACCTATTGCAATGTCATCAGTGAGGTAGTGGCTGGACAAGGGAAAACACACATGGTGAAGGAGGACGATGTTGGTACTTTTGAAGTAACATATGATGCGGTAAGCCAAATTTCCACTTGTAGATGCAATACCTTCCACCGTATTGGTATCCCTTCCGAACATGTTTTCGCAACATACAAGTTCATGGGTTTTAAAACCATATCGGATGCGATGGTGAAAGCAAGGTGTACAAAACAAGCCAGAGCATTGGCAAGTGTGTTTGTTGGGGATGAAGTACTCAAACAATCAGCCGCGATGGAGGCAAGAAAGCTTCTTGTCAACAAGCTGTGGGGTAGCATATACTCTACTGTTGGGCTTGTCGAGGATGATACAGATCTCATAAAGGATTTTCTCCAAATGCTTGAGGCCAGGAAGCCACATTACATGGAGAAGCTCTCTCAATCTGCATCTGCTGTACCCGACAAAGTTGCATATGTTGAGAAGTATGTTGGGGTCAAGCCTCCCGACGTAGTCACTGTTGAAACCCCACCCCAAGCGAAGAACAAAGGACATCAGTTGAAGGGTGCACTAGAGAAAGCGACCGAGAAAACTTCTAAGTCGACCTTGAGGAAGTTTGGTAGATGTGGGAATATGGCTTACCATGATAAGAGGAATTGCAAGGTCAAACTGCGCGGCGAGGGGAAGGGGAAGGAGATAGTTGAAGTTGAAGAAGATGAATTTATAGAAGATTCGACGACTGAGGAAGACTCCGATGATGAGTGACTGCCCAGCTGTTTTATGTTGGTTTATCTATTTATAATAAATAGTTTCATTTCAAATAAGACAGGCTCAATATGTTGGTTGTTTTAGGGTGTTTTGAATGGTGGATATTAGTTGACTGTTTTCGGAACTCTATTACCCTTTTATGAATTAACATTGATTCTACTTATATTTTATTAGTTGGTTTTTAACCTCATTTCATATTAATTTATGATTCGGTATTCCAATATTATTCAGATATATCAAAGGATTATTCGGATATATTACTGTATTGTTGAATGGAATATTATTCACCATTTAAGTTTCAGCTGTTTTGAAATATTATTCAGATTCATGAAAGGGCTATGCGGATATACCCCCCAGTTTATTAGGGTATATGGCATTATTATTCACCGGGATGAATGGATTAATCCATTTTGGGTTATACGACTGTATCCATATATTATTCAATTGTATCGTTGGATTATTTATAGATAACACCAGATAGAGCAAATTATATCAAGTATCCATACGTTACTTATGCCAGACATTGTTTCCGACCGTAACTTATGCACTATCAAAATGATTAAAAGCTTCATATTTACCGTTTCAGTTCCAGCTGATTTGAATTATTATTCAGATTCATGAAAGGATTATTCGGATATACCCCCGGTTTATTTGGGTATATCGCATTATTATTCACCGGGATGACTGGATTAATCCATTTTGGGTTATACGACTGTATCCATACATTATGCAATTGTATCGTTGGATTATTCATTGATAACACCAGAAAGAGCAAATTCGATCAAGTATCCATACGTTACTTACGCAATATCAAAATGATTAAAAAGCTTAATATTTATATATCCTTCCATGACCAGACAGAGCAAGTTGATCCATAAAAAGAGAAGCTTAATATTTATGATTATTGTTTTAAGATCAAATAGGTTTGATAAATTGAGTGGTCGATGTCGTGAGATTAATTTCCATGATAAGAACAATTAACAAACAATCAACAAAGAGAAGTTAATTAGTACCAACTTACAAGAATATATATATATATATATATATATATATATATATATATATATATATATATATATATATATATATATATATATATATAGGTAAGAGTTCAAATGAAAATAGGGCTTAAAATGAAAATTTTGCTTAAAGTGAAATTGGGTCAAATTTGTTATTTTGGGCGCGGGCTGATTAAAAAATAAAAAAAGCCCAATGGAAGAGACCAGCCTCATTCCTCTCGTTCCATCTCTCACTCGCCCTCTTCCTCTCTCTCAATCTCTCTCAAAGTGAAAACGACGTGTTTTGCTTTCCTTTCTCTCCTGCTCCTCTCAATCCATGGTGAAGCAGATCGAGCCCATCGTTGCTCCTTTCTCTTCTTCGTTCATCCCATTCAACTTTCCATTGCAGCCCGCCTTTCAATCTCTCATCTCTCTCTCTCTCTCTCTCTCTCTCTCTCTCTCTCTCTCTCTCTCTCTCTCTCTCTCTCTCTCTCTCTCACTCGACGACGGCGGCGATGACAATTTGGTGCGAGATGATGACCTAGGGTTTCGATGATATTACCGATGGAGGTTACGAGTTTGTCGAAGGTAATTCCGATGAATTCGCGACTTGGCACCACCAGGTAACCCTCTTATTTTTGAAGTAGTCGAAATTGAAATCGCCTAATTTTAGGAGTTTGTTCCTCGAGTTGCTCGTTTCTATTGGCTTCTTGTTCTTTATCAGCTTTTACGCTAGTTTATGCCTGCAATTATATGATGATATTGCGGTTTTTGTTTCAATCTCATCTTTTGAAATTGTGTATGTTGATGACGCTGCAATGTGTTGTTGGCTGAATTTTGATGTAAAAAGTCGCCGACCCTATCCCTTCTTCAATTATGGAGGCTGTGGTTATGAGTTGTTAACTAGTGTTAGGGTTTTGGAGGTTTATTGGTATCTTGGTTTTCTGCTTAAATCTTCTTGCTTGATAATTGATTCATGCACTTTTTGTTGTGCTTGCCTCAATTATGAAGGAAGTGTGTTCTCATTTTTGTTCAGCAACTGAATTTAGAAGCCACTTACACCAGTCATTACCAGGGGGAAGATATTCATGAGGATTTTCATGAGATGTTACTCTTTGATGTTGCTAGAAGGATTTACTTGTGATGGGATGATCTTCGTCTGTACAAGCTAATTTCAGCTTTTGAATTTGAGCAGTTTAGGTACTGTGAAAATGACTCAACAAGAGGTTGTTTTGCCTGGTGGGATAACAGTCCCTAATGTCTCGAAATCAATCAAGTGTGATAAGGGGGAGCGAATGAGGTTTCGGTCTGACGTCCTCTTTTTTCAGCAGGTATCGATTCTAATCATTGTTGATCCTGTTTATGTCTTCTGCTTGCATTAACTTGTTATATTTTCACTCCACCTTCTGTGTGCTTTTATATGCTATTTCTCCCTCTATAATAAGCTTATTGATATGACTTAAATGCTGATGAATTTTATAATCTCAGTGAGGCAATGTAATGCATATGTTCTGTTTATAGTAGAAAATAGGGGGTGAAATAAAGAGTTTCCTGATCACTACTGTGGGAAAGAATCAAATCATTCACTAATTGCAGTATAAAATAAAGAGTTGGTTTCCTCTGACCTCTCCTCCTAATGCATTGGTCTGTTTCGGTCATGGCTATGGTGACACGTGCACATTTTTCTTTGAAAGCAAGTGCCTTATGATCAATCAAGTCATGGCTATGGAGACACTTGCACATTTTTCCATGTGTGCTCTCTTATACCATATTGCACAATTGGGTATCTAAAAGTGCACTAATATGTCTTATTTCTGCACTTAATATAGTTCAGATTGCACAATTGGTATCTAAAATTGCATTAATATACGTGATGTGTTATTAAAAGCCTATTAGCTCAAAATGGTAAGAGCAATGTGCCCACGCACAAAGATGCGGGTTCAAATCCCGCATAGGCTATCAATGTTTATATCTTACTATGTTTCTCTTCATGAATAAGGTGCAAAAATAAAATTGTAATGTGCAAATATAAAATCATAGAGTGCACAAATAAAATTATAAAGGACACACCTTACTATGTTTCTCTTTTTTCTGCTTATGTACAAACCTTTACTGATCTGTTATCGTGTTTTCTTATGCAGAAGGATAATATTGCAAATCAAAGGGAGCACTTGATTCTATTGCTTGCAAATGTGCACATAAAACAGTTTCCAAAGCCTGATCAGCAGCTCAAAATCTGTTGGTTAGACTTTTGGTTGTTCCCCTCTGATTTTCATGCCCATTTAATCATAGATATTTTTTGAAAATTTTTTCCTGGTGTTTTCTTCTACTCATTCCATTTATATACTAAACATCAATTAATTTTCTCTTTATTAGGTTTCTTTAAATGGGATGCGAAGGGAAATGTCCAGAATATGTTAAAAAAAATTGAAGTCTAATGTATCTCACTCCAATTTAGGGGCTCTGTTCGCTGAAACTTAAATAGATTGGGAGTTTCACTCTTTCTAGAAATTAACACTTTTGTTTTACTATTTTAGCAACCAAGTTTAATATTTGGCTTCTACTACTTATTGACTTAAAATTGCACAATTGTTATCTAAAATTGCACTAATATATTTTATTTTTGCACTTAATATAATTCAGATTGCACAATTGTATTTAAAATTGCATTACTATGCATGATGTGCCATTACAAGCCTATTAGCTCAAAATGTGAGAGCGATGTGCTATGCACAAAGACGCGGGTTCAAATCCCGCATAGGCTATTTATAGGTGTCTTATTTTTATTTCCGTTTATGAATACAATTATAAAGTGCAAGAATAAAATTATAAAGTGCAAGAATAAAATGATAAAGTGCATAAATAAAATGTTAAAGTGCATAATTAAGATTATGAAGTGCATAAATAAAATGATAAAGTGCAAGAATTAAATTATGAAGTGCATAAATAAGATGTTAAAGTGCAAGAATAAAATGATGAAGTGCACAATTAAGATAATGAAGTGCATAAATAAAATAATATAGTGCAAAAATAAGATGATGAAGTGCACAATTAAAATGATCAAGTGTAAGAATAATAATATGAAGTGCATGAATAAGATTGTGAAGTGCATAATTAAGATTATAAAATGCATAAATAAAATGATAAAGTGCAAGAATAAAATGATGAAGTGCACAATTAAGATTATAAAGTGCAAGAATAAAATGATGAAGTGCATGAATAAGATTTTGAAGTGCACAATTAAGATTATAAAGTGCAGGAATAAAATGATGAAGTGCATGAATAATAATATGAAGTGCAACAACTCTTTCAAAAAAAACATACGAGCTGATTTTTTTTTTAAGATGCACCAGCTGAATTCATTTTTTAAAAATCCTTCTCAAGATTGTGGTTGTTTATTTCTAACTAATTTGCACAAAAATTATACACTTTAGCCTATGCAGGAATCGAAACCACGTCTTTGCACATAAGCACATTGCTCTCCCATTGAGCTAATACGCTTTTAAAGCTTGATAAGAGCTAATATGCTAATAGGATTTTAAAGCATGATAAGAGCTAATATGCTAATAGGCTTTTAAAGCTTGATAAGAGCTAATATTCAAACTGAAGGGAATTTAAGCTCCTGATTGTGAAGCCAACATGCATTTAATCTAACAAACTGATAGTTTGTTACCTTAGCTAAACCATCCAAATACATACAATGAACAGAGGTCTTGCATTTCTTTCATATATAATAATCACCATGTGGTAAATGATTGCTGAAACTTTCCTATTAATGCTCCTGCAACCTGGAGCAAAACCCACAAGTTCAGTTAACAATGGCATATAATAATTAATAAAATAACACTATCAAGAGACCATTTGCAACAACTTTCCACAATTTGTATTATGAATCCAGGATAGAAACAGCCAGCAACATAACATTATCAGGTAGAAACAGCAAGTATGCATATGCCCTTTGGTCAATTTATGAAACTGGTTTTTGCTAAGATGCATTCAAGTGTCCCAGTGTTGATCAGGAACCATTACCAAAAGAGCAAACATAACAGCCAGTTCTTGCATCCAACCTATGTATAATTTAATACATAATTGAATAATATGACTGTAGCATTTTTGTTAAAAAGAAACAGCCTTAAATATTGTTTTGGATGAACATGTATATGAATCTAAAAACATACTCGTGTCACAGATATATGCACCTTAAGCAAGGATGAGTGAGGCAGATTGTTGATGCAATGTACATGCACAAAGCATATTATGATATTAATACAAATTGCCTCAAGCATCTGAATGCACTAGTTTCGACGCACAAATAACCTATGGGTAATGCACATACTGACAGTCTCAGATGTATTAGCTTTTGGTAGCCTTTTACTGAAAATCAAAATATCAAGAAATACAACTACCTGATCATAATGTGATCCATGAAAATGACAATCATCAAAGGATTCAAGACGTAGATTAGACCAGGAAGACATCCAAGGCGTATGCACATGCAGTCTAAGCATTGGGAATGAGCATGAGAAATATTAGCATAATATATCACTTAGCAACAAAGCAGAGATTCTGCTGAAGCGAAACTGTCAGCAGGAAATGCTCAAAGTAAAATGATATACAAGGGGAATAAAAAAGCAATCCAAAAATAACCCACACCCATTGATCCAGGGAATGTTATGTTTCTCAAAATTCATGTACTTAACCTGGCTTCTACGTTACCATTGACTGTCCTAAACTAGACAAAAGATTGATACCTTATTATGAACCACTGAATCTTAGCAGCTGGATCTTGCACATGACAGTAAAGATGATGTTGGCTGCATAAGAAGACATCATTCCATTTCAGCATTATCAACCGGACTAAGATGGTGATTACTGTCATTGTCACCCGCAGCCTCAGCATTATCTGCTTCTGCTGCAACAGCACCTGCAACTGATCCAGTTTGAGGAGAACCAAGATCAGGATAGTTTTGGAGATTAAGGTAATGAAGCCAGCGCCCAACCAGATTCTTCTGATCCACCTGCAACATGCATTTGTGCATCAGATTCTTCTTGTAGAGACCCAACTCGAACTTCAGGCCTATTAAAACCACAAGCACAAAGTGATCATTTTAACAGTCAGATTGCAGCTTGCATTTTGCCCCATCAAAGCCAAATAAAGAAACATGACATTTAAGACACAGAATAAGGTCCAACACATAGCAATGCACAAATGTACACCATTGCAAGAGAGGTTATAGCCAGTTTTGAGTTATCTTGTGTGTGGCTATGACCAATTCATCCAGCAGTTCTTCATTTGAATAGTTAACTGTTAAAACTATGAACAGTCCCGACATCTCTTTTAGAGAAATCATCAAACAATCTCTAGGAACTACTCAGCAGTCTCTATAATGCTATTCCAACAAAGATATTAGACCAACATCAACATCTTGAGAGATTATAGGTTCCAATTCAACTACAATTGGGATTATAGGTTCCAATTCAAGTGGGAATCAATGAATCAGAGGGCGAACATGAGCAATTAAGCAAAATACTTGCATAAATTGCAATTTTGTACCTCCATTGAGCAAAAACAATTTAAGATGGCTAATTTCAGCAGGAAAAATTCAACGAGAGAGCAATTGGATAAGCGGGATTAAGGTCGACGAAGACAAACCTGAGAGGAGAAAGAAAGTGGCAGCCCCGGTTGTGGCAGATTTTGAAGATCGAAAAGTGGCCATCAATGATCTGGTAGAAGGCTGGACTCGATTTTCCTAGGTCGGAAGAAGGCTGTCGGCACCACCTGTGGCTGCTCGAAACTCGGGCGTCTCGGACGCTCGCTGCTGCTGGGGAGAGAGGTCGGAGTCTTCTCGGGATCGGAGGTCGAGCCTTGGGGACTTGTCGTCGGCGGCTGTCAGGTCGGAGGATCGGCGACTGGGAGGACTCGGGAAGGAAGGAGAAGCAACCGAGGAAGGTTTGAGAAGAAGCGTGCCAGGGGCAGACGAGAGGAGGAAGAGGAAGAAGGTTTTTTTTTGGGGCCGGTCCAGTCCACTTCTGTTTTTTTTAATCTGTTTTTCCGGTTCACCTCGGTTCAGTGTTTTTTTAAATGAACTGGGGCGCGTGTGTTGTTAAATACTCCATTTTCACTTTAAGCTAAATTTTCATTTTCAACCCCTTTTTCATTTTAACCTCACCCTATATATATATATATATATATATATATATATATATATATATATATATATATATATATATATATATATATATATATATATATATATATATATATATATATATATATATATATAGGGTGGTTCATGGGCACTCGTCTCTTATTGTGTAACATGAGAACACATCTGGACCGTTGATTGAATGAAATGGAAGGCTGAGATTAATAGGCAATTTTGGCTTTTTTTAAATTAAAAAGCAGTAGGACCCACGTCGTTTTTTTGCTCACTTGCTGAATGGGGGCGTGTGTGGTGCACTCTCTTCAAATTATTCGACGGTATATCCAGATTATTCAATCGTATCGTCTGATTATGCAATGGTATCGACAGATTATGCGATGGTATATGATTTTTTTTGATAATCTTTATAAATGATTGATTATTCGATGGTATCGCTGGATTATTAGATTTTATTCACGAAATATGCAATGCTATAGACGAATTATGCAATGTTATCGATGGTATAGCTTGATTATTCGATGACCTAAAAATTAATCGATGGTATCGCATGATTATTCGATGGTATCGCATGATTATTTGATGGTATCACATGATTATTCGATGGTATAGGTGTATTTTTTATTAATAGGACCGTCAGCATAAAAAAAAAACTCATCCCATGATGCACAAAATCAGTCATACATATGAATAATCTGAGCTTTCCTCCGAATAAATCTTAAATCTCATGAAATGCCGATTCAAAACAGCCCAGGACTTCGATTTCAGGACTTCGACCTAATTCATTCCAGGACTTCAATCTCCATAACAGCAATTCAACACAAAACATCAATCTCCCCACCAGATCATTCCAGGGCTTCGATTTAATACACAATTCCTAAGGTATCGACCTAATTCATTCCAGGACTTCGATTCAAAACAACCCATAAATCTCGATTCAAAACCAATTTGGATTTGTAAGAAGGGAGAAGGAGGGAGGTCGACGACCAGGAGGCGCCGCCTTTGGAGCCGGACAAGCCGTAGATGTGCTCTCACCGCCTTCGCAATCGTCGTCCGCCTTCACCGTACCTTCAATTGAAGAGAGAAAGAGAGGAAAGGCTTACCAGACTAGGGGCTAATTGGTAGCGCCGACGGGTGCTGGTGACCGGAGAAGACGGTTCGGTTAGAGGCATGGCGATGGCGATGGCGATGACGATTGGGGACAGGAGGTGATTACCAGCGTCGTCCGCCTTCTTTGTCGAATAATCCACCTTCGCAACCGTCGTCTTTTGTCGAGGCGCCCTTCGCAATCGCCGACCACCTTCGCAACCGCCGCCTTTCGCCCAGATCTACCCCTCATGGCTCCGGCTTCACAACTGCCGCGACGTCAAACCACCTACAGGTCCTCATCCTTCCTCGACGACTTCGACGGCCATCTCCTTCAGATCCTGGGCGGCGACTGCCATCACCATCGCCTTCAGATCCTTTGCAGACTTGCAATTGCCATCGCCCATCTCCTCCTCTTTCTCTTTCCTCTTTGTAGAAAAGGGTGTGGTAGGGTTTGGATGTGAGTAATACACGCGCCTATTTAAGAGTGTTTTTGTGTTTTTTTTTTTTTTCTTTTTTAATTAATTAATATTATTGAATAATCTCAGCTATCCAATTTCCCTAAATCAGTGGATGAGATTTGTTCTCATAATACATTTTAAGGGCTGTTCTCATATGATCTATCCTATATATATATATAAATTTATTTATATTTATATATAGTGAATTAACACCAAATAAGCATGAGAGTAGAGCAAGTGATCAGAGTCAAGAAATGCGATGAGACCGTGCTAGTCCGAATAAAAAAAAAATTCATAATGTCATTTAGCATAAATATAAATATAAATACCTATTGACTCTTTAAGTCAATTTAATTAATTTGCTCTTTATTATTTGCTTTATGTAATGCTTTGGTAATAAAGCAAATAATAAAGAGCAAATTAATTAAATTGACTTAAAGAGTCAATAGGTATTTATATTTATATTTATGCTAAATGACATTACATAAAGCTAATGGGTCGCAACTCCTTTATTATTTGCTTTATGTAATGCATTACATAATGTCATTTAGCACATTAATGAGCTGTCGTTCAGCAAGAATGTGGGGAGTGAACTGAGGGGTCAGGTTAAGAACATTTTGGGGATTAAGGAGGTGGAGAAACATGACAAATACTTGGGTCTACCTACTATAGTGGGGAGGTCCAAGAAGGTCATATTTGCTAATGCTAGAGATAGGGTTTGGAAGAAACTAAAGGGGTGGAAGGCGAGATCTCTAAGTAATGCAGGAAAAGAAGTGATGATTAAGGCAGTGGCTCAGGCAATTCCGATGTACACTATGTCATGTTTTTATATGCCGGATAACGTGTGCCATGAGATCGAGGGATTGATGAGTAGGTTCTGGTGGGGAGGGGATGTCGATAAGAGAAAGATCCATTGGATGAGCTGGAAAAGACTCTGTTTAGCTAAAGAAAAGGGCGGGCTGGGGTTTAGGGATTTCCGGAGCTTCAATCTTGCCCTCCTGGCCAAGCAAGGATGGCGGCTGATGGAGAACCCGTGCTCTTTGGTTGCAAGGATGCTCAAGGCGAGATACTACCCAAATGGAGAGTTCCTAGAGGCACCATTAGGCTTCCGACCGAGCTATACATGGCGAAGTATATGGATGGGGAAGCAACTGTTGGAAGCGGGCATGGTATGGGATGTGGGAAGTGGGGCGAACATATATGTATGGAAACATCGATGGATCCCGAGGCCGGTTAGTTACAAGGTGGTGGCGAACCCCACGAATAGTTCAGAGGAGCTGAGAGTCTTGGATCTTATCAATTGGAATAGTGGGTGTTGGCGGCAAGAGATGGTTAAGGAGTTATTCTTACCTTGCGACGCCGATATCATATTGAGACTTCACCTGGTGAGTCATGATATGGTGGATGAGAGGATCTGGATTCACTCGACGGATGGTAAGTTTTCTGTCCGGTCGGCGTACCATGTGGCTTTCCAGAATGAAATGAATAAAGATGGGTGCGAAGGGGGATCGACAGATAGGCTGAGCAGGGAATTTTGGAAGCGACTATGGAAGATGGATACGATCCCGAGAGCCCGTTCTTTGGTGTGGAGGGCTGCGCGAAATGTAATCCCTTGTAAAGAACGTCTCATGGAGAAGAAGGTGATACAAGAGGCCGGGTGCGACTGGTGCGGACGACGAGAGACAGGGCTCCATGCACTCTTTGAATGTAGCAGTGCAAGGCGTGTGTGGGAATTGAGGCCGGAGCTGCGGAGATTGGGTGAGGGATGTGTTGACGTTAGGGGTTGGGTGGAGAAGGCTTCTAGGACTCTGAAACCGGACGCGCTGCAGCTATGGAGCGTGATGGTCTGGACCATTTGGAAGCATCGAAATAAGCGAGTTTTCGAGGGGGTGGTGGTGGATAGGGAAAGGGTATTGGAGGAGGCCACGATGGCAGCCAAGGGGTTCTCAAAGGCGACAGGGGGTGAGGATAGGGAGAGGGAGAGGGAGGAGAGGAGGGTGGTGAAGTGGAAGAGGCCGGAGAATGGATGGGTTAAAATAAATTGCGATGCTGCCGTAGATAAGGATCTAGGGAGTGGGATTAGGGTAGTGGTGAGAGGTGGGGACGGGATTCCTTTCATGGTGGCGGTGAGAAGGTGTGTGGGAGCTCCGAGGGTGGAGGTTGCCGAAGGAGAAGCTCTATTATGGGGACTGCAGATTGCTATAGACCAGGACATCGAGTGTGTAGTGCTCGAATCTGACTGTGTTAATCTCGTGAGTAAGCTGAACAATTGCTTGGTGGGGGCGGGGCAGCTAGGGGGAGTCCTTGGTGCGATTAGAGAGGCGATGAAACAACTCAAGGATTGCTCGGTAGTCTTTGTGCGGAGGAATGGAAACAAGGTGGCTAATCTGTTGGCCCAGCTTAGACCTGCACAACCACTTACTCTGCTATATGAAGTGGCAGCTGCTTCTAGTTTACATTTCTTTGACAAGTTGAATTCTCTTGTACTGGATGATTTAGATGCTAATTAATTGAATGGTATGTTTGTGCTCAAAAAAAAATAAAAAAAATTGAAGAACACCTGGGCCCTTTTCGGGGTGAAAACAAACAAGAAGAAAAAAAGCGTCTTTAACAAAGTGACTGGTGTGAAACACGAACCAATGTTGACTTGAACTAGACTTGGAATGCTGTAGGTTTATTTTTATTTTTTTTGCATAAAAACTCTTGATTTTGTTATCATTATCCGGAGAGATGATGTCATCAATGATTTACGTTTATGTGACTTCGCGCGCCCGAGAGGATACTGTTTTTCTCCCAGAATTTTTTTTAATATTTAGATGGTTCAGTCAAACCATCACCAAAATGCAATATCGGTGTTATTATTAAGGATTGTCATGGGTAGATTATTGATATTTTTAAAAACACAATACAAAATGGAACGGTCCTACGAACAGAAGCTATCATCTTCCATATATACAGGGGTAAAGATAGCTCGTAACAAAGGTCTAACGAACATTATCATTGAAGAAGATAGTCTTGGTGTTATAAAAGCTACGGAAGATCATGCCAGTATTCCTTGGGAAATCATTAGAATGGTGGAGATGATATGTAGTATGAAAAGCAATTTCAGCAACATCATATTTAGACACTGCTATAGAAAGTCTAATACAACTATCGATATTATTGCTAAAGCTACAAGAACTTGTAATATGATAAATCTCGCTTCGGATATGGAATTATGTAATATCATCCTCTTCGAGAATCAAGAATGATCTTTGCTAGACAGAGACATCTTACTTATTGCCTATTTTAAAAGAATTACATTAATATTTAGTTTTTTTATTAGCTCACTATTCGAGCTTTACACGTCATAATTAAAAAATAAAATACTTACATAAAGCCTAAAAAATACAATAAATAAAGGCTAATTTGCAGCAATATACCAATTTAGCAATGAGTTTTCAAAAGTAGCCATGACATGATAAAAATTGCGGCGGAGAGGAATGTCATTTTTGCAATTTTTGTAGTCTATGGTACCGGTTACAAGTAAAAAGGGTAAGAAACGGAGACAGAGTTAGAGATGACCAAATATTTTTTTTTTAAAAAAAGAAACTGTAGAGATTTTGTGGATGAGAGAGGGCGAAAGGTGAAATGGGGCATTAAATGCATGGGGCTACATTTAATGCATGGGGTTGCGTTTAATGCATGAGGTGTTCTCGCCCAAAAATATAGAGGATAAAATGATTAGGATTGTAGGGGTTTGGGGGACCTATAAAGCACGCGGGGGGGGGGGGGGGGGGAAATAGAAGTGACGCCATTGAAGATTGTATGAGAATTACAAACAATCAAGTGATTAGTGGTATCTTGAATCATAGATGTCCTATCACATATGCCCTAAGGGGGAGTTGTTTGCAATATATAGCAGTGCTGATGGGGGCAATGTATCATTGGGGAATGATGCTCTCTACAAGGTTGTTGGGACTGGCTCAGTCAGACTTTGAACAGATGATGGGAAATTTCGCATATTGGAGGATGCCAAGCACGTGCCATCCATGACGAAGAATCTGATGTCCCTAACGGTGTTATATGACAAGGGGTTCTGTTACACAAGGTATGGTGAAAAGTTGCATGTGTTCAAAGACTCTAATGTGGTTCTACAAGGAGTCGAGAGGGGAAAGGGAACTTTGCACACACTACAAGGTTCCTCAGTTACAGGCGCTGCAACAGCTGTTTCTGCTGGGGTTTAGGAAGCTGATCTGACTAGGCTTTGGCATATGAGGTTGGCTCATATAAGTGAACGGGGGATGCAAATTCTCTCGAAAGCAGATCTTATGGGAGGCCATAAGACCCAAAGCCTTGAGTTTTGTGAACATTGTGTGTTTGGGAAATTACATCGTAACAAATTTCCTAAAGCAATTCATCAGACAAATGGCACACTGGATTACATCCTGTTGTAGGAGGAAATCGAGTTCAAAATATAATAAAATAAATCAAACCGGATTATGCCCACGCAAATGATTACAAGACTCCCTCCCTATGCAGTAGTGGGAAGTCAGGATCGATCCACGAGGAAGCGTGTTAGCGGATCTCAAGTAGCTGTAAATCTCACGGACAAAATAGCAGAAAGACAGAAAGAAAGACAGAAATAAAAAAGCAAAGTAGAAAAATAAAGCAAACACAGAAACTGGTCGATATCGACAAGAAGGTACTCGATATCGACAAAGCACAGTGACGACAGAAAGCAAATTCAGACACAGAAACTCAATCTCGACAACCCTACTCGATATCGACTAAGCAGAACTCGATATCGACTAAAAACTCCTCGAGATCGACAAAGACAGAAACTTTAAATTGTAAATTCTCGAACACAGAATCACAGATTTCAGTGAAATAAACTCAATAAACTAAAATACTTCCAAAGTCAGGGTATCAACACCACAACGATAACCATGCAAAGTAATACATAAAGGCATAAAAGATCATGCTTTCCATCAAATAACTTTCGTTATTAACAAATAGGAATATAGAGGCTTTCGTATAAACCCTAATTGTTACTAACCCTTTTCACATAATTAACCCAAGTTGCATTAAGGTCACTTTCGCTTCAATAACACAAACAAGGATCACCTTCAACTTTCGCAAAAGAATCATACTCATAGGGATAAAAGACGAATTGCATAAAAAGAATGTACCTTTACCGCATCACCTTACATGATTACCGTCGGGCTCACCCCAGCCCCAAAAGTGGGTGGACTACTCGCTCTTCATTGCAATTGCGGACATCTTTGATGAAAAAGAACTAACTTGCATTAAATAAACTCAAACTTACAACCTCTTCTCCTCCTCTCTCTATATGTAACTACTTGTCTCTGAAATTGAATATGTGTTGGAATGAATAAAAAACCAGCCCCTAAGGCTTTATTTATAGTGCTCAAACCCCGCTAATAAAGGAAAGAACAACTATATCTATATCTAAATCTCTATATCTAAAGGCTTAAAGATAAATAAATGGAATAAAGGAATTAAATCCAAAAGGGAAATAAATCTAAAGTAGGTAAATCTTCCATGTGTTGATAGATCTTCTCTCCATAGATAGAACTTGATAGGTATGGATAGAATCGGACAATCTTCGGCTCCAAGCAAAGACAGCTCGTCACGGACAGCTTCACCGCGTAACGCGGTTCTGGAAGATTTCCTCGATGTCGAGTAATTTACTCGATATCGAGTAAGGTTGGCGTTGTCGACTTCTCTGGTTGGGCATTGTCGAGTAGCTGTAGTCGATTTGGCTCGGACAGGCTCCTCAGGTCTTGTCGATATCGAGTAATCTACTCGATATCGAGTAACGTTGTATCGACTTTGGCTGGCCTGGTGTTGTCGAGTAGCTTCTCCTCGGCACTGACTCGGACATGTGCTTCTGGATTGTCGATATCGATTAGTTCACTCGATATCGAGTAACTGCTGCTCGGCTTCTCCAGGTCTGCGGCTCCTCGACTTGGCACAGCTCCTCGACTCCGGGTATGGCATCAAGGTATTTGTCGATATCGAGTAGCTTACTCGATATCGAGTAGAGCTCCGGAGTCGGGTTGCCTTCGTCTTCAGCTTCCTCGATCAGCTCTTACTCGATCAGCCTGTGCTCGGACATCCTTTGTCGATATCGACTACATTTCATCGATATCGAGTAATTCTGGTTTCCAGCTTGATTCGTCCTGGTTCTGTAGTCTTTTGACCTTGGACTTCTGTAGTTGATGTCCGAGCTTTTCCAACTTATCTCAGAACTGCTGTAAATTGCCTTGAATTCTGCGAATTTAAACAGAAACTGGTGTAGATTCCATAATTTGGCAACTAAACATAAACTACATAGATTATGTACTATTCTAGCCCAAATGCATGAAATGTATGCAGAAAACGATATAAAAGTTACTGTAAAACATGGCAGATTCAGCTCACAACAAACACCCCATACTTAAGCTTGCTTGTCCTTAAGCAATACTTTTATTTGTAATTCAGGGGAAGGAATCAAAACTCTCAACATCTTAGATTCATTACCATATGTCCCTGCAATCAATTACCATCCTCGAAAAGGTACTAGTGTCACAAATCCATGCATGTGCAAATATACAAAAGCAACATCTACTCACAAAAGGAGGGTTATGCAAAAACATTCATAAGTGACAAAGCATTAATAATCAAGAGGACTTTAATTTAAGCTCAAATAAGGAGTAGATTGGTAAAAGGCTAAAGGTGGGCAATTTTTGGCAATGTGGTGTTAATGATCCGGGGAAATGGAGTATTTTCCAAACTTTCATACCACATCCCTTTTCCACAAGATTCATCACCTTTCATAATGCTTTTATCCATAATAATGCTTTTACCTCTCTAACCTCAGCACTGCCTTCTCACGAGTTGCAAACATGGGTGTCATGAATGGCCCCGGATACTTAGTGCTTTGGACTCCTCACAATGTGTCCCATCTCGCCAAACTATTATCTTAACAAGCATGTTCGATCTACCTTTATCTCCTGAGGTGATCGGATTTTCTTTCACTCATTAAGTTTTCCATATTTTTCAAACAATTTCCTTCCAAATTCCATATATGATATATAACAACACAAACACCATATGATAATCTCCATAATGTAACATCATTCTCAACATAATCCCCGGATAGGAATAAGGTAAAGAATGGGCAATATTTAGAACATGTGGAGCAATGACTGAAATAAGGCATAATATGGCTTTCTGATGCATAAGCATAGGTATGGCTAGGATATAATAATATGAGCATATATGGAAATATAAAATCCTCCATCCTCTTATCATGCAACATGTCAAAAGCAACTCCAAATTTTACCTCCATTCATGGTTTTTCAAGAAAATAATGCACTTTATTGTGACTTCCCTTTACTAGGCAATTTCATGCTATATCTCTAATGAATCCAATTTTGCATCGTCGAGTTCAATAAAGCTTCCATGACATTTATCAAAATTTTAAATGGGGGTCATTTTTTTATAAACTTTGGAAAACATGCATATAAGCACATAATCAATAATGAATTCCAAAATAGCCATGTATAAGCAATTCAAGAAATAATGCACAAATAATGTCAAATATGGAAAATATGCACAAAGTAAGCCCTTCCCCCACCCCATACTTAAACATTACAGTGTCCTCACTGTATAAAAACAAGGGTAAAGAAAGAAACTCACTAGATAGATGTGCAGGGCTTCATAATATCGAGTGTAAATGCCTGGGCCGAGTCTGATTTAGCTTGCTTCTATCCTCATAGACCTGAAAAAATATAGAAGACATATACCCACAATAGAAAAACTAACAGTTCAAAAAACCAAAAATAAACAAAAAGCAACAATGTCCAAAAGTCCCAAAAAGTAAATGTCTATGTACAAGCTCTAGATTTTATAGTCGCTAGGCCGACTTTCTCCATTAAGCTCAAGGTGGCATCTGCAGGGCCCATGTAGCTTGGGCTTCAAATAGGACTCCATTCTTGTCCATCAGCTGCAGTCCTCCAGAATGGATCTTGTTTACCACGAAGGGCCCCATCCTCTTCTTGTTAAATTTGTTGGGAAACCAATGATCTTTTGATTTGGAAACATAGAGCTTGTCTCCAACTTCATACTCCTTAGGCTCATCATTGGAAATCCTACATAAGCGCACATACCAAGGCAAACCTCTCTCATGTATAGATAGATCTTTAATGGAAATAGGAGAAGAAAGATTCATACGTTGGCTTACCTTCGCAGAAACAGATTCGGGGGCCACTGTGTTTGGTCGATCTCGAGGAACAGTACTCGATATCGACGAGGATTCAGCTTCTGGTGGCCTGCTGCTCGAGGATGCTGGAATCGAGGAAGCCAGATGTTGGTTGATATCGACTAGTTTTGTCCATATCAAGGAGTCTTGCTCGCCTGGTGGAATCAGCGTCGAGGAAGGTGAAGTCGATGCAGCAGAGTGTTGGTCGATATCGAGTAGCTTACTCGATATCGAGGAGTGCTCGGCTTCAGTTTGGCCGCTCGACGACGCTGGTGCTGGTGGAGGCTTCTGATTTTGGTCGATGTCGACTAAATTACTTGATGTCGAGGAATTTTGTCTGACTTCGACCCCATACTTGCATCCTGTCAAGGCATCCGAAAAATAGTTAGTCCAAATCGACGTACCTTGGTTTGTGTCGAGCGGATTCTCTGTTTCTTCGTTCAGGATGGCCATGATCTTCTCCACCTGGGCTACCATATCCCTCTTTTCCAGCTCTTCAGGAGTCATATTTCTTACCTTAGGCTCCCCACAAGTGATGTAGCTAGCTGTGATAGATTTTACCTTTTCCATTGGACTTGTATGCCTTTCAGCTTTATTAAAGGAATACTCAATTACCTCATCGCTGATGTGGAAAGTGAGCACTCATTTCCTCACGCTTATGTTGGCCTCCACCATCGCCAAGAAGGGTCTTCCTAGAATAATTGGACAAGCAGGGTCCTCTGGCATATCAATAACTAAGAAATCAGCAGGGACAAAGAATTTACCTACTTGTACTGGCACATTGTCCACCATGCTTGTTGGAATGACCACCGTGTTGTTGGCCATATACAACTTAGCATCCACAGGCTTTAGGGTACCTATCTTCATCTTGGACCAAATTGTTAAAGGCATTATACTCACACTAGCTCCAAGATCACATAAAGCATTAATTTTATATGGACCAAATCCAATAGTTATCGCAAACATACCTGGATCTGGCCTTTTCTCAAGTATGTCCAAATGGCTGCACTCCTCTGTAATCTCAGCCATTGATCTCTTCATGCTTAGAATCTCCTTCAGGACCTTGACATATGATGGCATTTCATTGAGAGCTTATGTGAAGGGAATGGTGACATTGAGCTTCTGAAGCATCTTGATGAAGCGCTGAAATTTCTTCTCTGCTGGCTCCTTTGGAGATTTTATTGGGAAAGACAGCTTCTTTTTCTTATTCGGAGCCAGAACAAATGTCGGAGGTGCTGCTGTTTTCTCGATCTCGGCTTGGGTCTCCTCGATATCGACTAGTTCATCCTCGATATCGACTAGCTTCTTTGGTGTCGAGTTGTTGTGCTGTGCAGACGAAGGTTGGTCCACTCTGTCGTCGATATCGAGTAAACCTTCCTCGATATCGAGTTGCTGTTCTCCTCCGTCCTGCTGCTTTCTGATAGAGTCTATTTTAGTCATGTTTTAAGTATAGATTTGCATATTAATTTAGAGCATGTTTACATATTTTATAGCTTATTTAGTATTATTTGATTTTCGGAGTCTACACTAGTGTTTTTATATATTTCAGGTATTTTTGGACCGGATCGTATGAATTCGGAAATTGATGATAATTTATGGGATGATTTTATAAATTGGAGGACAATACGGACCGGTTCGGATCGATGAACGCGCTTGACTGCTAAGTCGAACTTTCAAGCCGGTGCAATTTCGGACGTACGTATTGGGCTGACCCATGACATGATTGCCTGGGCTCACAAATGCTGCGCTCTTTCATCATATCATTATTATTATATTTTAGGATTAAATTAGATAGATTAGAATTAGATAGACTTTCATACTATATATTCACATTCATACGGCATTAGAGGGGGGCCGTATATACGGTATACAGCCGAGACTGATTTCCACCATTAACCCTAGTTATGTTTTGTCCTATTTTTATGGAGACCTAAACTCTCCCGTTTCGTCTACAATTTGAAGCTTTGTTTGGATTGATTGTGAGTTTCTAATTCTTGTTCCTTAATTCCTATATTGAATGTTTCGACTTCTTTGTGCTTGATTGTCTATTGTTTTATTCTATATAGCCCGCGCAACTAGTTAGAGTTAATTCAATTGCTAGGGTTTTGTAGATTCCTGGTTGTGAACCTTAACCCAAGTGGCAAACTTGTTTCTTTAGGGCTGGTTGAACTAATTGAATAAGTAGGAAGTTGGATGTGTTGTTAAATCCCTCTTTAGGGACAGCAAATACCTTGGTTAATCTCTGAACTTAAAGCTATCAATTGGGTTAAATCCTTCTTTAGGAACTGTTCAATTGATAAGGGTTTCTAGGACTGGTTGGACTAGTAACTATATTAGGTCGGGACAAGGGCATTCATAGGAAGACTTAAAAGGATAAGAGGAAGTTACAATATAAATTCAACCAAATAAAGTGGATATTTGTAGATGAAACTATTTTATTAATTGTTATCTCCTTTAATTTGTTTATAGTTTATTTTCTTTTCTTACTTATTGTCACCACTCAAAACCCCCCGTTTCCTACTAATTGGTAAATAAACTTAACTTAGGAATAACTTGATTCTCTGTGAGATCGACTCGTGCTTACCACACTACATTAGTTAGGTAGGTTCGGATTTATTTTGATACGGTTTAGGCGACTAAAAACCGTCCATCAAATTGTATTATAACATTTAGATGTTTATTATATATTGCGTAGAAGTTGAATCTTTGGAGGAGGAAGAAGAGTAAGATTCTACATTTGTACCTGATGTTGCTGTGCTGTTGTAAGTTGTGAATTTGTGATGCTGTGTGTTGTCGTTATGTTGTTGCGTACTGTGTACGGAGTCGGATCATCTACTGGTGTGTGCTCTTGGGTTATTGTTGCTGCGTGGTTACTGAGTTACTGCTATTTCCGCTGGCTGCTGCGTTTACATATTGTATTTTGTTGCTGCAACTCTACAAGCCTGCAATGGTGTTGTCATGCTGGACTGCTCCTTGTTTTTATGCTCTTTGTTGTTATGTTGATCTGTTACGTGTTTTTGTTCGCCGTCGTGATGCCAGGTTGTTAAAACTTGAAGTGATGTTGTGTAACTTGTGTTTGTTTATTGAGTTACTACTATGGACTTTGGCTTATTTTGTTTTGTTTCTAAACTGTCCTCAAATTTACCATAAAGTTATGATAAATTTAACTTTGATCAATGGAATGCACTTATGCACTAATGGTTTTAAGTTTTCACTTTGATCAATGAAGTTTTTATTTTGTTTACAGCATTAACTATCAAAAATAATTTTTCGGTCAGGTTCGGTTTCGGGTTATGCATAACGCTAAATTTTCGAGTTCGGTCGGGTTTCTCGGACCGGGTCAGATTTTTTCAGCTCTATATAAGAGTATAGAAGCTAAAAATAATTTTTTATATTTTTTAATATACACTTATATCTAAAATAATTAAGGTTAAATTTGGTGAATATCCATTTTAGATGTGAAAATTAAGTAAATGTCCATTTTTTTACATAATGAAGTAAATGTCTATTTTTTCCAAAAATACCCATCCTTCCCCATCCCTAACCCTTCCTCCTTCCCCTTTGACCATTTTTAATTTTAACATTGACTAGTCAACACTGACAATTTCGGTCAACACCTGCATTTGGTGACAGTTTTTTTGGTGACAGTTGTGTATATTTTTCCTGTGACAGTTATTTATGATAATTATTTTGGTGACAGTTGACTTTTTGATGACGTTTTTTTTTTCTAGTGACATTTAATGGAATTTTTTTTCCGGTACTAGTGAACACTGTCACCAACCTATTGTTATCAATTATAGAACATTGTCATCAACTACAGAATATTGTCAATAACTTTTTGTCACCAGCAATTTTTACTAACTACATACTATCACCAACTACAAAATATTGTCATCAACCAATTGTCAACAACTACGAAACACTGTCATCAAATTATTTTCACTAACAAGTGAACATTGTCACCAAACATTGACCAAACCAATTGTCGCCAACTAAAAAACATTGCCACTAATCTATTATCCCTAAACATAGAACATTATCACCACCCCCTATTGTCCACAACCTACTTTAGTAATCTGTTGTCACCAACAATAAAATAGTGTCATCAACCTATTGTCATTAAAATATTGTTTCAACAAATATTTGTCACCAAGACCATGTAATCACAAAAATATTGTCATCACCATACTAAATATCACCACTCTATTGTCACTAACTACACAACACCGTCACCATATTATTTTCACAAACGTATTGTCATCAACAACAAAACATTGTCACCACCCCTATTGTCACTAAACTCTTGTCACCAACGACAAAACATTAGACCTAAAGAGGTTAAAGCTAAGCAAAGAGGAATCTATTGTCACCAACAACATAACATTGTCACCAAATTATTTTCACAAACCTATTGTCATAAACTACAAAACAATATCACCGACCATCTATTGTTACCAACTATAAAACACTATCACTAACCTATTGTCACCAATCATAGAAATATGCCTCCCACTACAATTATTGTATGAGAACCTCAAAATCTCAATTGATGATAAAAGTGCACTCATATGTTTCGTCATTTCCCAATTCCTTCACACACTGCAAACTCAAGTTATACAGAATCAAATCAGAAAACACAATTCAAGATATTCACTACCTTTCAAAACAAAGCATAATCAACCAAAACAAACCAATTCAATCCGAGGGAAAAATCCAATCTCACAATCTCCCAATTGAAAAACCCTAGAGCTATCATCTTCACCCCATTTCGATCTCTTAGGCATTTTATCAAACATATTGAGTGCATGGTTAAAACGAATGTCTAAAAAAAGTCAAATTCTCATCAAAACATCAAATGACCTCACAACAATCCCCATTACACATTTCTACAATCTGAAAATTAATTGAATATCAATTCTTAATGTCATCAATTGCTTAGTAGGAAAGAGACCATGCAATCCACCAAATACTCATGAAAATAGAATTTTATCGGCACAAAGGCAAAATTAAAAGTACAATTCAAACTTACTTCTAATTTCTAGTACCAATTGTCAACAACAAGTGAATAACCAAAGCACTGTAGGTCGAGGAAGGCGGAGAAATTGAATCGGAGATTCGGAGCCAGCAAGCATGTGTGCTCGACGGCCTTGAGAGCCATGCGCTCGATCCTCCGATCCCCGACGACGTCAAGAGATGGCAGGGACGCTAGATCATCAACGGAGATGCCGATCTTTACGGAGAGCGGGGCGACTCCAAGGGCGGTGAGCTACGGGGGGAGGTGGAGTAGGCGCTGGTGTTAGGCTAGGGAAGGGAGAGGATGACGGAGGGGCAGAAGACGGTGATAGCGCCGCAGTAGAGGAAGGAGGAGTCGAGGGAATGGATGTAGACGAAGAGGGCCTTGCCGGCGGGGAGGGAGTGAGTTGAGGACGAAGATCGAGAGTTTATTGACAGAGGATAAGAGGGTTAGGTGAGGAGGTGATTTAATTATAATGACGGTAGTTTGGGTACTATGAAAATAGAATGGACACTTACTTAATAACCAATTTAAAATGGACATTCAGTTAAATAGATATTCTAGATGGACATTTAGTTAATTAGATATTCTAAATGGACATTTGACCAAAATTTTCCAAAACTTAAGGGCCCGTTTGGAAAGGGTATATAGATCTATAAGATATAGGCTACGGGTATGAGATATAGATATCAAGCTATGAGTATTGAGTATGGGTATAGGATTGATATCTATATTTGCCCTTTGGAAAGGGTATATATAGATATCAATTTTTTTTTAAAAAAGTAAAATAAAAATGAACCAAAAACTCGAACAGACATGTTCGAATAGAACCCCAATTTCAAGAGCAGCGGGTGAATAAGGTGTCTATTGAGGACTCACCTCTATCTCAATCGATCGAAAGCCGTTACTCTAAAAGGTAGTAAATCATTTCGATTTCGCTTTTCATTGTTTGATAGGTCAAACTAATTTCTGGAATTTCCTTTACTGAAAATGATTTACCCAATTTCTGCTCAACAACAAAAAGAAATTTTTGAATAAAGATGCAATCGAACAGATGCTACAGAGAAGGAAGAGGAGAAGGAGAAGCTTCGTTCAGTAGTTGTACGTTTGTCTCTATATCCCCCAATTAGTGTATAGAGATATAGGATTGATATCCATATACCAATTCAGACAAATATACCAAACAAGGGATATAGGTATTGGACATTCTATACCTATAGCCTATATCTATATACCCATCCCAAACAAGTCTTAAGCGATGGACCGATAAGAACGGAAAGGGGCGTACGTAGACCTGTTAAACGGGTCATTCGGATCGGGTTTGGGTCGGGTCACTTCGGTCCCGGGTAATAAGGATTTCGGGTATTTTCGGGTCCCGGGTAATACGGGTTTGACCGGGTTTTCGGGTCGATTTCGGGTTGGTCAATTTTTTCTTTTTTAAATTAAAAAAAATCATGATTTGATTATTTTTCGATAAATTTAAAATTCTAAAGTTAAAGACGTTGTTCATAAGTTCTGATGCTTGTAATTATATACTATATTTGATCTAAAATATTTGATTTTTATTATTTCTCGTAATTTTTAATAAAATGTAATAATATATAAAATATCAAATTTTCATATAATATTTTAAAAATAATTTCATTCAATTAGTAATAAGCATAGAATTGTTTTAATATTTTAATATTTTTTAGAATTTTTATCTTCTTAAAAAAGTCCGTTGAAAAATAAAAAATCAAATACTATCGATCGAACGAAGTATTACACAATACAAATAAATATAAAAGTTGATTTGAAAATGAAAGATTTAGTGAATGTAATTATAAAATGTAATAAATTGGAATCTCCATAAAAAAAATTAATCATATATAATTATAAATCAATCGGGTCACCGGATCAAATGGGTAAATCGGGTCAAAATTAACGGGTCAATCGGGTCATCAGGTCGAAACCCAGATTACCCAGAAAATTTCCGGGTCGAAAAAAATTTCCGGGTCGAAATTCCCGAGTTCGGATCGAAATTTTTTCGGACGTTCGGGTCGGGTCGACCGGATCGGGCTGGGAGGTCTAGGCGTACGTGATACTGACGATTCACGCCACCTGACTGATTCCTCCTATAACATTCGATTCCCATTTAAAAACTCCCTCAACAATACCAAAGTAAAATAAAATCTGCCCAAGTAACTAAGAATGAATCCCCCAGAGAACCCAACAGAAAACCTCGACCTCGAATCCAGCACAAATGCCCCACCCTCCACCGCCGAAGCCACTGCCCCTTCCATTCGCTCCATCCCGTATGCAAGAATATTTGCACTGGCGGCCTTCCAAAAGACCCTGCAGGAGAAGCGCTACCCCCATGTCAGCCCTGAGAAGAGGGACGTTTACAAGAAACTCATGGACTGCCTTGACGCTGTCGAGGAGCCCCACCCAAAGTCCACCATCTCCCTCGTCTCCCTCGAGTTCCTCGTCTTGTCCGGCCTCATCACCGCGCTCGCCTGCACCCTGACTCTGGATGATATGAACCAACATCAGTTTCTCCGCCTAGAGATGTGGCAGTGGGTCACCATGGTCCTCATGGCCGCCTCGGGGCTCTCCGTTGTCCGGTTCGCCACCTTCCTGGTTCTCTGGCCGGTGAAGCGATGGTGGAGGATCCACAAGTACGTGGTGTTCTTCACGCGCCAGTTGAAGCCCTGCTTGGACGTCACGCTCTGGTTCTGCATCGTCCTGCTTGGCTGGTTCATCTTGTTCCGGCCCCGTCTGCGGGACGTCCATGGTGACCTCTCCCTCGTCGTCACTTGCCAGGTAGGTGAAAAATAACATCAAAATATACGGAACGGTAAAACCATACCAATTGATTTTGATTTTATTCGAATCCAACTAGTCGAGCTTGACATGTTCAAGCTTGCTTTATTTGTTAAACGACCTCGAACTCAGCCAATCCGAGCTCAAATTTTGAACGAGCTTAATTTTTTTTAATTGAACGAGCTCGAGTTGAACTTTTTTTTAAATTTTAAGCAGTTTTAAAGTCATAACGTATTAACTTAATGTAAATTTTAAAAATTATATAAAATTATAGTTATTCGAGCTTAAATTGAACGAGTTGAGCTTTCAAATATGCTTAAAATCATGTTTAAGTTCAGCTTATTTAGGCAATTGAACAAGCTTGAATCGGGTTTTTTCGAGCTAATCCGGAACCGAGTTTGAGTTGTTGATTTCATATGAATATGATAGCTATATTAACTTAATCTTTTAGTTTAGGAGGTGTATCCTAATATAATAATATAAAAATAAAATAAACTCAATCGATATATATATATACCATTCCGAACCCCTTTTATATGAGTCGATGGACCTTGTGTAGGTGACGAGGTTCCTGATCGCCTTGTGCTTGGGGTCGTTCCTCTGGCTCCTGAAGAACCTCCTGTACTTAAAGCTGGAAGCGGACCTCCACTATGGTCAGCTCTTCGACCGGCTGCAGCAAACGGTGGTGTATCTACACGGCCTCCAAATCATCCACACGCGAGGGATGTGGAAGTTCTTGACGGATAACAAGATCAGGAAGAAGCCCGCGGTTAGAATGCCGAGTGTTGAGGGGGATAATGAGGAGGCGGCAGCCGATGCCACTACCAAGGAGAAGATGAAGGGGGAGAACATATGGATGGAAGTGCTGGCGATGGAGAAGGAGAGCGCTCCGATATGGATCCTCCGGAGATTGGCGGAGGAGTACCTGATTCAGGTCAAACTCCGGCCGTTGCCGGGGACAAGTCATGATCGCACAAGAGAAGATAAGAAGATACTCAAGCACGCCAAGGAGTTGTTCAACCAGCTCATCAACAAAAAGAGCGACACTAAAGATTTAAGGTTTCCCATTTATCCCTCAATCTCATCCGTTCCGTTGGTTTTTCGACTTTTGTTAAAATTTAATTTTCTCCTTTTTCTTTTTGTTTTCTTTATGGCATTTTAAATTTCCACCACTTCATCTTACTGATGATTTACAGTTTCATGTCTTGTTTTTCCTTCTTACCCCTTTGATTAACTTTTTAATAATTTTTTTCCTAATACGAGAGAATATTATATTTAAATGAACTTCTCCTTGGCAGAGGCAAGGCCGAACAGGATCAGAGAAAGTGCTTGATTCCAAGGTATTATATAAACACACACAGATATATACTATGGAGTACAATTAATTTATTTGTATATATATATACTGTCATACTGATATTCGAACGGTACGTTCACTTAGGTTCAAAACCGAACCTAACCGAAGTCGAACCAGTTAAAAATCGAATCAAACCTATTTGTTTCGGTTCTGTTCGTTTTGACCCTGTTCAGATCGATTTTGGGTCAATGAACAGCCCTATCGAATATATTTTAGTATAGAAATACAGGCATGAGAATTTTAAAAGTTAAATATAGTATAGAATCTACCAAAACATTTATTGAAATTTAATAATAATAAAATAACTCTACCAAAATAATAATCATAAATAAATAAACATTAGTAATAAATTTTGAGGGCATTTTGGTCTTTTAAATAGAGAAAAAAGAAAATGAGTGGTTAATTGCAATAGACATGCTATAATGGGTGATTAATTAAGTAATTTTTTTTAATAAGGGGTGGTTAGTTGAAAGGAAGATTGAATAAATGGTGGTTTTATGCAATTTGGCCGTCTGTATATAACCTTTATTGTGTTAACAAATGTAGACCATTGACTAATTAAAAATTGGTGAGTAAGATTAATTAAGACTTTCACTTTTTATTAAAAAAAATAGTAGGTCACACCACTTTTATAGGCAACTTGTTGAAGCAAAGCGCGTGTGTTCTTTTTTTTTGTGAGGTAACGTTTTTTTTTGGGTGAGGGGGGGGGGGGGGGGCGGGCAGGGGAGGAGATGAAGATTTTGCTTGCACCGTGTGTTCGATGAATAATGACGAATAAATTACTAAATAATTCCAGATTATCAACAAATAATGACTCTGAATTTGCCGAATATTCGATAAATTCATAAACATTTTTAAATATTAATTCAATTTAAATAAACCCACATCTAATTACCCACATACATATGAATAATTCCTTATTATCAACGAATAATGACTATGAACTTGTCGAATAGTCAATAAATTCATAAATAATTTTAGACAAAGTTTGAATTTCAACATACCTACATCTAATTACCCATATATATATATATATATATATATATATATATATATATATATATATATATATATATATATATGAATAATTTCTTATTATCAACGAATAATGACTCTGAACTAGCCGAATAGTCAATAAATTCATAAATAATTTTAACAGAGTTTGAATATATTTCAAGAAATCCACATCTAGTTACCCACATACATATGAATAATTCTTATTATCAAAGAATAGTGACTCTAAACTTGACGAATAGTCGATAAATTCACGAGCTTGAATTCCAAGAAACCTACATCTAATTGCCCCTATACATATGAATAATTTCTAACTATCAACGAATAGTTACTCTAAACTTGTCGAATGGTCGATAAATTCCCGAGTTTGAATGTCAAGAAACGTACATCTTTTTTTTGTAATAAGGAAAGAAATTCGATTCTCTAGACAAGCCTAGAGAAATAGTGAGCCCGAACAAGCCGGGAGATGGACTAACCATCATGTACAACAAGAAACAAATGATAGAAGCAAATGACAGAAATGAAATAACAAGAAGTAAATGACGGAAAGGAAAATGCAGTAATAAAGTACAAGCCATGCTACACTGAAATTAAAGGCTAGCAGAACTAAAACCAATAAACGAAACGGCCGACGCACACAGAGAACTCTGGGGATCACTAGCGGACACCTCAACTTGGACTTCAAAAAGAATCAATAGGTGTCATCGCACTTCCACGACGTCTAAAAGCTTAGCAAACCAGTCCCTGTTCACATGGAACCTGTAACACAACAAGCAAGGCAAAGTACACCAACCCGCAGACCAAATCTCAACCCAAACCATTGCCGAAACAAATCTCCAAACACATCTTACACCCTAAAGGACGATAACAAGATCGTATAGGCTACCACAAGGATAAACCAAAATAGAGAAAACGAATAAGACGGACAGAAATAAATAAACAACAATAATAAGTAGGCTAACCCCCTATATATATATATGAATAATTCATGATTATCAATGAATAATGATTCTGAATTTGCCCAATATTCGATAAATTCATGAACAATTTGCCTCTTAATTGGCTCGTCCTTTGGCATTTCTAACTTGCATGGTTCTTCGCTTCCTCTAGTTCCTCCCCGTAAGTATTTGCATTTAAGCCCCAAATACCACCCTTTAACTACAAAATGCAAACCAAGCTCATGTAGACATCTATATCACAAATAATAAAAAAAAATCACATTAATATGAATGAAACTATATAACCCTTTATGATGCAAGATCCTACACTAAATGCACATGCAAAACTAGATGCTATCAAAATACTGCATACTTAAACCTTTTTGTCCCTAAGCAAGACTTAATCTCAATTCGCAACTACATGATACATCAAATCATCTCAACTCAATAGACATAATAAAAAGTTTTGCATCGAAAACCAAAACACATTCCATCCTAGCAAAGTCTTTTTCATTAATGAGACTAACCTTTATTAGTTCTAAACCTCAAAAGGAAGATTTATGTGGAAATTTATAATATATGGCAATAATTTTGGCCATGTGGTGTTCACGATTCGGGAAATAGAATTATCTAGACCACACCAACATCATAAAAGATATATATACCAACCAAAATACAACCACAATATCAGTAAGCAAATGGCACTATTTTTTCTACTACTCGTTGTTGTGCCCACTTTCTTTCGAAACCTTGAGTATGATATGAGACCTTCCCTGTTCACATTGAACCTGTAACACAACAAGCAAGACAAAGTACACCAACCCGCAGACCAAATCTCAACCCAAACCATTGCCGAAACAAATCTCCAAACACATCTTACACCCTAAAGGACGATAACAAGATCGTATAGGCTACCACAAGGATAAACCAAAATAGAGGAAACGAATAAGACGGACAGAAATAAATAAACAACAATAATAAGTAGGCTAACCCCCTATATATATATATATGAATAATTCATGATTATCAATGAATAATGATTCTGAATTTGCCCAATATTCGATAAATTCATGAACAATTTGCCTCTTAATTGGCTCGTCCTTTGGCATTTCTAACTTGCATGGTTCTTCGCTTCCTCTAGTTCCTCCCCGTAAGTATTTGCATTTAAGCCCCAAATACCACCCTTTAACTACAAAATGCAAACCAAGCTCATGTAGACATCTATATCACAAATAATAAAAAAAAATCACATTAATATGAATGAAACTATATAACCCTTTATGATGCAAGATCCTACACTAAATGCACATGCAAAACTAGATGCTATCAAAATACTGCATACTTAAACCTTTTTGTCCCTAAGCAAGACTTAATCTCAATTCGCAACTACATGATACATCAAATCATCTCAACTCAATAGACATAATAAAAAGTTTTGCATCGAAAACCAAAACACATTCCATCCTAGCAAAGTCTTTATCATTAATGAGACTAACCTTTATTAGTTCTAAACCTCAAAAGGAAGATTTATGTGGAAATTTATAATATATGGCAATAATTTTGGCCATGTGGTGTTCACGATTCGGGAAATAGAATTATCTAGACCACACCAACATCATAAAAGATATATATACCAACCAAAATACAACCACAATATCAGTAAGCAAATGACACTATTTTTTCTACTACTCGTTGTTGTGCCCACTTTCTTTCGAAACCTTGAGTATGATATGAGACCCCCCCCCCCCCCCCCCCCCCTTTTTCCTTCTTTTGCATTAAAACTCAACTATTTATTTTTCAGCACAACAAAGTAAATAATTCATCTTCACCTACCATATACATAAATAATAAACATCCCCCACAGATTTTCGAACAATAATCCCTAATTATCCTAATTCCCGGTTAGGTAAAAGGCCACATTACGCTCGATACAATCTTATTGAGCTACAAAAGCAGGAACTTAGGCACAGAGGGCTATCAAGCAAAGGATACTATAAAGGCATGTAAAACTAGGGAAAAATAAAGTCCAGAAACAATATATATGCCTCCATCATGTTAAAGTCATGCACATGAAACCTAATAACTTCAATAAAGAGTTTAGTGCAAGTTCTAGAGATATGAAACTAATTGATTGACACTCAATAAAGGAAAGAAAGACTCGTAGAATAGTCTTGAATAGCTTCTTCTAATTAACAAGGCTTTTTCCGAAAAACAAATCAAATAAAATCTCATCAACAACTCTTAAGCTAGGCAATATGTCACGAAAATCAAGCAAAAACAATGTAACACTTCATAGAGCATCATAGAGAATTGATATATCATTGTGATTTCTTATATAAAAGGGATATAATGTAACATACTAGCTCAAAAATATCACAAAAAATGAAAACATTAACATAAAAGTATGCAATACGAATGTGAATATATACCTCACCCCATAGTTAAATCCTACGTTGTCCCCAATGTAGAAAATAACAAGAGGAAGAGATAACTTACAATGTCCTATGGAGGTAATGGTGGCAGTTGATGACCGGAAACCATCGGGGAACCCCATACTTTCTCTTAAGCAAGCAACAACTCACAAACTATCATATCATCTAAAAACATGAGGAAATACTACAAAATTCGCCAAGATAACAATCATTAACCGCCACGAATTGCAACATGCACGTCATTAGTTGAGACAAGGAGAAAATAACAAGTAGGAACAAAATTCTCCAGGCTAACTTTCGTGGCATTTTATTGAAATGGAAACTAAGAAAGTACAGAAACTATTATTACTTACTTCGGATTTCCTCCTCAGCAGTGCTTCTTTAAGGTCATCAACTTGACCTCTCCCCTTCATTTACGTGCTTCGATCAGAAGGGTCCACACATTCCTTCTTATTGACGTTGACTGGCTCAGATGTGGTCGACATCGACAAGGTGTGGTCAACATCGACTAGATTTTCAAACAACATTGATAAGGCATCATCGAAGTCTTCTTCCTCGCTTGAATAGGCAACCAGAATCTTATTAATTTCCTCATCCTCTAGCTCGGCCACATCCTTGGCCAAGCATTCCTCTAGAGTCAAAGCCATTTTCGTCGGTTCCTCACAATCAATGATATTAACTCTTGCATAGACCGACTTGACTTTCATCTCATTGATCTCCTTCACTGTGAGAATAAAGAAGAATTCTATGACATCATTCCCAATAGTGAAAGTGAGAAGCTCTTTATAACATTGATGTTGACATCTTCAGTAGTAAGGAAAGGCCTACCAAGAATGATAGACACCACATGATCTTTCGACATGTCCAACACTATGAAATACGTGGGCACGAAGAGCTTTCCCAACTTGAATAGGACATTATCACCTATGCATGTGGGTCTGAACCAAGAGTTGTCAGCCATGTATAGCTTCCTATCCACATGCTCCAAAGCTCCAATATTCACCTTTGACCAAATTGATAAAGGCATAAGACTCACAATTTCCCCTAAGTCACAAAAGCTTTAAAACGGTGCTGACCAAGTCCCACGGTGATAGCAAACTTCCATGGGTCACTCTTTTTCTCTAGGAAGTCCATCTTGTTGCATTCCTCAGCGATCTCAACTATTTATCGCTTGTTGCTTAGAATTTTTTGAGGAATCTTACATGTAGATGCATTTCGCTAAGAGCTTATGTAAATGGAATTGTGACATTCAAGCCCTGAAGCATCTTCACAAAATGCCTAAACTTCCCTTCAGTAGGATCCTTCAATGCCTTGGAGGGAAAGGGGAGTGTCTTCATCGGTTTTGAGACCAAAATAGTCCTCAAAGGTGGAGTATAGTATTCGACATTGAATGTAGGGTGGTCGACATCGACTTGGCAGTTGGGCTTCTGAGACGACTGGTTCTGAAGAGGGCACTGTATGTGGTCGGCGTCAATTGAGGTGTGGTTGACATCGGCTAGAGGCTGGTCGAGATCGACCTGGGTGTGGTCGATGTTGACTACCTCCCAGCTTTGTCGTTTTCTCCTCATCTCTTGGTTGGTACTCTGGGTCTTGTAATTGATGTCCACTCCTTAAATGGATAGAAGCTATATGTCTAGATTGTTTCCCCTTAGGATTTGTCTCTGTTTGCCCATGGAGCGTTCCGGATTGCCTTGGAATTTGTGGTGCTAGTTAACTTAGTTAGGTCTCCACATTCTTCCCCTAAATATCCATCTCTCCATATCTAGCACTAAGTCCATGTAGTTGAGTCTGGATAGCATTGTTGGATCTTAGTCTCAGCTTCATTCCTTCTCATCTCATCAAAGATGAGCTGCAGATCGTCCTTCCGCTGATCTCTATCCGGATGACCTGGAGCTCTATAGAGTGGGGTTCCCTAGGGTTGTGTTGTGGCTACTGATTGCTCTACTTCCTTGATATAATCCACTTTTGGGACCCCTCACAAAGCTCGTTTTTTCATGAGTCTCTACAATCTGCACTTGCTCTAGATAAGGGCAATCTGTAGTGGTATGCTTCTGCTACCCATACTCAAGGCAAGCTTGGTTAATAGAAAGAAACTTTACTTGCTTTTTTAACTACCACATTTAATCTATCATGAATTGATCTTTAACGCCAGGATCAATCTCCTAGGATGGCTCATATAGGGGCATGGATGGGGCAAGCCTCACATTAAAGACCACAAGAGTCCCATATGTGTTGTCAAACTCCACTAACCTCTCAATGCTTTCTCAAGAACTTTGTGGTGTGAGCTCAAGATATCCATAAGAGGTATATGCATTATTGATCCTCTCCTTAGTCACCACATTTAGAGCATTGTAGATGACCTCTTCAATCACGTACATTGGTTGCCCATGAGTAGGGCACGATCTACGCAAGTCTTTGTACCTATGACCTATCCCACAATTAAGCTAGAGTCTCATTAGGCTTTTTCTTGATAGCCATGATCTTCGGTCTGATCTGTGTCGTCTCTGAAGGAGAAAATAACTTGTTTAGAAACAAGTCCTAATGCTCGACCCACGTGCGGATGGATCGTGGGGTTAATCTATCCAACCATTATAGCGCATTCCCTGCAAGAGACTATCAAAAAGCCTTTAGTTTAACATATTCTAGATTATCCCCGTCAGAAATGGTATTACATGAATCAAGGTAAGTAGTGATATGCGCCATAGGGAATTCAATTGGTTTCCCCTCAAAAGCATGTCTCCTCATTTCAGCAATAAAGGATGCACGTCTGATATAAGTTAGAGGGTTTTGAACACGCGTGACAAGAGGAAAACCTGTCGTTGTTCTTGCCAAAGAATACTCAAACTTACTAACTAGTATAGCGTGCAAGTAAGAGATCGATCCACAGGGAAATCTATTAAATTCAAGTCTAATTATAATTGCTAAGAGAGAAAAGGGGGAGTTTTTAGTGTGAAAAGATCTGCCTTTTAGCAAAGCAGAAGCAAGCAAACAAAGTGAATTGGTTTAAGAATGCAGTGGAGAGGAATAGGTTCACCTACAATTTATCACTTCGATTGATGAATTCGATCCTTGTTTCAGCCTCTAGTTCTTGTCTTTTCCTATCAATGTCCTTGTCCAGATCTTAGGTAAATTACTAGTCCTACGAGTCCTAGCAACCCTTATCTCTAAATAACCCTAACACGGTTAAGATCTAACCTAGAGATAGCATTAAGATTATGAATTAACCAAGGTACATGCAATATCAAGCTACGAGTCGATATTTAACATATATTCAACTTCCTACACATCCAATTAGTCCTACGAGTCCTAAAGGGATATGATTGCCACTTGGGTTAAGGTTCGCTACGAGGAATCTACAAAACCCTAGCAATTGAATGAATCTACTCTAACTAGTCGGCCAGGCCAGAGAGAATAAAACACATTCAAGCAATTAAGCACAAAGAAGTCGAAACATTGCAATAGGAATAAGAACTAGATTAAGAAACTCACAATTCAACAATCAAAGATCCAAATCGTAGGCGAAACCTCGAGAGTTTAGTTGCTCATGCTCAACAGCGCTCTCAACAATGGTGTCAAGTGCATAAGGTGAATGAACGAAATAACTAGAAAAGCCTTAAATAGTCTAGAGAAATTCGGCCCAAAATAACATAATAAAACCCTAAGTAAAATCCGGAATTGACGATCAGCTACTGCACGGGCCGCGGGGCGGCCAGGCCAGGCCGCGGGGCGGCCGGCGATCAGCGAAGTTCCTCGTTTCTTCCTTCGAGCCGCGGGGCGGCCAGCAATGTCGCGGGGCGGCCAGCGATTCTTCCGAGCTCCCTCCTCTTCGTCTCCAGCAGCTCCTAAGTCCTTCTGTAACTCGTTTCTGCTCTTTCCAATATCATTTCACCTCCAATCTACTTTACCTGAAATAAACAATAAACTCATGTAGATTCCGCCTCTTCTAACTCAACAAGTGATAATACAAATTCAACTAAATAAATGCAATATTCACACCTAAATAATGCTAAATGCAGTCTATTATGCAACACTAAATATGCTCTATCAAATTCCCCCACACTTGAACCTTTGCTTGTCCTCAAGCAATAGAAAAACTCAACTTTGTAGCCCCACAGAATAGCAATTCATGTATCCACACCTCAATATTCTTTAAGTGCATGAAAACTGGCAAACACAAAAGATGAATAACATCATAGCACATAATTGGAATAATCAATGAAATCAGGCAACCATATCCATTCTAGACCTCACAGGGAATGTGTTTCACTCATGTGTTTAGGCTTTAAGATACAACTCTCAACTCAAACCAATCATGCACCAAGCTCATAGACATTGACCACCATATCACCAATTCTTTGCCGAAATGTCATTACTTGCGGGACACAATAAAGAAGATAAAATGCGACACTTTTTTTTTTTTTCTTTTCTTTTCTTTTTTTTTTTTTCTATATTTTCTTTTTCTTGTCTTGGTGCTTTCCTTACGCGAAGCGCAAACATGGGTGTCATGAATGGCCCCGGTCTATCAACACCTAAACTCACTAAAATGAAGTCCACTTGAACATCTTTTGACGCAAGTTGCAAACATGGGTGTCATGAATGAACCTGGTTACTCAATGATCAAGCTTTCTTTCCTTGTGGATAGTTTTCAACACCTTTTTGCGCGAATCATACCCATGGGTGTCATGCGTAGACCCGGTTACTAAGTGCATCAACCATTGCCACCTTATTCACTACATATTCACAAACTCAATAAAAGACTCAAACTATAACCATAAAGTCCGCAAGCAATCAAACATGTGCATCGGTCTTTTAAAAATAGATACTGCAGTCAATGCCAAGAGGTAGCAACACTAGGCGAGTAATTCACACAACTGAGCAAAAGAAACCAAATAAGGCCAAATTATCCTCACAGGGTCATGTCTAGAACTTCAAGATCACCCAAAAATTCAAGACTTTACGTGCTCAATTATTAACCAATCATGCCCACCAAATAATATAGAAAACATATATCGAAGGCTTCAACAATCCAAGCACATCATGGGGCATAAATCTCAATAGAAAATATAGAGGACAAACGGCATCCATATGGGGAAATAAGACCTATTCCTAATAATGCAAGAACTAAAACTGTTTTTTTTTTTTTTTTTTTTTTTTTTTTTTTTTAATTATGGTAGGAACTAAATATGCATACAACTAATAGAAATAAACATGCAACCTTAAAACTTAAAATGCAGTGCAAGTTAGAACTAAAATACAAAGAGTTTTCAAGTCTTCTCCCCCGCACTTAAACCTAACATTGTCCTCAATGTAGAAAAGAGAATAAAAACATCAAAATAGAAATAAAAGGGAAAAGAAAAGAAACAACTAACATGCTCACTGCTGAGGTGGTGGAGGCGGCGGATATGGTGGGAACTGTGGATAGGTGAATCGATAGAAGTCCTCCTGCCTCTGCCACATCTGCTCCTGCATCCGTCTGATCTCAGCCTGACTCTCATAGACATCATCAAGGCGTGCGGTCAAGCCACGGACATCACGACGAATGTCTCCAACCTCCACGTACAGCTGCTGGCTGTGGTCCCACATCACATCCTGGCGCTGGGACATCTGCTGCTGGTGCTCCCACATTACGTCCTGACGACGCGACATCATCTGCTGATGCTCCCACATGGTGTTCTGCTGGAGAGACATATCAGCTATCTGTTGTGCCAGCGAGTAGTAATCTGGACCAGCACCTCCAGCTGTGCCAGAAGGTCCAGCTCCACTGCCTCCATAATCCGTCTCAACTCTGGGAACATCCTCAGCATCTTCCTGCTCAGCGTCAGGAACCTGCTCCTCCTCCTCATCCTCATCCTCATCCATCGCATCTCCCATATAAAAATCAGCAGCTGTAGGGCCAAAAGGGAGAGGACGGGGCAGTCTCAACTGAACACTCCCCTGATGGCCTGCCCTCCAGATCCACATCGGCGACTTGCCCTCCAGATGGCCAGCTTTCCTCAGCTGGGCCTCATCGTATAGGAATGATCTATGCTGAGCATCATGGACAGCGCTCACGTCGATGCAGGTGCGAGCGATGAGGGTGATAAGACCCCCAAAGCTGATAGTTGCCTTGTTGCGCTTGTCCATTATGTCCTTGCAGTTCATCAAAAAGAGATCGACCCAACCCGGAACGACAGGGCTCTCCGGCGTCAAACACCATAGGAATGACATGTCCTTCAGCGAGATCTTGTTGACCTCAGCCTGTGCAAAGAAGGTGTTCGCCAGCACCTTGTGAATCAGTCGGAGCGCAGGATGGCGAATACTGGAGTTGTACTGGCCCTTCTTGGCCTCAAAAGGCACCCTAGTAGATGCCATCCAGAAAGCAACAGGGCCCTCACCCTTGCAGACATCAAACCAACCAGCAGTCGGCGCAGCAGTAACACCCAAAATCTGTGCTAATCTCTCCTTGGATAATGTAAAATCTCTCCCAAGCAACCGAAACTCAATAGCGGTACGTCCCACACTCAACGTCGCTAAAAATTCCTTACATAAACTAGGATAAGTGGGCGCATTCTTCTCTAAAAACTGTCCTAACCCTCCATGCTCTAACAGTTGCCTAGTGCATGTATCCATCTGTAATAATCTCAACGTAGGCTCATGAAAGAACTTCGTGACAAAGAAATTCCTAGTGTTTAAACCGTTCCATTTCTCTTTTTGACTTCTACTCATTCCGTGGGGTCTCGACATGATGAATCGGAGCTAAAAATTTTCACAAAAGAAATGGAAATCCAGAAAAAACTCACGGAATTTGGCTTCTGCAGAGGCCGCGGGGCAGCCGAGGGTGGCGACGGGGCGGCCGGCGACGAGGGGGGCCGCGGGGCGGCTGAGCAGGTGACGGGGCGGCCGGAGAAAATATGGATCTGTCCACTCCGACGTCGGATCTGCTCTCCGACGTCCCAAAACTTCCTTCCTCGGAGTGGATCCGAAAGAAAACCTTGGAAAGGCTTGGGGAGGAGCGGTTTTTTTTATGTAGATCTAGGAGAGATAGGAGATAAGGGGGGTTTTGTTGCTTGGAAAGAAGGAATGTGAGAGAAAGGTAATTTTTTTGTGGAGATTTTGGTGAAAGGAGAAAGCTTGGAGAAAGTATTTCAATGGAGGGTTTTGGGGGTTGAAGAAGGAGCTTGAAGGAGGAAGAAGATAGAGGATAGAAGAGGATGGCGGCTGATGGTGATAGAATGGGGAGAAAAAGAAAGGGTAGGTTAATTTTGTGTGGTAAGTGGGGGCCCACACGGGCCCCTAAAAAAATTTCCCATCTGGATTGGGCCGCGGGGCGGCTAGGGTAGGCGACGGGGCGGCCGGCGATTCTGCGAAAAATTTCGCTGAGCGCCTTGGCCGCGGGGCGGCTCTAAAAAATTTCCCATCCGGATTGGGCCGCGGGGCGGCTAGGGTAGGCGACGGGGCGGCCGGCGATTCTGCGAAAGATTTCGCTGAGCGCCTTGGCCGCGGGGCGGCCCTAGCTGGCGACGGGGCGGCCCGTCCTTTTTCGCACATTTCCTTTTCCTTCCTGCACTGTTAGTCCTCCATACCACAAACCAAAAATAAAATAAAAGAAAAACTTAAAAAAAGAAAATACCTAAACTATTACCTTGGGTTGCCTCCCAAGCAGCGCCTTTAGTTAACGTCGTTGGCTCGACGTTATGACACCCTATTGATCCTCAGTATTTGGTTCAGTGAGAACCAACTCATCCCCTTCCTGTTTGACAAAATTCTCATAATAGGGTTTAACTCTATGACCATTTACCTTGAAGATGTCTCCATTCCGCTCATTTAGTAGCTCAACTGCACCATGAGAAAAGACATTAGTAATCACATATGGTCCTGTCCATCTGGAACGAAGTTTACCTGGGAAGAGTTGTAGGCGCGATTGAAATAGAAGGACCTTTTCCCCAACTTTGAGGTCCTTTCGCAAGATATGTTTATCGTGCCATGCCTTAGTCTTCTCCTTTAATTGTCCTCAATGTAGAAAAAACCAAACCTAGAAAATGAAAGAAACTTTAATTCCAACTCAACTTAATATAATTTAATATATATTAATAGCTAATAACTAGACAATACAGTACATGTTTGCAATATGAAATCACACCTGAAATCTAAGCCCACTTGTCTTGATCTCAAAACTAGACTCAGGGATGACTATAGCCTATTCTGGCACCGTCAGCATAGGGTGCAGGTATTGCTTCGTAGTCTGGGGAATAAGATTCAGCTGAGCTTGGACTTGTCTCCTAGTTTGTTCCTCTCGATCAGTCGTTGCTTCAGCCATTACACGAGCATAATTGTTTGCAACTTCTCTTGCAGCATGACCCTCAACTTGCTTCATAAGCCTCTCAAGCTCCTGCTGGATTGTTTCTTGATTGGTCATTGCTCTTTGTAATGCTCTATTCATCTAAAGTCTCAAACTCTGGTATGCGATCAGTGGATCGCATGCACCTATAACACATCACTAGAAAAGAACGTGAGATAAACTAATAAGGGCGCGATTGATTGCCTCCTCGGCAACGACACCAAAATTTGACGAGGGAGTTTTTCTATGCAAATAGATATAGAAATAGAAATAAGCCACACAAACAAGTCAACTCAATTCATCAAATAAATACAAGACTGTCCTGCAGTAGTATAGAGGAACCAGGTTCGATCCACGAGGAAGCGTGTGAGCGGTTCCAAAGTAGCCTCAAAACATTCTCTTTTTTCGACTTGAAGTACCCGACATCGATTAGAAGTAGTCGATGTCGATCAGGGACAGTCGATCTTGATAGATCAATGACGAGAGGAAATCGTTTTGTCTCCTATCAAAAGTAAAACTCAAACCTACAAACTAGTATAGCAAATAAGTAAGAGGTCGATCTCAAAGAGAATTAAGTATTCCTATGCAAGGTGTATTTACCAATTAGTGAAAATGAGGGTTTTAGTTGATTGAAATAGAAAGAAAACAAAATAAACTACAAACAAGTTGATGCCAAAAAAATAATAATTAAGAAGATCGCTCTACGTACAACTATCCACTTTATTTGGTTGAATTGATATTGTAACTTCCTCTTATCCTTTTATGATTCCTATGAATATCCTTGTCCCAACCTAATTTAGTTACTAGTCTAATCAGTCCTAGAAACCCTTAATTATCTCATGAGCAGTCCCTCAGAAAAGGATTTAACCCAATCGATTGCTTTAAGTTAAGAGATTAACCAAGATATTTGCAGTCCCTTAGAAAGGGATTTAACAACACATCGAACTTCCTACCTATCCGATTAATTCAATCAGCCCTAAAGGCACAAGTTTTCTACTTGGGTTAAGGTTCGCAATCAGGAATCTACAAAACCCTAGCAATTGAATTGATTCTAACTAGTTGCGCGGGCTAGATAGAATAAAACAATAAAACATTCAAGCACAAAGAAGTGGAAACATTCAATATAGGAAATCAGGAACAAGATTCAGAAACTCACAACTCAATCCAAACAAAGCTACAAATTGTAGATAGAACGAAGAGAATTTAATCGCCCATGGAAAACATCGCTCTCAATCTAACCAAATTGTCTTGAATCCTAATCTAATGAATGAATGAAAACAAAGGGCTAAACCCTCTCCAATTCGTCACCAAGAGTCAGCCTTCCAAAAGATAGATAAATAGGTCTAGGATAGAACAAAACGTCGCTGCGCACAAAGCCCTAAATGTGTCGCTGCTGGAACATGTGGCGGCCGCTGCATAAATGCGGCGGCCGCTGCCTGGCGTTTATGTTGCTAAATAAGCGGTGGCTTCTGTATCAGTCTTTTACGGAAAATCCACTTTGAATCAGCTTTCGACGTTAACAATAAAGCTGTAGCTCTTTGAAAGAGCTTTCCGACGCATGGTCATAATTGTCAATCAGACAACCGAGGCCTCCAGAAAGTGCAAAACAAGTTTAGCATGTCTGGCGACAACTTCTGCATACTTGCTTTTCGTTTAGGCTTGCTTCTTCTTCTCATGACCTCTTTAGATCTTCATTTAAACTTCTTCGATCAACTTATCTTCCTCATCTAATTTATCATCAACCCATGTCTCACCCTCGGATCCACAAAAATAATCAATAAAAACGTGTAGATTTCGACTCCACCAACGTAGAGAGCTAATATGAAAATTCTACTTAAACCATGCATGATATGCATCTTAATTACTTAAAATGCAACTTATTATGCCTATCTAAATGTATGCTATCAATCAACAACACAATAGTAGGTTAAAAATGTCCTCGATGTCGATTAACAACCTACACAACTCAGAAAACAGCAAACAAGTGGTCGACGTCGATGTTGACCCGAGCAGTCAATATCGAGCATGTAAACAGATAAAACAGTAACTTTACCAACAAGAGAGGCTAGAGAAATTAAGGATGCGTAAAGGTGCGATGGTCTAGAAAGGTTCAGAGGATTTGTTGGGTTTCACGAAACACAACGAAAGGCTCAAATATCAGATTCAAATAATATGGAAAAAAGATCTTCCAAAGACAGGGGTTACCACGACAACAACCATGTAAGCACAATCAACAAATCATCAAAGAACCATGTTCTATGGATAAAGGAAAGGACTTTCAACAATTCCAGCAAATAGATCAATCAATATCATGATAAATTAACATAATTGACCTCTACCTTTCTCATGAATAGAGTTTATAAACTTTTGAATACAAACCCTAATTACTACCAAACTTTCACAACAGGAGTTACTCGAATTCACATTCAAGGATTAAGCACAATGTATAATAAGATAAAAATAGCAATTTCTTCAACAATTCATCAATCACACAAACATGGCTATTGTCGGGCTCACCCCGTCCCTAGAAAAAAGCGACTACTTGATATGATAGAAGAAAACATGATCAAATTAAGATAATAAACTTGCATTGAAACTGAAAATAAAACCTTGAAGTCACCACAATCTTCGTGTTCAAACTCTCGTATGAACGCCGAAAACCCTAAAGATTCAAACCCTAAAAATCTCTATCAATGTCGAATGGTGTGTTATAGTGTAGAAATGAATAAAGCATTGCCCTAGGGGCTTTATTTGTAATAATCATGTGGCATAATGATCTCTCAATATTCAGCCCAATCCAAGCGTGTCTGCGACAAGCAGATCTTCGGTCGACGTTGACCAGAGTGTTCAACATCGAGCACTTCTCAGCTTTGGTTGACCTCAGGTGATATGGTCAATGTAGAGTCTCTCTTCCTTAGCTTCTATGTGTAATATCTTCATCAGTCGAGATCTCGAGTAGTCTGGTTTGGTCAATCTCGAGAAGTGGTCGACAGAAGGTTAAAATTTCTACCACTCTCCTCTTCATTCCAATAGCTTGACTTTCTCAAATTTCTAAGTGTTTGATCGACGTCGAGTAGATCGTGTTGGCATCGAGTGCTCTCTTGCGTAGTCATTCTTGGAATTGCTTCAAAACGTCTCTAAATTATGCAAAACCAAACCAAACTTGTGTAGACCTTTATATCCTGCAATTCATAACAATCTACACAAATTCTTAACATTCCCAACCCAAACCATAAACAATAGACAGAAATTGGAGTAAAAGTAAGCACACGACATGGTCAAAAATGCGGACATTAGAGCAAGCCCAACAGCTTTGGTAAAAAATCTCTAAAATAGAGATTAAAATGTCAAAATCTCTAAAAAAAATTCACTCCAACTCCAACAGCTTCTCTATTTTACAGATTTTTATATTTATTAAAAACTATAATCAATAAATGTATTTATTAAAGATATTTAATTCTACATTTCTAAAAACTTAATTTAAACTTAAATCTAACATTTAACCTCACATTTGTTGGTGAACTACTATATGTTACCCATCTTCTTGCATGATATCTTATTTTTTTTTTTATTATTATATTCTCATGTGATATTTTTTAAAAACAAAATCTAGTGATAAATTTGATATTTATTTATTAAATGGTATTAATATTGAATTTAGATTTTTACTATAAAAGTTATCATAAAATTGGATAAAATATAATCCAAACTTAATCTTATTATTTTCAGTTAGTTGATATATATTTTATTATAAATTAGATTGGTTATTAGTCATATATGATTAATTAATTAAATTAATTAATTAATAAGGCTTAATTTATAATTTATAAAAATAAAATCATTCCAATATGAGTTATGAGTTCAAGTGAATATTTTTTGAAGTGAAAATTTTATAGACTAATTTTTTAATGTAAATTTTGTAGCATTAAATTGGATGAAATTAGTTATGCTATTTTATTTATAAAAGTTAACATAGAATTATGATGTTTTGTTCTATCTATATTGATTTAACATAATTAATTTATATATTATATCAAATTATATCAACTTTTTAATTAATTTTTAAAAATAATTATATTTTTATTACTAGTAATTAAGTATGAAATTATATTTTTTCCTTTATTATGGGTGAAAATGTGGGGTTGCATCATTAAATTCTATATAGGGACAAGTGAACATTAAATTATAGAGATCAACTTCTCTTCCTCCAAATTTAGAGATTTTTTCCCTCTCTCTATCAATTTCTCTATTTTAGAGATGGGTTTGGAGAAGCTGTTGGGGTGAAAAAATGGTCATTTTCTCTAAAATCGCTCTTTTTTCTCTATTTTAGAGAAGCTGTTGGGGTTGCTCCTAGTAAACGATATTGAAAATGAAAAATATGGTGATGTAAAGCGTGGTGGAAAGAATATGAGAAATACTATTTAAAATTGCATTATCGTTTGAAGAAAATATATTATTAATGTTGGAAAGACAAAATTCTTCGTAAAATTTTCATCGTTCATTATAACATGTAATTTATTATTCACAGATATTTCTTTGAATCATTAAAGTCATACAAAATATTCCTTTTTTACTAATAAAGTAATAGGTACAAAAAAAGTTTATAATTTATCAATAACTACATTTTTATCGGCTACAAAAGGTGTAGTTTTGTACAATTAGTTTTGTGATTTACTATTTTATTTAGTATAATTTGCGTAAGTTGAAATAAACAAATAAACTAACCACAATAGGATAAATTAAAGTACTCCTAACCAGTACTGTTATAAATATGACCAAAAAGCAGTGATCAAGAAGTAAGGAGAGAAGACCTAAAAGAGTATGAACTAGAAGAAAAGGAGCTGGATTTCATATTCAAGCCAAGAAATAAAAAAGAAGAGGAGGAGCAAGATGAAGATGATGGCGAAGATGGTGATATCAGACAACGATGGGCATCAAACAAAAACACATCCCATAAAGATCGAACTATAAGACATGACGAGTTCCTCAACTTGGCAGTATGCTTTCTATTTAATTTACTAGCTTGAATATAATTAGTTTTTTTTTAAATTATACTAAATAATAAAGTTAATCTTTTAATGTGATTATGACATTCCTATGCAATTATTGTTTTAATCATACAAAAGCTCTATTGACGCATCTAGCTTTTCTTTGATCTTTGATTAATAATATAACTTATTTTAACATTGAATTGATGTCATTTTTACAGGTTCGAGCCTACAAAAACTGTTGGGGTTTGGAACAAACATTGCTTAGTTCTAAGAGAGCATTCATCAAATTGAACAGGCTACTGAATATATTTTTGCTCACTGTCATGCTTATCATATGGCTTCTTCTCTCTAAAATCGTCAATACCGGCCAAATAGCTCTCTTGTTTGCTCCTTTTCTAGCAGCTACCTTTATGTTTGGAGATAGTTGCAAAAGGATGTTTGAAGGTCTCGTCTTTTCTTTTGCAATGCACCCATTTGATGTTGGGGATCGTGTTATCATCAATACTGAACAAGTTAGTAATTCTATTCAACATATTTCATTACCTAATTTAATACTACGTATATACATGCATGTTATGTAACGTTATAATCATGTCTAGCTAGAAGATCTAGAATTAGCACTTAATTCTAAAAATGTATTTTTTTTTGCATAGATGAGGGTGAAGAAGATGAACATTTTAACAACCATTTTTTACAAGTATGACACTGGAGAAGAGGTGATCACTCCCAACTCAACACTAACAACAATGAGCATTATTAACCTTGATATCGCTCCAGATCAAAGCGATAAAGTTGAATTTGTGCTTTGTCCTCTAACTCCTCTAGAGGACATCCAGGATCTCGAGATTAAAATTAAGTAAGCACTTACACTGGTACTTCTGCTAAGTATGCCCATCGTTACAATTACAGTATTTCTTATTTTTTCATATTCAACTTATTGTATGTTGAATGCTCAACAAGACTATTAGACGACGATCTTCAGTACTCGTCTAACACCAAGGTGGTGAAGTCAGAGATATTGAAGGAAGAAATAAAGATGACAGTGTATTTCAAATACTTGGTGTCCTGTCTTAATGCTGAGGTAAAAGCGATGCATAAGTCAGAGATCTTAAGCATGATAATGAAGATTCAAAAATATATGAAAATAAACAACAAAGAATATCCACCATCTTATAAACCTTATATTGTGGAAATCATTCTCGCTTGTAACCTCAAGATGGAGGATCTTGAAGACCTTCGATCCGAGATGTTAAGGTAAATATTAAACCATGTTTATATATGAAATTTTTATCATATATTTTTATCTTAGCCAACCATACTTGTTGAAAATCTTTTATCATATATAAAAAATAAACAAAAGATACTAAGATATAAGTCTGACAATTGCTTTTATATATACATTGGATGATGTAGAGGTCTAGAAGAGAGTGATTCCAAAGTTGTGATTATGAAGCTTACAAAATCAAGAATCAAGATGGGTCTATACATTGGCAAGGTTGAGCAGAAAAATGAAGAAGATAAACCTAAAACTCCTCTCAAAATGATGACTATGGAGATTCCGGATGTGAAAGACCTTTCTGAACGACTCAAATGTAAAGAAGTCGTTAATTACGTGAAGATTTTCCAAGCCAAAGCCAATGTCAACAAGGGTGATTATACAGTGATTGTTGAAGGGGGTAAAAAAATGGGGAAGTTTTTAAGGTACTTACATATGTTATAGCCAATATTTTTCTTAAAATAAATATTTCATGATAAAGTTTACATTTTAGGATCTTGAATCCAACACTATATATAATAGTGATAATTATATACTATTTAATTATGTAGGTCATGAATGTGATTCAACGTATTTCAGACCACCCAAGCACATCTTTGGAGAAGATACCTAGTGGAGATGGACAATAAAAGTGAAGGTAAACCATTGCTAATTTACTGAGTGAGCTAGAAGACATGTAGTAAATGTCAATTTTTCATTTTGGTTTCCAATAATTGATCAACGGGGGTATATATATATATATATATATATATATATATATATATATATATATATATATATATATATATATATATATAGGAGATATCTAATGAGAAGTAACATTTAAATGAGAAGATGAGAAGTAAGCCTTATACCCTTTAGATTAAAATAATTTTTTTTATATTGATATAGGGGACATATCTAATGATAAATATATCAATGTTTTTTTTAAAATTATTTTTTATGCTATTTTTTTAGATGATGAATGAAAAAGCTAATTTAAATTAGCATAAAAACCCTAAAATGAACCTTAAATCACCCTCTAGATAAATAGCGTAAAAAATAATTTTTTTAAAAAAACATTGATATATTTCTCATTAGATATGTCCCATATATCCATATAAAAAAAATATCATTTTAATCTAAGCGGTATAAGGCTTACTTCTCATCTTCTCATTTAAATGTTACTTCTCATTAGATATCTTCCCTATATATATATATATATATATATATATATATATATATATATATATATATATATATATATATATGGAGTTTTTTTTTGTTTACATCTATTTAAAATAAATTGGGTATTGATAATATTTTTTGGCTCAATTGATTATTAGGAAGGATCATTTCCTCAGTATTTTCGGCATTCACCTTTCATGCTACATCGTCTCCAACTTCTATGTGGATATTGGATTGTGTTGCGTACTTGGAGTCATGCATGTTTGTGTTGTTTGTATATTCATTTATGTTGCTTGTGAGTGTGTTTGTTCTTTAATCATGCATGTTTGTCCATCGCCCAATGTATTGGTGTCTCAATTTACAAGATAGAGATATTATCGAGTATTTCAATTGTTTACTTAATGAAAAAGGATCAATCCCTATTGAAATGTCAGGGGTCTGTGATAATATCCGGATATTATCTTAATTCTAACAATAAAGTTTCATCGATAAATGATTATGGAAAACAATTTCCATCAACTATTGTCATCAAAAGTAAACATTGATTGATGAATGTTGACACCATAATATTGTACAATTTTCACCAAAGTAGATATTGTTCGGTTAAGGTCAAATCATAGGAACTTAGTCATCACTAGAAAATACAATAATTAATGGTTAACAAAATATGTAGTCATCAAAAGTATTTCATAAAAAACTATTAAAAATAACAATTGTTAACCAATCAAAGTCAAAACATAGAATAGTAAATCAGGGGGAGGAAAACTAAAGAATTAAAAAGGAATTAAAGACAAAGTTCAAGGTCAGAGAAATAAACATGGGGAGGGGTGGGGTACTGAATGAAGAAGCCCAACGATTTTATCCGCAACCTTGTTGATATCATAAAAACCATGGATGGATGGCACCATCTCGTCCAGCTAAAGAAGAAGGGTTTTGAATATCAACATCTCAATCTAAAAAAAATTCACCGTGAAAAACACTTCCCTAATGTCTTTTTTTTTGGGAGGGAGAGGGGTGTGGTGACTACAAGACTTTGGAAAAGTTGATGCGATACACAAAGTTTTCACAAATTCCTTGTGGTAACCATAAGGTTTGGTAAAAATTCTTACGGTAACCAGGAGATTTTAATTAATTAGCTTAAATATCTGTATATTACATTTTTGTTATTGTGCATATATGTAAAAGCTCGGATTTCCAAATCTTAATTTTTGGAAAAATGAATTTAAATCGGATGTTTCAAAGAAACTCTTCCTCAATTTAATAAATCGACCTCGAAACTCTAAAAGCGGATTCCGACCAAAATTTGAAAATTATGCAAAATAGATTATATTCCGCTTTCATATATGCCGAGAATTGGAAAATGATGTTCGGATTTCATTAATAATTTCAGATTGGAAAATTTAAAATTTAGTTTAAACGAGTCGAGATAAGATCGAGAGAGCGCGATTCGGGAATCTAAAGTCGGGAATGCGAAGTTGTGCTTTCGGGACCGCAATTTTGTCTTCTTCTACCTTTGTCCAATCGAAAAGCATCGGCCCTAGGCCCCCTTTTGAGCTGATTTTTGGAGCTATGAATCTTCCTAGCTCCTTCCTCATTTTCCGCTTCAAGAAAAACACCCATAATTTTGCTTTTCCCTCTCCATCCTCACTTCACCAATTTGGGAAAAATGCCAAACAACACCATGATCCCCTCCTCTATTGCAAAATTTGTTTTACGGCCCATCATTTGCTTGACCAAATTCAACAAATGCATTATTTATTTTGCATAGATGAGGGTGATGGAGTTGAATATTTTGACAACTAATTTCTACAAGTATGACATTGAGAAGAGGTGATCTGTAAAGACTAGATTTTGGAGTTTCTAAAAAGGGAAAATTTTTGGAAAAAACTCGTCCTCGAGCAAGTTCTAATTTCAAAAAGCCCTGGGAAAACATCACGGCACGTGTTTGAATTTTAAATTGGCGGAATTTCAAACCTTATTTATCTCGATTTTGAGGATTTCGACAGTCGTTTAAAACGAATTTGAAATGCAAAGCGGATTTTCAGATTTGTTGGATTTCGAGACGTCGGGATAGGGATAGGATGTCGGGATTAAGGTTGGAAGAGCAGAATACTTCTCTCTCTCACCCTCACACACGTCTCTCTCTCTCTCTCTCTCTCTCTCTCTCTCTCTCTCTCTCTCTCTCTCTCTCTCTCTCTCTCTCTCTCTCCTCCTTAAGTATTTCATCTTCTTGCAAATGAAACCCTAAGGAGCCTTTGGCCTCCTTTATATAAATGAACACATGTTGTGAACCTATTTTGCCATGTTTTATATTAACTTTTATATTGATTTCTGCATGCATTTCATATCATCGGGTTAGAATTCTACAAAATCTATGTAGTTTATGCTTATTTGCCAAATTATGGAGTCTACACTAGTTTCTGTTTAATTTCGCAGAAATCGAGGCATTTTACAGCAATTCGGAGAAAGAAGAAAACCATGGGAGACCTTGAGGTCGAATACAGAAAGTCCAAGGTTGAGTAGCAGCTGAACCAGTGCACGTCAATCAAAAAACAAGATAGGAAGCACTCGACAAGACTAGTCGATATCGACCACTCTGGTCGATATCGAGTAACTTTGGTCGAAATCACCCAGTCGAGCACGAGCTGAGCAGCAAAGCACTCGAGAAGCATAAAAGTCCTCGACGTCGAGTACTTTACTCGATGTCGAGTACCCATCGCGCGACGGTCCGAATTCTACCCGAGCTCGAGCACATCACGAGGAGAAGAGTCCTACTCGACGTCGACCACTTTAGTCGACGTCGAGTACTTCCTAGCGTCATTCCGAGTCGAGATCGAGTGGAATCCGAATAGATATGATTACTTGCAAGTGAAGTCACGTGGTATTCTATCAAGACATGTGAAGATAGATCAAGAGTTGAAGAGATTTGTCCACTGTAGATATTTTCCCTTAAGGATTTGTTTGTTTTATTTCCAAGTTATCTCATAAAGCTTTAGATAGATAGTTTTAGTTATAGATAGATTATTATTTCCTTGTATAGTGAGGATTGAATACTATAAATAAAGCCCTAGGCGTTGGTTCTTAGACATTCCAATTTACACACAATACAATAGACAACGAGATATGAGTTTAGAGAGCTTGTGGCTGAGTGAGGTGGAGATTGTCGAGAGACGTTTTGGCGTTATTCGATTGTAAGTTTCTGTTTGATTTAATGCAATTTAGTTCCCTTTTATTATTGATGTGTGTTTTGATGATGAAGAGCGAGTATTCACCCAACTTCTAGGGTCGGGGTGAGCCCGACGGTAGCCATGTAAGGTAATGCAAAAAAGGTACAATCTTTAATGCGAGTTCATCTTCTATCCCTTTGAGCATGATTCTTTTGCGACAGCCGAAGGCGATCCTTATTGGTGTTATTGAAGCGAAAGTAATCTTAATGCAAACTTGGATTAATTATGTGAAAAGGGTTAGTAACAATTAGGGTTTATGCGAAAGCCTATATATTCCTATTTGTTAATAACGAAAGTTATTTAATGAAAAGGCATGATGTTTTATACCTTTAGCATGATTCTTATATGGTTATCGTTGTGGCGTTGAAACCCCGATTCTAGGAGCTTTTATCTTATTGAATTACATCCCACCCAATTATGTGTTTATTTTCTTTTCTGCGTTATTTCTTTACGTTATTCCACTGCACAGCGCACTCGATCTCGACTACTGACTAGTCGATCTCGAGCACTCTAGTCGACGTCGAGTACTTTTTACTCGACGTAGGCTCTGTTTTCTGTTTTCTATGTGCGGTTTTGTAGGTTTAGTCGACTAAGTAGTCCATATTGAGTACCTTACTCGACGTCGAGGACTCTGCTGGTTGATTTTGAAAGCAGTATGGGACTGAACACGCGAATGCTGACACGCTTCCTCGTGGATACGATTCTTATTCCCTTCCACTACAACGGTAGGAAGTCTTGAAATTTTTATTTGCGTGGTTCAGGAAGTCAATTTGGAATTTTGGCGCCGTGACCGGGGAAGCAATCAATCGCGCCCTTTTTAGTTCCTTTTTACTCTTTATTTCTTTTTGTTTTTGTTTTTCAGTTGCATGCGAAGAACTGATCGCACACTTGTCGACCCTATTCTCGAACCTGAACGCTTCTTCCACCTTCGACAAAGGCTTTGAAGGATATGAACACCCTGCAACGAGAACGAGGTCCAGCCCACACCAACACAAGAGCTTGAGCAACTCCGCATACGGATGGAGGAATTCACCACCAGGGAAGCAGAGTACGCCCCTCGAGAGACGGAATATCAACAAAATCAGCAAAGGTGGGAACACAGGGTGGATCTCGAAATCAATGCCCGATGGGAGCTTGAGGAACAATATCAGCATGTCCCTGCAAACGCAAAAGAGTACCTTCACCCTACTCTGGAAGTTCCAGAATCATCAATCGTCCTCCCGCACGTTAACTTTGAAATTCGTCCTTCTTAGTAGAAGACTTTTCAAGGTCAAGCGGAAAGTCAGGAGAGAGAAACTCTCCAAGGAGCCACCCGCTCCTTTGCTTCTCCCCTTGACCTATGGCTCTTTCCTCATAGATCCGGCATGGATTCCGGTCACTGTTGAGCATTCAGTCTCTCCGGTCACCACATTTAATGATGAAAAACAAGAAGAGAAATTACAAGCAACAAGTTGCTCAGCAGCCATGACTGATATTCCATTACCTTAAAGCTATTCTCCTTGTATGGTACCAGAGCCCAACAGACTTGCTGTCCACAACAAAGATCCTTCCTTTTTCCCTTCATCCTTCAATTTTCTGTCCTTTTTTTTCTTTTCCTGAATCTTCATTCTCTGTCACTGTCCATATGGACACCCCACCCACTATGCAGCTATCTTCCTCATCTTCCCTACCCACTTTCTCAAGTATTCTCAAACTTACCTCGGACAACTATCCCCTTTGGAGGGCTTAAATTGTTCCCTATCTCAGATCTCAGGAGCTTTACGGGATCGTTGATGGCTCAAACGCCATGCCACTTTCCGCAGCTGACACATATTCCTCCTGGCTCAAGAAAGATCAGACCGCCATGGCCATCCTTACAGCCTCTCTCACTCCTCCTATCCTTGTCCAGGTACTTGATTGTGTCTCTTCTCATGAGATTTGGGCTCACCTAAATGACACCTTTGCAGCCACTTCCGTAGCCAATGTTGTCCAAACGCGTCTTCAACTAGCTTCTCTGAAAAAGGGTTCTGACCCCGTCACCATTTATTTCAACAAAGCCAAAGGTTTGGTCTCCTCTCTAACCGCTGCTGGTCACTCTATCACCGATGACGAATTTATCGTCTATGTCCTGGCCGGGCTCGGTCAAGACTATGAGTCTGTCGTGACCTCATTATCAACTCACCCAACCTCCCTCACCCCTCGCTTTGTCCTCTCTCAACTTCTCAATCACGAATCCCGCCTCGCCTTTCAAACCCAATCTCTTCTTCAAAACATAAATCTCCCATCTCAACCTCCCTCTTCTCAGCCCCCTTCTTTTGATCTCACTGGCACCAAGAGCAATTCCAACACAAGAGGTGTTTTAGGCCCAGCTCCAAACAACAATAGCAGAGGCAACTATGGAAATCGAAACGCCTTCGATGCTCCGGGCGGCTATGACGGTGGCAGGGGCTCCTTCCGAGGATCTTCTCGCGGTGGGTACCGCGGTCGCGGGCGTGGCCGAAGTGGCCACCAGTACTTCTCCGGTGACATTGACAACCGCCCAGTCTGTCAGATATGCTCCAAGCGCGGCCATGAGGCTCTTGCCTGCTGGAACAGGTTCAATCATGCTTTCCAACAGGCGCCTCCAAATTCCTTTCAAGCGAATTTCACCTCTGCTCCATGGTTCTTTGATACCGCCGCTACGCACCACTTCACCCCGGATGCCTCAAACTTCTCCACCGGTGCTCTCCCTTATAGAGGTACAGAGGAAGTAATGCTTGGCGATGGTTCCGGCCTACCAATCCATAACTACGGTTCATCCCTTCTCAACTTTTCCAATCATAACTTTCATCTTAAGCACCTATTACATACTCCTGCTCTTTCCAAGAATCTTATTTCGGTTAGACGCTTTTGCATTGATAATAATGTGTACTGCCAATTTCGCCCTAACCATTTCCTTGTCAAGGATCAGGCCACCGACAGGACCATCCTTCAAGCTCCCGTTGAGAACGGCCAATATGCACTGACTAATAAGGCTTTGCCATCGTCCTCTCCACAAGCTTTTGCGACCACAGTCGACGCTACCGCTCTCTGGCATTGTCGATTTGGCCATCCTGCAGCCGTCACCACCAGAAAATTGCTCCATCGTCTTCAAATCCCCTTACCTGCCGCTTACCCTAGCCGCTTTAATTGCATCTCATGTGAACGGGCCAAACTTCACAACTTACCCCACCCTGCCTCACCCTCTAGGTCCAACGGGCCACTTGAGCTTTTGTTTGTTGATGTCTGGGGCCCAGCCCATCACATTTCTACTAGGGGATACAAGTATTACATTTCCATTTTGGATGATCACTCAAAATTCCTATGGTTATTTCCTATGTCCACTAAAAGTCAAGTTACTGTTATTCTCACCAATTTCATTAATTTTGTCTCTAATTTTTTTTCCAAGAATATCAAGTCAATTCAAACCGATGGTGGTTCTGAATTCAAACCGTTAACTCCTCTATTCCAAAAATTGGGCATTGTCCATCGTCTTACGTGCCCTTACTCTCATGAGCAAAATGGGAGCATCGAGAATCGCCATCGTCATATAGTCAACACCGGGTTATCCCTCTTAGCTCACTCTTCCTTACCATTCCCCTATTGGGATTACGCTTTCGAAACCGCCACATATCTCATTAATCGTCTTCCGACCTCCATTCTTTCCTACAACACACCCTTTGATGTCCTCATGAAAAAGCCACCCGATTACAATTTCCTTAAAGTTTTTGGGTGTTTGTGTTTTCCCAATCTACGTCCATACAACTCTCATAAGCTTTCCTTTCGTTCTTCTCCTTGCATTTTCTTGGGTTATAGCTCCCAACACAAAGGTTATATTTGCCAATCCTTGGAATCACATCGAATATACGTCTCTAGGGACGTTGTATTTCATGAGGAAAATTTCCCCTATGCTGGGCTCCCATTACATAAAACTCAAGCCCATTCCCCCTTACCCTCTCTCTTTACTACACCCAGCCCCTTTACCCATGGCCCACTTGATTCAAGCCCACCACCACCATCCCCATCAAACTCCCAAAGCCCACCCACGTCAACCCCATCCTCTCTATCACATTCCCCAGCCCCAATTACTCCTATTGATTCATCACCCTCCTCTCCAGAAAATCATCCCTCACCACCGCCGCTCCTCCCTCCATCTTTATCTTCCCCAACACCATCCCATCCTATGACTACAAGGTCTAAAGCGGGTATTTTTAAACCAATTCATCGCACCGATGGTACCATCCCATGGCCTGCCCCGGAAGCCAACGCAACCTCTGCCCCTCCTATTCCTGATGAACCCACATCATTCACGGAGGCTCACAAACATCACGACTGGCGCCTTGCCATGAATTCCGAATTCCGAGCTCTCCTCTCAACCCACACATGGGATCTTGTACCCCCTCCACCCAATGCCAACATCCTTGCTGTAAAATGGGTTTTTCGGACGAAGCGCTTTGCAAATGGCCAGATCGAACGACGCAAGGCCCGCCTTGTGGCCAAAGGATACCACCAACTGCAGGGGCTCGACTTCAATGACACTTTCAGCCCAGTTGTGAAACCTGTCACCATCAGGCTCCTCCTCTCGATGGCGGCGATGGCAAACTGGTCAGTGCGGCAATTGGACGTTCACAATGCTTTTCTCCACGGTGATCTTGAAGAGGAAGTCTTCGTCCGACAGCCTCCTGGCTTCTCTCACCCTCACTTCCCCAATCATGTCTGTCGTCTTCGAAAATCACTCTACGGACTAAAACAAGCCCCCAGAGCATGGTTCGCAAAACTCAGCTCCGTCTTAATTCACCTTGGATTCACAGCCTCTAGGGCTGACTCTTCTCTGTTCATGTTTCGCAATGGACCTCAATTGGTATTTGTTTTGGTCTATGTAGACGATATCATCGTCATCGCCTCCTCTCCCGATCTCAGCTCCAAGTTCGTCACCTCCCTTGCTCAGACCTTCCCCATCAAAGACCTTGGCCCCCTCCACTACTTCCTAGGCATCGAAGTATCTCGGACTGCCTCCGGGTTCTCCCTCTCTCAATCTAAATACATCACTGACCTTCTCTCAAACCTTCACATGGAGTCCTGTAAACCTGTCTCTACTCCTCTTGCCTTGCACTTTGATTTTCACTCACCTTCTCCCTCCTTTGATGATATTCCCCTATACCGTAGTGTGGTTGGTAGCCTCCAATACCTGGCCTTCACTCGCCCAGACATTGCATTCGCAGTGAACAAGTTATGCCAATTTATGCATTGTCCCTCCGTCAACCATTGGCAAGCCACAAAGCGCCTATTGCGGTATCTGCAGGGCACTCGAGATCTCTCTCTGCACCTCGCCTCTACTTCCCCAATGGTACTTTCTGGGTTCTCCGATTCCGATTGGGCTACCGATGTTGCAGACCGGCGCTCTACAGGAGCATATTGTGTCTTCTTAGGTTCATCTCTTATCTCATGGTCCTCTAGGAAACAAGCAACGGTCTCTCGATCATCGACCGAAGCGGAGTATCGAGCCCTTGCAACGGCCACTTGCGAATTGATTTAGATTCAGTCCTTGCTTGCGGAACTTGGCACATATCTTAGAGATCCACCAACGCTATGGTGTGACAACCTCGGCGCGACATACCTTGCCGCCAATCCCGTCTTTCACCAACAGACAAAGCACATACCTCTTGACTATCATTTTGTTCGCGAACGCCTTGCCAACAAAACACTACAGATTGCTTTTGTCTCTACTCGGGATCAAATCGCCGATGCCCTCACCAAGCCACTGGCCACTCCACGCTTCACCTTGCTGCGCTCCAAACTCAGTCTCCGATGAGCTTGGATCGAGGGGGGATACAAGAGATAGGCCCATTTGATTCACTAGAAGAACCAAGACAGCCCATCTTTGCTCTCGTATGTTATTTCTATTATATTCTAGAAGCTCATGTTTCAACCTTAGATCATGCCAACTGGCTTCACAGGATTGCTCCCTTCTAGGGTTACAATATTATATATACATGTGTACATTTAATGATGAAAAACAAGAAGAGAAATTACAAGCAACAAGTTGCTCAGCAGCCATGACTGATATTCCATTACCTTAAAGCTATTCTCCTTGTATGGAGAAAGAAACTAATTAGAAATGCATGGAGAAAACACATAAATGACATAGCATTTTTACATAATGCAAACAGACATATCATTTAAAATATATCAGATTAGAAGGAGCAAGTGTCATACTCCTTGGAGCTGTCAGAAATTGTTCGAAAACTCATCAATAAATCCCTTATACATGAACCTATCCAGCACAACAACCATTAGAAAAAAAACACCCCCAAACTAGTACAACGAAACCACAAATAAAAAAAAAAAAACTGTTTCCTACATGAGCAAAATAAGCAAGACCAAAACAATAACAATGTGCCAATAGAACTTAGGGTCAGAACTCAACACCTAGATATTACTTCATACTCGAATGGAGATCAATGAACTTATGTGACATAGGGGAGCATAAAGCTGGTAGGTGAAGACCAAGTACTAAACTAAGGAAGTAGGCAACACTTTCATTAAATAAGTGTAATTTATGACTAAATTTTCTAAAGCCAAAGTGATCAATTTTCAGCAGCAAATATCAGTCAAGTTCGACTTCTAAATTTAATTCAAAAGTGAAGGCTAGTAAGATCACAATCACACCAATATCACCAATAAAGCTCAACAAATCAACAACAGATTTGAGCCCTAGAGAAATTAGCACATTCTCAAAACAGACTCAAATGACCCAACAGGCATTTAAATAGCAGATTCTAATCAATCTCAGCAGAGGAAAGATGATTCAACAACCAAATTAGACAACAGATATACAGGCAACAAACAAAAAAAAAAAAATCAAAAACAAGATATGAGCAATTTTATAAAATCTGATTCAGCACTGGCCCTCTTCCATTAAATCAGAGGATCGGATATCAAGCAACAAGGTAAAGAGGGATGACATACCTACACTTACTTTCTCGGAATCGAAATCAAGAAAATTCGGAGTCGCTTGGATGAAGGCGAATTGAAGCCAATTGGGAGCAGTGGAGTGGAGACCTACCTTCGAGCAGAGGGAGAAGCGGCATCAGGTCCGAAGAACGGAGGCGGAGCAGTGGCTGCGTGGTCTGATTAGGAGAAGGCTCGCGATGCGGTGTCGAGCGAGGACTACGAGCAGAGGTGCGACGATGGCGATTAGGCGGTGGGTGATGTCGGTGCACTCTCGAGATAGACAGCCTCTCTGGGTTCCCCATAGCAATTCCGATGGGGGAGAAGAGGTGGATCCGGAGAAGGAGGCTAGAGCGAGACGGATCTGAAAAAGGAGGGCTGCAAGAGTAGGTTTTGATACGTGCGGTGCGTGGGTGGACTGTGGATCCAGGGCTTTGAAATTTTTTTAAAATACTACATTTAACTTCAGAAGTATAGATTAGACATATTAGACATTTATAATGATGTTTATATATTTTTTTATTTAAATCCCATAATAAATAATGATGTTACAAAGTCATTTAATATCATGTACGGAGTATTTTTTAATATAGATTTTTTTTCATAGATATAAATGAAGTGATATTACATAATATAATTCTAGATATTACCTACCTCAAAAATTAAACATTACTATATATTTAGAAGATATTAACTATATATAGATAAGATAAAATTTGACCCAATTTGATTAGATATGGATATATATTTAGAAGATATTAACTAATTGTAAATACTATTATATAAGATAGGATTTTACCTATTTTCGTTATATATGAACATATTTTTATTAGATAATAACTTTATCAATATATTACATGGTCGTACTAATTAAATAATTTCATCAATATGAACATATTTTTAGAAGATAAAAAGTTTTGATGAAATTGAAAGAAATAATATTTATGATGGTCATACTAATTAAATAACTTTATCAATATAAAAAAGATATAAATAATATTAGTTCGAGAGATTATATATAAAAATCTTAATCTAAATATCTTTTATTTACATTCTCTCAAAATATAAATAAAATTCACATTTATATGGCAAAATGTTTTTTTTTCCTAATATACCATTAATTGAACTACATGTATCTTCTAAAAACATTTTTTAAATATTTTTTTATTAAATATATAGTATATATTTATTACGTTAGTTTACTAAAATATCTATGCATAAATGGTTTGTGACATGACGACTTCTCCCTTTTTATTGGTGTTGTTATATATTGTAGGTTATTTACGACTTTGTTTACGATTTCCTTAGTAAATTTTTCGAAATAACATGTTGATTGGTTACAAAGTATCTTATTTTGTTCCTTCCACTAATATAAAATTATAAACATGTACTCTTGACACAGAGTAGTTAAAATCATGATTATAGATCAAATCGAAAGAATATAAATGATTGTATATTCGAATTGTAGGATTGTAAGATTTACCACATGGATAAAAAAATTTTAAAATGAAGTTAATATGTTTTGTATTATTTAAATTATATTAAATCATACAAAAAAATATCGGACGAATTTTTTTTAAAAAGTAAACTATAATTTAATGACAAATCAAATATATTGAGAATTTCTTATGTATAAAGTGAAAATATATGTGTGAGGTTATTAGAATAGTATTTTGGAGCATAATCATAATTCATACATGAGATGCTATAATATTTTTATGTCTAGTTTATTTTTAAATCCTAAGATTAGATCTTTAATAAGAGTTTAAATGTAAACTAGTTCAGTACCTTCACCGTATGCAGTTTTTTTACAATTAAAAAAATTTAATATAAATACCCGTTCAGATAGCTAATTAATTTAGTATAAATACCAGTTTTTTTACAATCTAATTATATATCTTCTAAAATTGGTTACATATGTTACGTAGGTAAAATCTTATCTTATATAATAGGTAAAATCTTATCTTATATAGTATTTAAAATTCATTAATATCTTATAAACATATCCATATCTAATCAAATTGGGTCAATTTTTATCTTATGAATATATAGATATATTGATTAAATAGATTTAGAATAAAATTTTATCTTATGCATATATGAATTATGAAATCTTAAATAATACTCCCTCCGTTCAACAAAACTTGACGTTTTACTATTCATGCACGCTTTTTTAGGAGCTAAAAACTATATAAAATATCGACTTTTTAAATAATTTTTTTTAACAATTTCGTAGTTATTATTAATAAGTACAAACTTGTTAAAAAAAATTTTTAAAAAAATGAATATTTTGTATAGTTTTTATCATTCTAAAAAAGCATGCGTGAATAGTAAACGACAAGTTTTGTTGAACGGAGGGAGTAGTATTTAAATTTGGTTAATATCTTCTAAAAATATATCCATATCTAATCAAACTGGGTAAAAATTTATCTTAGCATATATATTGATTAAATAGAGTTAGAATAAAATTTTATCTTGTGCATATATTGATTATTTCATTCAAAAAATTTGTGATTGGCTCATAAGACTATTTTTAAGGAGAAGTTGTCATGTGTTTCATGTGACTTTTCCTTTATTATATATAATATAATATAATATAATAATACTAGATAGATAATAGATATATTAGTGGTAATATTAAAAAATACTATGCTAACTTTTAAATAATTAAAAATAGGTAAACTAATGGAAAATACATACTTTATGTATTGTTTTAAAATTAAAAAATTTATTCAGTAACTGCTACTATTATTTGCAAGGGAAAGAAAGGAGGAAAAATGAATGTCACAGTATGCATTCAATTTCCAGGGGTATGGAGTACAGGAGTAGGAATGGATCGAGGAGGAAGTCGAACAAGGAGGATAAGATAAACTGCTCCACAATCACCTTTGAACCTTCGTTCCTCGGTCCCAAACTGTTCCATTATAATGGCGTCCAGCTCTCCTATTGTCAAGATGGAGGATCCTGTAAGTTCAGCATTCTTGTCAATTTCCCCCCTTTCACAGATGGGTCTATTTAGGTTTAGTACTACCAAACTTGATGGAATTGTGAGGTTTGTTTACTCGTGTTTGATGAGATGTGATGATTTATGGAGTGGAAACTCTTCAAATTTTAGGTGAACACGTGTAATTTTGTCATGCATACTACCTGTTCGTTGAAATGTCTTATATAGAAGCTGTAATTGGATGATTCGAAACTTTGAAATGCTGTGTAATTGGTTCAATCTGTTTGACTATGGGTCTATTTATGTGTCTCAATTTCCAATCTGACGTGTGCTCTCCATTCCAATTGCATCCCCAAAATCCCTATCCCTCTATTTTGAGAGAATCAGAGATGGAAGCTGCCACCGAAACCTCCCTTCGCAATTCATCGGCAGAGAAGCAAGCTGTTGTTGGCTCTCAAGCCAATGCAGTCAGGGAATTGAAGGCTGCCTCTACGACAAAGGTGGCCATTGTGGAAGCTGTCAAGGCACTCAACTCGCTTAAGCTCGATAAGTCCTTCGTTGAGAAGCAAGCTTCAAGTTACCATTACTGGCAATGAGAATGGTGCTGGTGCCACTGAGAGCAAGGAGGCCCACCGACAGAATATCATCAATACACTAGAAAGGAAGTTGTTCTATATTTATTTGATTATATATACTTTAGATGTTGTTTTAATATGCGTATTTTCAATGAACTTTAAGCATCGGTAGAACATTTCACTATCTTATCTAGTTCTAATTTGAATTATTGACATGGTCAAGGTAGATCTCTTGACATGGTCAATTAGCATGCTCTAGATGCTGCAATAACAGAGGAACACTACCACTTATGTGTAGCTATGTCGTGCTTCTAAAAATATGGTTGTCCCTAATTTTGCTTGATTTGTTTCCATCCATGATCTGCTTTGCCTTATTCCTGTACTGACCAGGTTATAGAGCTGCCAATAAAACATCCTTAGTTATTTGAGAGTCTTGGAATTGCTCAACCAAAGGTAATTTAGAAGCACAGCACTTGTAGCTATATTTTCTCTAATCATGTTTTTCCCCCTTCGCATGTCAAAGGCATTAGCAATGTGCTATAAAAGTAGAAAAAGACAGTTTGTTGCCATGGAAATGAGGTTGACTGGCAATTTGTTTATGTCTTCTTACCCACAACTAAAAAATCAACCCAAATGATGACTGGCAATTTGTTTATGTCTTCTTACCCACAATTAAAAAAATTAACCCAAATGATGTTTATCATCTGTATGATTGTTGGGTTTGCTTGACCAATGGTAAACTGAAAGCTATTGGATCTCCTACTATAGTATTTTTTTTCCCCCCTCTTTCATCTCTTTACTAGATTTTTGTTTATACTTCAGGGAGTTCTGCTTTATGGCCCACTTGGTACTGGGAAGACACTCTTGGCAAGGGTTGTTGCTCATCACACCGACTGTACCTTTATTAGTATTTCAGGATCTGAGCTAGTTCAGAAGTACATTGGAGAAGGTTCCCGGATGGTCAGGGAACTTTTTTGTTATGGCCAGGTTTTATTCGATTCTTCACCCTGCATTTTGTACTAATGATTCGTGTTTGGCCTAGATCTCGTTGAAATGAGATTGTGAGAAGTTTAAATCCTGATATTTTTCTAGCCATAGAAGTATGGATTTCACTTGGGTAAAATGGTTTTTGAAATCAAGTTTGGAAGGAGAGCCACCTCTTTGGTCCATTGCACAGAACATCACCTCCTTGATATTTGAGAAGCCTTTTTCCAATAAAACCATGGACAGAGGATGTGGATGTCATTTTGTTGTGTTTAGCTGGACTAAAAAAAACCATTATTGTAAATTCTATTTGTAGCTATGGGTTTTCGCTGTGCCTTTTTCTTCATTTTGTCATTTGATATGCAAGCTTGGCTTGTTTACTACTTTTAACTTCTTTACTCCGCTTTTCCTACAGAGAACATGCTCCATCAATTATATTCATGGATGAGATTGACAACATCGGATATGCTAGACTGGAATCAGGGTCTGGCAATGGTGACAGTGAAGTGCAGAGGACTATGTTGGAGCTTTTGAACCAGTTGGATGGGTTTGAAGCATCAAATAAAATCAAGGTACTGCTCTAACCTGCAGATTTCTGTTTCATACTGAGAGCAAGCTCGATAATTCCTCATGGAAGATTTCTATATTTATTTGATTATATATACTTTAGATGTTGTTTTAATATGCGTATTTTCAATGAAATTTAAGCATCGGTAGAACATTTTGCTATCTTATCTAGTTCTAATTTGAATTCTTGACATGGTCAAGGTAGATCTCTTGGACAAGTTCTAGTTTGAATTCTTGACATTCCTATTATATTTTGTAATACAAACTTTTTTGAACTATGAGATTTATCTCTTCTGGTTTATTCTTTTTTTTTTGTCTCGCTCTTTTGAACTTGATTATTGACCTTCACTGTTGTTTCAATTATCAAATCAACTATGGGCAATATTCACACCCGTCGGTACTTTTGTGGTTGCAATTGGCACATAACAAATATTTTTAGCTTACTTGATAGGTTTTTAATCTAGACATACAAGACGAATGGAGGAACTAAAACAGCATTATGGCTGAACAATAAAATCTAGTAAATTGTCTGGTAAGGATACAAGGCAGTGTGTCCAATTAGCATGCTCTAGATGCTGCAATAACAGAGGAACACTATCACTTATGTGTAGCTATGTTGGGATGGCGGTTCTAATTAAAACGCTATGTGTGTCAAATGACTTGAGTACAGCCTAATTTTAATTGCTTGAGCATGAATTCTCAAAGTAGTTAGAAGTGATCAATAAACATGTCAAATTCAGAGTTGAGAATCAGCCCTTCAACCCTCACTGTATGCAGACAGACATAAATGGCAATGTAGATTTACAAAGCCCACGCAACCGCTACTTATGCTTAGAGCACCGTAAAGAATCAGTCATATTAAATCAGATGATTGTGGAAGAACCCAAGTCAGCCACATGAAACAGTCATATTAAAAAAAAAATCTTAGTTGAGAAAATTCACAAGAATCTAAATAGAGCAAGCACGTATTTATTTCAGGTCAATTTTCAGTTTTATTTAAGCCTATTAGCTCAAATGGTAGAGCGATGTGCTCAAGCACAAAGATGCGGGTTCAAATCTCGCATAGGCTACTACAATAATTTAGTTTCTAACCGACGTGTATTAGGAGTTAGGACAAGAACATCTATAAGTACAAAGAAAACACTGTTTTGATGTATTTAGACAACATTTCTTATATGAAAACTGATTTTAATATTATATGTACACAAAAAAAATCATAAATAATCGATGTCTATTTGATATATTAACATTGGTATTTAAAAAATAAACAAAGTCTATGTGATGTATTTAAACTTTTCTCGCCAATGAAATTGGGTCATTATTTTATCAAATTTCACATAAACCCAACGATAAAGATCTCGCTAAGTGATATGTTTACTAACGAAAATGATATTTCATCGTTAAATGGTTTTTAACTTTTCTCATTAATGAATTAGTCATTTTTCACTATTTTTGTGCAAGCCAATAACAATAAAAATGGTAGTCCCTCGCTAATATGTTTAGTGATAAATTCTTTCCTCGAGAAACACATACTTTTGGCAAGAAATTAAAATCTTCGTCGCCAATAAATTTAACACGCACTTTTGACATAATTTCACCAAACATATAACGACAAATTTGGAATTTGTCATGGTTTTCCCCTATACTAGTAGTAGTGACGAAAGTGATATTTTCTCCCTAAATGGTTGTTTCAATGACAAAAATATTCTTCATAAAAGATGAACACATGGTGAGGAATTTAAACTTTTCTCATTAATGACTTTGAGGCATGTTCTCTATTTTTACCCAAGCAATAACGACGAAAATGGAATTTCCTCGCCAACTTATATGTTTAGCGACAAATTATTTTCTTGGGAAACACATACTTTTAGCGAGAAATCACAATTTTTGTCGCTAATACAGTTGGCGGATTTTACATAATTCCCACCTAACATGTAGCGACAAAAATGTAAATTCCTCGACGAATGTATTTTTAGTGATGAATTCATTCCTCGCTAAAATCTCCAAATTCGTCGCTATTTTCATTATGGTTTAGGCGACTATATCATGACAACAATTAACGACGAATCAAAAAATTTGTCGTTGAATGTCCCTTTTAGCGAGGAACATATGTCTCTCTCTAAAGTTCACGTCCCTTTTTATGAGGAACGTATATGTTCGTCGCCAAAGGTCACATTTACCGAGGAAAAATAATTTGACACTGAAACTTTTGTCGCTAATAATCCTTTTTGTTGTAGTGATTAAGTATTCATATTGCATGCTTAATAAGCTTATTCATATTCTTGAACATTTGGTATTCGAAGTTCGGAATCTAAGGTTTTTAGTGTTTATTTGTAGGTCTTATGATTCGGACTCGAAAGGTGGAGAAAACTGGGAGCGAATAGAGAAAGAAAAGCTAAGGAACAAGAGCGGAAATATAAGGTTCTTAGAATTTAGAATTAGCTTCTAAGGTCTTCAATTCAGTTCTTGAGATGAAATTTTCGGCTATGTACGTAATTCAGTTCTTAGGACGAAAATTGCTATTATTTTTACCAGTCAATCTTTGTTATGAAATTTTCTGCAATGAAATTTTCCTGAGGAATTGGAAGCTCCCCGTCTCTGTTTTTTTCTTTCTGCTATTGCATTATTTATAGTCGTTTTTTTCCACAAAAGGATTTTTGTTTAGCAATTTTACCATCCTTAGATTCCATAAATATGTATAGGAAGAGCATTATTTTATTAATTGCTTCATTCTTTGTTTTATTTCTTACCCGGTGAGTTGCTCTTTAACACAAAAGGACTGAAACACCTTTTGTAATTAGAAACTATATAATTACTACCTAGCTCTTTCAAGCAACTCTGTCTTTTTAACATGTATGGTTGCTTAGTTGCTCGTTCGGTTTTTTGTTAGTTGAGTTATTTTCCTAATCACACTTAGGAATCTTATATATATATATCCTACTATGCTAAGTTGAGCTGAAGCTATATATTTCATTTTCCGTTTGTGTACACATCCCTGATGTGTGATGCGGAAACACAATGAATTAAGGATCTATCATTAACAATTTTCAAAGGCTAGCTAAATATCATTTTCTGAAGGTATTCTCCCTTTTTCATGTAATTCTCCTTCTGATTGTTGTGATTTCTGTTCCTCTTCGAACTGTGAGTTGGTAGGGTGAGGTTCTGTCTTTAAAGCTTGTTTGGTTATGCTCAATCTGGTTAGTTTTGTAGTGAAGTTCATTTTTTAAGATCGGAATTTCTTGGTTCATTAAGCGTGTGAGTTGGTAGAGTGAGGTTTTGTGTTTAAAGCTTGCTTAGTTTTGTAGTAAATTTCTTGGTTCGTTTTTTCAAGATCGTAATGTATGTGTGCCTTTAAATTCTAAGATGGTTGAATGAAGGTTTCCAAGATTTCTGTATTATGATCTTCCCAATTTTAGATAGATTTTCATTTATCTAAATTGGAGTTTCTTGGTTTGATTAAAGCTTGAAATTATGGTGATAGACATTAAACAACAATATTTGATTTCTATTTGCATGCACCGATGAGAGTGATTCTTCTAAAGATATTCCGAGGACTACCACTAGATATGAGAATATGCGGACAAATCAGGCCTTGAAAGGATGTCCACATAATGATATGAATTATATGCATCAACAGAGTGGAACTGGGGATGATTTTACTGAAGATTTTGAAAATAACCAAAATGAAGAAGTTGGGGCTGATTTGGCCGAAGATGTTGAAAATAACCAAAATATAGAAGCAAGTGCACTTGTTTCGAATAATGGAAGTGAAACGTCAGCATGTACGTCTACATTCGGTATTTTCTCTATAAAAACTATATAGTAAATAGCTTCATTCGATAACTTGAGATTTTTTGCTCAAATGTGTTACGAGTACTTAGCTGTAAATCTATAGGTGTAGATTTTTATAGGTGACCTGCGGGCCTCACATATTTTTTATAGGTGACCTACACATAATGATATGTAGCTGTGTGTTTATTGTTACTCCTTTATGCTTGTTTTAAGAGTTAGCTAGTTCCTTATTTTCTTTTTGTGGCCCTCTACTGCCATAAGCATTTTTGTATCTGATTTTTTGGACTCTGTTGTGATAAGCATTTCTGCATCTGATTTTTTGGACTCATCTTCTTCTTGATAATCTATGTTTCATTATCAGCAGCTAGGACTTTTGAGAAGGCAAGAATGTGCTACTACAAGTTAGTTTTCAATTATGTTAGTTACCCATTCAAATAGCATGAACTGATGTTAATGCACTTATGTCATTTGGATTTAATGCAACATGGGTGTACATATGCTTATTTTCAATTATCAAGTCTCTAAATGTTTAAATCACTTTGTTGCTTCATACATTCCCTTTTAAGTATTAGGAGGGCCTTCTCACTTTGTTCTTGGTCATTGCATCTTGATCATATATGTAGGCAGAACTCTATAGGATAAACTTACATTGTTTGTTTATGGATTTACCCGAGTTATATTTACAACATAATTAAGAAAACTTGATTTGTCTACATTTCCCTGAGTTGCATTTAAAAACTTGATGTGCCTACTCACTTTCTTATTTTTGTTCCTGATTGTTCAAGTTGATTGAGCAGATACTACTACAAATATATATATGAATAAGTTGATATGTATATCCTTTTAGTTTTGTATACTTGCATCCTATATTTAGGGACCCTCCTATATCCTCTATTTCTGATTTCTTCCCCTTTCCTTCCTCATTCATCAACTAGAGGGAGAGAAAGGGGAAGAAAAGAAGGAAAAAGGAGAGGGTTGGATTTACAACAGCTCACCTTATAGTTGTTGTGCCATACCCAATTCTCCAACTTTGAAATTAAAACCTTTGAAACCCATTTCTCTTTTTTCATATTTAAGCCTAAATATTGAACCTTTTTTATTGTTCTAATGAAGGATTAGACCCAAGAATTAGAATAAGAACAAGAAAGATGTTTGCATCTAAGAATGGTTTGAAAGGAGACCCAATTTATGCTGGATATCCAAGTGTTACTACTAGCCTTTCTTTCTTTTTATTCTAATTTTTAGATGTGCCTATATATTTGTATTTTATTTCAACAAGTATGTATATATGTATATATATATATATATATATATATATATATATATATATATATATATATATATATATATATATGCCTCAATTTGATGTACCAAATGTGTTTGTTCATGACCATTGCAGATCTCTACGTACATTTTGAAGATCGATCGGTGTTAGAACTTGCGTATGGATAATTCCACTTTTTGTATAGATTATAAACTAGCAAGTATATATCCATTTTTTTGATCGATCGATTCGCTTGGGTTGTTTAGATTTTTGTTGTTATTAGCTAATTACTCTTTAAGCATATCCAAGTTAGGGATCGATAATTTTATAAATGTAATTACTGTTACTTTTGGGATCAATCTTAATTTTGTTATTTAAATCTCTATATAATATAGTATTAATGAATATGCAATTTTTATTTATGGATTTAAAAAAATATAATGTTTTTATGGAAAGGCATATTTTATTCCAAAAGTAGCATGTCAAATAAAAATATTTAAATTAAATATTATTAAAATAAAATATTTATAATAACTATAATTAAAATATTTAAATGCTAATAAAAATCTATAAAATTAAATATACATAAGCGCTACCACAAAAAATGAAACCGCTTCATATGATAGGAGGAGGAAGTGCTTCCATAGAGAAATAGACTGCGGTTGCTTTATATTTTTAGTAGCGGTTTTCCCTTTTATAGGAAACCGCTGCCTTAGATTAACTAAACCGCTGCCTTAGACATAAGGCGACGGCAGCAGAAGGGGCGGTTCAAAACCGCTGCCTTAGACCTTTGACAACGGTTATCCTATATAAGGTAGCGGTTTTTGACCGCTGCTAAATCCCTTAATTGTATTAGTGTGGGCTAAAACGAAGGGATTGTAGTTCTTGTATCGCCTGCTTACATTAATTTCTTACAATTGATATTGTGGATGGATGTGCATCCCTCTACTTGTAGAGTCATGCCATAAACACTTAACTAGTATAATCTTCTTGCATGGTAAACTAGTGAGCTCACATTCCAATATTTGATCTATCATCCCAAAGGTGTCTTGTTGTGCATCACCACAATTTGAAGCTTGTACACACACTCCACTATTCATGTTTAATATTCCATTACCATGCTCCAGAGAAGGTTATATAGAGCGAAATCCGAGTGTGACGAAGAACCCAAGATTTTCCACGCGGGTCGATCACCTGCTCGCTCAGCGGAAGAAGTTCTACACTACTTCAGCGTCCATTAATAAAGTGATTTCGAAAGGCCTTCGAAGGGAGCAGATAAATTCTATCTACGATGCTTGATTGATACTACCCTTTGCTTGCGTCACACGTATATTCCTAGCTCCCTGTGAGTTTAGGATTTCATTCCTTAAGGCGGATTAAATGGGACCTATCTTGTTCGCGTCATCATGGGACGGGTAGAGCTACATGGGTATTATTCATTTGGGTCAGATAAGTCCATGATGGCTGCGGTGGTCCATACAAGTTCCACCTGGATCCAATTAAAATGGGATTTTTTAACAGGGATGTCATCATATATGATATCTATTAAATTAAATATCTCTAATGTAGTGAATTCAACATCACTTTTATGAGTTCTGCAAAGAAGATATTAAACACTTTTTTTTTTCCAAGAAACGCAAAAGAATTGTGATTACTCGCATAATTTTTGAACCATCTTAAGAAGTGGGTGGAAATAGCATTACCATCATATACTCCCCTTATTCTTGAAATTTTCTCCCCTTATACTTGAAATTTTCTGCATTATGCTATATACTAAGAAGTTTGATATTTTAATATAAAAAAACCAATGGATTTTATATGATATATGAATTAACATGTTAATCATAGATATGTTAGAATGACTTACCTTCGTTCGGATCTTGCAATCTAGGTATGGGTCGAGGTTTCAAACCTCAAAAGTTAGTCTTAAAAAATGGAGATTTCAAACCCCAAAACACGCGAAGGGTCCTAAAATACCTAGAATTGTAATGGCCCGGGATTAGAAACCCCAAGTTACGTTTCGAAGGATAGAATCCTTCGTTCAGATGTTGTGCATCGAGTACAGGTTGAAGTTTTGAAAACGAATATTAGTAGTGGAAAGTGGGATTTCGAACCCAAATATCGTCAGGTCCGTTGGAGACCCAGAGTAAAACCCATGTACCTGTCCTATGATCTACGTCGTGAAAACCATTTTTGTAAGACCCGAGGTCTCAAGAGACGCCAACCCATGCCACCTAGCCCTCTCAGATCCGTTGTCCTCACTTGGAGCCTGAAAAGAAAGAGCTCTTGTGACATAGGTAGGGCTTGAATCACTTATAAATCACTCCCAACACCCTTATGATATCCGATGTGGGACGGGGGTGTTACAATCTCCCCCACTTAAAGCATTGACGACTGTAACGGCCCGGGATTATGATTCCCGGGTTACGTTTCGAGGGATGAAATCCCTCGTTAGGATCTTGCGCCCCGAGTACATGTTAAAGGTTTGAAATTCTATCCTAACATTTTGAAGTGGGATTTCATACCCAAAATTCGAAGGGATCGTTGGAATCCCCGGGGAAGTCCCCTGTACCTGTCATAAGTCTAAGCGTGGAAAACCAGCAAACATACAAGTAGCGGAATCAAGGTGTAATACAAGAGGGTGCCACGGCAGAGCCGGGTCAAAACCAAAACAATAAGCGTATTTATCAAAATGTAAGGTTAGACCATTTATTTGCAATCGCCTAAGAGAGTGCCCACGTCACAGAAGCAAAGAATAATCATGTTGCAAGACAAACCTAAAAAAATATGTATGCGGGGCGGTGTCAGATCGAAGCCCTACGCAAAGTAATCCCAAACCAGCAGACACATACACACGCTAGTCCTAATAAAGATGCTTCTAGGTGCAAGACGGAATATTAACACACTAACATGCTCCTAAGATCAAGTGCATAAATATAATAAGGCCTTAGCACCGAATACCAAGTGGTATATCCCTCTCCTACCTCTACCCCCTTCCGATAGGGCGGAGACTGGCCAACTCGTGAATGCATTCCATTATAATCGGGCGGCACGCATGCCCAACCCGCTCCACAATAAAGCCCGCATGCATCTCATAATATAAGGAAGTTCATGACTCGATTGACTCAGGACGGGACCCGATGGGACTAGGTCGTCCTATAACCCTAGCAATGACTCTAGTTACTTCACAGATAACGGTCGTTCTATTTACAAAAGCAATGAGTAAACGAATGCTCAATCATGAGTGCAATCCTAGCAGGATACTACATGACATGCTTTATTATGAATGCAAGCACCTAGTATGCATATGGCTACAAGCAGGGAGATCTCTTTTCGAATCTCAGTGAGCTCATATAGGAACTCACCTGGCTATGCAGAACAGCATAATAGAAGATCCAACATACATCATTCATGATCACAAGGTATCACCTAGGTACATATCAGAGCACATATATAAGTCTACGTCTAATCATTCAAGCACTCAAAGCATACATCATTCAATAAAATTAACCACATCATAATCATTATCCCATCAAGTTCAACCACTCATCCTATTGTCACATTCCGTAAGACCACATCATTCTCACCATTTCATTCAGCCACATTCATTTTTCCGCAATAATACTCATATATATTCGCATGATCATATATCCTCAAAGTTCATCATATTAATCATAGCTCATAAAGCATAAGTTAACGATGCACAAGTCTAACACTTCACCAGGTCATTAGTCAATCAATCATGCCATTAGTACACACCAATCATGATATTATTCAAGCATTCACATCAATCATGCTAGTTAGTCACCGATCACATAATTCCCGAGTTAGTCCTGAAACCGCTTTAAAAATCCGAATCAACTAGTTAGACATTTCGATCTTTGAAAACGCTCATCAAATTCCTTTTTCGATTCAAGTTCGATAATACCTTTGATTCACCCTAATATTATATCCTTATTCTCAATAATAATATTTTCTAATTTAAATCTCAATAATATTATATATTATTTTAAGTACCATTTCTTTTAAACATTTTCCTAAAATATTTATAAATCCTTTAAAACCCAAACCATTTTTATTTTATATAAAACCACCCCTTTTTGAAATTACCAAAAATCGCCCCATTTTATAAACATAAAAAAAACTAACCCTTTTGTTAAATATCCCAAAATCGGATCAAATTGGAAAAATAGGCCCAACATCTTTTTGAAAAATTAGGCCCATTCCTTTTCTTTAAAGACAAGGCCGGACTCCCCCATTTAAAAGCTGATTTTGTTTTACCAAAACCGAACCGGCTTTTTTATTCCTTAAACAAGTGAACCGGACCCATTATGGAAAATAGAAAACAGGACCCAATGGCCACTGTTCATCATCTCTACCACGACTCATTGTCCAGATCGACTGAAAAAAAAATGGAGGAAGGGGAAGGCTTCGCTGGCGTCACCCCTTCTCCGACGACCCAAAACGACTACAAGGACAAGGGATAAGCAAGGAAGGAAGGAAGAAGGAGGAGATGCTCACCGAGGCGCGGTTTCGTCTCGCCGGAAAGCTTGAGTCGGGTCGTCGGAAGCTCGAATCGGCTCGACTAGGCTCGCCGGATGGCGAATCGGAGCATTCGTGGCCTAGGATGGATGTAGAGAGTCAAAAGGTGAAACTTTGCGACATTGGGGAGCGAAAGAAAAGAGGAGGAACCTTACCGCTCGGAAATGGGGGCGGAGAACAGGGGAGGAGGGCCGCGGGTGTGCTCGAGAGAAGGTGCTCGGCTAGCGCTCGGCCTGGATCTCAAGAATAGGGCCAGGGCTTGGGGTCCTCGGGTGTGACTCGGGAGCGCTCAGGTCAGCGGAGGCGATGGCTCCTTGCGGCGTAGGAGGTGTTGGTGGTGGTGGTGCAGTGGAGGAAATGGGGAGCCCCTCTCGGCAAACTCACAAGGGAGAAATGGGAGAAAGGGGTGTGCTTTTGAAATGAAGCTGTGAAATGAAGAGAAGTGTTGTACTTCTGATTTTTGAACAGGAAAAGTGACCCTTGCAGAGGTCCTTCGGCAAATTCAGAGGGGTTAAGAGCTGTTGGGTTGTGTGTGTGTAAGTAAAGGGAAAAGGGCAAAGAGTGAGTGGGTAAGATGTAAGGGGAGGGCTTTGGATTTTTGTTTCTTCCTTGCTTTTGGGTCACAGACAAAGGAAATCAGGAGGCTAGGTGGAGCTTTTGTTCGGTTTTGAAGGAAAGAAGGGTTCTATGGATGGTCAAATATCTTTCCCCAAATAACCCAACATCAACCCACCCTTTCAATCCTTATCTCTATCATTCCCAAAAGTGTCTAACAATTTAATTTTTGAAATTTGCATATATTTTAATGGATGGAAATGACAATTGTATTATAAAAGGGGCTTTTGAATATAGTATAGAAGGAAGAGGAGGAATTCTTATAATTTGCGAAACTTATAAAACTATTCGCTTTAAGAGTTCTAAAATCCGACTAGATGCGTTTTTCGTTAAATTCCGCATTTAAATTCATTTGATTTTCCTTTTTCCGAGAAATTATGATTTTAAAATCCGAGCCTTTACAACGACCACGTCAGGCCCAAGGGACTGCCCTCCGTGAGGAGCGTACCCGAGCATACTATCGACGCACCTCCGAGCTTAGAGTCGGCTCTAATACCATCTATAAGACCCGGGGTCTCAACAGGCGCCAACCCATGCCACATAGCCCTCTCAGGTCCGTTGTCCTCACTTGGAGCCTGAAAAGTGATACGTTTGGGATACCCGATCCTTCGCCTGTGGGCTCAAGATCAAGAACCACGCCGTATATTTGCTTAGATCTTGCAATGCTCTTTGATATCTCCTGATTGGAACAATTTAACAAACAATTAAATTTCTGAATAGCGACAGTTTTCAACACTTAATGAAATTCCAGAAATCTTGACTAGGTAATAGCGACAGAAAACAAAGACAAGAGCAGCGAGAGAGAAGCGAGCAGGGGCGCGCGAGGACTCCGGGCACACAGGCGTCTAGGCCTCAGGGTGTGCGGGATCTGGAGCGCGGAGGGTCTCGCTGGAGGCGGGCGTGTCGGCGAGCGAGAGCAGGGGTGAGCGCGCCTGGAGCACGCGGAAGCGGACGCGGAAACACAGGAGCGAAGCGCCTGGGCGTCCGCGCTCGCTGGGAGCGGGTTGCTAGCGAGCAACGCCAAACGCTGGGTTTCCTTGGATGCGCTGTGGTGTCGAGTAGGGCTGTGGCTGGGCTTCCTCGATCTCGATAAGAACAGTGTGTGAGGGTGACTTTGTTTTGTCGAAAATCTCAAGAACACAAGACAATGATAGTGTTTTGGATTGATAACCAAGAACCCTTTAATCCATAAAGGGGTTCTCAATTCTATTTCAATCTGCTTTAATTCAATAGAACTACAATGTTTAAATAGAAAAGCTAAGAACCAATTCTACCGTTCAAGATAGAATTTAGTTCGATAAAGATAGATTAAAATAACTTAAAGATAAAATAAACCTAAGAAGATATAATTCTAAAACTTAGGGAACAAGATATATCTAGAGGCGATATAGTCTTGTACATTATTAATTTATTGCATAAAATAATAATTAATAAAATAATAAACTAATTTGAAGACTAGAACCGGCCCACACATTCAAGCTACTCGACATGGGCCTCAAGAGCACTCGGCATGGGCCAAGGCCCACTCGACATGCATCTTGAATCTTCTTCCGTGGTGGCGCTTTCTTCTTCCTCTTGAGGGCAAGACTCTTTGCCATCAATGGCCCTCGAATCGGTCTTGAGAGCTCGCCTGGATCAAGGTCATTGTTGGACCCACAGAAGGTCATCTTGATCCGCATCATTCTCCCCTTCTTATCTTCGATTCGTCCTCAAATCGAGTCATTGAAGAGCAGTAGGGAAGGAGCAACCACCAAAAAGTAACTTCCTTGACAATCGATTTGAGGTGGTGCCAGCAGAATTTGAGGGACATGAACCTCAAAAACAACACCTGTCATAGGGATCATCGAGCAGTCAAAAGGAACAAAATCAAAAGGTTCAATAACCCTATGAACTCCAGAATTATCAACATTAGGAACATTCTCAAGAGGTACAATAGCTAACTCAAGAGAAGTGTCCCCAACGTCATCATCGTTGTCGTCAGTAGCACCCAACACATCATGCGCAGCACTGCAGTCCACTTGCAGAGCAGTTTCGGGTGCCTTAATGGAAGATTCCTTTAGCGTGTGAGACACCGTTGGAAAGCACGTTGAGTCAGCTTCGCAACAAGACTGAGTTGACTCAATTCCGAGGTCGGAGTCAACGGGAATCTGTGAAACAAGTTCAACGCGCTGTGCTGAATCTGGGCCCACGATTTTGATTTCATCCTGGGCTGCGGGCGCGACTGAATCAGGGGTGCCGGATGGTATGGCCGCGGGTGCAGCCTGATTGGTGTCTGTGCCGCAGTGCGCTTCCCGTCTTGCCGCAGCCTCCTTCTCGGCTTTGTATTGGCGTTGTTGTACCTGGTCCTTCAAAACAGCTTGAGAAGATAAGGGTAGGAGGGTGAAGCTCCTCCCAGCAAACTTAAAAGCAAAGGTATTTAAGCGACCATTATAAATAACTTGCCGATCATTTACCCAAGGTTGGCCTAAAAGAATATGACAACAATCCATTTTAACGACATCACACAACACTTGATCACAATAATTACCCATTTGAAACGAAACCAAGCATTGTCTAGGAACAAGAGGGTCAGAGTTACCGTCCGTGATACCATTATAACTATCATGTTGCAGTGGAGGTGCAGTTGCTAGATGGAGGTACTCGACCACCTTTTCGTTGATCAAGTTATAAGAGCTCTGTTCATCGATGATGACCGAGAGTGTGGATGTCTGAACCACACACTTGGTGTGAAAGGTGTGCTCCATTTGATCAGCCGTCAGCGCTTCCAGAAATGGAAGTACACGTCGTTTGGTTTTGTTGAACAGGGCCGTGAAATCAGCACATTCTTGCGCCATTACGATGACTCGACGATTTTCAGCATCTGCCAGCTCCTTGCGCATAGCCAGGGTAGAGGCTTGGACGACAGAGTTAATAATATACTGCATATCAGAAGCAGAAATGCCAGTAGGTGGGGTAGGGGAAGGGTTGGGGTCGCTATCGTTCGACATGTTCCTACAATATCAGAAGAGCAACAAGTAAACGAAGCAAAGACCAGAAACCAAGTAATGCAAGCTCTAGTGATTCCTAAGAGTGATTCAAGTTTTTAGAAATCAAAGAGCGAGAAAACAAGGCACTATATTCAAGCAATTCCCCTGGACACAGAATTTTGCAATATTGAGGACAGCAAGTCAAAATCAAATTGCAAATTAAATCAGCCACAAGTCGGATATCAAGGATAGCAAGTATAAACAAGCGGCTAATGTGTCTAGAATAAGATATACAATGTGATGCTCGAAATATATGAATATGTAGCAATCGATAATAGCAATCACAAGGGCAATCAAGTGCACACACTCCGTCAACTATTATCTGACGGTAGCAACACGGTTCAGAAAAATAGGGGTGTGACCAAGGCTCCAGTGTCGGCACAGCACAAAATCACACAAAGGAGGGTTCTTTTGTAAATGCTTGAAACCAAATAGATCATCAAACAAGTAGCAAAGAAAAGAAAGAACAAGATGCTATGAGTTACTAACTCAATCAAAGGTACAGATGAATGTAAGCTCTTTTTTTTTTGTTTTTGAAGCTCACGGCTTACTGTTTTTTTTTTTGATACTAAAGACGAGCTGCTGTAAAGCTTAAAAGCAACCAAAAAGAAGAGCAAAGAAAAAAAAATAGCAATGCTACGATGATCTAAAAGTAAGCAAAAATAAAGAAAATAAGGGAAATAGGCTAGAAACTGGAAAAATTAGGGTTCTTTAGTGGTGCAAGGTCATATAATGCTTTTAATCCAAGAATCACAGTTATAGGCATGATATGTAGCAAAAGGAATAAAAGATCAAAACTTGCAATCAAGAACTCAATATCTTCCAAATTAAAGATCCAAACAAGAAATAACTAAAATAAAGTGCCAATTTTGATGGGTGAACAATAAGGATTGAACTTTTATGCAGCGGCTATGGTGAAAAATAAGGTACGAAAAAGAAATCACTCAATAAAGAAATCAAGAGAGTAAAGAACTTGCATTAACCTGAAATCCGATACCACTTGATACGTTTGGGATACCCGATCCTTCGCATGTGGGCTCAAGATCAAGAACCACGCCCTATATTTGCTTAGATCTTGCAATGCTCTTTGATATCTCCTGATTGGAACAATTTAACAAACAATTAAATTTCTGAATAGCGACAATTTTCAACACTTAATGAAATTCCAGAAATCTTGACTAGGTAATAGCGACAGAAAACAAAGACAAGAGCAGCGAGAGAGAAGCGAGCAGGGGCGCGCGAGGACTCCGGGCACACAGGCGTCTAGGCCTCAGGGTGTGCGGGATCTGGAGCGCGGAGGGTCTCGCTGGAGGCGGGCGTGTCGGCGAGCGAGAGCAGGGGTGAGCGCGCCTGGAGCACGCGGAAGCGGACGCGGAAACACAGGAGCGAAGCGCCTGGGCGTCCGCGCTCGCTGGGAGCGGGTTGCTAGCGAGCAACGCCAAACGCTGGGTTTCCTTGGATGCGCTGTGGTGTCGAGTAGGGCTGTGGCTGGGCTTCCTCGATCTCGATAAGAACAGTGTGTGAGGGTGACTTTGTTTTGTCGAAAATCTCAAGAACACAAGACAATGATAGTGTTTTGGATTGATAACCAAGAACCCTTTAATCCATAAAGGGGTTCTCAATTCTATTTCAATCTGCTTTAATTCAATAGAACTACAATGTTTAAATAGAAAAGCTAAGAACCAATTCTACCGTTCAAGATAGAATTTAGTTCGATAAAGATAGATTAAAATAACTTAAAGATAAAATAAACCTAAGAAGATATAATTCTAAAACTTAGGGAACAAGATATATCTAGAGGCGATATAGTCTTGTACATTATTAATTTATTGCATAAAATAATAATTAATAAAATAATAAACTAATTTGAAGACTAGAACCGGCCCACACATTCAAGCTACTCGACATGGGCCTCAAGAGCACTCGGCATGGGCCAAGGCCCACTCGACATGCATCTTGAATCTTCTTCCGTGGTGGCGCTTTCTTCTTCCTCTTGAGGGCAAGACTCTTTGCCATCAATGGCCCTCGAATCGGTCTTGAGAGCTCGCCTGGATCAAGGTCATTGTTGGACCCACAGAAGGTCATCTTGATCCGCATCATTCTCCCCTTCTTATCTTCGATTCGTCCTCAAATCGAGTCATTGAAGAGCAGTAGGGAAGGAGCAACCACCAAAAAGTAACTTCCTTGACAATCGATTTGAGGTGGTGCCAGCAGAATTTGAGGGACATGAACCTCAAAAACAACACCTGTCATAGGGATCATCGAGCAGTCAAAAGGAACAAAATCAAAAGGTTCAATAACCCTATGAACTCCAGAATTATCAACATTAGGAACATTCTCAAGAGGTACAATAGCTAACTCAAGAGAAGTGTCCCCAACGTCATCATCGTTGTCGTCAGTAGCACCCAACACATCATGCGCAGCACTGCAGTCCACTTGCAGAGCAGTTTCGGGTGCCTTAATGGAAGATTCCTTTAGCGTGTGAGACACCGTTGGAAAGCACGTTGAGTCAGCTTCGCAACAAGACTGAGTTGACTCAATTCCGAGGTCGGAGTCAACGGGAATCTGTGAAACAAGTTCAACGCGCTGTGCTGAATCTGGGCCCACGATTTTGATTTCATCCTGGGCTGCGGGCGCGACTGAATCAGGGGTGCCGGATGGTATGGCCGCGGGTGCAGCCTGATTGGTGTCTGTGCCGCAGTGCGCTTCCCGTCTTGCCGCAGCCTCCTTCTCGGCTTTGTATTGGCGTTGTTGTACCTGGTCCTTCAAAACAGCTTGAGAAGATAAGGGTAGGAGGGTGAAGCTCCTCCCAGCAAACTTAAAAGCAAAGGTATTTAAGCGACCATTATAAATAACTTGCCGATCATTTACCCAAGGTTGGCCTAAAAGAATATGACAACAATCCATTTTAACGACATCACACAACACTTGATCACAATAATTACCCATTTGAAACGAAACCAAGCATTGTCTAGGAACAAGAGGGTCAGAGTTACCGTCCGTGATACCATTATAACTATCATGTTGCAGTGGAGGTGCAGTTGCTAGATGGAGGTACTCGACCACCTTTTCGTTGATCAAGTTATAAGAGCTCTGTTCATCGATGATGACCGAGAGTGTGGATGTCTGAACCACACACTTGGTGTGAAAGGTGTGCTCCATTTGATCAGCCGTCAGCGCTTCCAGAAATGGAAGTACACGTCGTTTGGTTTTGTTGAACAGGGCCGTGAAATCAGCACATTCTTGCGCCATTACGATGACTCGACGATTTTCAGCATCTGCCAGCTCCTTGCGCATAGCCAGGGTAGAGGCTTGGACGACAGAGTTAATAATATACTGCATATCAGAAGCAGAAATGCCAGTAGGTGGGGTAGGGGAAGGGTTGGGGTCGCTATCGTTCGACATGTTCCTACAATATCAGAAGAGCAACAAGTAAACGAAGCAAAGACCAGAAACCAAGTAATGCAAGCTCTAGTGATTCCTAAGAGTGATTCAAGTTTTTAGAAATCAAAGAGCGAGAAAACAAGGCACTATATTCAAGCAATTCCCCTGGACACAGAATTTTGCAATATTGAGGACAGCAAGTCAAAATCAAATTGCAAATTAAATCAGCCACAAGTCGGATATCAAGGATAGCAAGTATAAACAAGCGGCTAATGTGTCTAGAATAAGATATACAATGTGATGCTCGAAATATATGAATATGTAGCAATCGATAATAGCAATCACAAGGGCAATCAAGTGCACACACTCCGTCAACTATTATCTGACGGTAGCAACACGGTTCAGAAAAATAGGGGTGTGACCAAGGCTCCAGTGTCGGCACAGCACAAAATCACACAAAGGAGGGTTCTTTTGTAAATGCTTGAAACCAAATAGATCATCAAACAAGTAGCAAAGAAAAGAAAGAACAAGATGCTATGAGTTACTAACTCAATCAAAGGTACAGATGAATGTAAGCTCTTTTTTTTTTGTTTTTGAAGCTCACGGCTTACTGTTTTTTTTTTTGATACTAAAGACGAGCTGCTGTAAAGCTTAAAAGCAACCAAAAAGAAGAGCAAAGAAAAAAAAATAGCAATGCTACGATGATCTAAAAGTAAGCAAAAATAAAGAAAATAAGGGAAATAGGCTAGAAACTGGAAAAATTAGGGTTCTTTAGTGGTGCAAGGTCATATAATGCTTTTAATCCAAGAATCACAGTTATAGGCATGATATGTAGCAAAAGGAATAAAAGATCAAAACTTGCAATCAAGAACTCAATATCTTCCAAATTAAAGATCCAAACAAGAAATAACTAAAATAAAGTGCCAATTTTGATGGGTGAACAATAAGGATTGAACTTTTATGCAGCGGCTATGGTGAAAAATAAGGTACGAAAAAGAAATCACTCAATAAAGAAATCAAGAGAGTAAAGAACTTGCATTAACCTGAAATCCGATACCACTTGATACGTTTGGGATACCCGATCCTTCGCATGTGGGCTCAAGATCAAGAACCACGCCCTATATTTGCTTAGATCTTGCAATGCTCTTTGATATCTCCTGATTGGAACAATTTAACAAACAATTAAATTTCTGAATAGCGACAATTTTCAACACTTAATGAAATTCCAGAAATCTTGACTAGGTAATAGCGACAGAAAACAAAGACAAGAGCAGCGAGAGAGAAGCGAGCAGGGGCGCGCGAGGACTCCGGGCACACAGGCGTCTAGGCCTCAGGGTGTGCGGGATCTGGAGCGCGGAGGGTCTCGCTGGAGGCGGGCGTGTCGGCGAGCGAGAGCAGGGGTGAGCGCGCCTGGAGCACGCGGAAGCGGACGCGGAAACACAGGAGCGAAGCGCCTGGGCGTCCGCGCTCGCTGGGAGCGGGTTGCTAGCGAGCAACGCCAAACGCTGGGTTTCCTTGGATGCGCTGTGGTGTCGAGTAGGGCTGTGGCTGGGCTTCCTCGATCTCGATAAGAACAGTGTGTGAGGGTGACTTTGTTTTGTCGAAAATCTCAAGAACACAAGACAATGATAGTGTTTTGGATTGATAACCAAGAACCCTTTAATCCATAAAGGGGTTCTCAATTCTATTTCAATCTGCTTTAATTCAATAGAACTACAATGTTTAAATAGAAAAGCTAAGAACCAATTCTACCGTTCAAGATAGAATTTAGTTCGATAAAGATAGATTAAAATAACTTAAAGATAAAATAAACCTAAGAAGATATAATTCTAAAACTTAGGGAACAAGATATATCTAGAGGCGATATAGTCTTGTACATTATTAATTTATTGCATAAAATAATAATTAATAAAATAATAAACTAATTTGAAGACTAGAACCGGCCCACACATTCAAGCTACTCGACATGGGCCTCAAGAGCACTCGGCATGGGCCAAGGCCCACTCGACATGCATCTTGAATCTTCTTCCGTGGTGGCGCTTTCTTCTTCCTCTTGAGGGCAAGACTCTTTGCCATCAATGGCCCTCGAATCGGTCTTGAGAGCTCGCCTGGATCAAGGTCATTGTTGGACCCACAGAAGGTCATCTTGATCCGCATCATTCTCCCCTTCTTATCTTCGATTCGTCCTCAAATCGAGTCATTGAAGAGCAGTAGGGAAGGAGCAACCACCAAAAAGTAACTTCCTTGACAATCGATTTGAGGTGGTGCCAGCAGAATTTGAGGGACATGAACCTCAAAAACAACACCTGTCATAGGGATCATCGAGCAGTCAAAAGGAACAAAATCAAAAGGTTCAATAACCCTATGAACTCCAGAATTATCAACATTAGGAACATTCTCAAGAGGTACAATAGCTAACTCAAGAGAAGTGTCCCCAACGTCATCATCGTTGTCGTCAGTAGCACCCAACACATCATGCGCAGCACTGCAGTCCACTTGCAGAGCAGTTTCGGGTGCCTTAATGGAAGATTCCTTTAGCGTGTGAGACACCGTTGGAAAGCACGTTGAGTCAGCTTCGCAACAAGACTGAGTTGACTCAATTCCGAGGTCGGAGTCAACGGGAATCTGTGAAACAAGTTCAACGCGCTGTGCTGAATCTGGGCCCACGATTTTGATTTCATCCTGGGCTGCGGGCGCGACTGAATCAGGGGTGCCGGATGGTATGGCCGCGGGTGCAGCCTGATTGGTGTCTGTGCCGCAGTGCGCTTCCCGTCTTGCCGCAGCCTCCTTCTCGGCTTTGTATTGGCGTTGTTGTACCTGGTCCTTCAAAACAGCTTGAGAAGATAAGGGTAGGAGGGTGAAGCTCCTCCCAGCAAACTTAAAAGCAAAGGTATTTAAGCGACCATTATAAATAACTTGCCGATCATTTACCCAAGGTTGGCCTAAAAGAATATGACAACAATCCATTTTAACGACATCACACAACACTTGATCACAATAATTACCCATTTGAAACGAAACCAAGCATTGTCTAGGAACAAGAGGGTCAGAGTTACCGTCCGTGATACCATTATAACTATCATGTTGCAGTGGAGGTGCAGTTGCTAGATGGAGGTACTCGACCACCTTTTCGTTGATCAAGTTATAAGAGCTCTGTTCATCGATGATGACCGAGAGTGTGGATGTCTGAACCACACACTTGGTGTGAAAGGTGTGCTCCATTTGATCAGCCGTCAGCGCTTCCAGAAATGGAAGTACACGTCGTTTGGTTTTGTTGAACAGGGCCGTGAAATCAGCACATTCTTGCGCCATTACGATGACTCGACGATTTTCAGCATCTGCCAGCTCCTTGCGCATAGCCAGGGTAGAGGCTTGGACGACAGAGTTAATAATATACTGCATATCAGAAGCAGAAATGCCAGTAGGTGGGGTAGGGGAAGGGTTGGGGTCGCTATCGTTCGACATGTTCCTACAATATCAGAAGAGCAACAAGTAAACGAAGCAAAGACCAGAAACCAAGTAATGCAAGCTCTAGTGATTCCTAAGAGTGATTCAAGTTTTTAGAAATCAAAGAGCGAGAAAACAAGGCACTATATTCAAGCAATTCCCCTGGACACAGAATTTTGCAATATTGAGGACAGCAAGTCAAAATCAAATTGCAAATTAAATCAGCCACAAGTCGGATATCAAGGATAGCAAGTATAAACAAGCGGCTAATGTGTCTAGAATAAGATATACAATGTGATGCTCGAAATATATGAATATGTAGCAATCGATAATAGCAATCACAAGGGCAATCAAGTGCACACACTCCGTCAACTATTATCTGACGGTAGCAACACGGTTCAGAAAAATAGGGGTGTGACCAAGGCTCCAGTGTCGGCACAGCACAAAATCACACAAAGGAGGGTTCTTTTGTAAATGCTTGAAACCAAATAGATCATCAAACAAGTAGCAAAGAAAAGAAAGAACAAGATGCTATGAGTTACTAACTCAATCAAAGGTACAGATGAATGTAAGCTCTTTTTTTTTTGTTTTTGAAGCTCACGGCTTACTGTTTTTTTTTTTGATACTAAAGACGAGCTGCTGTAAAGCTTAAAAGCAACCAAAAAGAAGAGCAAAGAAAAAAAAATAGCAATGCTACGATGATCTAAAAGTAAGCAAAAATAAAGAAAATAAGGGAAATAGGCTAGAAACTGGAAAAATTAGGGTTCTTTAGTGGTGCAAGGTCATATAATGCTTTTAATCCAAGAATCACAGTTATAGGCATGATATGTAGCAAAAGGAATAAAAGATCAAAACTTGCAATCAAGAACTCAATATCTTCCAAATTAAAGATCCAAACAAGAAATAACTAAAATAAAGTGCCAATTTTGATGGGTGAACAATAAGGATTGAACTTTTATGCAGCGGCTATGGTGAAAAATAAGGTACGAAAAAGAAATCACTCAATAAAGAAATCAAGAGAGTAAAGAACTTGCATTAACCTGAAATCCGATACCACTTGATACGTTTGGGATACCCGATCCTTCGCATGTGGGCTCAAGATCAAGAACCACGCCCTATATTTGCTTAGATCTTGCAATGCTCTTTGATATCTCCTGATTGGAACAATTTAACAAACAATTAAATTTCTGAATAGCGACAATTTTCAACACTTAATGAAATTCCAGAAATCTTGACTAGGTAATAGCGACAGAAAACAAAGACAAGAGCAGCGAGAGAGAAGCGAGCAGGGGCGCGCGAGGACTCCGGGCACACAGGCGTCTAGGCCTCAGGGTGTGCGGGATCTGGAGCGCGGAGGGTCTCGCTGGAGGCGGGCGTGTCGGCGAGCGAGAGCAGGGGTGAGCGCGCCTGGAGCACGCGGAAGCGGACGCGGAAACACAGGAGCGAAGCGCCTGGGCGTCCGCGCTCGCTGGGAGCGGGTTGCTAGCGAGCAACGCCAAACGCTGGGTTTCCTTGGATGCGCTGTGGTGTCGAGTAGGGCTGTGGCTGGGCTTCCTCGATCTCGATAAGAACAGTGTGTGAGGGTGACTTTGTTTTGTCGAAAATCTCAAGAACACAAGACAATGATAGTGTTTTGGATTGATAACCAAGAACCCTTTAATCCATAAAGGGGTTCTCAATTCTATTTCAATCTGCTTTAATTCAATAGAACTACAATGTTTAAATAGAAAAGCTAAGAACCAATTCTACTGTGCAAGATAGAATTTAGTTCGATAAAGATAGATTAAAATAACTTAAAGATAAAATAAACCTAAGAAGATATAATTCTAAAACTTAGGGAACAAGATATATCTAGAGGCGATATAATCTTGTACATTATTAATTTATTGCATAAAATAATAAACTAATTTGAAGACTAGAACCGGCCCACACATTCAAGCTACTCGACATGGGCCTCAAGAGCACTCGGCATGGGCCAAGGCCCACTCGACATGCATCTTGAATCTTCTTCCATGGTGGCGCTTTCTTCTTCCTCTTGAAGGCAAGACTCTTTGCCATCAATGTCCCTCGAATCGGTCTTGAGAGCTCGCCTGGATCAAGGTCATTGTTGGACCCACAGAAGGTCATCTTGATCCGCATCAAAAAGGAAGAGCTCTTGTGACATAGGTAGGGCTTGAATCGCTTATAAATCACTCCCAACACCCTTATGATATCCGATGTGGGACGGGGGTGTTACAATAGGTGGAATGATCCATTGAGAGTTATACCCTAGATCAAGAGAGTTAGGTTGGAACCTTCTCTCTACGTGGTTAGATTGTGTTCAATCAGACCGATGAATGGCTACAAATGCTTGTATCCGTTTACAAGTTAACCTAGATTGCAATGTTTTTCCCAGTGGGAGGACTTCTGGAAATTCGTTTTCTAGAAAAGGTTCTGCTAAAGTTTTGAGAAAGACTCTAGTCTTGTACTCACACCTATGTAAGCATTGAAACACGCATCTAGATGAAAATAGTGAAATGTTTTGTACTTTGTGTTCAAAATATGGATCATTGTAAGTATGTCATATTGGAAAGTTTAACTTTTTGATGTTGCAGGTGACACACGGATAGCCAACTATGTTGTGATTCTAGCATGACAACTTTGATACAATTGTCAGTTGAATCTGTTAGATAGAAATTGGGTAGTTGTCTATGAGGTTATTTCGTATAATCTTAATTAGGCATGTCATTCTCATATATGGAAATGTGTAAATGGACTTACATAGGAAGTGGATTAAGTGAGGAACACTTGAGAAACTGAGTGCAATCTCGCATTCTGTTGTATGCTGAGATGAGACAAGCGAACATGTGTTTGTTTACAAACTGATTCGAGTCTTATGCACTGAACACAGTAAATGATTGCAAAAGCACTCTTGTAGACTGTGTATTGTGTTATGGTGGATGATGTCTATGTCCATGTTGGAACATAGATATGGATCTTAGTGATCTAAGGGAGGAGACACTGATGTCCGTATCAACATCAGTCTGTAGGTCTTATCTCTAAGGAGAAGAGACATTGTCTAGCAAGAAACTGTCTTGCTTGTCCTTCCACCACGGAAGCTGAGGTTCTAACATCATCAGTAGCTTCCGAGGAGATTATGAAAAAGGATTCTCCTGAAAACACAAAATTTGGTTGTGGCGAAATATGGTAAGCGGATGTCATGACTATGGGTTGTGACTGACCATTTTTTGTCAATACCGGGATTTCTAAAGGATGTTGGAGATCAAATGATATTCATATCAAACCCTGTCTAGTCAGAGAGACGTTGTTTAAGAACAACGTTGTCATAATATGTTTGACTCTTGATGGTTATGCGAGCCACCTCTCTGATTTGAGTTTTTAGCAAGTGGGAGACTTTGGTCTTAACTCATATGTTGTGCCATTGACATGGTGAAAACTGGTGATGTAAACATGAAATATGTTACATGTCACTGAACCATAGTTTGTTATCTCACACGAACAAACGTCCCTATAAGTGTTCGTCACTATAGGTGTAAGGTATCTCAATTCTTATGGGAACAGAATGAGATGATAACCGCCTTGACTATCTTTGGATGTCAGGATGAAGTCTCTCCGGTTGGGAAAGACTGAATGGGTAATTTGTAGTAAGTTATTTATATGACTCGTAACTATGCTCCTGCGCCCATTGGTTCAGAAAAGCAAGGTGTTGTAGGGTAAAATGGTTCTCAAGTCTACGTGACTATGAGATGAACCCTTTTACAGGTTGAGTGGACAACACTTTAGAGAAGCGCTCCCTGTAGCACACTGTCATACTAGTGTGTGCTTGTCGACCCTATGAGGTGATAGATTGATCCCATCTCTATCACTATGTGAGCTAAGATATGTATAAACAAGGCAACCCTTAGTGACTAACGGCTTGGGTTACTGATTGTGGTGGTGATGCGCTACTTTGGTTGTGTCCCGATGGCCATGAGTGATGCAGTCTAAGTGGGGCATTTTTGGGAAAGTGGTCATCATTTACATGAAAGTAATGTCAATGCGAAAGGAAGGTATTATGAGTAATCGTTGACGAAAATGGGATTTGCTGGATTCGACAGTTACGTACTAACAGTGAATCGCCATTATTGTTGAACAAAACTGAGAGGGACCCAGTTTTGTGTATCAACTAGTCTGATGAGAGATAATCCTATGGATTCAGCAATACTTTTCAACTAACGTTGTGACCTAGTCCCCAGCGGGATTTTTATGCAGGTAGTATTGCCGGGTCGCCTATACACGACGAGTATGAGAATGAGTTTTGGAGGAACGTAATCTTTTGTGCGAGTGGGAGATGTTAGAATTATTTGATATAATTCGGACATAATTATATATACGCCCAAAAGATAAATAGCCTAATTTATGTAATTAGGGGATTAATTCTTATTCGTTAGGAATTAATATGAGGATAGATAATATATATATATATATATATATATATATATATATATATATATATATATATATATATATTCGTTATATATTTATCTAATAAAATAAGAGATAAGTTCTCTTATTCCTATAAGATAAGGAGAAGAGACGCTTCTCCTAAGAAGTCAATCATTCCTTCTAACCGTAGAGAGTCTGTTCGTCAGACGTTCCTCTCAGGAAAGAAACCCACGTAGAACTCTCCTTCGTGATAGAGTCTCCTTCCTCTCTAACCCTCTCCCATGGTGTGTAGGTTGTGAATTGTATGTTCTCTCTTGCTCCCGAATCTCTAACGAGATTTGGTGCTATGGAGATCTACCCGGTGATCGAATTCCAAGGCGCAGAAGGTCAAAACTTCCGCTACGCTTGATCTCAGGAATCATATGTAAATCTAGTCCGGATTTCTAACAGTAATAAAATATCCCGACCTTTGAGGGTAATGGTAATATATTACCACGAGTTTTTTCACGAGTAAAAAATGATGACATAACCACTACCGTCAAAGGTCGGGATATTTTTAATCGTGAAAAAACTCGTGGTAATATATTACCACTACCCTCAAAGATCGGGATATTTTTATTACATTTGAAAGTTGGGGATATATTTTTACCATACCCTCAAAGATGGGGTATTTTAATTAGTTTTTCCTTAATTAACCGGCCAATCAATGTGAAAACTTAAAATACTCTAGTATTTAACGGTTACTAGGTCATTATCCGCGCGCAAATGCGCGCGGTGTTTCATCTTGTATATATTTCGGATGCACTTTCAACCAATCTAAAACAACAATTTCATAAGTTTAACCGGCAAATATGTACAATAATGTCTCACTTAAAGTAATTCATAAAAAAACATACAACAACCTAAAATATTTGCAACTCCACATGCTATAGTGAAATCTCGTGGCTAGTAAATAGAAGATTCATTATGAAACAACACCAAGCTCTTTAGTCTCTCACCTGCGTAAATCCATCTCATTCAACTCAACCTCTTTTGTTCCTTCCACTTAATGTTGATCAACCAAATAAATAATTTAGGAAGGATTGTTACAACTTTCATAAAAAGGATTGTAATTGCAGACAATCATAAGACTGTAATTGTAGGCAATGACATTATGAAAGATAGCCTCTCTTACGGGCAATGACATCGCATAGTGGAAATCATACGAGCAACATTTAAGATAACCCACTGCGCGAAAATTGAATTATCATACTACAATACATATATGGTAGATTGGCAGATTATAAGCCTACACAAAAATCGAAGCGAGATGTTAAGTAGGACTTGAAAGAATTCAAGTTGATAGCAAATCTCGTCCCAAACGGCAAGAAACCTAAAAAAAGTTCATCTCAAATTGAAAACCCATAAATTCTTATTCTCAACCAAAACCCAGAAGAAAAACAAAAGAAAGCAATTTAAGTTGAAGCCTACTAAATCTCAACATTTGAAAACTTAAAAATTTAAGACAAATTATAGCACAAACCATAAATGAAGGGGCATTATGGCTTGAATAAAAAATGGAGTACTTGTCAAACATAAAGATGTCATGAATCGACAAAAGAAGGAGACACCCGACTCCGATGATGCACAGTAGTAGAGGCGAGCATGAGATGTCACAAGAAAGAGATAGTGAATGAGAGGGAGGAAGATATCTGATAAGGAGAGGGATTGGCACCTACAAAGCAAAACCAACAATCTAAGAATAACAACACAACTAACCAGTACACAAACACAAGCAACCACAAATTAGAAACAAACCGAGTGGGGAATTGATACATGCAAAGTCAAATTTTCAAAAATTAAACCACATAAGACAAATAAGGGGAAGTAAATTGGAAGATTCAGTGAAATCAAAACCAAAATGAAGGTGAAATTTATTCGTTCGGATAAGAATTCATCTAACAATTCAGAATTTACCCTTCAAATTTTTGAGGTGGGAGAGACACTCCATACCAACAACACCACATTTTTATTAAAAATTATTCTAGTTGTTTGATGTAAATAAATAAAATTTATGACCTAATCCCAGTCTCACGAATCATTTTAACTGGATTGCTACTCAATTTCTCTATGAAGGCATAAGTTTAATGATTATGTTCTATACTAAAAAAACACTCCCACGAATGAGAGAATTCATTACATTGGCAGGAGCCATTTAAGAGTGGGATGTTTGCAAAATAACAGAGATTGAGAAAAAAGGAACTGGATTAGATGAGTGTAATTTTGATTCTTTCTACCCACTTACATATCTTGGCTGTATATTCATCTATTTTTTTCCCTGGTCAAATGTTGTCTATTTCTTCACTGTATATTCATTTGCTCATTGCAAATGCAGGAATCCAGGCTAACAGCATTTGAACTGGTGCACGAGAACATACCAGCTACCCTCATAGCAGATTCTGCAGCTGCCGCGCTGATGAAAGAGGAACGCGTTAATGCAGTAATTGTTGGAGCATATCGTGTGGCAGCAAATGGTGACAGACCATTAAAATCATTTACTCCAGTTATCAAACTTCAATGCTGCATACATAAAATAATGTGAAGCTTCAATGCAGGTGATACGACTAATAATAAGATTGGGACTTACAGTCTTGCATTGTGTGCAAAGCACCATGGCATCCCTTTCTATTTCACTGCACCATTGACTCCAGTTGATCTATCTTTGGCTTCTGGACAAGAAATTGTTATAGAAGAAAGGCCTCCAAAGGAACTTCTAAACTCTCGTGGTGGACTTGGGGAACAAATTGCTGCTTCAGGGATCTGTGTGGAACCCAGCATTTGATGTCACCCCATCAAATCTGATTTCCAGTATAATAACAGAAAAGGTAAATCCTTTTATTTTTCTCATTGATCAATTTCCTCATTCTATGATACTTTGCCAAAACTTGTTTAAAATTTGTGCAATTTTACCAGGATGTCATCAGAAAAACCGGGACTGATGCCTTCTACATCAAGGATTTTGTACTGAAGCATGACATCAAGTGATCTAAGAAAGTCTCTTGCATCTTTCAGATCTCTAGTCACCAACATTCCAATAGTGAGGTTGATGTCAATTGCTGTAATGGTATGTAATAAAGGACAAGGTCAGAAGATATATAGCAATAAGCTTGTGTGGATTAAACCGTAATTATGTGGGATTGTCAATAAACTCAGTGGAGTTTGTGCTTGTAATAACATTTCCAAATTATTTCCCATCAAAAAAGAAGCAGCATGTCAAGTTCTATAGAGAAAATTACTCACTCTGTCACTCATATGTACCATATTCAAATGTAAGTTATCAAAATCTGCACTATTGGATATTCTAATAAGATAGCTTTTAGCTTCATCTATGAACCTAGCACTTGTACCTAGTTTCTATGAGTGTTTTCTTTACCTTACCCAAAATTTTAAGTTCCAGAAAATAATAATACTCCTAAAATAGTGCCCTTGGATTTGAGACTTTTAGCTTCATCTATGAACCTAGCACTTGTACCTAGTTTCTATGAGTGTTTTCTTTACCTTACCCAAAATTTTAATTTCCAGAAAATAATAATACTCCCTGAGGTTTCAAGAAGATTTTTTTTTTTACAAAAAAAATGTCACACCAGCCAGCTTACACTTCTCACCTTTTTCTATTCTGATCCAAAATCTTCTGATAAAGAAGACAAGTATTTGGCAACAATCAACTTATAGCTTTATGATAATGACACTCCAAATGAAAAGGAACAAACACTACTCGTTAATCAAGTATCAACAAAGAGTGCAGTATTGGAGAAGCAAGGTAGTTCATAACTTATAGCTTATATTCTAATTGTGCTCGCTTTGTCTTCATCATCAAAATCAAGAACTTACACGTGTCCAGCGCATCCATGTGGTGGAGAGAGAAAATGGCAATGAAGACGCTTGTATGAACTCTCCAGTTAATTCCTAAAAGTTTTTTGAGTTAGCACTTAACAGGCACATACAAATAGTACACCTTAACTTCCCAACAGGGAAATTAAAAACAACAAGGTATGAATCCAAATGTGTATGCAAGGGGATTGTTGGCTTTAACTTGCAACAAGAGATAAAGGAGGCATGGATGCAGTATATAAAGAGTGCAGCGGACAAATTTGGAAAAGCTAATAGTTTGCTTAGCAGCAAATCCTCAATCATTAAATGGATCTTATATGCACAAATAACTGAAATAAGTACCTTATAACTTATCAGCAATAAGCACATCAAGCCAAACAAACCCCAAGTTGCATAGTTCTTGAAGTGAATAAAATGAAATGATTAATAGACAGAGGAAATCAGAGATATAAAATTTTACCGGATGAAGAATAAAAATGGAACATCCAATAGCCACCAAAACTGCCCACAAATAATAAAGCCCTTTGTATCTCTTTTACATAATGCGAGTGCCCTAAACCAGTGATAACAGGGAAAAAGAAGTGGTTCAGTTCTCTCTGTTCAAATCAGTTCCCATTTCTTGAAGCCTGGTATTTTCTACAAGGGGATAACCAGCCTGGTATTTTTGCAAGACCAAGACCGATCAAATTCCAAAGGTTTGGGTCCAGAAAATTTAGATTCAAAACAAAGCAAACAAAAACAGGAATCGGTAGTACCGAAATCACAGATTGAGAAAGAAACAAAACTTACCTGGATGGACAGAACCTCCGAATTGAACTCTGGGTCGGCTCGATTAGAAATCCTGGCAATTGATCTATCAATCAAAGGGCGGCCAGTTGGTGTATTCGACAATCACGCAAATCAATTATAGAGAACGAAGTCAAACGTTAGGGTTTTCGAAAAAATTACAGGTTTTGCTCGAGAAGTTGATGAAGACGATGACTCCTTGATTTCAAATAATTACGGGGCTTCGGTAAAGAGGAAGAAACCCCAGAATAAAATCAAGAACCCTAGAAACCATAGAAGAGCGATGAGAAATTGAGAAAGGGAATCAATAGATCAAACCTTTGAACGTTTTGATGCTATTTAGGGTTGAGGAAGATGGACTTTTGAGCACTCGAGTCTATCGGCAGAGAGAGAAGGCAGAGAGACCTGAGGTTGAATATGAAGAAGACAGATGAGGCCAAGGACGGTGGAGACCAGAGGCGTGGACGGAGAAGACTGTGGAGCATAATCAGGGAGGGAGAAGCGGTGGAATACGGCAAGAGGTAGTAGTGTGTAGGGAATGAAAATTGGGATACAGCTACCTTGGCCCAAGCAAATTCCGAATTCACCCTGAATCATTCTACGATGAAGACGAAGGGGTTGAAAGGGCAAAATTGTAATCAGCATTAGTGAATAGTATGGTTGAACCTAGGCTTTTATATAGTAATGATATATGGAAAGAGGTTTTTCAACGGTGACAAAGGCTTGAATAATGTCCAGTGGTAAACAATCACGATCTAATTCAATAATATTTATTTATTTATTTTTGGTCATCATAATAGACTAATTATGAAATTGAGCAAAAAAAAAAATTTCACATATAATGACACATTTATGTAAACTATATATAGCTATCCCAATTACACAATTCACACCAGCTACTGGTATGCATGGTACGTTGGTCGTCTATTATGAATTATGATTGGATCATCCAGTTCATTTCTCATTTGCGCGTCTTTTTTTAATCTAGTACTAAAATATAACCCATTACCTATCAACCATATAGTTTTGCTACATTAATTCATCATTCAATTATTTGTTTGTAGCTGGAATGTTCACTAGATTACTACTGTCCCAGGTATAACTTCAGTTCTTTGTAATATATATATGATCACTAATAATTGACCAACACAATTGGTCAACGAAATTTTGTATTATATATAGAGACTCTCCCATGCATTATCTATCCACACTTGGCATTTCTACCTAAGAAACTAACAATGAATCCCCCAAATCATCCACAAGAAATCCTCGTAGCAGAAATCAGCAACTCCCTTCGCCGCAACGAGGCCACCAGAGTCGACATCGATCCAGGTCACGATGCCCCACCCGCCGTCTCCGCGACCCCCAACGGAGCTGCAGACTACGCAAAGGGCGTGTTTGAGCAACTCTTCGAAACCATCCAGGCGAAGCGCTACCCCCATGTCAACCCCGAGAAGAGAGTGGTTTACGAGAGACTCATGGACTGTTTCGACCGTGTCGAGAAGCACCATCCCAAGGTCACCTTTTCCCTCTTCTCGGTCGAGTTCCTCGTCTTGTCCGGCCTCACCTCCGCACTTGCCTGCACCCTGACGCTGGATCACATCAAGCAGCAACAGTATCTCCAGCTCAGGATGTGGCAGTGGGTCGCCATGGTCCTCATGATCGCCTCGGGGCTCTCCGTTGTCCGGTTCGCCACCTTCTTGATTCTCTGGCCGGTGAAGTGGTGGTGGAGAATCAACAAGTATGTGGTTTTTTTTGCTCGCCAACTGAAGCAAAGCTTGGACCTCACCCTCTGGTTCTGCGTCGTCTTGATCGGATGGTACATATGGTTCCGCCCCCGGCTGAAGCACGTCCACGGTGAACTCTCCGTTGTGGTGACTCACCAGGTAAATATCAACCCTGCAAACACGTGTCAGGTTATATTGATTTAATTTCATTGTTGCTAATCAATCTGATAATATATATGTAAATTAAGGTGACGAGGTTCCTGATGGCTCTGTGCTTGGGATCGTTCCTGTGGCTCCTGAAGAACTTCCTGTACTTGAAGCTGAAAGCGGACCTCCACTACGACCATCTCTTCGACAGGCTGCAGCAAACGGTGGTGGATCTACACGGCATCCAAATCCTACACACGCGAGGGATGTGGAAGTTCTTGACGGATAGCAAGAGCAAGAAGAAGCTGCTTAGAATGGCTAATTCTAAGAGGACTACTGATAAGGAGGCCGCCGCCGCAGCCGCTGCTGCAAAGGAGGAGTGGATGAAAGGGGAGAACATATGGGTGGATGTGCAGGCGATGGAGAAGGAGAGCGCACCCATATGGATAATCCGGCGACTGGCGGAGGAGTACCTGGATCAGGTCAAAATCCAGGCGTTGCCGGGAATAAGTCATGATCACATTAGAGAAGATAAGAAGGTACTGAGGGAGGCCAGGAGCTTGTTCAAGCAGCTCATCCCCAAAAGGACTGATGTCACTGATCGTCACTTGAGGTTTCCAATTTCTTCTCCCTGTTTTTCTCCCATTTTTTTTATTTCATTTTTTTTAACGGAAATAATTCGAAGTCTCAAACTTTAGTTGAAGTCTGGAACAACGAGAGCCATTTTTTTTATTTCCTTTTCTATTTTAACTATTACCATTCTCCCATAGCGTTCACTTATTAATCAAACAAAAAAATCTTATACTCCCAAAATAATGAGGCTATATATTCATGATAAAAAAAATTTTAAAATTATATTTATGATATAAATAACCAATCATATATATTCATATAATTTTTTCATGAAAAAATATATTTTAAAAAAAATATTAAAATTGAAAAGATGATTATTTGACGATAATAATTTTAATATTTTTTAAAATATGTTTTTTTATGAAAAAATTATATAAATATATATGATTGGTTATTTATAACAAAAATATAATTTTTAAATTTTTTTTTATCATGAATATATAGCTCTACTATTTGTGTGTCACACCTTAAAGGTGTATTTTGGGATGTAGGAGATCTTCACTCCCTTAATATTAATATATATTTTTACTTTCTTAAAAAATAATACTAATATTTGATTGATCGTTAAAAGGTAAATTTTATATTGAGTAAAGATTAAAGACCAAACTGATCAAAATGTCATTTTTCAAAAATAAAATTTACATATAAAATGACATGTATTTTACAAGCTTGACAGACAAACGAATCATGTGCAAATTAATCTAAAACTGTCAAATTGACTTTCCTTATAATAGCTAGCATGCATGTGCGTCATTGCATTCAATATTAATAGATACGGAGTATTTCAGATGAATATATGAAATTGGAAATTGATTATTTAAGGCTCGACGTCATTGAAACAATCATTTGAAACTAACGTTCAATTTATGAATTTTAAACGAGAGGGAGGCCGGCAATGATATTGCTTCTTATACTATCTCCTTCAATTTGGTAAATAGAATTACTATCTTCTAATTGCAGGAGTACGACAAAAAAAAAATGTCTGGAAAAAATACTTAAATAAATAAAAATATTTTAATTAATAATAAAAATATTATAAAAATAAGTTTTTAATTACTCACTATTCAACTACCATACAACAAATACTTGTACTTTTGCTACATCAAATTTACAACAGAAATGAACACGAAAACTCGATCGAACCCACTCAAAATTGATTGACCCAAATACCGAAACTTTTAGTACAGTACATTACCTCAAAATAGATGTCCCAATTTGACCCATTTTGACCAAACATCCTAAAAATAGATACTCATTTGACTTAGTTAAGGCATGGGATATTTAGGATTGGGTGTCGTTGGTATTTGGAGACCGGGCTTATAAGTGGGTTTTGAAAGAGATGGGTTGAGAGAGATCAAGTAACGAAGAATTGTAATCCAAGATTGTACGTTATATTTTGTGTTTTACTATTTTGTTTGGTTTAATCACGAGGAAGCTAATCGTCAACAATTAAACTAACCAAATTAAATTGGAGGAACTGAATAAGTGATGTTAAATTTAACTAAAATATAATGCAGTGATGAAGTAGTAAAGGGAGAACACCTGCAGAAGCATTATGGTCTTTCTAGGGAGGAGCTGAATGTCGTGATCAAGCATAGTAACAAAAAAGAAGAAGAGGAGGAAGATGAAGAAGATGGCCAAATCGAAAAGCAGGGAAATAACGACACAGTACTACCTGAGGAAAGGACTATAGGACATGATCAGTTTCTCACATGGGCGGTATGCTTTCTATTTATTTTATTAAAAATTATACCATATGGTCCATATAACAAGACAGTACTATTGTTCTCAAAACATGTATTGTAGAGTATATATTACATAGTAAATAGTATTTACCTTTCTAATTGATTAGGATTTGATCATCTCATATTAGATAAAACAACATCTCAGAATAGTATGCATATATAAAGTGATTGTGTATTCATATATAAGATAATACCCTAGTGTAGTACTTAATAGTATTCATTAAATCAGATAAAATCTCTTTAATTTGACCCATCTTTTAATTTCAATATTGATCCTTGAATGATAGTAATACTAATATATAGACTTGATACTATTTTCCCAGGTTCGAGCCTACAAAAATTGTTGGGGTTTGGAACGAACTTGGCGTAGTTCTAAGAGGGTGTTCGTCAAATTGAACAGGCTACTTAGTATATTTTTGCTCACGGTCATGCTTATCATATGGCTTCTCCTCTCCAAAATCGTCAACACCGGCCAACTAGCTGTCTTGTTCACTCCTTTTCTAGCGGTTAGCTTCATCTTCGGCGATAGTTGCAAGAAGTTGTTTGAAGGCCTCATTTTCGCCTTTGCCATGCACCCCTTTGATGTTGGTGATCGCGTTATCATTGATAATTCACAAGTAAGTAATCGTGTTTTATCCCTATACGTACTTGATTTTTTGCGCTAGAAAAAGATCTCGGAACAACAGATTTTGTGATGTGTTAGGTACATATATGCAAATTAGTTTGCAGACATATATGGATCCCTCTACGTTATATTCTACCAATGCGCGCATTGTTTTGCACAGATGAAGGTGAAGGAGTTGAACATTTTGACAACTATTTTCTACAAATATGACACTGGAGAAGAAGTGATCACTCCCAACTCAACACTCACAACAACGAGCATTATTAACCTTGATATCACTCCCGACCAAAGCGATAAAGTCGAATTTGTGCTCAGTCCTCTGACTCCTCTAGAGGACATTAAGGATCTTGAGATTAAAATTAAGATGTAAGCTTTTACACTAGTACTTGTCTTAAGTGTTGCATCATTAATTAAAACTATATTATTTTTATTTTTTTCACATTATGATATAAATTAAATGCTTGATAAGGTGGTTGGACGAGGATATCGAATACTCATCTAACAGTAAGGTGGTAAAGTCGGGAATAGGGAAGGAAGAAATGAAGATGACAGTATATTTCAAATATTTGGTTTCCTATCTTAATGCTGAGGTAAAAGCATTGCATAAGTCGAAGATATTAAGCAAGATAATGGAGCTTCAAAAGGATATGGAAATAAACAACAAAGAGTATCCGTCATCGTATAAACCTTATATTGTGGATATCAAACTTGTTCGTAAGCTCAAGATGGACCATCTTCAACTCCTTCGATCTGATATGATGAGGTAAATATTACAATATGTTTATAAATTATATCTTTATTCTCCTTATCTTAACAAACCATATTTGGTGAAAATTGATATGTTATTTCACATGAAAAATAAATAAATTAAGAAAATATATCCTTAGTCTCCTTATCTCATTGAAAAATAAGTAAAGAAATTAAGATATAAGATTGGTGAGTACTCATCTTATTGACAATTGGTTTTGTATTAAAATTGGATGGTGTAGGTATCTGACAGAAGATTCCAAGGTCGTGATCATGAATCTCACAAAGTCAACAATCAAGATTGGTCTATACGTGGGAAAGGAAGAGGATGTGGAGAAAACAGGAGAAGATAAACTCAAAACTCGTCCCAAAATGATTGATACGGAGATTGGCGATGTGCAAAACCTCTTTGAGGCTCTCAAAAGCAATAAAGTCGTTGAATACGTGACAATTTCCCGGCCCATCAACAATGGCGATGATAACGTGATTGCTCGAGGGGGTAAAAAATGGGGAAGTTTTAGGGTATGTTATAATTAATATTTTTTTAAAATAAATATTCTAGGATATCATAGTAGCATACATATGAACTTGACTTTAGCAATATATATAGACATTTGGTATAATAGTGACAGCTATATGTTATTTATAATGTAGGTTGTTGATGTGATTCAAAGTGAACCAAACCACCAGACAGCATATTTGGAAAGGATATCTAGCGGAGATGCAGAAGAGACAATAGGAGGCAACAATTAATGGAGATTTTGTTATTTCTGGACAAGCTATATGATCGCTTAAGATTGCTGAAAGGGAAGAAAATTGAAGCATTACTCATTTGCTAGTGGTCCTAGGTAATGGGCCGGAGGAGTGTTGTATCATAAGGTGTCAAATTTCATTTAAATTCCAATAATTGATCGATGGGGTGACTCTTTTTTCTTCTTGTTATTCTTTGAATTTGTAAATAAAGAGCAGCTATATCCGGAGTTTGAACTGGGGATCTTTGAATACTATCCACAAGTCTTTTTCAGTGAGCTATTCCGGAATGGTTTTCTTCTTGTCATTCTATTTACAAGAATTTGTGTTTGTTTGTATAATCAATTATATATACACAAATAAAACTGTAGAAGAGTCCATAATTAATTTTCATCATTATACGTACTAAAATAGCAACGTAAAATTCCCATCTGTCAGTTTTTACTATATTTCGCTTGTGTGTCATATTTTTGTCTTATCTGACTTCGCCTTTTTTAGCATCCACGTCAATTAATCATTCTATCTTATAGCCATATCATTTTAACAAAGATCTCACCTTAATTAAACCACATTTCTTAAAAATTTTTTTATCATAATCTACCGGTTGAGATTTTTGGGTGAGAGAAAGGAATTGGAAGTTGGCTCGTTAAAGTCATTTTAATTACCAAGGGAGGGTTTATAAGACCATCCGCATTCGTGAAACCCACTCGGGTTCTTTAACTCTACTTTTTATATTTCTCTCTCCTTAAAAAATTCAATACAATTTTTCACCCACATCCCTAAAACCCTTTAAAACCCCATTTTATTTTTTTTATCGGGACCCACCTCTTTTTTTACTCTCACTCTCTCTCCTCATTTTGGCCTACCTCATCTCCATTTTCTTTCTCTCTCGGTTTTTAAAGGTTTCTTAGGAAGAAACCTTTCACATCATTCCTAAACTCCTCCCCCATCTTCTTCAATTTTTTATTAATTGATTTCTTATTTTACGGTTAAGAAACCCCCAATGTGGATGCTCTAATGGGGGGTTATTTATTGCAAAGGTGGACTAGAGAATTAACAAGAAAGCGACATAAAGGCACGAAGGAAGAGAGAGAGAGTGACGCAGTAAGAAATCGTGAAAGACATGCAAGCGCGAAACATTGATGATAAAGGGTTCGCAAACGACGAAACCCTAGGAAATATATCTGGAATCCGCTAGGAATGGATCTCCATCAAGAAGGGGCTTGGAATCCACCAAGGAGATAAAGAAAAAATTCTCTAAACCAAAATTTTATTTATAATATGAAAGGTTAATTATGGCTCAGGCCTACAATTGCTTAAATAGAAGAAAAACCATAGTTCCTAACTTGTGTGCCAAGGATGGCTAAAAGATAAAATATGGAAATATCCTAAAATTATTATGAAAATAATAAAAATAATAAACCCTAAATACTTATCTTAACTCTAACTAAAAGATAAAATTTATCTCCTAAAAGATAGAATTTCGCTCCTGCATCAGTCTCCTCCACCTATGAAGAACTCGACCCTGAGTTCTCTACTAGATGTAGGACTCCATTTTGATGTCTCGTATCAACTACCAGACTCGTTTTCTTATACTCTACATCTTCATCCTTATCATTCATGGCTTCGTAATTACTCCTTTGAAGATACTTGCGAAAAGGTGCAAAATTTTCCCAGGCCAAAGTTGGAGCTTCTAATACATTCCACACAATTTGCCAACTCATCTCCTCTTGCACTTCACAGAACTCTTCAAGCCATTGGTGAAAGGTACCACTTGTTGGCTTTTCGGAACTTTCATGACGTCGAAGCTTCTATCAACTTCACTTTGTCGGTCCAGGCATACTTCAGGATTTCCTTTTCAAGAACCTTCTCTTGATGAACCTCTCTTCAAAGACCTCCCTCTCAAGGACCTCCTTTAGGAAGACCAAGTATCTCTTCTTGAAGGACCTCCTCTTGAAGTATCTCTTCTTGGAGGACCTCCTCCTCAAAGACTTCTACTTTCTCTGAAATAGACTCATCTTCCTTGGGATTGCAATTGTCCTGCGGTTGATGACTTTGATTTGGCTCTTCGTCCATCAACGAGTTGTGGTTGGAGTTGCTGAGGGAAGTTTTGGTGTAACCGATGCGGATGCTATTGATGGTGTTAGCATGAGTGTTGCATATGTTGAAGTTGATGTGAATAGGGATATTGAGGATGTTGTAGATAGCGTTTTTGACACGTTTTTTGTCATCGTCGTTGATTTTGCTCGCAAACAATGCCATCAACTGATCCTCCGGGCCTTTAAGAGTCGTGGTAACAGCCACGGAAAACTCTTTGAGGTCTACCTGACACTAATACAAATTGACGCAGTAGGAAGTCGTGGAAGGCACACAAGCGCGAACATTTGATGATAAAAGGTTCGCAAGCGACGAAACCTTAGGAAATATGTCTGGAATCCACTAGAAAGGGATCTTCATCAAGAAGGGGCTTGGCATCCACCAAGGAGATAAAGAGAAAATTCTGTAAACCAAAATTTGATTAATAATATGAAAGATTGATTATGGCTCAGGCCTACAATTGCTTAAATAGAAGAAAACCCCTAGTTCCTAACTTGTGTGCCAAGGATGACTAAAAAGATAAAATATGGAAATATACTAAAATTATTATGAAAATAATGAAAATAATAAACCCTAAATACTTATCTTAACTCTAACTAAAAGATAATATTTGTCTCCTAAAAGATATAATTTCGCTCCTACATTAGAGAGAGAGAGAGAGAGAGAGAGAGAGAGTTTCAGCCAATGTTGAAGACCAGTAAAGATAGAGAAGAAGAAAACTGATTGCACAACCACTTCACAATATGGCAATGCTTCATCTACAACAAGTCTCATCTTCTCCCACAAATAATCTCTAAAAACCTCTATACCAATTCATGGGTACATGCATGTTGGTTATATTTTTTCCCCAAAAGTAAGAGTTTTTTGGCCTTCGCTTGAAATTCTCCCATTGGAGATGTGCAAGTAGTCTATAATGCAGTGGGATTGCAAGATTGTGGACTAAAATAAGTAATATTCCATAATTGAATGGGGAACGAGAGAGTCGTTACTCCGAATTTAATAAAGATGCTATGTTTATGTGTAGCAGAAGCAGACGTGAGTAATGTCATGTAGGGATGTAATTGGTGACATGCAGTGGCAGTGGGAGAGGTAGAGAGGATGATAGGCAAGCTGTGGTAGTGGGAGAGGTAGAGGGTTGGTGCGTGTTGTGAGCTAAATCTGCCATGTTTTACAATAACTTTTCTATCGATTTCTGTATACATTGCATTCATTTGGGTTTAGATAGTACAGAATCTATGTAGTTTATGTTTATTTGCCAAAATTATGGAATCTACACCAGTTTCTGTTTAATTCGCAGAAATCGAGGCATATTACAGCAATTCTACAGAAGGTCGAAAAAGCTCGGAAAACCACTACAGAAGTCCAAGGTCAAAGCAGCGGAACCAAGCTGAAAGTCAAGGCTACTCGATCTCGAGTGGGCCCTACTCGACATAGACGAGCATGTCCGAGCACAGCCTTGTCGACAGAGCCTGATCGAGAGCCAGACCAACCCGAGCTCCGGACCCTACTCGATCTCGACAAGCCCTAGTCGAGATCGACGAAGCCCAGACGCCACACCCGGAGTCGACAAGGAGAGAAGCCGAGGACGGAGCCAAGGACGACCAGGCAGCACTCGCTGCCAGCGACTCGACTCGCTGCAGCGGACCACTCGCTGCCGCGGAAGAAAACCCGCTGCCAGCGGGATGCACCAAGCCGACGAAGAACTCTACTCGATCTCGATGAAGACTACTCGAGGTCGACGACGCCCAGGAGCCTTGTCCGAGCCTTGTCGAGTAGAGCCACCCGAGGAGACCTAGTCGATGATCAGTCTTACTCGACATCGACAAGCTCTACTCGAGGTCGACGAGAGCCCAGTGAGCCAACTCCGAGCACGTCGAGCAGATCTAGCCGAGGAAGTCCAGTCGACGAACCACCCTACTCGAGGTCGACGAGCCGTGGTCGAGGTCGAGTAGAGCCGTTTCCAGAAACTTCTCGACGAGACCTGTCCGAGTAGAATTGAGATTCCTTGGGCACGAAGGAGTCGATTTGGCCGAAATTCTATCCGATCCCATCAAGTTCTATCATCAAGGAGACAAGATCTATCAAGACATGAAGACTTACCTATTTAGTTTTATCTTTTCCTTTTAGATTTATTTCCATAAAACAATTTATTTATCCTTTCAAGTTTTAGATATAATTTTAGATAGAGATAGATATCTTCTTTCCTAGAATAGCTAGGGAATGAAGCCTATAAATAAGGCCCTAGGGGGCTCAGTTTTACACAATTCCAAGTCAGAGACAATTAGTTAGTTACACAGAGAAGTTTAGGAATTCTAAGGTTTTTAGGGTTTTGGCTTTCTGCGAAAGTTGATTGCCAGGATTGTAAAGGCTTTTGAATTTAGTTTTAATGCAATTTAGTTCTTTTCATCAATCAATGTCTGTTATTACAATGAGGCGTGAGTAGTCCACCCACTTCTGGGGCTGGGGTGAGCCCGACGGTGGCCATGTGAGATAACGCGATAAAGGTCAGATTTTGTTATGCAATTCATCTTCTATCCCTATAAACATGATTCTTTTGCGAGAGTTGAAGGTGATCCTTGTTTGTGTTATTGAAGCGAAAGTGATCTTAATGCAACTTGGATTAATTATGTGAAAAAGGGTTAGTAACAATTAGGGTTTATGCGAAAGCCTCTATATGCCTATTTGTTAATGACGAAAGTTATTTGATGGAAAGCATGATCTTTTGTGCCTTTATGTGTTACTTTGCATGGTTATCGTTGTGGTGTTGAAACCCTGGCTTTGGAAGTCTTTTAATATATTGAAGTTTATTTCTGTCGAAAATCTGCGTTTGTCTTTAATTCTGCAATTTTAAGTTTTCTGTATTCTTTGTCGAGATAGAGGAGAAGCTCATCGAGATCGAGTTGCATCTAGTCGATCTCGAGTAGGTCCAGTCTTAGTCGAGTTGAGTTTTCTGCTTTTGTCATCGATTTTCAAGTTTCTGTCTTTGCATGCCTTGGTCGATCTCGAGTACCAGTTGTCGAGATCGAGTAGAGCTTTGTCTTGCTTTCGTTTCTGTTTTCTGTTTTCACCACTTTTCTTGTCGATCTAGAGGACAGCTTACTCGAGATCGAGTAGCTTCTGTGTCTTCGATTTACTTTCTGCTTTGTCTTTGCTTTATTTTCTGTTTTGCTTTGTTCTTTGCTTTTCTGCTTTTATTTCTGTTTCTTTCTGTGTTTCTGTCTTTCTGCTGCTTTGCCTGTGAGAATTTACAGCTACCTGAGAACTGCTGACGTGCTTCCTCGTGGATTCGATCCTGACTATTCTCTTACTACAACGGGAGGAAGTCTTGTATTTATTTGCTGAGACAGGGAAGTCAGTCTGAACTTTATTTCATATTTATTTCATACTTGACCATCCTCCTGCAACAACAAATTGGCGCCGTTGCCGGGGAAGCTATCAATCGCGCCTTAGGTAGTCAGTTCTCACTGTTTCTTTGAGTTACTTTTCAGGTGTATGCGTCGTTCTGGTCAAACATCTGAGTTTGACAGCTTAGACGAACCGGAGCGCTACCTACACATCCACTCTAAACTCAAAAGGATCATGGCGGCCGCTGAAACACAGGAACAGCTGATCGCTAGGCTTACCAGGGAATTAGCCGCTAAGGATGCTGCTATCGCCGCTGAGAAAGAAGCAAGGGAACAAGCACAGGCTGAGCTTGCCCAATATCCAACCACGGCAGAGGACTATATGCACCCAACTCTCGTCGTGCCCGAATCGGCGATTCTTATCCCTGATAACTCTTTTGAAATTCGCACTCAATTTCTTATAGAGCTTAAAAATAATGCCTTTTATGGTAGATTTAATGAGTGTCCTCTTGAACATATTACAAACTTTGCTGACATGTGCCGTACTCTTGCTGAAGGTACAACTTTGGAATATGTCAAGATGAAATCTTTTCGCTGGTCTCTCGCTGGGCCTGCACTGAAATGGCTGGAAGGGCTGCAACCAAGATCACTCACTACCTGGGCCCAAGTAGAGCAAGAGTTCCTGAACAAATTCTTCCCACCCGTCAAAACAACACATCTCCGCCAGAAAATCACCGCCTTCAGACAGAAGCAAGGGGAACCGCTGGCAAAGGCATGGGAGCGCTACAAGGAACTTCTGCGATCTTGCCCTACTCATGGACAGCCACCCTACGTCATTCATGAGATCTTCTTCAACTCTCTTGATCAAGGCACTAAGGACAGAATCAACCATTATACTCGCTATGAGTATCTGACAATGCCGCCACGTGACGCATGGGGTGTACTAGAGAAGCTCACTACCTACGACAACAAGTATGGGTCTACTGCAACCTATGAAGAGAACCCATACGCCAGGCCAGCACCATCTATGCCCCTATATGATCCCCCTAAGGAGATCGATCCAGACGTTAGGGAGCAATACTACAGAGACCAGAATAAGAAGCTCCTTAAGCAAGTGAAGTATCTCTCTGTCAACCAGCCTTGCATAGAATGCGGATCGCAGCGGCACACCACTCCTGAGTGTCCACACACAGAGCAAGTCAGGCTGGCAGAGCATCATGAGGAGGCAGCTTACGCAGGGGGTCCCAATCGCTACATGGGGGACCAAAGGTTTCAGCAACCACAATGGAACCAAGGTGTCCCTAGAAACCCCCCGCCCTACAGAGCTCCAGGACATCCGGAAAGGGAGCAGAAAAAAGATGATATACAGATAGTCCTGGAGGAAATACGGAGGAACCACTCAGAAACTAGGCAATCTTTCAACTCCGTCTATACTCAGATGCAAGGTGTCAACTCTAGGCTTGGGGAAATTGATATCTGGCGGAAATCAGTTGATACACAGATTGGTCAGCTAGCAGCGGGAATCCCCAGACAGTCAGGTGCGCTCCCTATATCTTCAGAACCAAATCCTAAGGGAAAGACTCGACACATCGCTGCTATAAAACTTTGAAGCGGCCATCAACTGCAAGAGCCAGAGGTCGGAAAGCAGCAGGATAACGAGGAACAGCTGGTCGACCAGAGCCTAGTCGATGTCGACAAGGGGGTAGTCGATCTCGAGGAGCACCAAGCCGAGGTCGAGAAATCTGCAACGCCTCCGACGTCTGTTCTGGCTCCGAATCAGAAAAAGAAGCTGCCTTTCCCCACAAAATCTCTAAAGGACCCGGCAGAAAAGAAATTCCAGCGCTTCATCAAGATGCTTCAGAAGCTCAACGTCACCATCCCCTTCACAGAAGCTCTCAATGAAATGCCATCTTATGTCAAGTTCCTGAAGGAGATTCTGAGCAAAAAGCGATCGATGGCTGAAATCACAGAGGAGTGCAGCCATCTGGACATATTGGAGAAGAGGCCGGATCCAGGTAAGTTTGCTATAACTATTGGATTTGGTCCATACAAAATTAATGCCCTATGTGATCTTGGAGCTAGTGTGAGTATAATGCCTTTAACGATTTGGTCCAAGATTAAGATAGGTGCCCTGGAGCCTGTGGATGCCAGACTTTACATGGCCAACAACACGGTTGTCATTCCGACAGGCATGGTGGAAAATGTCCCAGTACAAGTAGGTAAATTCTTCGTCCCTGTTGATTTCTTAATAGTTGATATGCAAGAAGATCCTGCTTGTCCAATTATCTTAGGCAGACCATTCTTGGCGACGGTGGATGCCAACATAAGCGTAAGGAAAGGAGTGCTCACCTTCAACATCAGCGATGAGGTAATTGAGTATTCTTTTAATAAAACTGAAAGGCATACAGGTCCAATGGAAGAGGTCAAGTCTATCTCAGCTGGCTACATCACCTGCGGGGAACCCAAGGTCAGAAATATGACCCCTGAGGAGATAGAAAAGAGGGACATGGAGGCCCAGGTGGAGGAGATCATGGCAATCCTCAAGGAGAACACAGAAAATCCAATCGACACAGAACAAGGTACGTCGTTGTGGATTAATTATTTTTCGGATGCCTTGACAGGAGCTAAGTATGGGGTCAAGATCGACCGGGGCTCCTCGACTTCGAGTAGAACCCTAGTCGATCTCGACCAGACCAAGGAGACTCCACCGGAGCCAGCTTCGTCGAGCAGCAAACCGGAGGAGCCACCCTACTCGACCTCGAGTAGACTTGTCGAGGTCGACCACCAGAGCCCTACTCGGCCTTCTTCGACGCTGAGACCACCAGAGCCAGGAGCCTCGTCGATCTCGACCAGCCTTGTCGAGATCGACCACCACCCAATGCCACCAGACCTTTCTTCCTCGACGTCACAGCAACCAGGAGGAGAGCCCTCGTCGAGATCGACTACCCTAGTCGAGATCGACCAAGATCCTCGGGCACCTGCTTCCTCGACGCTGAAGTCACCACCACCAGAGCCAGAGCCCTACTCGAGGTCGACCAAGGTTGTCGAGATCGACAAGCCATGCTCTTCGTCGACTTCTGCATCTGCGACCAGACCACCACCAGAACCTGCAGTCTTGTCGAGATCGACTAGCCCTAGTCGAGATCGACCAAACACAGTGGTCCCCGATTCCGTCTCTGCGAAGGTAAGTCAAGGTATGGATTTTTCTTCTCCTATTTCCATTAAAGATTTATCTATACATGGGAGAGGTCTGCCTTGGTATGTGCAATTGTGCAGGATTTCCAATGATGAGCCCAAAGAGTATGAAGTTGGAGACAAGCTCTATGTCTCTAAATCAAAGGATCATTGGTTTCCAAACAAATTCAACAAGAAGCGGATGGGACCTTTCGTGGTGAACAAGATCCATTCTGGAGGATTACAGCTGATGGACAAGAATGGAGTCTTATTTGAGGCCCAGGCTACATGGGCCCTGCAGATGCCACCTTGAGCATTAATAGAAAGTCGGCCTAGCGACTATAAAATCTAGAGCATGTACATAGACTTTTTAGGACATTTTGAGACTTTGTTTTGCTTGTTTTTGGTTTTGAACACTTTTAGTTTTGCTATTATGGGTATATGTCTTCTACTTTTCAGGTCCATGGATAGAACCAAGCTACATTAATACTCAGTCCAGGAGGTGCTCCAATCGAAAATATAAGGCTCTGCACAAGTGTCTTGTGAGTTTCTTTCTTTACCCTTACCTTGTTTTTTTATACAGTGAGGACACTGTAATGTTTAAGTATGGGGTGGGGGAAGGGCTTACTTTATGCATATTTTCCATATTTGACATTATGTGTGCATATTTAAAGTTTATTTCTTATACATGGCTATTTTGGAATGCATTATTGATTTATGTGCTTACATGCATGATTTCCAAAATTTGAGAAAAATGACCCGAAAAATGACCCCCATTGAAAAATTTTGATTAATGTCATGGAAGCTTATATTGAACTCGACGATGCAAAATTAGATTCATTAGAGATATAGCATGAAATTGCCTAGTAAAGGGAAGTCACAATGAAGTGCATTATTTCTTGAAAACCATGAAAGGAGGTAAAATTTGATATTACTTTTGACATGTTGCATGATAAAATGATGGAGGACTTTATATTTCCATATAATGCTCATATTGTTATAATCCTAGCCTTACCTATGCTTATGCATTACACAAAAGCCATAATATGCCTTATTTCAAATATTTGCTCCACATGATCTAAATATTGCCCATTCTTTACCTTATCCGGGGATTATGTTGAGAATGATGTTACATTATGAAGATGTTATATGGTGTTTGTGTGATTATTATCATTATTGGAGTTTAGAAGGGAACCATTTGAAATATATGGAAAATTTAATGAGTGAAAGAAAATCCGATCAAAGATCGACCCTGCTCTCTGAGATAATAGTTTGGAGAGATGGGACACCAGGTGAGGAGTCCGACGCACTAAGTATCCGGGGCCATTCATGACACCCATGTTTGCGACTCGCGAGAAGGCAGTGCTGAGGTTAGAGAGGTAAAAGCAATATTATGGATAAAAGCATTATGAAAGGTGATGAATCTCAAAGAGAAGGGATGTGGAAATTCAGTTTGGAAATACTCCATTTCCCCGGATCATTAGCACCACATTGCCAGAAATTGCCCACCTTTTAGCCTTTTACCAATTCTACTCCTTCATGAGCTTAAACTAAAGTCTTCTTGATTATCAATGCTTTGTCATATGAATTATTTTTGCATAACCGTCCTTTTGTGAGTAGATGTTGCTCTTATATATTTGCACATGCATGGATCTGTGACACTAGTACTTTTTCGAAGATGGTAATTGACTGCAGGGACATATAAAGAATGAATCTAAGATGTTGAGAGTTTTAATTTCTTCCCCTGAATGACAACTAAAAGTATTGCTTGAGGACAAGCAAGCTTAAGTATGGGGTGTTTGTTGTGAGCTAAATCTGTCATGTTTTACAATAACTTTTCTATCGATTTCTGTATACATTGCATTCATTTGGGTTTAGATAGTACAGAATCTATGTAGTTTATGTTTATTTGCCAAAATTATGGAATCTACACCAGTTTCTGTTTAATTCGCAGAAATCGAGGCATATTACAGCAATTCTACAGAAGGTCGAAAAAGCTCGGAAAACCACTACAGAAGTCCAAGGTCAAAGCAGCGGAACCAAGCTGAAAGTCAAGGCTACTCGATCTCGAGTGGGCCCTACTCGACATAGACGAGCATGTCCGAGCACAGCCTTGTCGACAGAGCCTGATCGAGAGCCAGACCAACCCGAGCTCCGGACCCTACTCGATCTCGACAAGCCCTAGTCGAGATCGACGAAGCCCAGACGCCACACCCGGAGTCGACAAGGAGAGAAGCCGAGGACGGAGCCAAGGACGACCAGGCAGCACTCGCTGCCAGCGACTCGACTCGCTGCAGCGGACCACTCGCTGCCGCGGAAGAAAACCCGCTGCCAGCGGGATGCACCAAGCCGACGAAGAACTCTACTCGATCTCGATGAAGACTACTCGAGGTCGACGACGCCCAGGAGCCTTGTCCGAGCCTTGTCGAGTAGAGCCACCCGAGGAGACCTAGTCGATGATCAGTCTTACTCGACATCGACAAGCTCTACTCGAGGTCGACGAGAGCCCAGTGAGCCAACTCCGAGCACGTCGAGCAGATCTAGCCGAGGAAGTCCAGTCGACGAACCACCCTACTCGAGGTCGACGAGCCGTGGTCGAGGTCGAGTAGAGCCGTTTCCAGAAACTTCTCGACGAGACCTGTCCGAGTAGAATTGAGATTCCTTGGGCACGAAGGAGTCGATTTGGCCGAAATTCTATCCGATCCCATCAAGTTCTATCATCAAGGAGACAAGATCTATCAAGACATGAAGACTTACCTATTTAGTTTTATCTTTTCCTTTTAGATTTATTGCCATAAAACAATTTATTTATCCTTTCAAGTTTTAGATATAATTTTAGATAGAGATAGATATCTTCTTTCCTAGAATAGCTAGGGAATGAAGCCTATAAATAAGGCCCTAGGGGGCTCAGTTTTACACAATTCCAAGTCAGAGACAATTAGTTAGTTACACAGAGAAGTTTAGGAATTCTAAGGTTTTTAGGGTTTTGGCTTTCTGCGAAAGTTGATTGCCAGGATTGTAAAGGCTTTTGAATTTAGTTTTAATGCAATTTAGTTCTTTTCATCAATCAATGTCTGTTATTACAATGAGGCGTGAGTAGTCCACCCACTTCTGGGGCTGGGGTGAGCCCGACGGTGGCCATGTGAGATAACGCGATAAAGGTCAGATTTTGTTATGCAATTCATCTTCTATCCCTATAAACATGATTCTTTTGCGAGAGTTGAAGGTGATCCTTGTTTGTGTTATTGAAGCGAAAGTGATCTTAATGCAACTTGGATTAATTATGTGAAAAAGGGTTAGTAACAATTAGGGTTTATGCGAAAGCCTCTATATGCCTATTTGTTAATGACGAAAGTTATTTGATGGAAAGCATGATCTTTTGTGCCTTTATGTGTTACTTTGCATGGTTATCGTTGTGGTGTTGAAACCCTGGCTTTGGAAGTCTTTTAATATATTGAAGTTTATTTCTGTCGAAAATCTGCGTTTGTCTTTAATTCTGCAATTTTAAGTTTTCTGTATTCTTTGTCGAGATAGAGGAGAAGCTCATCGAGATCGAGTTGCATCTAGTCGATCTCGAGTAGGTCCAGTCTTAGTCGAGTTGAGTTTTCTGCTTTTGTCATCGATTTTCAAGTTTCTGTCTTTGCATGCCTTGGTCGATCTCGAGTACCAGTTGTCGAGATCGAGTAGAGCTTTGTCTTGCTTTCGTTTCTGTTTTCTGTTTTCACCACTTTTCTTGTCGATCTAGAGGACAGCTTACTCGAGATCGAGTAGCTTCTGTGTCTTCGATTTACTTTCTGCTTTGTCTTTGCTTTATTTTCTGTTTTGCTTTGTTCTTTGCTTTTCTGCTTTTATTTCTGTTTCTTTCTGTGTTTCTGTCTTTCTGCTGCTTTGCCTGTGAGAATTTACAGCTACCTGAGAACTGCTGACGTGCTTCCTCGTGGATTCGATCCTGACTATTCTCTTACTACAACGGGAGGAAGTCTTGTATTTATTTGCTGAGACAGGGAAGTCAGTCTGAACTTTATTTCATATTTATTTCATACTTGACCATCCTCCTGCAACAACAGTGCGACGGTAAAACCTAGCTACAGCCTCTATGGTTACCCCACCTCATTCTAGGTAAGGAACTCATTCTCACTTATCTTCGCATTTTTCCATATCAGTTGTGGTATTTTTCCCTATCAGATGTGGAGAAGGATAAGGGTCCGATCTGGAATGCTTCTATGCAACATTTGGGTTTTTTTCTCTGTCATTCATTGTGTTGGTACCTGCTAGTAATATTATATTTTCTTGCCACCACATGTGAAATGGGCAAGTCGAACATAATGACCACTTGCTTTGCTTGGATGCAGATATGGATGTATGAAGCCATTGAGGAAATTGGAGAGACGTTCAATTGCCACCCAACTTTCTCCAACAGTAAGGCTGCATCGTCTTAAGTGGGAGGCGCGCAATGAAACCATCACATTAGACTACATATCATTGGTGCTAGATATGTCAAGTTGAAGGAGCCAACCCCCACATTTATCCTCGATGCCGACTAGAAGGCAATATTTCTAAGGTGGGTGTACACGAACGTCTAACAGGCATAGAATGGTCATTGATTCCTGACGGAGGGAAAGTCGTTGATTTCCCTTGTCAAAATAATTCCGAAACAAACAAACTAGTATAGGATGCAAGTAAGGGGTCGACCCCACAGAGAAACAAGTATTTCTAAGAATTGTGCAATTATTGATTGAAATGCGAAATATGGAAATAAAGTAAATAAAAGAAACTAATCAAAACTAATGGCAAAGGATAGATAAAAGAGATGTTTCCATCCACAAATTCTCGACATTGGTTGGCATCATTGGTCGTCGAATCCAATCGAAGTTATTCTCTACGAATTCTTCCCATCTTAGTTTATATAGATTAAAGCACAAAGGGCACAATTAATCCCTTACACATTTATGCAACCTACGCAAGGACAAAGATTTAACATAAAGATAACACAATTTCCTAAGAATCTAGGCATATGAATAACACCAAGTATGCAAGGTAACCGATGTTTAAGACGTATGTCGAAATCCCTACTTAGTCATGATCAAACGAAGGTTCTCACAATTCTAAGCTTGCCACTACAGAATTCATTCAATTATGAAAGAACAAATACCTAGCAAGATACTATCATGTTAGCTAATCACAATAATATCAATAATAAACACAAGGGAAATCGAAAGATATTAAACAGAGAAATACTACTTTATTAGAAACTCACAAACAACCAACTAAGTCTCAAACGTGTAGATGAAAACAATGGAGAATTAGCCAAGCATGGCATACCTAAATCTTTTCTCTTGAATGGAAAACAAAACATAAACTAATCGATTGAATAGAGAAAAGTGGTTGAATGTCAGAGTGTTAGATGATTCTCCCAAAGGCATAGAAAAACCTATTTTAAAGCCTAAAGTTGTCAGCCAAACCCTATAATAGAGTTTCCACAAAGATAGAAATTGGGCCACTTGCGCAGATCCGGAATTGATGGGACAGCGGGCACCGCCTTGACAACTTCAGCAGGCTGAACTTGTAATGCACTTTCTGGAGTTTTCCTTCGTCCGATTGATGCATATGAATATGTGTTGAAAAGCACTTTTCAAGGATTACAACTCTCATGAAGACCTCAGAAGCTGAATCGAAATGATCAAATGCTCAAAGATACGATTTCTCCATGTGCTCCATTTCCGCTCATGTTCTTGTGCTCCTTTGACATCCTTGGTCTCTTCCCAAACTCCTCACCATATCGACACTACGAATCTGCATAAAACCAATAAAATAGCGTAGTTTCCAAAATCTACCACTAAAAGAGCATAATACGCAATTAACTCTAAAACATAACCAAACAACCATAAAACTTAACTAAAACTACTCTATAATGCCTATCTAAATATGTCTTATCAAACTCCCCCACACTTAAGCTTCGCTAGTCCTCGAGCGAATAATAAAAAGCAACCTATACCTACGAGTCCATCTTTCATGCAATAGCCTTATCAAAAGCAATGTCAATACATCATAGCATGTATTTAGCGATCAAAGCATAGAAGTAGAAATCAATCAACCTCACTAAGAATATGTGTTTCACTCATGCTCTCATGTGTTTAGGCAAGTAGGTTCAACTCTCAACTCAATCCAAAATGCACTAAGCTCATAGACATTGACAACAATATAATCAAATCTCCACTGAAATGTCATCACTTGCGGAAAACAATAAAAATAGACAATTTGGCTCTAGAATTTCACTCTCATTTTTTATTTTCTTTTCTTCTTTTTCACTTTTTCCATTTTTTTTTCTTTTCTTGCTATGGTTTCTTTCAGCTTTGGTTTATTCCTTACGCGAGTCTCAAACATGGGTGTCATGAATAGCCCCGGTCTATCAACACCTCAACTTACTTGAATGAAGTCCACTTGAACATCTTTTTACGCGAAGTGTAAACATGGGTGACATGAATGAACCCGGTTACTCAATGATCAAGCTTCCTTTCTTAGCGGATAGTTTCAACACCGTTTTGCGCGAATCATACCCATGGGTGTCATGCGTAGACCCGGTTACTAAGTGTATCAACCATTGCCACCTTATTTCACTCAAAAACTCACAAGCAACCAAAGCCAAATATTAAAAATGAAAGCATAAACTCCGCAAGCAACAAACATGTGAGTCAGTTTTGACAATAGCTAATGAAGTCAATATCAAGAGGTAGAAACATATGGAGAGTAAATCACACAATTAAGCAAACGGACTATAAATGAATCCAATAAGGCTAAAACAATCTCAGAAAGGGTCATGTTTTGTAGGATTTCAATCATACTTTAGCTCAATCATACATGCTCAATTACATCACCAATCATGCTCCATATGAAAACATTTAAGAACAATAAGGCTAAGCACTTCAAACTAATCGTAGGATTTACAAGTTCATGCCATAAGAATATGTAGAGTTTCACTAACTAAGGTGGGTGTTTAGATAAAAACATATTATATGCAATGCATGATATTTTTTTATTTTTGACACTTTATATTTTTTCTTTGATTTTCTAAAAATAAATAAACAACTGAAATTGAAACATGACCTAACTAGATGCACTAAATCCCTCCTTCACACGTAAATCTTTCATTGTCCTCAATGAAACATAAAAGACAACAAAAATAACCAAATAAAATCGAGGTGAGGGAAAAGGAAACTTACTAAAGCTCTTGTGATGGTGGTTATAATGCCCGGAACTGACAAACTAGCGGTCACGGAATGTAGGCTCGCGGCGGTGAGACCAGTGCTATCGCTGGGGCTCGGGTGTGGGAGCCATCACGGCCACGAGAGTTGAAGTCGCAGCGGCGAGGAGAGGGGTTTCGCGTTGTGTGGGCAAGGGAACTCGCAGTGGCGAGTGTGGGATGTCGCGGCCGCGAGAGGTGAATTCGCGGTGGCAATTTCATGCAAAACCTCCCTCGGTACCTCCATGTACCGAGTCGACACTTAGCCGCTGTAAAGAATATGGGTGTTTCGCGACGGCGAAATTGGGTTCCCGTGGCGGCGAAAACGTTGTTCGAGTCCTGATTGTTCCCCTTCCGCCATAGCTCCCACCATTCTTTCAATTCAACTCAACAAAACTTATCAAAGCACTTTCACAAGCCCATTAACTATCGAATAGGAACTCTAAAATTTATTGAAATTGAAATATTGAACAACTGACTAGGAATTCAAAAGCGTGAAAATAGACTTACCTTGGGCTGCCTCCCAAGAAGCGTCCTTGTTTATCGTCTAAGACTCGACGGTTTATTTTTTTCTTACCTTCAAGACTTACTCGGACATTGTCAACACCCTCAAAAGCAAATTAAACTCTTGTGCCCACCATGATGCAGATCAAGATGGCCTTTTGTGGGTCAAACAATGATCTTGATCCAAGCGAGCTCTCAAGACCGATTCGAGGGCTATTGATGGCGAAGAGTGTCATCCTCAAAAGGAGGAAGAAAGCTCCACCATGGAACAAGGTTCAAAGGAGCAAGGTGAGCTAATGTTCAAGTTTGAGTTCGTTCTTAATGGGTTGACAGCATATCGACGTCTCAGTAAAATGGGTCGTTCGGAGTCCATATTTATCGGATGAGGTCGTACCATACCTTGTTGGAACGAGGACGAAAAGATCTACAACTTTTCTGTTGAAGGTTTCTCCAGAATCGACCTCGAGAATGGCCGAAATTCATCATCTTTACAGCTGTCACTGTTTGGACGAATTTTCACATATTTATTTAGTTAATTTCGAATTTTAATTAATTAGATATATTTATTTTATGCAATTAGGAAATAATAAGGTGGAAGGAAAATATCTCATCTAGGTAATTCCTTTTCCACCAAGTTGTTAATTTTCTATCCTTAGTTAATTTTACTTATCTTAGGAAAGATTTACATATCTTTAGATTATTTGATTTATCTTTAATTACCAAAACTCTATCTTTTGCACAAGATAGAATTGGTCTATTGTCTATTTAAACTCATGTTTTACATTTAATAAAAATTAGATTGGAATTATAATTGAGGAACCCATTTAAGGATTAAAAGGTTCCCTCGATTCCCAATCCAAAAGCCTTCGCAATCAATTTATGTTTTTGCTCATCCGATACCAAACAAGATCTAAACACAATCCCAAACCACGCACAAAGGAGAAACCCATCCTGAGAAACCGTCGCTGGATCAGAGAAGCTGTCGCTGAGTCTGCCAAAACCGTCGCCACTGTCCGGGCCACCCCGCAGCTCCCTTGGCCGCCCCGCGGCCATCCCAGCGACCGTCGCTGTACACTTCCAGCTTCCGCCGCTGTTGCCTTTTTACTTAGTTTTTATTTGTTTGTTTTCCTTTCTTTCACAATAGTTTCAAGTCCTTATTGTAATTAATTGTAAACATCGAGAATAGCAAGGATAATTGCAAGACCGGGCCATCAATAGTTTGGTGTTCTTGATCCTGAACCCACAGGCGAAGGATCGGAGATTCCAAATGTATCACACCCAAAATTTGAATGAACACTAAACATGAAAAAATTGAAAGCTAAAGATATAAATTGAAGAATGCATTCAACTTATCATGTGCTTGAGCTTGACTTTCTGCTGAGGGTATGTAGTACCACCAACACAGTTCCGCTGGTGGTTTGTAGAAGTAATGCTCCCAAGGATCAACATACTCACCAAAATCAACAAAAGTGTATGAAGCATCGCTACCATGCTCAGGAGCCACAGAGATCGGCTCTGGACTTGCTTCCTCGATGGATGGGGTGGAGATTAACTTACTCGGACATTGTCAACACCCTCAAAAGCAAATTAAACTCTTGTGCCCACCCAAAATTTGAATGAACACTAAACATGAAAAAATTGAAAGCTAAAGATATGAAATTGAAGAATGCATTCAACTTATCATGTGCTTGAGCTTGACTTTCTTTTGAGGGTATGTAGTACCACCAACACAGTTCCGCTGGTGGTTTGTAGAAGTAATGCTCCCAAGGATCAACATACTCACCAAAATCAACAAAAGTGTATGAAGCATCGCTACCATGCTCAGGAGCCACAGAGATCGGCTCTGGACTTGCTTCCTCGATGGATGGGGTGGAGATTAGCTCATCGGATGAATCAGGAGCCAAAACAAATGGATCCTCATGCGTGTACTCATGAGATTCCACTTCAATGGGCATCAGGCTTCCTTCCACATATACTTTCGTCTGAGCTTTCTTCAGAAGTGACGGCGGGCGCCGCCTGTACAGTAGGCTTATCGTTAGAAGAATCATGCATCTCTATATTTTCTATATATCTCCTGCATATTCCTCCATTTCTCGCTCTCTTTCCAACCTTTCCATTCTTTGAGCAAGTTGAATCAATTGCTTTAATATGCTCCTGCGTTCATCCTCCGCCTCTAAGTCACCCATATAGCAGAAAAGATCCCATAATTCGGACCTATCCAACCCTTCAAGGCTTCCATTATTGACGGATTCGGCGAATATTTTGGAGCTAAGAGTCATTCTCTCAAGCACACAACTAACTTTTTCTTCCCAACTATATTGAGTACCAGGGCCGACCCATAGCATGTGCCAAAGGTGCGATCGCACGGGGCCTCGAAAGTTTTAGGCCCTCGTATAGGTTATATATTATATATCTATATTTGTAAATTGCGCATTGTAACTAAATATTTTGGTGGCTCAGTTGGTAGAAAGTTAGCGTGTGTTTTAAATTAGGATGAGTTCGAATACCTGTGATAGCATGTAGCTCTTTTTTTTTTTTAACAAATTACTAAGTCAGCCCATCAGCCCCTATTTTTAACAAATTACCAAGCCATCCCATTAGCCCTTTTTTTCAACCTTTTTTTTTACAGTAGCTAGATTAGTTTTTTTCCCATCACCAATATTCAGGACTCATGCAATAGCCATCCGCCCATCCCTACGCTATTCCATACCACAGAAGAAAAAAAATCATCAATTCAAGTTATTCAAACATTGCAATTTTCTCTTCAACCTCAAAGGTTTCGATAGCTAATCTAAAATTCTAATTATATTCTTTTGTTAGTTTCATTACTTTTTAGTTTCTTAGATGATCAAAATTATTATTATTTTTGATATTATTTTGTATCTTTCTACTTTAGAAATCACTAAGTTGGAATTTAGAAAGATAGAATGTCTCCTACAAGATTCGAAGTGGTCATGTCCAACGGAACGACATTGATTAGTTAAAAAAAAAAGGCCTCAATATATAAGTTGCACAAGGCCTCAAAATGTAACGGAACGGCCCTGTTGAGTAACACCCCATGAATAACGGAAAGCCACCTCATCTTCCACTCTTGTGAGATATCGGTGAAAGTATTCTCCTTCATGCTGCAATAAATTCAACATCTTGAAAGATTAGTAGTAGGGTGTCGTAAACCGTACGATAGGTCCGCGACGGAGTTAGATATATATACAACTCAATACACACACAAAACAAAGAAATAAACTTGAGTCCCCGACAACGACGCCAATTTGACAGAGGGAAAAAGTCGTTGATTTCCCTTATTAAAATAAGAGAAATTCCGTTTGGTACCCCCGAGTTTTTGACAATTCCGGATGGTGTCCCTCACTTTTTTTTTGTCCGGATGGTACCCCTGAGTTTTGTCAAAAGTCCGGCTCATGCCCAAAACTCATAGTTTCTTCTTTTTAATGAATAAAACCACCCATTATTTTTATTTTTTTCATAAATATGCCCATTTACTTTTAACATTAAACAAAACTACTTATCATTTAACTAAATTCAAAACAAAATTGACAAAATCACCTTTATTTTTTAAAATTAATAAGATCACACATTATTGCCAAAGTTGTAGCAAAAAATACCCATTCTTTCCAAATTTTTTTTTTGAAGAAAATCAACTATTATTTTTGACATTACACAAAAGATCCGTTACATATTTTTCATATTTTATAAAAAATAAATCTCATTATTTGCCAAATATTGCATGTACATAATCACCCATTATTTACAAAATTTTGCACAAATCCACTATCTTATTATGTGAACAAAAATAGTTAACCTATACATTATAAAAAAATACTTTGTAAAACCATACTTTGTGTAAAACCACCCTTTATGCTTTAAAAAATGCACAAAATCATTTCTTGTGTAATAAAAGAAGGTGTTATTCATTTCTTTTGTTTGGAATACATAAAACCTAATAAAATAAGAATGATTAATCTCTTATTATATTTTTCTTTTACAAGAAGAAAAATAAATAAATAAAATTTACTTTTCTTTTTCAAAAAAATTATAATCAAGCATTTCGTTAAATTGATCAATCACATTTACAAATGTTTAAAGTTAATGAGATATAAGTTAAATATTGTTTTGAAAAATAATATGTGTTAAAAATATTGCAATAAAAAATTTTGGAAATATTGCAATAAAAATTTTGGAAATATTGATCAATCACATTTACAAATATTGCAAAAAAATTTTTGGAAATAATATGTGATTTTGTAAAATTTTAAAAAATAAAGTTGGTTTTGTCACTTTTGTGTTGAATTTTGTTAATTAATATGTAGTTTTGTTCAATGTTAAAAGTAAATGGGCATATTTATGAAAAAATAAAAATAATGGGTGGTTTTATTCATTAAAAAGAAGAAACTATGAGTTTTGGGCATGGGCCGGACTTTTGACAAAACTCAGGGGTACCATCCGGACAAAAAAAAAGTGTGGGACACCATCCGGAATTGTAAAAAACTCGGGGGTACCAAACGGAATTTCCCTTAAAATAATTCCCAAACAAACAAACTAATATAGGATGCAAGTAAGGGGTCGTTCCCACAGAGAAACAAGTATTTCTAAGAATTGTGCAATTATTGATCGAAAGACGAAATATGGGAATACAGTAAATAAAAGAAACTAAACTAAACTAATGGAAAAGGATAGATAAAAGAGATATTTCCATCCACAAATTCTCGACATTGGTTGGCATCAATGGTCGTCGAATCCAATTGAAGTTATTCTCTATGAATTCCTCCCATCTTAGTTTATATAGATCAAAGCACAAAGAGAACAATTAATCCCTTACACTTTTATGCAACCTAAGCAAGGAAAAAGATTTAACATAAAGATAGCACAAGTTCCTAAGAATCTAGGCATATGAATAACACCAAGTATGCAAGGTAACCGATGTTTAAGACATATATATGTCGAAATCCCAACTTAGTCATGATCAAACGAAGTTTCTCACAATCCTAAGCATGCCACTACGGAATTCATTCAATGATGAAAGAACAAATACCTAGCAAGATACTATCATGGCAGCTAATCAGAAATAATATCAACAATAAACACAAGGGAAATCGAAAGATAATAAAGAGAGAAATACTACTTCATTAGAAACTCACAAACAACCAACCAAGTCTCAAAAGTGTAGATGAAAACAACGGAGAATTAGCCAAGCATGGCTTACCTAAATCCCTTCTCTTGAATGGAAAACAAAACCTAAACTAATCGATTGAATAGAGAAAAGTGGTTGAATGTTAGAGTGTTAGATGATTAGATGATTCTCCAAACGGCTGAGAAAAACCCATTATAAAGCCCGAAGGTGTGGGCCAAACCCTAGAATAGAGTTTCCACAAAGATAGAAATTGGGCTGCTTGCGCAGATCCGGAACTAATGGGACGGCGGGCGCCGCCTAAACCACGGCGGACGCCGCCTTGACAGCTTCGGCAGACTGAACTTGTAATGCACTTTCTGGAGTCGTCCTTTGTCCGATTGACGCGTATGAATATGTGTTGAAAAGCTCTTTTCAAGGACTACAACTCTCATGAAGACCTCAGAAGCTGAATCGAAATGATAAAATGCTCAAAGAGATGATTTCTCCATGTGCTCTATTTCCGCTCATGTTCTTGTGCTCCTTTGACATCCTTCTTGGTCTCTTCCCAAACTCCTCACCATGTCGGCACTATGAATCTGCATAAAACCAATAAAATAGCGTAGTTTCTGAAATCTGCCACTAAAAGAGCATAATAGGCAATCAACTCTAAAACATAACCAAACAACCATAAAACTCAACTAAAACTACTCTATAATGCCTATCTAAATATGTCGTATCAATTCCCAACAAAGATAATCTTAACTCAACAACTAGTATAGTGGTAAATTAAGACTCGATCCTTCCGCAACTACATATCATTGGTGCTACATATCATTGGTGCTAGTTATTTTCCTGGGTGACTGTACTCTCGCATCATCGACGCTCTAAATGCATGTAGCTCCACTCAGCTCGATCCGCCTTGTATACGAAGTAGCGGTAAAATGCATCCTTCCGCAAGAGGCCTGCAGAAAGTCTTTGTCTCTCAACAGCATGTACAACAACATGATCAAACAACCCATCCATCTCGCGGACCCATCTCTCAACACCCTCGCCAGGCTCTCTAGGAAATATAGGCGGGCAGCACTGTCCTAGTGTCTTGACCCATCGACGCTTCTCAAGGCGCGCATCGGCCATAGGCTCGCCTGGCTGCTGAATTGGAATATCTAGTGTCGGCGCTGTAGATCGAGCCCCTCCATGCAACTCGCTCAGAATGTCATGAAGCGTCGCCTCTAGCTGCCCAATCGCAGTCTTTGGGGGAACCAGAGCTTGGTCATCAATCAGCGGTGGTGAAACTTGCTCCTCAGCGCTGTCAATAACAGCTAGGCGAGGGGGACGTCCCGTGCAGCAAAATGCCTGACCCCCACGCTCAACCGGACCGCATCGTGTGTCAACCATATTGCTGCATAAAAGGGTTAAGTGTTACACTCAACATAGAAGAACTCAACGAGATTCATATGATCCCTTTCGAGGGGGGTCACTGTTGTTGCAAGAGGATGGTCAAGTATGAAATATAAATAAAATATAAACCAAACTAACTCCCTGTCTCAGCAAATAAATACAAGACTTCCTCCCGTTGTAGTAGAAGGTAGTCAGGATCGTATCCACGAGGAAGCGTGTCAGCGCCCGCCTTTTCAGTTCCGAAACTTAGCAGATCTTGACCAGAAGCGTACTCGACTTCGAGTAAGGTACTCGACTTCGACTAGGCTGTCAACTAAAAACAGAAACAGAAACAAAACAGCAAACGAAAACCAACAAAGAAAGTACTCAACCTCGACTGATCCTACTCGACGTCGACCAAGTGGTACTCGACGTCGACCAAGCTTTGTCGATTTAGAGTGAAAACAGAAACGAAAACCGAAACTTTAAATTGCATAAAACTGAAAGTAAACACGAAATTTGTAATAAAAAAAATCAATAAACTAAAGCACTTCCAAGATCAGGGTTTCAACACCACAACGATAACCATGCAAAGTAACACATAAAGGCATAAAAGATTCATGCTTTTCATCAAATAACTTTCGTTATTAACAAATAGGAATATAGAGGCTTTCGCATAAACCCTAATTGTTACTAACCCTTTTTCACATAATTAATCCAAGTTGCATTAAGATCACTTTCGCTTCAATAATACAAACAAGAATCACCTTCAACTTTCGCAAAAGAATCATGCTCGTAGGGATAGAAGACGAATTTGCATCAAAAAATTTTACCTTTGCCGCATCACCTTACATGGCTACCGTCGGGCTCACCCCGACCCTAGAAGTTAGGTGACTACTTGCTCTTCATTATCAAGAAACTCATCAAATAACAAAAGAAACTAAATTGCATTGAATTAAATAAAAGAAAGCTTACAACCGAACAAGCCAAATCCACTCTCGCCTTTCCACCTTGCTCTCGCCACAAGCTTTCTCTCTCTCTCTCCCCTACTTACTTGTTCTCTCTAGAACTGAATTGGAATAAGATACCTAAAACTCAGCCCCTAAGGCTTTATTATAGGCTTCCAGTCCTTGCTAATCAAGGTAGAAAACTATATCTATATCTAAACTTTCTATATAATAACATAAAGATAAAACATTATGATCGATAAAGGAAATAATATCTAAAAGGAAATAAAGCTAATGTGGATAAATCCCTTCCATCTTGATATATCTTCTCTTGATTAGATAAAATATCTTGTTCCTTTCCTTGCAAGTAATCTATCTTCTCCATACTCCACTCGATCTCGGACTCGGATTCGGCCACTGGATCGTACTCGACTTCGACTAGAGTTAGTCGACGTCGACTAGAACCTTTCCTCCTGGGTTGCACTCGAGCTTGGACACCTTCTGGACTCGACATGTGTACTCGACTTCGAGTAGGTGTACTCGACGTCGAGTAGCTCTGGGCTCTTCGAGTGTCTCTGCTCGACTCCGGGTGAACTTCTGGCTCTTGGTGTACTCGACTTCGACTAGACGTGGTCGACGTCGAGTAGAGCTGTCAGCTTTCAGCATTCTGCTTTGTTCTTGAAACGCATTTTCCTGAGTCTTCGTTCGTCGGATTGACGCATATGAGCATGCATTGGAAAGCTCTTTCCGAGGGCTACAACTTTCATGAAGACATCAAAGCTTGATTCAGAATGATGAATGGTGAAAAGTGGGCTTTCCTCCAGCTGCACCATCCTTAGCTTCTTCATGACTTTCCTTGAAGCTCCAAAGTGCGTCCGATATCTCCGAAATATAATAAAACTTGTGTAGACCCCCATATATTGCAAATAAATGTAAACTACACAGATTTTGTATTATTCTAACCCAAATGTATGAAATGCATGCAGAAATCGATATAAAAGTAAGTGTAAAACATGGAAATTTAGGCTCACATCAATCACCCTTGGGCCCAATCTATAGAAGCACATAGACAATCTAGGCTGCCCTTGAGGGTCAGCTGGCCGGAGAGGCAAATACCTCACAGTCTTCTAACCTAGCTTACTCCAACCTCCGCGGTGTACTCCTTCGAATGTCGTTGGCAATTTCGCCCTTCCCAAACTAGTGATAAAAATCCAAACTTAAACACACAACCAATAGATTAGGCAATCAATCAATTGATAAACCAAATAACTAGTAGTATAGCAAGAAAGCATGGTGTCAAACCCACAGAGAGAAGCGATTTCCTACTCAATAACTCTAGACAAGACTCTTTAAAGTAAAAGCAATAACCTTTAGAGAAATAGCAAATATAAAAGTAACCATATTGCAAATCACAAAGCAAATTGATATCAAGATAGAAAGAACATTTCACTTGTAATTCTCTGAAAATGGTTGGAATTCATGGTTCTCGGATTGATTTATCAATTATTCATATTCTTAGGTCTACTTGACTAAATTTAAGAGATCCACAGAGATTCACTCATCTTATTCGATATCACTAAAAAATAGAATTAAGAACTCAAGTAATCAAGACCAATTGGCACATTGACTATATTCAATCAAGACTAATAGGCACATACCGAACTCATTCTCAATCAAATATCCTCAACATAGATCAATTGAAATCATCCACTACAAAGACAAAGAGACATCACTATCATCAATACCTTTGTTTGCTATCAAGAAAACAACAACGAATTCTTAGCTAGAGATGCAATTCCTAACATGTTGATCAGAGATAAAAAGGATCACAAATATAAATTAAGGACAAGATGATAACTAAGAACATGAATAATCAAATAAACTCAAATCCTCACAATCCGAACAACCATGTCTTCGAATCACATGCGAAACTATGAGTTTAGCAACTCATAGGCCAATTCTCTCTCTCTCTCTAATGATGTTCATAGTTTCACACAATAGCCACACTCCACGGCTGAATAAACTTAAAATAACCTAAATAAGGTTCACAAGGGTCAGCAAAACCCTAGAGGAAAATAATAGAAATAATATAAATTAATTGTCTTCGGATCCAAAACAGCGTATTCGGGATCTGGGGTAACGGCGGGCGCCGTCTCTGCAGTGCTCGTCGTTCCTCATTTTCCTTCAACTTATTCCAATGTCGTGCCTCCTTGCTCCACCTTAACTCTTCCTCAGCTCCCATATGCTCCAAAACATGCTTCTTAAGCTCTTTCCATAGTCCATCCAAGGTCGGAATGTATTTCTGCAGAATAAACACTAAAAACGCATAGATTCCGAACTCGAATACTCCACAAGTAATAAACGGAACTAGACTCAAAACATAGCAAAACCAATAACTAAAAGCAATAAGAAACACCTATAATGCCTATATGAAATATGCATTATCAATAGCAAACAAAGGTATTAAAGTAGTGATATTTCTATGTCTTTGTAGTGGATGATTTCGATTGATCTATGTCGTTAGAGGTTGATTAGGGCCGATTAGGATTGTTCCTATTGTCTTCTAATTGCATTGAATTGATATGGAAATTGGTCTTAGAACGTGAGTGTTAAATGCAATTCTTTAGTGATATTGGATAAGAAGATTGTATCCTTGAGGATCTATCAACTTTAGTCAAGTGGACATATGCTTAGAAATAACTATTGAATCAATCCTAGGATCTTGAACCTCAACCATTGTCTGAGAATTACAGTTGAAATATTTCTTCTATCTTATCATCAATACTTTGCAATTATATTTCTCTTTACTTTACTTTGTCATCAATTTGATACAAATCATTGCTTTTGTTATAAGAATCATTGTTAGAAACATTGAATAGCGGTTGTTCTTCTTTGTGGGTTCGACTCCGGACTTCATCGCTATACTAGTTGTTGGTTTATCAATTCACTGATTTGATAATCTGTTGGTTTGAGCTTTGAGTTGCCAATGACGTTCGTCCCGCACCAAATTATTAGCGTCGTTGCCGGGGAAGAAAAGACTTTGCTTTTCTTTATTTCTATCATTGATTCCTTTTTATTTTTGTTTTTGTTTTTCTTTGAGTCTTTTTTGTCCTTGTATGGTTCAAACTCGTTCTTCTAATTCCTTATCTTTGTCTTTTGATCCTGAGATTGAAAGATCTCTTTCTGGGTTGAAAATGAGGCTCAAATGTGACACATATAAGGAGATGGGAAACGAAGTTGATAATCCACCAAGAAGGACCCTGAGAAATCTAAAGAAACATAATTGAGTGCTCAACCGCTTGCAATTAGACTTCCAAATCTCCCTGAGGGTTCAAGATTTGAGTATAAGTCGAATTGGTCTACTATTTTACCCTACTTTCATGGATTGTCTAGGGAGGAACCAAGCAAACACCTTGCAATCTTTGTGAGTGTGTGTGATAGACTTAGACCCCAAGGCCTTACTGATGACCAATTGATGTTGAGAGTGTTCCCCTTTACCTTGAAAGATTCAGCTAGCGATTGGCTTTATTACCTACCCACCGAAAGCATTACTACTTGGGTTGAATTGAAGAAAGCTTTCCTTCAAAAGTACTTTCCTATTACTCGCCTTAAAAAACTCAAGAAGGAGCTATCTAGTATTGAGCAATCACCTACGGAGAGTTTTTATGAGTATGTTGAGCGGTTCAAGAAGCTTAAGGGTAGTTGTCCATAACATGGTATACCCGAGGATGATCCAGTGCTATATCTTTATAAGGGCTTGCTTGATACCGACAGGAGTTTCATCAATGCTACTAGTGGAGGATATATTTTGGATAAGACACCTCATGAAGCAATTAATGCAGATTTTTGAAGGGTTGGCTAAAGCATCGCAAAAATATGGGAAACACCAAGAAGTTAGAGGAGTTTATAAGTTGGATAATTCTAGAGATGGTCTCAAGGATGACTTAGATAGGCTTACTGAGCTTGTTAACAAGATGACTATACAGATGAATCAACCTCAGCACCCTAGACCTTGTGGTGTTTGTGGAGATCCAACTCATCTGAATGATAAGTGTCTTTTGATTCAAGAGGATGTCACTGATTTGAGTGCTATGGATTATGTAGCTCGCCACAACTTTGGTAACAATGTCTACAATCAAGGCTACAATTCGAATTATCAAAGTGGATTCAACGGCAGAGGTCAGTAGCAATAAGTCCTTTATCAAGGAAGAGGACAATTTGATAATCGTCAAAGAAACACTCAACATGAGGATAGAGATGATACATTAAGGTTATTGTTGTATAAGATGAGTGTTCAAGAGAAGTTGTTGAGTCAAATGGCTAAGGAGATTGGAGAGTTGAAAGCGAAAGATTTAGGAAAGTTGCCATCGCAAGTGGTAGTTAATCCGAAAGAGAATATTAGTGCCATGATCCTTAGAGGAGGAAAAGAAGTGAATGTACCCACTAGGAATGTTGAAGAGAGGCCTAAGGAGGTGATTGATGTGGGTGAGGAAGACAACAACTCAGAAAACATCGTACCGCCTGACAGCGCCCGCCGCCCCCTAGACTGGCGCCCACCGTACGCGTCAGTAGCTGGTCCGAATTTCGACATTGAACCATCTGCAAAGAAATCATCCAAGGAGTGGTCTTCTGAGGTTCCAAGACCTGCACCACCTTTTCCTCATGCATTAAGACCTGATCGTAAGTGGGAAGATGAACAAATCCTTTATGACACATTTGCTCATTGTAAGGTAAATATTCCACTTTTCAATTTGATTAAAATTGTACGTGGCTATGCGAAGTTTTTGAAAGAACTATGCACTATGAAACGCAAGAAAAGGATGGAAGGAAAAGGTAAGTTTGAATGAAAATGTTTCTGCTTTGCTACATAAAAGATTGCCCGAAAAATGTGGAGATCCAGGTATGTTTACTATCTCATGTGAAATAGGTAATACTAGCTTCACAAAGGCTATGTTGGATTTAGGAGCTTCAATCAATGTGATGTCATACAACTTGTACATGTTTTTGGGTCTCAATGCTTTGTCAGAAATTGGTGTTAATATACAAATCGCTCATCGTTCTAGTATTAAGCCTAGAGGAGTTGTTGAAGATGTTTTAGTTAAGGTTAATGATTTGATATTTCCGGCTGATTTCTTTATATTAGATATGAAACGGGGTATGCCTTAAACCCCAATTATCTTGGGAAGGCTATTCTTGCGAACGGCCAAGACTAAGATTGATTGCTTTAAACGTTCACTAACCATGGAGTTTAACGGTAGAAAGATTGAATTTTCTATATTTGAGTCTAATACTCTCTCTCTCCTGATGATTTTGTGGATGTTCTTGACTCTAATGATTTTGATCAAAGGATTGAATCAAATAACTTGTTAGATGCTTCTATTGAGAATGAATCATTGATTATTTAGTCTTCTAACAAAGAATTGATTTAGGGAAAGATGAAATTGATAGGAAAATTGAGAATTTGTTTGAGCCACATGAAAATGTGTCTAATTCAAATGAATCTATTATTCTTCCCTATGAGAAATTGATTCCTAACAATATTGAGGTTTTTGCTATTTCAGGGCAACCTCTAGGAGAAACTCATTTTAATAAAGAATTGATTGATGCAATGGACGAACATATTGGAGAAATTCCTAAGGTTCTCCCTCTTGTCAAGAAAAGGACAAGTGTGGAGGATTTTGATGGGATAACTTGTTCTTGCATCAATCAAGTAGTCTTCGGTCGATTACGTATTAATACCTTCAAGCCAAAGATGTGAAACAAAGACCCTTCTTAGGAGGCAACCAAGGTAGATTAAGTAATATTGTTTCGTTTTCACATTTAGTTTTTCAATTCAATAAAGTAGGAGAAGTCTATTTTGCTATACATTAGAGTAGAGGTGTGTTAGAACCTTTTTGATAGACGAAATTTGCTTGATCGAATGACGGATTGACGTTATGTGCATAACGACGTTCGTCGCTTAAAAATTGGCGCCCGTCGCTCCACTGTTCACAAACGCGTTCCGGATTTTTGGTAACATTGGAAGAGAGTATTTTCTATCCTATTTTATCTATATTTTTATGTTATTTCGAATTTTTAGGCTAGTTTCTATTTTCTATCTTAATTAGGATTAGATGTTTTCCATCTATTTATTTTAGGTTAGATTTTATTTTATCTATCTTTAGGATTAGATTCTATTTTATCTAGGTTATTTTCTATTTATTTTAGGATTAGATTTTATCTTTCTATCTATTTCATATTTCTTTTATTATTTTTATTATTTCTAATATTTTTCTTTTCTTTTCGATAGATGATCATTCCCTTTCCAATCAACCATATAATCCCATTACCTATTTTGATCATTCAAAGCCTTTGTCTCCAAGAAAACACATAAGCCCTAAGTTTCTACTTGAGTCCATTCCAAATACCTAAGAGCCTTGTGTTTCGATCACGTTTTCTTACCCATCAAACACATCCATCACTACCTTCATCCATACAAATTCAATCTTTTTCCATATCATTCCCATACCTACCACCAAAGAAATCCTTTGAAACCAAGTTTGGTCGTCAATTTTGAGTTTGGGAGGAGTTTAGACGTTGGTTTCTCAATGTTTTTACTCGGATTCGTGTGCTGCGTACACTGGCGCCCACCGTTCCAAAACCAGCGCCCACCGTTGCCTGCAGAGATGGAGTTTTCAATTGTTTTGTGGTGTTCTTTCACGATCTTCTTGGCTCGTGCATCATGGCTTATTTTTATGATATGAAGATGCCTAGCTTCATGACTTTGGAGCAGGAGGAGTGTTGGTGTAAGCTTGAGAAAAGGAATTATCGATCCACGTTGTTCTTCGATCCCCCGACGTTGCATCGTTTGAGAAAAGGAGGTTTGAGTGATTTCGTAGATCTTTTTGAGTTTACCTATTTGGAGTTGGTAAGAGAGTTCTTGGCTACTTTGGATTATCGCTTTGATTTGGAGATTCGTTTCCAGTTGAGGGGTGGAAAGTTCATGCTGACTAAGGATCTCATTGCACAAGCGTTTGGTGTTACCAAGACGCCTGCTGATGTTGTTGGGTTTGAGTTGTCTGCTCCACATCCTCTTGATGCGTGGAAAGAGGCGACTGGTTGATCTTTTGGGTCGGACGGTAAATTCTTTGACTACATGATTACCCATCCTCCGTTGGGACTGTGTTACAGAGTTTTGAGTACTCGCTTCTTTGGTATTGCTGATCTTGAGATGGTTACTATGAGATCTTGGAGCTATACTTATTGTTTGACCCCTGAGGCTTTGCATATTTCTTAAGTTGTCTGGAGAAGATTAGGGCTACTCATGTGAGAGTCGAACGTGTTATTGCTCTTGGAGGTTTGGTGACGTTGTTTGATCATCGATTAGGAGTTTGTTTTGATGATATGCAACCCTATTTGCATAACAAGGTCTACGATCTTGGTAACTTGAACTTGGCTGACATTACTATTAGCATCATGCGTTATGATGGATCGGAGTATGTCAAATGGATGGTAGAAAAGCATCGTGAGCATCATCTGTATCTGCCTGCAGATCTACCTTTTTCCTTCAGGACATCAGATTTCAATATCAGTCACAACCACTGTCCCTTGCCCCTGATTGAGGATGATTCTGAGGGAAATAGTCCTAAGGTATATGGTTGGGCAGGAGGAAATGAGCCAGATGAGAAAGAAGAAGAGGAGGTAGAAGAAGAAGTAATTGCTAATGACGCTGGTGTATGGGGGGGGGGGGGGGGGGGGGGGGGAATGAGTGAAGTAAATTTTTTAGGTTAGTTCATGTTTATTTTTTGTTTCATATTTAGGTTTTTAGTTATTTATTTTCTTTTATTTCGATATTTATTGCAATTCATGCATCATGTTTAGTTATTTGTTATATAAAATGTCAAAAATGAAAAAAAAATAGAAAAAGACAAAAATAATATATAAAAAAAAAGAGTCCCATGCATTGCATATATATGTTATCATTATCAAAGATACCCATCTAGTTTGAGTTTGTCCTATTGACTTTATGCTAGCATGATCTTATATATCTCATGGAATTCTGGAATGATTTGACCTTGTCTTTAAAATGGTTTATATGTGAAATATGATTAGGTATAGGTAATTGAGCATGTATGATCTAAGTTTGCGGGTGCCCGCAGGCTGCGGGTGAGTTTGAACATAAAATCTAACCCATGAAACGGGCTTAATCCGGCCCGCGTAACACTGGGGGCTAAAATCAAGGGAAGCCTAGCCCACGTTTACACGAGTCTTTCGTCGCCCTTGATAGAGGAATGAATTGAATCATGACTCCTTAAGAGAGCAAGAAGAGTCTAATGGCTTTCTGCAAAAGGAAGGGACGCTTAAGTTTCTACTAGCCCACCAGCATCTGGTGAAGATAAAATGCAGGTAGAATGAGAAATGAAAAAGGAGTCGCGTGAACGATTTGGAAGACTTGGAGGCTTAAGGGACAACATGGGTCCAGCTAACGCAATTCTAATATATATATACACACAAATACTTGGATAGCACAAACTTTTAGTTTCAGAGATCATGGGACAATATTTATTTATATAAAAAGACTAACTCGATAAAAGACAGTACTCTATAGTGACATTCCATTTTAAATATCAAATAAATCCAACACAAGATATTAAGATAATGCTAACTTATGGTAATATATTGATGGGAGAGAGAGGAATTGAATGATTATAATTACATGTTTGAAAACATCTTTACAACTAAAAGAAATAGACTAACAATTTATAGAAATATAAACAAAAAATCAAAATAGAAAAGCAGAATATAGAATCATAAAAAGAAAAAAAGAAATTCTCAACTTCCATATACAATATTGAACCCAAAGAGAAAAGGTTAAACACCTAAACTATCTTATACTAATTCTGAATATTTTCACAAAGTTCATAAGGAAGAAGTAACAGAAAAAATATAAAAGAAATATACAACACGGAGGGATAAATTATATCAAGAGAAGAAAATATCAAAACATAAATTAGAGAAAATTTCATTTAAAGAATTCAAAAAACAAATAGTTAATAACACAATACTAGAAAACTATCTACCGTTGATAAACACCGAAATAGATGAGCATGATAACCAAGAGTTGAAAAAACAAGTCACGAATTTAGAAATCAAGAATGTTGCATGTCTTCAACATTGGAAAAGACAAATCACCGGAACTATATGGAATGATTGCGGAATTCTAACAGGAATAGTATTGGGATGTCGTCAGATCGACGGTCATAAAGGCAATAAATGATTTTTTCAACTCCGAAAAAATCCTAAACTAGATCAATCACACATTTATAACCCTAATTCCTAAAAAAAAATCCAGCAACAACTAATCATTATATACCCAAAAAAGTCTATGTTCTACAATCAACAAGACAATTGCTAAAATTATTGTCGACAGAATGAAAAAAGTGATAAAGAAACTTATATATCCTCTACAAGGTGCATTCATATCTGATAGAGTTATCCGTGACAATATTATTATTACCAAAACTTCCATACCGAAAAAAAGAAAGAAAGAAAGAAACGTATGGATGGATGGGTGGCCATAAACTGAATATGGAAAACAGATATCATAGAGTCAAATGGGACTCTCTTTTCAAATTCCTAAGTAAATCTAGATTTTGCACTAGATTCATGCTCCTGGATTGCGAATGTCGTTTCTCTCATTTGCAGATGATATAATGATTTTTGTCAAATCAAACAGGAGTGTAGTTGAAAAAATGAAAAGACTTATTGATGAGTATTACTCGATCTCGGGTCAGCTCGTCAATATATTTCCATAAATCAACTTTTCAAACCACATTAAAGGTATCAAACCATCAGAAGCAGGAAATCCAATACAAAACCATAAGCCAAAACAAATTAGACAAATATATATCTTGGTACGTTGTCCAGTCATAAATGGTAGAGTCAACAAATCAACCTTTGAAGAAACAATATGCAAGACAAGATCACAACTAGCAAAATGAAGAGCAAATGCTCTGTCACAAGAAGATAGAGCAACCCTGATAAGATCGAACCTAGCTGCAAAACCAAGCTTCATCTTGGCTTAAATGCATAAAGAGTAGGGCTGAAATTAAAAAAAAATTATAGAATTTTCATCATACTAAGAAAACGTGTGTGAATAATAATAAATGAGAAATAAAAGTGAATGAAGGGGGTATGCAGTATGCACGTGATGTAAAAAAATTTACATGTAATTAAACAAATTGTTGTAAATATAAAAAAAATAACTGCATTGTTATGTCAATTTGAATCAAGTCAGAAAAAATCCTTTTAATTGTGAAAAATGTATGTAATTTAAACAAATAAAGATTTTTCTTGTTTTTATAAAATAAAATTTTCATATTTGATAATGTGAATGAGATGTAATGAGGTATATGAATCACATTTATTATTTTGTATAAATAAATTATATTTAATTTCATAAGATAAAAGATAAGGGTAAATAAAAGATAAAATTAATTATAAATAAATAAAATAAAAAATTGTAAAAAAATTATGAAATAAAATACTTGTTAATCCATTTGAGAAATTTGGGTAGTGAGGTACTGAGGTGGATAATGGGGTGAAGTTTATTTGAAAACAAAAATATTGAAAGAATCAAAATTGATTTAAATGCGTAATGGGTGCGTTCGAAAATGATATCGTATAGATTCCATACAATATAATTCCTCATATCCTATCTATATAAATAGATTCTATTTTGACATGAGAAATTCATGATCGAGCACCAACTCGTCGAAAATGAACGAACAAGACATCGAATCCGCCAACAATGCCGGAGCCGGCGGGGCTTCAGAGCGCAAAAGGCGAGCAAGCTTTGCCATGGAAGCCTTCCAGCAACTCCTCGAAACCATCCGAGAGAAGCGGTACCGCGTTGACCCGGAGAAGAGGTTCGTTTACCGGCGACTAATGGACCAACTAGACGCCGTCGAGAAGCGGCATCAGAAGTGGACCATCACCCTGATTGCCGTCGAGATCCTCGTCTTATCGGTCTGGGTAGCCGCCATTGTGTGTTCCTTGAAGCTGGAGCGGCTGAAGCACCGGCGGGCCCTCAAGCTGAGGCTGTGGCAATGGTTCGCCATGGCCCTTATGCTGATGTCCGGGTTGACGGTAGTAAGGTTTCTGACGGCAGTTGTTATTTGGCCGGTGAATTGGTGGTGGAGGATCAACAAGTATGTGGTTTACTTCACGCGCCGGCTGAAGCGCTGCCTGGATGTCACGCTCTGGTTCTGCGTCGTCCTTCTCGGCTGGTACGTGTGGTTCCGCCCACGCCTCAGGGACGTCCACGGTGACATCTCCAGGGTGGTTTCTCATCAGGTTTGTTGACCAATTACGCTATTTAATTGAATCAGTAGTAATCAAAATCAGGGTACCAAATGTGGGTATTAGATTAGATCCATAAGTTTATATTCATTATTATTTTTTAATTTTATTTATAAATGATTACATATTTTTAATCAATCAAAACACCATTTACTTGATTAAAAACTTTGGGAAAAAAACTGGTGGAAAAGTGAATGATTTTATCCCTAAACACAAGATAAAGTTTTCATTATAGTAGGAAGATATGAAGTTCAGCGAAAGATAGAAACATCTCATTTTCAAAATTGACATGTTTAGTGGTTTGCACTTATTAAATCTTTAAATGTTTATAACTTTCTGCTCGAGTTTCATATTGCAATTTATTATACAGGCATAGCCCCTCTGACCTCTTAAAGGATTTGTTCCTACATAAGCCCTCCTTATTAGAGATGGCCTTAGAGATGGTGTTGAAAACTTGAAATGAAGGGAAATTCGGGTTAAATGGAAGTGTTTCAACTAGTAGTTAGGTGCATCTACCTGTTCTAGAGCTGACAATTGAGTGGTTTAGATTGGATATAGCTAGAATAATCAATTAGCATATGATTCTAGCTATTTTTTTTATAGGATAATCTCGAAGAAAGCACTTTTTTGGGTCGAAAGAAATTTTCGTAGTATTGATCCATTTTTAACCTATCAAATGCGCGCGCGCATTCAGTTTGTTTCTATATGTTGTTATATCATTATTTCGGGTTTCAAATGTTTTCGTTATTCAGGTATCAATGAATCGATTCTTTTCCTTGTATTTTGGATATATAAATTGAATTCGAATTTTACATGTCAGATTTCTCCAAACTCAAAACTTGCAAGCTCTAACCATATCCAATATACACATCTCGAGCATAAAGTAACCCATATATACATGTTATGTAACTTTCACGTAGGTGACTAGGTTTCTCATAGCCCTTTGCATCGGCTCCTTCCTCTGGCTCATCAAGAACACCCTATACCTAAAGCTAGAAGGCGACCTACACTATGGCCAACTTTTCTGGCGCATCCAAAAAACAGTGGCTTATCTCCATGGCCTCCAGATCCTTCATAAACGTGGGATGTGGAAGTTTTTGACGGATAACAAGAGCAAGAAGAAGCTTCTAAGGATGGCTCGAAAAAAGTGTAATAATAGCAATTACCTGGAAATATATACGGAGGAGGAAGGGGATGAGGAGCCGATGAAAGGGGTTAACATATGGATGGAAGTTTTGGCCATGGAGAAGAAGAGTGTTCCCATCTGGATCATTCGCCGACTAGAGGAGGAGTACTTGGATCAGATCAAACTCAATTCATTGCCGGGGAACAATGATTTGGCCAAAGATGACCAGAGGATGATCAAGGAAGCTAAGAAGTTGTTCAAGCAACTCATTTCCAAGAGGATCCACAATTCACATCCGGGTCACGTCAGGTTTGAATTTCCTTCCAATCTCATACATACAAATATATATATATATATATATATATATATATATATATATATATATATATATTCAAAATCCAACATTGTTTTAGTTGAATGTGCATTGGTGGCACCAATTAACGTACTTTTTAGATTGCACTTGAAAGCATAACTTCTACTGGCCGAGCTTTTTATCAAGAGAGTTGTTTTGCGCACTTAGATATTCTTTAGTACCTATTCATCTATATTGGTTTTCAGTACATTAATGTCCTCTTATATTGCAAACCTTAGCTAAGAGCATCCATAATGCCTATTCACTATTTGAGTTTCTTCACTTGAAAAAAAAACAGATAATTAAGAAATAATCAGAAAATGTCAGGGAGTTTCCATGCAGACAGGAAATTATCTCACATGGGAAGGCATTTTTGCCAATTCACTGACATGTAATTAAAATTTATTTTTTTTAAGTTAAGAAACTCTAGTGGGGATGTCCACTGTGGATGCTCTAACATGCTACTTTGTCTTGAAGAAGATGGATGTTGAATCATAATTTTTTATTTCCCTTTCAAAAACATAATTTCATAAACTTAAATACTTAATTTCGAGGTCAATATATAAAATGTAGTGATCATGAAATAACGCGACAAGACGTGGATAAGGATTATGGGCTCTCTGAAATGGAGTTGGACTTCATATTCAAGTCCAAGAACAAAGAAGAAGAAGAAGATGAAAGTGAAGTACTAGCAACAAGTAGTCTATCACACCAAGATAGAACCATTGGCCGTGAAGAGTTCCTCAAATGGGCGGTGTGTATATTTCTCTATGACTAGAAATTAAATGTAACAAAGAAATTTAACAAATTATTAATGTCGAAAAATGTGATATATTAAAGAAATTTATTTATGCAGGTTAAGGCTTACAAAAATTGTTGGGGTTTGAAACGAACTTTGCACAGCTCTAAGAGAGTGCTGATCAAATTGAACAGGCTACTCAGTGTATTTTTGCTCACAATAATGGTTATCGTATGGCTTCTTCTCTCCGAAATTGTCAACACTGGCCAACTCGCCCTCTTGTTCTCTCCTTTTCTAGCAGCTAGCTTCGTCTTTGGCGATAGTTGCAAAAAGATGTTTGATGGTCTCATCTTTGCCTTCGCCATGCATCCCTTCGATGTTGGTGATCGTGTTATCATCAACGACACACAAGTAATTCAGTCATCATCTTGGGAACCTACATCATGTAGTATCAATTCATTGTTTGGGAATTAAATAACTATATGATATATTTTTCTTGGGCAGATGAGGGTTACGGAGCTCAACATTTTGACATCCGTTTTCTACAAATATGACACGGGGGAAGAGGTGATCACTCCAAACTCGACGCTTACAACCACGAGCGTTATTAACCTTGATATCACTCCAGACCAAAGTGACAAAGTCGAATTTGTGCTCTGTCCTCAGACTCCTCTAGAGGACATTAAGGATATCGAGATCAAAATTAAGAAGTAAGCTTAAACTTGGTCCTTTTATTTTATTTTCTTGTCTTTTTTACATTTAATATGTTATATGCCAAATATATGATCGATCAGGATGTTGGATGATGATATCGAGTACTCGTCTAAGAACAAGGTGGTAAAGTCAGAGATTGGCAAAGATCAGATGAAGATGACCGTATATTTCAAGTATCTAGTTTCCTATCTTACCGCAGAGACAAAGGCTATGCATAAGTCGAAGATCTTGAGTATGATAATGAGGTTTCTAAAGGATATGGATATGAACAAGAAAGAGTATGCATCATCTTACAAACCTTACATTGTGGAAATCAGCTTTAGGGATGTTAAGGTCAAGCTAGGAGATATTGAAGACCTCCAAGCCGAAATAATGAGGTAAACAATGTTCCTCATATCACTCTTCAGTTTAGGTTTTCCATTCCAATGAGTAAAATCTTATTTAGCATACGGCAAACTCTATAACATTTTCCAAAGTCGTTTTCTTGAAAAGGGGTCACTATTAACACCATGCACAATACATGCGGTCACGATTTCAAAAATGGTAGAAAATTATTTAAACAAAACTAATAAAAATGAGTTTAAAAAAAACTTTCACTACTATAGCTTCCAAAACCGTGGAAAATTTTGTTATTTTTTTTTCAATCTTTACACTTTATCTTCTCTCACAGTTTGTGAAACCGTAGCCGAGTTAATTTCTCACGGTTTTCGAAACCATGACAACGGATATACTCATGATTTTTAAAACCATAGCCGCCACGTACCGTGTATTTGACGATATTTTGATCATATAGAAAGCAAATCGGCTTGAAAATTGCAAAAAGCTTTGTCACCCCCACTTTAATAAACTCTGTCAACCTACTTAAATACTATAAATCTCATACAACAAATTACTATTTATATATACTATGTAGGGGTCTAGAGAAGCAGTTCAGGCCCAACTCCAAAGTAGTGATGACAGAGCTTACAAAATCAAGAATCAAGATGGGTCTATACATGTGTATTTCTGAGGAAGAGAGGCTAAGAGGAGGAGAAGAAGAAGATGAAGCCATAATTAGTCCTGCAGGGAACTCCAGGGATAAATGGAAAGCAGCATATAAGAAAAAGGATCAAATCAAGAATTTACAAAATATCTCAGAGGGCCTGAAAAGAAAGAAAATCGTCAAAGAAGTGATAATTCACCACCCCCACAAAAATGGCGAGGACGAAGTGATTGCTCATGGTGGCATCAGATGGGGCAGTTTCCAGGTATGTTATTGTTTAAGGCCTTTAGATATTGATGCTATAAATCTATTCGATAAATATGGCCTAATTTAGATAGGGGGGAGTAGGAAGGAAATGCATTTTAATTTCTTTCGCCAAAATAACTGGTTAAATCTATTTCACATGCACCATTATAAGTCAAATGAATAGGTAATGCAGATTGCAATATGACTCATTTTATATAATTGGCAGGCAAGGGATGTGATTGAAAGCCATGACCAGCCGAGCACATCCATGGAGGATATGAAAAATGGAGGCGTAGAAGAATAAAGATGAGAAAGAAAGTTTGCTTCTTGTTCGATATAATATTATTTGGGCGGAGAATGAAAGTGAAGGAGGTTGAGCCATCATTTTTTTATTTTTTAATTGGTTTTGAGTTATATGTCTTATGAACTATGAAGTGAGTGGTTTTTTTTTATTTTAATTCTAAACCATTTATTGGGAGATTACTAAAACTTTACTATTGCTACTATTGTTACTAAACAATTCTCATTTTCATTATCATTATTATCGGCACCATCATCACTAATAAATCTAGGATCAACCTAATTCGAACTCGTTGACTCGATGGATAAGACTCTTGAACACGTCTAGACATACTTATACTCTTCTATAACTCTATAAGGGTTCCGAATTTTATACATGGTTTTAGATGCTTCCGCTCCGTTAAGTATGGTTTTGAAACATCTTGCCACCCCTTCTAGAGACTTTTACTTGGTTCTTCAATGATAGCTCCCTTGCTTCTCTTTGATAAAATACATATGCTATAGTACTAATTTTGCAGCTTGATGAAAGACAAAGTATAAGGTATTATAGCTTAATACAAATTGGATACATTTAGATATTGTAGATTATATATTTTGATTAGATTTAAAGATTGTTTTAAATCCAATTAATTTCGGATAGACTTTGGCTTATATCTTTTTGAGTAATATATCTTCAAGTTGCACATATTTTCAGTTAAGGTTTAATTGGATTTAGAGAAGATATTTTGTGGATCAAAAATATGGTGCCGTATTTTAGAACTAATCTGAGCGCAGAGTTTCAAGTTCAAATCAAACCGGCCGAGATTCTAGTAACAAGAAGATCTCAGCAGCATCCGAGATTCTGGCAAGAAGATATGAAGGGAGGCTCCTTCAAATCCACAGATGAGACGCTCCCTGCAATTCAAAATTCAAAGGAGCGTTAGACTGTTGAGAAAATCAGGGAGCAAGATTAGCAGCAAAGAAGAGAGACTATAAAATCAGAAGAATAGGATATGCTCATCAATAGACATCTTCACCAAGTCTTCTCTGCAATCAAAAGCTCTTCTCAAGTTTCCATTGTCGTCTGTTGTTCTACAGTTCTTCTTTTCCTCCTATTGTAAACACTTTATATTTTTTAGAGTTAGGAAGAACAGGAGCTACATAGTATAAGTTAATCCCTGTTATACTAAGAGTATCATATACTCAAACGTATCACACTTCGGTGTGGCAAGGGGACTTTTATTTCTCGGTATCTTGGGTTGACTAGATAGAAGCAAGGTAGGATTCGGGATATAGAAGAGATGAAGTTCTTCTAGGTTGTATCTAGGACTCATAAGGAAAGAAAAATAAAGTTGTTTGAATCCTACTAGAGGAATCTGAATCACTCTTCTTTCGATCATTCTTTTGATGTTTGTCCTTCTTCTTTTGAGGACACTCCTTTGCAAAGTGATCTGTTTCACCACATTCAAAGCAAGTTAGAATCTTCGATTTCTTACTAGGGTTAGAAGACTTACCTCGGTTCTTTGAAGATCCTGAATATTCTCGATTTGAGAATTGCTTCTTCATCTTGAGTATTTGTGCTAGCCCTCTTCTGATTAGTGCAAAGGGATCCTCCTCATCTTCACTCTTGTTGTTGTCTGAGAATGCTTCTTCCTTCTTAGCTTTTAGGGCCAAAATTTTCACACTCGAGGCTACTTCCCCATCTTCCTCACCAAGGATCATCTCGCGGGTAAAAGCATAGCAAGGAGATCATCCAGAAGCAAATTTGATAGGTTTTGAGCTTCCTCTTTTGCGGATACCTTTGGACTCCATTTCGCTTTTGGCAAGCTCCTTAAGATCTTTCTGACCTTTTCCACATTGGTGAGTGTTTTGCTGAGAGAATCCAGGTTGTTCACGATCTGTGTAAATCTTGTAAACATTTCTTTCACCGTTTCCATGGGCTACATCTTGAATAACTCATACTGACGTAGGAAGATGCTTATCTTTGTCTCATTCACTTGGCTCGTACTTTCATACGTTACTACCAACTTATCCCATATTTCTTTATCACTCCTGCAAGATGAAATACGGTTAAATTCATCAGCATTTAAATCACATTACAATATGTTCATGGCCGTGTAGTTCTTGGCCACATTCTCCAAGTCCGTTTGATTAAATTCGCTCTCCTCTTTAGGCACCATGACTCTTGCGGCATTAAGCTTCTTTGGAACATGTAGTCCCTTCTTGATGCACTCCCAAAGCTCAATATCTTGATCAATGATAAACATTTGCATCAAGGACCTCCAATGCACAAAATTGTCGCCACAAAAAAGAGGTGGTCGATTAGCGAATCGTCCTTGAGCGAAACCTCCATTACCTACAGTACTCATGATCGATCTCACAGATTGTTAAATTAAATAAATGTGAGTTAAGCTCTGATACCAATTGAAAAACCGAGTAGGTAATGTAAATAACAATAATATAAAAACTCTAAAAGGCTGGGTTGAATAGAGTATAGGAGATTTTCGTAAACTTTCTGCAGACGCAACTTCAAGGGTCTTGAAATTGATCTCAAGGCCTTGAATTGGACTTCAAGGGTCTTGAGATAACTCCAGTAACCTGTTTTTCTACGAAAATAAAATGTTAATTATAAATGCGGAAATAAAATATAATGAACACGTGAATTGTTAACGAAGTTCGGGTCTAAACTAGCCTACGTCTCCGCCTAGGGTTATCCAAACCGTAGGATTCAAAACACTATTATTTCACTTCCTATGGATTCTAGATACAACCGAGAAGATCTTTCCTTCTTCTAAACACTCGAAGCCTCACCCACTTCTATCTAGTTAACTCAGATCTCTTAGAGTCCTAGATACAATTTGGAAGAACAACCCTTCTCGTAGCCTCACCCGCTACTATCTAGTCAAACCAAAACGCTCGTGAAATAATAACCCTAACCACACCAACATGTGTATACGTTTGAGCACATGGATAGTCTTAGTATAATAAGAATGATTTATCCTATAACGCTCGTGATTTATCTTCTCTCTCCACTAGAAATAAAAACAATTACAACGAGGAAGAGAAAGAAAATAAATAAGATTGAAGATGATTGTTTTTGCTTTGAAGTGCTTGCTTGAATGATGTGCTTATGTTGTTATTTTTCTTCACCACTTGCTCCTTCCTTTTATAGGTTGCAGGGGGGCTGTTTTTGAAGCCAGTTGAGGTTTAAATAAATCCACCAAAATCTGATTTTTGGTTTCAAAAAAATCAGCCCAACAAATCTGATGCGGGGCCATCTTCTACACCTCCGGACACGCCAATCATCTTAGGAGACGGACCAATGACTCGAGCCCGAGCTAAAAAGCTTCAACGCGACTCATTCTTGTTTGTGAGTCATGCCCTGTTCTCGAGCACGGTTCAACTCCCCGAGCCTTCATTGAAGACATACATGTGCATAGGGGTCGAGATCGCCGAGCCTCCCTAGACATGTATAGGCCGAATTTCATAAGAGTTCTACCTTGTTATATTTCCTATTTTAGTAACTTTTATACTTCTATTTTAGGAAACTTTTAGGGTTATTTTATTAATTCCTTTAAGTTAATATTTTTATTATTAATTTTCGGCCAAATTAGTCTTCCTAGGGTTATATTAGCCGGCCTATCATCTGTAGAACAATTCACGCCTCTTTGAATACAGAATACGGTTCTTTGTGTGAAACACAACTGTGAGAAAAGTCAATCGATTCGTAGCGTTGCTCATCGATTGCAAATTGGTTCTTGATCTAACTTGGTTTGCTTTGAGTTCGTCAACCTCACGAGAGCTTGGTGATCCTGGTAATCACAAGTCCCCTCCTTGTGCCTCCAAGTTGTTCGCTTGGTTGTGTAAGGTTGTAGAGGCGGGCTTTGTAGTCGTTGGTATTTGGTTCCTACCCTCTTAGGAGGCCTGGGGTCTTTGCCTCGTTCTATTTTAGTTCGAATTACCCAAACTATCGGTCTTTGTTCTTTAATTTTCGAGTCTTTCATTGCTGCGTTTTGTTTGTTCTTATCGACATCGAGTAGGTTGCTTGGTGTTCTTGAGTCTTTGCTTCCGTTCTTGTCTTTGAGTCTTGATTGTCGAAGATCGGGCCATCCTACGGCTAACCCCGTATTAAATTGGCATCAGAGCTTTGGTTTCCGACATCAAAAGTTGTGTCTTTCATTCTTAAACACAAAAACTACAAAAATAGAGTCTTTCTTGTTCTTGGTTTTTACTTCTTGAATTCTTGATTTGATTGCTACTAATCTTTGTTTGTGATTGTTGTGGTTGCCTTAGCCCTAAACACATACTAAGCCGAGACCATAGTAGCTACATATTTTATTGAATTCTTGAAGTCTTGAGCCGACACATTAACATCCTTTGAATTCTTGAGCCGATTTCATCCATTGTTACAGCCGACATCTTTGTGCAAGAGGGGCTTTAGTCGGCCTTCATTGGAAACAAGCCCAAACCCTAGTTTGTTGTTCTATCTTTTGATCTATCTTGTTTTATCTATTCATTGCCTTATTTAATTTTGATTTTTGGTAGATTAAATTACTTTTATCTATCATAGATTATAAAAGGTCTTGGATAGATCTACTTACCTAAGATAGCCAAACCATCACCTATATATATTTCATAGGGCTATAAATTTTATTTTTCTTTCACCATAGTTTAAATTTTCAAGAGTCATTTTATTTCATAGATAGTTTCTTGCATTAGTAAAAAAAACAGTTCGAAAAACAATAAAAAAAAAATACATTCAAGCTTTGACCTAGGAGGATAAAATTCACTAGGGGCAAAATTAGCTTAAAAAAACAAAAAAAAAGGGGATTGTCGAGTCTAGTGCAAGAAGCTTCAAGGACCAATTTTGGTGAAATTTCATAGCCCTAGTCCAAAATCTCAAACACATACCTCCCAAAACACAAATTTTTTATAAGCCCTACCTTGCAACTACTGTTCCTTACTAAGGGTTTAAATTAAAAAGAGGTAAAATTCTAAGTTTTTCTTTGTCTTTCCTTGCTTTTCTTTTATTTTCTTGTCTATCGAGTTGCTGTTGAGCCACTGTCGAGCACATTGCAGCTCCTGTCGGGTGTCTTCTTACCTTTGTCGAGTGCTGTCTTGGTGCTACAGCTCCTGTCGAGTGCCCGTACATCTGCTGTCCAGTTCTTCTGTGTCGAGTACAGCCTCTTGCCGAGTGCTGTGTGGTATTGTCGAACACTTGTGCGCCTCATCGAGTGCCCTCTATATCGAGTACCACTGTCGAGTCCCGGCCTTGTTCTATCGAGTACTGCTGTGATTTTGTCGACTACCTTACAGCCCTATATCGAGTATCTTACCTCTGTTGTCGAGTACCTTGCTGTTTGTTTCGTTGTTCTTTCTCTCGATTACTTTCTTTGATTGTTAAGTCCTTGCTTGAGTGTTGATTTGCCCAAAGCAGATTGCCCCAACAAGCTTGTTATACCAGTCAGAGAAAAGAATGTGAGCGAAACACTTGTGAGATTGTTTTATTTTGCTAATCTTGACATATTTCCATGTTTGTTTTATTTGCGATGTCTCAGCAGGTTAACAACCCGAACAATGCCAACAATGGCAACGATGACAACAATTTCGAAGCAACTATATCCGTCGCGATGTTCAATAACACAATGAACACTCTCAACGCCACCTTGGCGGCAATGATGGATAAGTTGACGGCATTGGAAGCTAGACCGACGGGTTCTAATAACCTTAGTGGTCAAGGTAATCATGGGCGTGACGATCCGCCTAATGATGAAAGGGAAGTCCGAAATCCTAACCCTCCTCCTAACCTAATTTGAATAATCCCTTATTTGAAGAGAACAACTCTCCACGAGGGGAGAGATATGGTAGAAATAACGGATTTGCTAATGCGCAGGGGCAAGGATGAGGAAGAGGACGTGGCTTCCAAGAGGAGTTCTACTACTCGGAGCGTGACGATGACTTCCCGGAAGAGGACTATTGGGAGCAACGCCCGAGGCGGAACGATAGAGGAGGACGTTACCAATACCGTGAGCCTAGAGATCCTGATCAGGACGACATAGGTAAGGTAAAGGTAAAAATTCCTTCTTTTGATGGTAAGACAGATCCAGATGAATATATAAATTGGGAGACAAAAATGGATCAAATCTGGAACTGTCATAATTTTTTTGAACCCAAGAAAGTTCAATTGGCTTCTTTAGAATTTCAAGGGTTTGCTCTTAATTGGTGGTATAATTTGATTAAGGAAAGAAGAAGAGCCCTTGATGCACCTATTGCGTCTTGGAATCAATTGAAAGCTTTAAAGAGAACTAGGTTTGTCCCTCAACACTATGCCAGAGAGCTTAGACAACGCTTAGAAAACCTTAAACAAGGTAATAAATATGTTGAGGAAACCTTTAATATAATGCAAGAAACCATGGCTCGAGCTATTGTTGTTGAACATCTTGAGGATACAAATGCTAGGTTTCTTCGTATTTTGCATCCCGCCTTAGCTCAGGACATTGATTGCTTTCCTTACTCTACTCCTACTGAATTATTGCATTTGGCTATTAAAGTTGAACGTGGAGCTAGATACAGGAATCAAGGCGGAAGAATGACGAGTGGGCAGCCCCAACCATGGCGCCAGAACCGGCCTAACCAGCCCCAAGGGCGGCTTGAAGGCGGATACAGCTCTCAGCCGAACCAGCCTCAAGGGAGAGGTGAAGGCCAAACCACCCAGCAGTCCGTCGATAAGGGTAAGGCGCCTTGGATTGGCCGAGATTCGTCTGGGGTATCTACTGGCCCCAAAGGGAGTAATCCTAACCCCTCTACTACTAGATCTAGGGACATTGTGTGCTTTAAATGTCAGGGTAGAGGTCATACTATGAAGGATTGTCCCAATAAGAAAACTCTCATGATTAATCACTTGGGTGAATATGTGTCTAACAATTCTTGTGATGAAAATAAAGAGCATGCTAATGATAATGATCAAAACCCTAATCTTGTTACTTATGATGAAGATGATGATGACATTGATTATGAACATGGAGAATCACTAATTGTTAGGAGAGTCTTAAGTGTTGTTCCTGCACCATGTGATGACAATCAACGTGAGAATGTGTTTCATACTAGATGCTTAGTTAAGGGTAAGGTGGTTAATGTGATCATTGATGGGGGAAGTAGTTGTAACTTAGCTAGTCGGGAAATGATTGATAAATTGCAACTTCCTACTATTCAGCATCCTAGGCCTTCTAAATTGCATTGGATGAACGACTATGGCAATTTGAAAGTGAATAGGCAAGTCAAAGTGCATATCAAATTAGGACATTATGAAGATGATGTGTTATGTGATATAGTACCTATGCAAGCCTGTCATATCTTATTAGGTCGTCCTTGGCAATTTGATCGTAAGGTCTTGCATGATGGCTTTACTAACAGGTATTCCTTTACTTTTCAGGGCAAAAATGTAGTTCTCAAGCCTATGACGCCAACCCAGGTGGCTGATGAGATTGAGAAGCGAAAGGTAAGTAAAGGTGAGTTAGATAAGGAGGCTCAGTCGAGCCATGTGTCTACCCCTACTCAGCCTAAGGGTGTATTTTTGGCTTCCAAGAGTACATTTTTAGACGAGTTTGCGGATGGGGAAACAACCCTCATGCTCCTATGCAAAGGGTTGAATATGTTGAGTGAGGAGCTTAGAGCTACCCTCCCTCCTCGCATCCTATCTCTTATTGAAGAGTATAAGGATGTTTTCCCCGAGGACATACCAGTAGGTCTACCCCCCTGTCAGAGGAATTGAGCATCAAATCGATCTCATCCCAGGGGCTGCATTGCCTAATAGGCCTGCTTACAGAATGAATCCCACTGAAACCCAAGAGGTTCAATCCCATGTCCAGGAATTGTTGGACAAGGGATACATTAGGGAAAGTTTGAGTCCATGTGTTGTGCCTGTGTTGTTAGTGCCTAAGAAAGATGGTTCTTGGAGAATGTGCGTAGGCTGTAGGGCAATTAACAACATCATTGTAAAATATCGCCATCCTATACCCCGCTTAGATGATATGTTAGATGAGTTGCATGGTTCGTCTATCTTCTCTAAAATTGATTTAAAAAGCGGTTACCATCAGATTAGGATGAAGGAGGGCGATGAATGGAAAATAGCCTTCAAAACTAAATTTGGACTCTATGAATGGTTGGTTATGCCTTTTGGCTTGACTAACACGCCTAGTACTTTTTTGAGACTAATGAATCATATGCTTAGGAATTTCATAGGTAAATTTGTTGTTGTATATTTTGATGACATTCTTATCTATAGTAAATCACCTGAGGAACATGAAGCACATTTGAGGGAAGTACTTTCTACACTTAGATTAGAACACTTGTATGCCAATCTTAAGAAATGTGAATTATGTAATAATCAAGTGTCTTTTCTGGGTTTTGTAGTGAGCTCAAGTGGATTGCGAGTCGACAACACGAAGATCAAAGCAATCCAAGACTGGCCGACACATACCAATATCGGCCATGTGAGGAGTTTCCAAGGCTTGGCGAACTTCTATCGGAGATTTGTGCACGACTTTAGCTCCATTGCAGCCCCTCTCACGGAACTCACGAAGAAGAGGTGCGAGTTCAAGTGGGGCCCAGCTCAGGAGGAAACCTTTCGGCAGCTTAAGGAGAAGCTGACACAAGCTCCATTGCTTGCTCTGCCTGATTTCACTCGACCTTTCGAGGTTGAATGTGATGCTAGCGGAGTTGGCATATGCGGAGTCCTCATGCAAGAAGGTAAGCCTATAGCCTTCTTTTCTGAAAAGTTGAAAGGTGCATGTCTTAATTACTCTACGTATGAGAAAGAACTATATGCATTGTTTAGAGTCCATAAGACATGGTCCCATTACCTTTGGCCAAGAGAGTTTATACTTAGGACTGATCATGAATCCTTAAAACATTTTAAGAGTCAAGATAAACTTGATAGGGGGCATGGTATATGGATGGAATTTATTGAGACATTTCCTTATGTTATAAAGTATAAGAAAGGGAAAGACAATGTGGTTGCTGATGCTTTGTCTAGGAGACATGTCCTTTTGACCACTTTGGATTCTAGAGTCTTAGGCTTTGTATACATTAATGAATTGTATGCTAATGATGCTGATTTTGGGGAAATTTTTCAAAAGTGCCTAGATAAGGGTCCTGCCGACCAATTTTATATCTTTGATGGATTCTTGTTTAGGAAAGACCAAGTGTGTATCCCTAGGTGTTCTCTTCGGTTATTATTGGTGAATGAAGCCTATAGTGGAGGTTTAATTGGTCATTTTGGGAGAGATAAGACATATCATACACTTAAGTTGCACTTTTACTGGCCACATATGCTTAGGGATGTAGAACATTGCCTTAAGAGACGTATTGACTGTTTAAAAGCCAAGTCTAAGCTTATGCCCCATGGTTTATATACACCCCTGCCGATCCCTTCAGCCCCTTGGGAAGATATTTCTATGGACTTTATTGTAGGATTGCCTAGAACTAAGAAGGGGAGGGATTCTATCTTTGTGGTGGTGGATAGATTTTCTAAGATGGCTCACTTTATAACATGCCATAAGACTGATGATGCTACCAATGTTGCGAATTTGTTCTTTAGAGAGGTAGTTAGGTTGCATGGAGTGCCGAAAACCATAGTGAGTGATAGGGATGTTAAGTTTTTGAGTCATTTTTGGCAAACTTTTTGGAATAAATTAGGAATTAGATTGTTATTCTCTACTTCTAGTCACCCCCAAATTGATGGCCAAACTGAGGTGACCAATAGAACCTTAACCACTATCCTTAGAGCCATATTAAGGAAAAATTTGAAGCTTTGGGAAGAAGCCTTGCCTCATGTGGAGTTTGCTTACAATAGGACCATGCATTCCTTAACCATTCCAGAATGGCTCACCGGAAAGGACTTGTGGATAATAGTCATAGGTCCCCGGTTCGAACCCCGGAATGGCCGCTCTTTATTTACCAATTCAAGGACCATGCATTCCTCAACTAAAATCACTCCTTTTGAATGTGTGTATGGTGTTAATCCACTAACCCCTTTTGATCTTACTCCATATCATATGAGAGAATGAGTCTTTTGACGCAGGTAAGCATGTTGAGTTCGTCAAGGAGTTACATGAACGGACGCGTCGGCAGCTCATGCGGAAGGCTGAGTACAACGCCAACAAGGGCCGCCGTTTCGTGACATTCCAGCCTGGGGATCTAGTGTGGGTGCACCTGAGGAAGGAGAGGTTTCCCAATGAGAGGAAGAGCAAGCTTGCACCACGTGGAGATGGACCTTTTAAGGTTTTACAGAAGGTGGGCGACAATGCCTACAAGCTGGAGCTTCCTGGAACTTATGACGTGAGTGCTACCTTCAACGTCGCGGATCTCATTCCAAATCTTGCCGTGGACGAGGACTTGGATTCGTGGTCGAATCCTTTCCAAGAAGGGGAGGTTGATGCGGGACCATCTTTTACACTTCCGGACACGCCAATCGTCTTAGGAGACGGACCAATGACTCGAGCCCGAGCTAAGAAGCTTCAACGCGACTCATTCTTGTTTGTGAGTCATGCCCTGTTCTCGAGCACGGTTCAACTCCCCGAGCCTTCATTGAGGACATACATGTGCATAGGGGTCGAGATCGCCGAGCCTCCCTAGACATGTATAGGCCGAATTTCATAAGAGTTCTACCTTGTTATATTTCCTATTTTAGTAACTTTTATACTTAAGCTATTTTAGGAAACTTTTAGGGTTATTTTATTAATTCCTTTAAGTTAATATTTTTATTATTAATTTTCGGCCAAATTAGTCTTCCTAAGGTTATATTAGCCGGCCTATCATCTGTAGAACAATTCATGCCTCTTTGAATACAGAATACAGTTCTTTGTGTGAAACACAACTGTGAGAAAAGTCAATCGATTCCTAGCGTTGCTCATCGATTGCAAATTGGTTCTTGATCTAACTTGGTTTGCTTTGAGTTCGTCAACCTCGCGAGAGCTTGGTGATCCTGGTAATCACAAGTCCCCTCCTTGTGCCTCCAAGTTGTCCGCTTGGTTGTGTAAGGTTGTAGAGGCGGGCTTTGTAGTCGTTGGTATTTGGTTTCTACCCTCTTAGGAGGCCTGGAGTCTTTGCCTCGTTCTATTTTAGTTCGAATCACCCAAACTATCGGTCTTTGCTCTTTAGTTTTCGATTCTTTCATTGATGCGTTTTGTTTGTTCTTATTGACATCGAGTGAGTTGCTTGGTGTTCTTGAGTTTTTGCTTCCGTTCTTGTCTTTGAGTCTTGATTGTCGAAAATCGGACCATCCTACGGCTAACCCCGTATTTAAATCTTCAAATTATCCAGCCGTTTGAATTCAAATTGAATTATTTCCATCCACAAAATCAGCCCACAACTTTAACAAATTCATCCATCCGTTTGAAGCTAGTTCGAATTTAAAATCTGCACACAATCTCAACCACCTTTCAAATATTTGTTATAGAAAATAGATTAAATAAACAATTATATATTCAAATAATTGATTTGCTCATTTCACATGTTAGTCTTTAAACGGCAGTGTAGGTAGACCTGTCAAACGGGTCATTCGGGTCGGGTTCGGGTCGGGTCACTTCGGGTTTCGGGTAAAACGGGTCTCGGGTAAAACGGGTTTCGGGTTTTTCGGGTTGACTCGAACTCGGGTTTGATCGGGTTTCGGGTCGGGTTCGGGTCGATTTCGGGTTTGTCAATTTTTTCTTTTTTAAATTAAAAAAATCATTATTTGATAATTTTGTGATAAATTTTAATTATATATATAAAAAATAATTATATATAATTATAAATCAACCGGGTCACCGGGTCAATCGGGTAAATCGGGTCAAAATTATCGGGTCAATCGGGTCACTGGGTCGAAACCCAGATTACCCGGAAAATTTCGGGTTTTTCGGGTTCAGGTCGAAAAAAAAATTCGGTCAAAATTTTCGGGTTCGGGTCGGAAATTTTTCAGGTCGGTCGGGTCGGGTCACCGGGTCGGGTTGTGTTTTGACAGGTCTAAGTGTAGGTAACAACCAGTAATTATTTAACGTAAAAATACTCCAAGAGAATAGCAACCAATATTATCTAGCTAAGCACGTTATCCTATCAATACTATAAATAGATTTAAACAAGGCTTATGATTTGTGAGCCAAATAAATATATTCCGGGAATAATAAATCAAATAAAAGATCCTTATAATATAATTAATATTTGCATAAAATATTACCTTATTTTTTCTTTCATCATCCCTCCAAAATTATATCACATATATTCATCAAGGTGGAGTCAACATATAGTAATAAAAATAATAATTGTATCATTATAAGAAAATTTGAGGACAATCTTTTTAAATTTCCATTAAGGTAATAAGAATTATGTCTTTCAATTAAAAATAAAATAAAGAAGAGTAGTCTTTTAAAGATTTTGTTGATCAAAACGAAAAAGAAATCCAAATCTATAGAGTTCGAAAATCCTGATCATTATAGATAAAAAAAATGATACTATTACTACTACTAAAAAAAATAAAGTCAGTTTGATTTGAGAAAGTAATAAAAAATAATAATAATTTATAATTATAAGAAACTGTAAGGATAGTATTTTAAATTTTCATTACGGTAATAAGAATGATGTTTTTCAATTAAGAAAAATAAATAAAGGTAGTCTTTAAAAAAATCAATTAAAATAAAAAAAATCCAAACTATAGAGTTTGAAAATCCTGATTATTACACATAAAAATGATATAATAATAAGGTAAAACTAATTCAAATAACCAAAACTTTGGTGGTGTGAGCAAGTAGCACCATGAACTTTATAAAAGGACAATAATAATAATAATAATAATAATAATAATAATAATAATAATAATAATAATTATTATTATTATTATTATTATTATTATTATTATTATTATTATTATTATTATTATTATAGAAATGACTTACATAAAGTTAGATGGGAGCCTCGTAACAAATTGAGCTCCAACACCTTTTTGAATAGTAAAACCAACTCTATGAAATATGAAATTATTATTATTATTATTATTATTATTATTATTATTATTATTATTATTATTATTATTATTATTATTAAAAATATAAAGTTGGTTTGATTTGAGAAAACATTAAAGTTACAACTTGGGTAGTTAAATTAAAAACACAACGTATGGATGATTTGCGAAAATCTTGTAATTGTAATTTGGATAGTTTAATTAAAAATATAAAGTAGAGTTGATTTGAGAAAACTTACCGTAATTTGGGTATTTTAAGAAAAAAAATAAAGTTAAGTGAAATTGATGAAATATGACAATTTATAATTTTAAAAAGACATATAAGGACATTGAAATAAAAAAATTCATATTTTTAAATTCAAACTTTTAAGGGTAAAAGATACATTTTATTAAAAAAATATGAAATTTACTTAAAAAGACATAGTTCATATAATATGAGAATAGAATTTATGAGGGCAAAATATGTATTTCCACCCCAAAATATAATTAAATATTACAAATGGAAATTAAGACATAGTTAATATAATATTAGAATAGAATTTATGAGGGCAAAATATGTATTTCCACCTCAAAATATAATTAAATATTACAAATGGAAATTACTATTCATTTGAAACTTAACACTATTCCCAAAGGGTTTGGAATTTTTTTTTTTGGCGTTTTGTACAAGCGGTGCGTGGCTCTGCCTCTGGCGTCTTAGGAGTTCTTCTGCTTGGTTGGGGTCGTGGAGTCCGGAGTCGAGACTGGCTGGGGTCGTGGTGGTGTTGTTAGGACTTAGGACGACTCCGTATTTGGGAAGGAGTTTCCTTGGAGTTTCGTCTGCACTACCCACAGGAGATAGATTCCTGCAGGCTCCAGTATCGCTAGCCCGCGGTGCTACTGTTCGGTGGTGCTTGACTTCGTTCTTCCCCGGCATCCTCAACTTATTGGGAGTAGTTCTGCTTAGGGCTGGCACGGTACGGTACCGTGTGAAAATTTTGATTACCACATACCGTACCGATGTCATTCGGCATGTAAATTTTCATACCACATACCAACCGAAGTGGTCGGTAACCGACATTCTTGGTACCGAAAGTGTCGGTTACCGAAGGTATGGTACCGTGGCTACCGGTAGAACAAAAATTACAAAATCAATTCAGCGGCTTATAACAAAATAGAAAATCAAAAATCAAATGAACAATTTACAATTCAATAGTTTGTTCTATGATTTCTATCGTTAACAGTTCAAGACTAGGACCTACATGACTAGATTCGACAATTGAAGGACCTAGATGACTAGGCGCGGCTTGAGCAGATCTGACTCCCGGAGGTTCTACACTCGCACCTCTCTCTCAATTGATTTTCGTTCAATTTTACGAATTCATGTTTTAATTTTACGAATTCGTTCGATCGACTAGCTGTGCATTAATTAGGGATTTCAATTTCTCATTGTTTTCTTTCTAATATCCTTGCAGATTGGTGATTTCATTTGGAATCAATCGTTTTGGTTTTGTTAATTTGAAACATTTGGAGGTTGAGGAAAATGGTTCATCCAGTTGGACCTGCAATGGTTCATCTTTATTGCATGTTCTTTCATGTTCTTTCGAGTTTGAGGACAATCGATCGTTTTGATTTTGTTATAGTATCAGTTTGCTCTTTCAAGAAGTCGATCTAATGTCACAAGGATGTCAGCCCCATTGCTAAAGAGATGGGTAATAAAATGGTAATGCCTTCAAGATCCTCTGATTACTTATTACCACTGTTTTGTCTTTCTATGAGAGTTTGCAAGGAATGTCTTGAATCTTGATGTGGAATCTGAATGATTTAGGTTGGAATGTCTTTCTATGGGAGTTTGCAAGGAATGCAAGCCAAATTGATTGAAATTTGGTGTCTATATTGATGCTGATTTTTCCTGCTGTTAGTTTGAATTAAGAAGGAAAAAAATTAGTGTTGACATAAGCACTTGCTGCCAATTCATGTGAATTGGTTTGAGAGTTGTCAAATTGAGGAAGCTTATGGATCACTGTAATTTTCAAGTTGGTATAGGGAAGTTGGTGAGGACATCAAATCAACGATTGGGATTTGGCAGATACAAGCACTACTTTAATGGCTTTTTATGATTACTTTTCAATGTGATGTTGAAAAGGACAACTTATTGTTGAAATCTGCAGCATTGAGTTCATCTTGTATTTGCCAATATTTAGTATTTATTTTCCTGTATAAGTTGTGGATGAAGCAAACTATTTTGTTGTAGAGAATCTGCGCTTTGTTTCTCTTGGTGAACAAGTTTTATTAACAATCATCTAATTTCCTTTATAAAAACCAGAAAATTGGGAAGAGATTGCTCTTTACCAAGGGTAATGATCCAAAAGATGGTGGAGAGGATGAGAAAAGGAAGAAGCTAAGAAAATTCAAGGAATCGGCATGGAAGTGTATTTATTACATGTCTGCAGAGATTTTGGCACTTTTGGTGACATATAGTGAACCATGGTTTACTAATACGAGGAATTTCTGGGTGGGGCCTGGGGATCAGGTGTGGCCTGATCAAAAAATGAAGTATGTCTAAACTTTTCTCTAATTATCTAGTGAATGCTTTATGGCTTTTATGCCATGAGTTAATTACATATACTCATGCAGCTCTTGCCTATTTCAATTCAGGTTGAAGTTGAAAGGACTTTATATGTATGCAGCTGGTTTCTATACGTACTCGATTTTTGCACTAATTTTCTGGTAAGCGAGGCGTTCTGACTTTGGCGTTTCAATGGGACATCATATTGCAACCGTTATTCTCATCCTGCTCTCTTATGTCTGGAGGTATTTTGCTGCCATGAGCCATCATTCTTTAGTATCACATTTTGGATTTGCTAATTCTACGAGCAATTAAGTCAGTCTTTTATGGGTAGATATATATGAATTTCTTCTATGATCCTGTTTATCTCTTCATTCCATGTTCTACATAAATATATTTAGGAAAAAACAAAGGAATGCTTACTTATATAATAAAATTGAGAAATTGGCAGGCCAACTATATTTATAATCAAGTAATCTGATATGGCTAACAAACTATAAGAGTAAAAGCTTTTTTTTTGTGCTTACATAATGATCCATAATCATTAGCATGGTACAAGTCACTTTAGCAATTTAATGACTTCTAATAATTTGAATTTTCAATTCATAAGTCGGGAAGCTCTACATAGTAGCTCCACAAATCATGGTATTTTGTACATCTGATGGCACCACTTAAACTTCAAGAAAATCCCAACTATGATAGAATATTTTTGGCCTATTAGCTCAATTGGTAGAGCGATATGCGTATGCACAAAGGTGTGGGTTCGAATCCCACGTAGGTTATATTATAAACAAGAACATATCAATCCCAAATTGTTAATCATGCACATTATAATCTTAGTTATACACTTTTGAACCTTAATTATGCACTTTTTAATCTTAAATATGCACTTTAATTTGAAATTGTTGTACATAAAAAAATCGATTTCAAACTCACATCTATCAACCTAAATTATGCGAGAGGTGAACCCAAACTCTCAGAAGTAAAAAAAAAAAAACAAAATTAAAACATCAATTTCAAAAGCCCAACTTTTGTCTTATTCATGCACATTATGATCTTATTTTTGCACTATTGTATTCTAAATCTGCACAGTTGTATTTTACTTTTGCACACTTGTATTCTAAATGTGCAAAATTGTATTCTAAATCTGTACAATTGTATCTTACTTTTGCACAATTGTAGTTTCAATTTGCACAATTGTATCCTACTTTTGCACACTTGTATTCTAAATGTGCACATTATAATTTTATTTTTGCACTTTATGTTCTTATATTTGCACATTACAATTTTATTTTTGCACCTTACACTCTTATTCATGAAGAGAAACATAGTACTTGTAAGCGATAAACATAGATAGCCTATACGGGATTTGAACCCGCATCTTTGTGCGTAAGCACATTGCTCTCCCATTTTGAGCTAATAGGCTTATAAGCGGACATCACGCATATTAATGCAATTTTAGAATACAATTGTGCAATCTGAACTATATTAAGTGCAAAAATAAGATATACTAGTGCAATTGTAGATAACAATTGTGCAATCTGAAATCAATAAGTAGTAGAAGCCAAATATTAAACTTAGTGGATTGCATGATTTTCACTAGAGGACACTTTTACATTAGGTCGGCTGATGATGAAAAACCTGGAAATTTGACGAGGCTTGAGCTGGAATGATGTAGCAAAGAAGTGGATCCATGACCATGGCTCAAATGAAAGCTTAGAGAATTGATAAATAATTGAAGAGAGATGATTTGAAGGACAATTACGAATGTACATAGGCTACAAGCTTCACTAGAGGTTGATAAATAATTGAAGAGAGAGAATTAGTCCGAAGGGTGTGAGATGACAATTGATCCATAGAAAACAAATTGAACAAAGAGGGCACATAAATTGAACAAAAATTGCCCCTGCAATCAGTCCTAGAGCACTGGAAATTCAGAAGCAACAACACTCCCCAGAATTCATAAACAAGAAGAAACTTAAATTGGCCCTGCAGTCAGTCCTAGAGCACTGCAATCCGTCATCATCATGCTCATAGTCATTTTGCCAAAGATTAACACCATTTGTCACCCTCTTGTTTCATTGTAAGATCGAAGCAATGAAGTTGGTATAAGCAATAATTTCTTTTAATGAATGAAACATTTGAAATTTTAAGGTTTATGCTTTAAGTCTTTAACATGTGGTCACTGAAATGGTATACATTCTAGTTCACCCAAGAGGACAGATTCAACCATATCCATACGGAGTATCATGTATTCATGTTTCAACTGGTAATATTTGAGGCTCTATGGTGAACTAGATTGGAATTTCAAAGGATATGGTAGAGTACTAACAACCAAATTTAACACTTCAATTCTCTCTCAAAAAAAAAAACAAACAAACATAAAACACAAGCGGGCACCAGATTCAGCATATCACAGGGCATTTCAGTGTTTGGTTCTACTTCTCAATCCGCAGTTTCTCCAAACAAAACAAAAAATCCAATTAGAGCGCCAAATCACAAATCCAATTTGTTAACAATCTCAAACAGAAGAAGCAAAGAATCTATAAAGCACAGGAACCCTAGATTGGCGAAAAGTTAACAATCTCGAAGCCAATTAGAGCGTCAAATCTCAAATAGTGTCAAATTAGTTCCTAATTGATAAAACGAATAGCAAGGAGAAAAGACATACCATGGAAGTGAAATAGGAGACACCGAAGATTAAGTAGGTGGTGTGGTCCCAGGATTTGCCGATGGATAAATCGAAGAGATGGCAACAAAAAGGAGCCAAAGCAGGAAAATCTCAGCCTAGACGAGGCTAGCAACAGAAAGGGGCCAAACAAGGAAAATCTCAGCTCAGATGTGGAGAAGATCGAGGAAAATTCCCGAGGGCACACACCTTGGAGAGGCGCCTCTTCATATCGCCAATTGATTGTATGTCGTCGTTGTGGATGACCTTCGTCCTCCTCAAATCCAAAATCTGATGACCACAAGGTTCAGTTGATAGAGAGAGGCATGACGAGGAGCAGAGAAGCGACGAGCCAACGACGACAATGGGAAGCGAAAACTTGCAGGAGATCAACATTGAAAGAGGGCACCGACATTGCACTGGACGGGGAATGGAGAGAGCGAGAGAACAAGAACAAACGATGCGTGTGGTATGAGCTATGAATAATGGGTTGCCCAACGTAGAAGCCCAACCCGCGCTACAGTGAAAAACGCTTGATAAGGAAATTTTACACCTTAAGCAAATTTTACACCCTAAGACAATTTTACATTTGAACCTTTGCCTATATATATATATATATATATATATATATATATATATATATATATATATATATATATATATATATATATATATATATATATATATATATATATATTCGGTACCACGGGATTTGGAGTTTCATTACTACGTACCGTACCGACCCTAGTCGGTACCGAAGTTTCGGTTACCAATTCCTTCGGTTACCGACTACGTGGTACTAAACTTCTGTTGATACGGTTGGTACAGTAATTTCTGTACCACCGTCCAACCCTAGTTCTACTTAGGTCGTCTTTTTGTAGAGTTTATTTCCTTAAAAGGTAAATATATAGATGATGGCAACAGTAACAAGAAGAAAGACCATACAAGGGGTCATGTGTAAAATGGTATTGCATAACCCTAAAAAAAATACCAACCATCCCTGTCTATCCCACCTATTGTCCCACCAGCTATCCCTATTTGTGAGGCAAGACCGAATTGAAGCTATTTAGGCCAACCAAATATTCAACATAAATTCCAACAAACAATTGCAATTTATGTTGAATAGAGAGGTCAAATAGTACGGGCTTGCAAAACAAATAGGGAGAAAGTAATAAGACCGAATAAACGGACCGACCCAACCACAGTATAACCCCTCCACACCCGGTTCCTGCCCCTAAACTGAGCCGACACCTACAAAAATAATCGGTCCATAAAAACAAAATGGAGCCGGTTCATGACAGTTTCTCCTAACATGTTCCCATTGATAGATTACATAGGTCTTATATTGTATAGTGGGTCCAAAGGCCCAATACCTTTGTAACATATATATATATATATATATATATATATATATATATGTTTATCAATGAATGGAAACCCTCAAGGGGGAATTTACATCAATTCTACATTCCTACATGGTATCAAAGCCTTTTTCTTCCTAACGGAACCCTAAATTGATCCTCCCGTCTCACCGGTCTTCTTCCTCCTCCGACTCGCCGTCGCCGTTCTTCTTCCTCAGATCCGGCACCGCCAGATCAGCCCTCTCGCTGCAACCTCGCAACCCACCTCCCTCCCTGGCCTCTCCGCCCAGATCCGCAGCACCCCGTCTCCTCTCCCTCCTCGCTACTCTTGCCCTCGCCCTCGTCTTCTTCCCCAGATCCGGCGTCCCCTTCAGATCCCGCTGGATGCTGCGAGAGTGATGCAGCGGCCGCTGCATCACTCGCGCTCCTCCTCCTTCGACTACCGCCCCTCGATGGTCCCCGGTGCCTGGCTTCAACCCTCATTGACTACACTCCGGCTCTCTTGCCCTCCGACCTTAGGCCTATCTGACATCGCCTGATCACGGCTTTGTTCCGCCGGATGGGCATCACGCCTTCTCCTCTATGCAGCCGACATCTTCAGACTCTTCTTGGTACATGGACACTGGTCCCACCTCCCACATGACGAACTCATCAGGTAACCTCTCATCTATTTCCTTTAAGGGCCATGCACACTCTATTATCGTCGAAAATGGTGGTCGTCTTGCTACTTCGAGAATTGGCCATGCCAAATTACAGACCCCAACCCACCCACTACACCTCAACAATGTCCTCATTGCCCCAAAGATTGTCAAAAACCTTATCTCTGTCCTTTGGTTCACTACTGACAACAACGTTTCCCTTGCGTTTGATCTCTATGGTTTCTCTGTGAACGATCTTACTACGGGGGTTACCCGCATGAGATGTAACAGCACCGGGGAGCTCTACCCTGTCACACCACCCCCTGCGTCCAGTCAGTCGTGCTCGGTCGCCCTCTTGGCATCGTCGTCCAGCTTATGGCATGCACGCCTGGGCCATCCCAGTGCTGCCGTTCTAGATGTCCTCCGTTCCCAGAGTCTTGTCACCTGTACTAAAGACCCACGCTCTGGTTTATGCTCTTCCTACCAACTAGGCAAACATGTCAGACTGTCGTTCAAACGGTCTTTGACCTCTATCCTTGCTCCTTTTGATATTATTCATAGTGACATTTGGACCTCTCCTGTGCCTAGCAAGGAGGGTCACAAGTACTACCTCTTGTTTCTTGATGATTACACTCATTATTTATGGGTTTTCCCATTGCATTTCAAGTCCCAAGTGTTTCCTGTCTTTGCCAGATTCCATGCCTACATCAAAACACAGTTTCACACATCCATCAAATGTTTCCAATGTGACAATGGTCGTGAATTTGACAACAAAGACTTTCACTCTTTCTTTGCCACAAATGGGAACTCCTATCGCTTGTCTTGCCCCTATACTCCTCAACAGAATGGCAAGGCTGAACGAATTATCAGAACCATTACCAACATGATGCGCTCTCTCCTCTTCCACGCATCTATTCCCCTTCCATATTGGCCTCACGCCTTATCCACCACATGTTATCTCCTAAACATTCTCCCATCCACTACCCTACACCATCGCTCGCCAGCTCAGGCACTTTATTACACCATGTCTAGATATGATCACCTTCGCACCTTCGGGTGCTTGTGTTTCCCAAACCAGTCCTGCACAGCTCCACACAAGCTTCACCCGTGCTCCACTCCATGTGTCTTTCTAGGCTATCCGTCTGATCATCGCGGTTACCTTTCCCTCGATGTCAAGACCCATAAGCTTATTGTGTCACGTCATATCACGTTTGATAAGTCTCGCTTTCCCTTTTCTCCTCCTCCTCTCCCCTCTTCCACACCTCCTGGATCTCAGTTAGAGTCGGAGTCATCATTCCCTTATTTTTTTCTTCCCCAGAGCTCTCCCGGTGCTCCTACCTCTCCACCTCCACCACCACCACCCCCTCCCACCAGACAACACACCCGCAGTGTCTTCGGTGTCTTCCGACCCCGTCAGATCGTCTCCATGACCACCACACATCGCCCCGCCATCCAAACCCATAAATCTGCCCCACCATCCCCTTTCCTAGAAGTTATGTTGCGGCTGCAGCAAGATGCTGCGGCCGCGGCCCATCAACATCCCACATCCCCCCCTCGCTACACCTACTGGCGGTGGCCGTAGCATCATGTCGCGGCCGCGTCCAATATAAAAGCGGCGGGCTTGTTGCGCCCGCCACATTACCCGCCGCCTCCCAGCCCCCTCCCCCCCCCCCCCCCCTTCGTCCGTCCCTTCCGATTCCCTATCCCCCCCTGCCTCCTCCCCGAATTGGCAGGCGGCTATGCTGGACGAATACAGGACCCTTACAAAGAATGGTACTTGGGTTCTTGTCCCTCGCTCTCCTGAGGCGAACGTCATTCGCTGTATGTGGCTCTTCCGTCACAAGTTCCGCTCTGATGGGACGTTAGAGCACTACAAAGCCCGTCTTGTGGTCAACGGTCGATCTCAGCAGGCAGGTATTGATTGTGATGAGACGTTCAGCCCTATGGTCAAACCTGCCACTATCCGAGTGGTATTGAGTCTAGCTTTGTCGTGCAACTAGGCCATCCATCAGTTAGATGTCAAGAACGCCTTTCTGCATGGCCATCTGAATGAGACAGTCTACATGTTTCAAACTCCGGGGTTTGCTGATGTTGCTCGCCCAAAGCACGTCTGTCTCCTCAAGCGCTCTCTGTATGGTCTGAAATAGGCTCCGCGGGCTTGGTTCCAGCGCTTTGCTTCTCATCTGCTACGATTGGGTTTCATTGGCAGCCGTTCAGATACGTCTCTGTTTATCTATCGCAGAGGCTCAGACTTGACCTTCCTGTTACTATATGTCGACGACATCATTCTCACCGCATCTTCTGATGCTCTTCGGATGTCTATTATTTCACAGTTGAGTGCGGAGTTCGCCATGTTTGACCTGGGCCCGTTGTCCTACTTCTTGGGAGTTGCTGTTCAGCGTCATGCGTCTGGTATGTTTCTCTCACAGAGTAAGCATGCTGTTGAGATTGTTTCTCGGGCTAAGATGGTCAACTGCAATCATGTCGCCACCCCTGTCGATACGTCCAACAAGCTCAGTGCTCATTCTGGTCCTCTGATTGATGATCCGACATTATACAGGAGCCTCGCTGGTGCTCTTCAGTATCTCACTTTCACAATGTCTGATATCAGTTACGCCGTTCAGCAGGTTTGCTTGTTCATGCATGCACCCAGGGAACCCCACTTTCAGGCCTTGATACAGATCATTCGGTACATCAGCGACACCCTCGAGCTCGGCACCACGATCACCCATTCCTCTAAGCTTGACCTTGTTGCTTACACTGATGCGGATTGGGGTGGTTGTCCTGACACACGTCGCTCCACATCTGGTTACTGTGTCTTCCTCAACGACACCCTTGTGTCGTGGTTAGCCAAGCGTCAGTCTTTCGTGTCTCGCTCTAGCGCTGAGGCCGAATACAGGGGTGTTGCCAACGTTGTCTCCGAGTGCTCTTGGCTCCGCAATCTCCTTCTTGAGCTCCGTTGCCCTCTTCAGAAGGCCACTCTGGTCTACACTGACAACGGCTCCGCCGTCTATCTGGCTAGCAACCCAGTCCAGCATCAACGCACGAAGCACATTGAGCTCGATCTCCACTTCGTCCGGGACAAGGTTGCCATTGGACATGTCCGCGTTCTACATGTCCCGTCCTCCTATCAGTACGCTGATATATTCACCAAGGGTTTACCTCGACAGTTGTTCATTAATTTTCGGTCCAATCCCACTATACGGCCTCCTCCAGTTTCGACTGCGGGGGTTTGATAGATTACATAGGTCTTATATTGTATAGTGTGCCCAAAGGCCCAAAAGGCCAAATACCTTTATAACCTATATATATATATATATATATATATATATATATATATATATATATATAGGGTAGGGTTCAAGTGAGAAGAGTCTATACCGGTGAGAAGAAAAGAAGTAGTCTGATTGGTCATATTTATTAAAATAATAATTATAAAAATTGAGACTGATTTTTAGGCTCACGCGCTTATTTCATCCGTCTTTTTTAGGTCTCTTCCAGATCTCGCTCGGCTTCCATGGAGATCTTCCCTTCCCTTTCCCTCTCACACCTGCTCCTTTCTCCCGCCGTAGCCATCCACCAGCCGGCAACTCCGTCTTCCATGGCCACTGGCTCCTGCGATTTCGACCGGTCCTCGTCCCCTTTCTCGTGCCGATGCCGTCTTCCTCCACCAGCAACTCCAAGCTCTCCCCATGACTACTCCCGCTGATGCCATCTTCCTCCACCAGTCGCGCCTCTCTTGCCTTTGTCGATTCGGATCTAGAACCTCGAAGCCCCATGGCTTCCCTGCCGTTCTTCCTGGCGAATCGGCGATTCAGGGTCGCCGTCAATCTCGCTCCGCTTCAAGCTTTTCGAGAGGTCGATGATCCATTGCCGGCAAGTAGATTGGAAAGCAAAGGAGACACGTCCATTTCCGTCGATCAACCCTTTCAATTGATCTCGTCGTCGATCTCATGGTCCTCGGAAGGCTTTTCGATTGATCAGATTTCCGATTGAGGAGGAGGGCTCGGCGGTGGTGCCCCTAGCGGCTCGGCGGGTGGGTTCCCGAGCTCGGGCTCCTGAGCTGCTCGGACGTCGGTGGAGGAGGAGTGAAAGCGCTGGCTGCGAGCTTGAAGGAGGTGGAGGCGAAGTACTGGATTATATTATTATAAACAATCTAATTTGATTCCTTTCAAATATGAGATGTACTGGATTAATTAGCAAATGACTATATATAATTACAACCATTGATCCATTTTTGATTTCGTAATAGACAAGAAGATCGAGCTAAGTAATTTGTTGCCTGTGTTTTTATAAAAAATTGATTTTGTTGGTTTAGAGTTTTTAATATCAAATGATTCAGAGGTTTTATATCAAATGGTTCAGAGTTTTGTACCAAATGGTTCAAGGGTTTTTATACCAAGTGTAGGATTTTAGAGGTTGGTTCAGTGAATAAATAGAGGTTGGTTCAGTGACTAAATAGAGGTTGGTTCAGTGGCAAAATAGAGGTTGGTTCAGTGAATAAATAAGTTGGTTCAGTGAATAAATAGATGTTGGTTCAGTGACTAAATAGAGATCGATTCAGTAACTAAATAGAGGTTGATTCAGTGACTAAATAGATGTTGGTTCAGTGACTAAATAAGTTGGTTCAGTGATTAAATAGAGTTTGGTTCAGTGAATAAATAGAGGTTTATTCAGTGATTAAATAGAGGTTGGTTCAGTAACTAAATAGAGGTTGGTTCAGTGAATAAATAGGTTGGTTCAGTGAATAAATAGATGTTGGTTCAGTGACTAAATAGAGATTGATTCAGTGTGAATAAAATTGCTGAACCGATTTGAATAAAATTGTTGAACCACTGTGAATAAAATTGCTGAACCACTGTGAATGAAATTGTTGAACCACTGTGAATTAAATTGCTGAACCACTGTGAAAATAATTGCTGAACCATTGTGAATAAAATTGTTGAACCACTACTTGTCAATTTTTTTTTCAACAAAACATATACAACGTGGGTGTCTATGTGTAGATAAAATTAAATTACACCCAAATATATATTTTTTATATTTTTTTAACAAGTGAAAATGCAAAAAATTGATTTTTTAAAAGTTCACGTGAACACTTTTACTTGTACGTCCAATTTCTAATTAATTAGTAAGTTGGCGCGTGCAATTAATTAGTGGGTAGGTGAGAGTGGGGGTGTTACTAATTAATTTGGGTGAGTGTTGCTAATTAATTGAGGAAGCCGCGTGTCTCATATTTTAATTCACATTTTGCACACGTGGACCAATCAAATTGCTTCTTTCCTTCTCATTCTTGGTGACCTTTGCACCTGAACCCAACCATATATATATATATATAGGGTCGGGTTCGGGTACACACACCTCCAATAATGAGAAGGAAAGAAGGCTCCTGATTGGTCTACGTGTACAAAATTGAATTAAAAATATGAGGCACGCGCAATTTCCCAATTAATTAGTGACACCCACCCAAATTAATTAGTAACACCCCCACTCTCACTGTACACGCGTCAAATCAAACACACTAATTAATTGCACGCGCCAATTAGAAAAGCTACGGAGACATGTAAAAGTGTTTACATGAACTTTTAAAAATCATTTTTTGGCATTTTCACTTGTTAAAAAAGTATAAAAAATATATATTTGGGTGTAATTTAATTTTATCTACACATAGACACCCACTTTGTATATGTTTTGTAAAAAAAAAATTGACAAGAAGTAGTTCAGCAATTTTATTCACTGTGCTTCAGCAATTTTATTCACAGTGGTTCAACAATTTTATTCATAGTGGTTCAGCAATTTTATTCACAGTGGTTCAGCTATTTCATTCATAGTGGTTCAACAATTTCATTCACAGTGTTCAGCAATTTTATTCACATTGGTTCAGCAATTTTATTCACATCGGTTCGGCAATTTTATTCACAGCGGTTCAGCAATTTTATTCACAGTGGTTCAACAATTTTATTCACAATGGTTCATCAACTTTTTTCACAATGGTTTAGCCATTTTATTTGTAGTGATTCACAAGGTTCGCAAGTTATAAAGAAGTGGTTCATGAAGCTATAAAGAAGTTGTTTATGAAGTTATAAAGAAGTGGTTCATGAACCTAAAAAATTTCACATTTTTATAATTAATTTTTTTTTAAAATGATATTAAATATATTAAAATAAAATGTTTCATGAGCCACTACTCTTTATTTGATGAACCATTAGAATTTATTTCATGAACCACTACTATTTAATAATTATAAAATTTTCATTCTTCTTTTCCTTTCTTTTAATGTTTATTTTTAATTAATTATTTATTTATTTAATTTTCTTTTAAAATAAAATGGTTCACTAAACCAATCCCTATTTAGTCACTGAACCTCTCTCTATTTAATCACTGAACCACTGAACCAATCTCTATTTAATCTGTGAACTAGCCTCTATTTAGTCACTGAACCAACCTCTATTTAGTCACTGAACCAATCTCTATTTAGTCACTGAAACAACATCTATTTAGTCACTGAACCAAACCTAGTGAACCACACCCAGTGAATCAAACCCAGTGAACCACACCCAGTGACCCACACCCAGTGAACCAAACTCAGTGAACCAAATCTAGTGAACTACACCTAGTGAACCACTCGATATTAAAACCCTGAACCACTTGATATAAAACTCTGAACCATTTGGTTTAAAAGCACTACTCTATATATATTTCACAAACCAGTATAATTTATTTCATCAACAACTAAAATTTAATAATTGTAAAATTTCAAACAAAATGAAACTTAAACAAACCTGTTAATTTATTCTGTTTATAATTAAACATTGAACCAAACAAGAGAAATGGACCCTTAGCTTAAACTCCAATAATACGTGTTGAATTACATATTCTTCTACAAGATGTCAAGGAGTTTTCAAGCACTCAAAACCTTGTAGAAGGTCATGTCGTTGCAATCCAAGCATCAACAGGGCAATAGGAAATATATACCCGTTCTTAAGCATAGATCCCCATCCGCCACGCAGCAGCTCGCCATCGCCATCGCCTCCAGGAGTGTAATCGGGGCCGGCGCCGGCGGCGGAATGTTGCGAGTAGTCGGATCTGGTAGAGTCAAAGAGTAGGGAAGATGAAGAAGCAACCTTGACGGGATCCAATAGCAAAGACTCTGTCTCATCAGTGTCGATATTTTTTTTAAACGGAAATTTCGCGAGGTACCCCTGAGGTATTGCAATTTTCGCGAGGTATGCAACTCTTTTGCATATTTCGCGTGGTACCCCTGAGGTTTAGAATTTTTTCGCCTCGCGCCCTCGGGGGTTAAATCTAACGGATTTTGTGAAGCACCGTTAGTTTTCAATAAAAAAAAAAAAAGAAGAAAGAAGGAAGGAATGGACACGCTTTGGGAAACCCTCACAGCTTTTCTTCTTTCCCCGAGTCAACCCATGACCCTCTCCGGCGAGAAGCGAAGATGACGAGGGAGAGGAAGGTGAGCCGGGAATGGGAGGGCTGGTGGAGGAGGTCAATTTTGCCGAGGAGGACGCCGGCGCTGGAGGTGATGTATTGAAGGGCGGTGAGGAGGCCGGGGGAAGGGGAATTTGGTGATGGCGATGGCGACCGCAGCGTCAATTGAGAAGAATCGGGGCCGATTGAAGGAGCACCGGCGCGGAGGACTGGGTGATGGAGAGATGGTGATGTTGGGTGTCGATGGTGCTGGCACCGGCGCGGAGGACCCCAGAGTGAGAGAAGAGGGTTGTCATGGGCAACGCCGGGGCAAGGAAGAAGCGCCGCCGGTCATGTGAGAACGAAGAGGTGAAGAGGTGGTGCGGTGGGTGAAGGTGGCTCCCGGCGGTTTGAGGGTGACGACGGAGATCTGGCCATTCCGAGGACACGAACACAGATCCGGCCATTGGGGGCACGGATCTAGCGCATACCCTAGTGGATCTTGACGCTTAGGTGATGGAGATGCTAGAAGCGGCAGCGGCTTGGCCGTAACAGTAACCGTCGACGGTGAATCTGAGCTTGAAGACACCGATGAACAGAAAACGACGCTCTTATTTTTTTTTTGGAGTTTTTGGAATTTTGGATTTTGTGGTTGTGGAGGGATGGCCTGAGGGTGGTAAAGATGGTGGGAGACCAAGAGGGGTATGGTGGGTGGCTTGCGGCTCTGAGCCTCGCCGGAGTTGGGTGGAAGGAGGGTGGGATGGTGGGGTGGCCGGTGACTATTGGGTCTCTGTTATTCGCTTCTTTTTTTTTTTAATTCAAAACTAACAGTGCTTCACGGAATTTGTTAGATTTAACCCTCAAGGGCACGAGGCGAAAAAATTCTAAACCTCAGGGGTACCACGCGAAATATGCAAAAGAGTTGTATACCTCGCGAAAATTGCAATACCTCAGGGGTACCTCGCGAAATTTCCGTTTTTTAAAAGAAGCTGATCGTCGTCCCTGACTCCTCAGAGTTCAAAGAAGGCGTAGCTGGCCGCTACAGCTTCTCTCCAGGTTCTGGGCATTCAAGCTTCGTCGGAATCGGGGCGGAGAGCAGATCTTCACGAACAAATTGAGGTCGCCGCCACCGGTGACCTCTGACGGCGTATTCAACCAACTACCGAACAGCTTCATCCATAGTCTCCACGAACAAATTGAGGCCGGAGAGCAGATCTTCACCACCGTTATCGATCGATCGAGAAAGCACGCAGAGAGAAGGGAATAAATTAAAGCAGCAATACCCGCTCGGAATCGGGGGAGATTGGTTGCGAAATCGATGATTGATGGGAGGGGGATTAGCGATTTAGCTTTGGGAGCGTTTTACGGGGGAGATCGATTGTGAAATCGATGATTTAGCTTTGGAAAGTCACGAGGAGAGGAGAAAGGAGAGGGAGGAGCACATGGGAGATGAGGAACGGACACTCGATCAACGGAGGGATGGCGAGGGAAAAGGAAGATGAGGAGGCGAGATTCAGGCGCGTGAGGCTATTTTTTATAAAAGTAAAATTAAATCCGTTTCCACCAATTAGATTACTTCTTTCCTTCTCACCGGACCAAGTAATTCTCACTTAAACCCTCCCATATATATATATATATATAGTATGGATCTTTTGTTCACAACTCTTACGGTGTACCTTGTACACAATTGTGGACCCTTGGATTGAGTGTGATGGATGGATAAGATTAAAAGGGAGTTTTTTTTTTTTTAATAAAAAGTATGTGGGTCCCGCACCCATTTTTAAAAAACCGGCCTTACTTGCCAAAGCACGCGCGTGAGGGGGTTGAAATTTTCACAGCATGCAAGTGGGTCCCGCAAGCAAATAGGAGCATGAAGCCACGAGGGACTATGAAAACCGACCTTTTTATTTATTTTTTAAAAATAAAAAGCAAGTGGTGCATATTTTATGATTATTCAGTTAAATATAGAACATTATTCGGTAGAATTTATCAAAATTTGGATGAAAATATGCAACGGTTACAATTATCTTTATATTCGGATGAAATGTGAAATGTGAAATATTATTCGGGAAAATATGAAAAATTATTCGGTGAAATATATAGGGACTATAGGGGATTTTTTTTTAATTTTTTTAACATTTATAAGTGTAAAGTACTTTTTATCAAAGGTTAGTAGATAAAAAAAAATCAATAATCGTACATATCATTGAATAACTGTAAATTAATTTTTTGTTATAAAGACTTGGCAATTCCAAATAATGTTATAAAAATCTGGGAATTTTTTTTATATAAAAATCAAGAATTGTACCTATCTAAATCATCTAAATTAATTTTTAAAATTTGGCAATTCAACGAATAATGTTTTGCATTCCCCCGAATAAAAACATTCCACCGAATAATATTTTATTCAGTGGATTAGAGCGGTAAAAATTTATATTTCATCGAATAAAGACACACCACAATGATAAAGTTAATAGAGAATACCAACCATTATACCGAATAATATTTTATAATTGTGAGATTATTCAGTGGAATCCTTATTTTTACGAGGTATATAAAAGCAATAAATAATTGCATAACCATTGTGAATAAGTAATTTGAATAAGTAATTTTTTAGAATAATTTGATAGAATCGATCAATTTAACGCGCACATTGAATAATAATTGAGAGATTATTCAGTGAAATTATTATTTTTACGACGTATATAGAATCGCCGAAAAATTGAATAACCGTTGTTATTAAGTAAATTTTTAGAATTATTCGGTTGAATCGGTCGATTTAACGCGTATATTGAACGATAATTGGTGGATTATTCAGGGAAATTCTTATATTTACGAGGTACATGAAAAAAAAATCCAAATAAAAAAATATTATATATTCTCATAAATTTCTTGGTTCTGTAAAGGAAGAAAAAAAATAAAATTAAATGAACAATAAATTGAGAAATACTCCTCCGATCTTGCCATCACCTCCGATCTTGGTTCTTGAATTTGTAACAAATTAGTGCACAGGAGACCGCCTCCGATATTTGCCACCGCCTCCGATCACCCGCCTTCGCGAATCATACACCGCCGCCACCACCACACACCGCCTCACCACCACCAAAAGATCTGCCAGATCCCGACCAGGAGAGAGGAGGCACAAATCAATCCGTGGCCGATTTCACTCAATCCAAATCCATGGCCGAAAAACCGACTTCACTCAATCCGTGGCCGAAATCGACCACCCAGTTCGATTCGACTGGTTGCGCGACCGATCGGACTTCCCTCCTCTTCAGTTCGTGTCGCCGCCGGTCTCCAGACACAGAATCGATCTACCATCCGAAGAACCGGAGAGGTACACAACTTACAACAATCGCCGTCGGAATCGCCGTGTATAGGAGCTTCGTCGCCGTCAGTGCTTCGAGGATGGGGTGAGGACGAAGGACCACCTTGAATGGAGATGGATGGAGAATTTGGGTTTCACTTTGAAAAGGCGGTGAGGAAGAAGACTAGTCTCTTAGGGTTTTAAGGTTTTAATTTGCCTCTTTGTCACGCGCCTCACCCTCCACAATTTGAGTTGAAGATTGATTTTTTGTTTTTTTTTTATAAATCACATGGACACATGGCATAATCTAGACACTCCAATCCACTAAGATCAATGGCTAATATTTGTGTACAAGGTACACTATAAGGGTTGTGAACACCAGAACCACACCCTATATATATATATATATATATATATATATATATATATATATATATATATATATATATATATATATATATATATATATATATATGTTTATCAATGAATGGAAACTCTCAATGGGACTTTACATCAATTCTACATTCCTACACCCATATCCACACCTATCCTAATTACAAAAAGTCACCTGTTCAAATATTTCAGCACTAGACAACAACCACACCCGACAGTGCAAATGTAGGCACCCAAAGGATAGGCACAACTAGAGCTGGCAATTCGGGTCATCCGGTTGGGTTCGGGTCGATCACATTCGGGTCGAGCACTGATGAGTCGGGTCAACTCGAGTCAAAATTTCGGTGTCGGTCTTGGTCGGGTCGGGTCGGATTCGATCAAAATGAAATTCTGATTGGTCGGGTTTCGGTCAGAATCGGGTTGGACCCATTCGGGTTTTCGGTCAGAATCGGGTCGGTCTCATTCGGGTTTCGGGTCGGTACCCGGATCGGTCTCATTCAGGTTTCAAATAGAAGCGGGTGAGGTCTATATTTATTTTAAACTTTTAATCATTTGGATTGAATTTGTTAAATCATGTTCGTTCGGGACTTTCGGGTAATCAATCTTATTAAATCAAACATGTAATTCATGTTATTTATGTATTTCAAAAAGTATTTTGCGATTATAACGATCCTATAAAATGTCTATTATAAGAAATTTCTAATATTTATCCTTTATATCTAAGAAATTTATAATATATTTATTTAATTTATATTATATTTAGTGTATTTTTCAAATTTTACAATCTTTATGGATATTTTTTATGATTTAACATAATATTTATCTAATAATAAACATATTAACTTCATTTAAAAAAAAATCATCCATGTGGTTAGTAAGCTCATTCTATTAATCATTAATGTCATTGAAATTTGGCAATATATTGTTATCAAAATCATACTTGATTCTCTATCTAAAATATAATTCACATTATTATATTGTTATTTGTGTATTTCAAAAAGTAGTTTTCAAAATAAATTTCACTTCGTATATGATTCAAGTTATAATATCCTCATTATATTCATCTTTAATCAAAATCATACTTGATTCAAATTATTTGTGTATTTCAAAAAGTATTTTTCTTAAAATTAAATATGATTCAATATATAATCTACTCATTGGCTCCTAATCTCATTCTATTCATCATTAATTTCAGTGAAATTTGACAATATATTGTTATCAAAATAATACTTGATTTCCTATATAAAAGATAATTCACGTTCTTTGTGTGATTGTGTATTTGTGTCTTTCAAAAAGTATTTTTCAAATAAAATTATATATGATTCAAGTTATAATATCCCCCTTGTACTCATTTTTTATTAGTGAAATGAGAATTTTGAATTCAAGTCGATCATTCATAATTCATTACATGAGTAAACGAGTAATGATTTACATCAATCTATATGAATATACTATGAGTTGATGGCTTTTGGAGTTTCGAGTAATCTAGTAAACCGACTCCTCTAGTAAACCAACATAAGTTGGTTACCACCAAGTTGATAACCAAAAAAATCGGTAACCGATATTAATAATGATATTAATTTTTTTACATAATTTTTTAATGTTATTAATTTATTTTTTTTCCTCTTTTTAGCAATCAATTGGATTAATTCAAAATATATATCTATATTAGTAGTGTTATTTAATCAATTGGTTTACCTTGCTCTGTACCACTGGATCGAGCCGGTCGGCGCAAGCCGGTTTACCTGGTACGTGGCTCTTGCCGGCTGGGTCACGTGCTTGGGGTTTGCCACCGAAGGTGGGTTCCTCGTCATCAAAAAAAAAATACACAACTAAAATACATGAAATTTTTTTTAAGGGATATTTTTTTTTACTTTATCAACAAGGAAATCACTTTTGTAAAAAATACAGTTTTTAAGGGAAAAAATTTAATTTAATTAAAAAATAGTTATTCAAGGATATTCGGGTCGGGCTAGGAGTCAGGTCGGTCGGGAGTCGGGTCTGGTTGGGAGTCGGGTCGGGTTGGAATTTGGGTCGGGTCTGAATTTGAGTCGGATTCGGGTTGAGTCGGGTTTGTTTGTAATCGGGTCACTTCGGGTTTCGGGTCAATATCGGTCGGGCTCAGTTTCGGGTTCGGGTTATGCATAACGCCAAATTTTCGGGTTCGGTCGAGTTTCGGGTCGGGTGAGTCGGTCGGGTTTCTCGGGTCGGATCAGATCTTGCCAGCTCTAGGCACAACTCACTCAGACTCGCCTATTTTCTCTTTTGTACCGTTTGTTTGCCGATTCGTTGGTCTTTTGAAAATCAGACTCGCCTGATCTCGAATATTTACTTAATAAAAAAATAAAATAAAGGGTATGATATAAAAAAAAAGGGAGATAGAAATTGGTAAATGTTGATTTTGGGTTCTCTCTCTGACTTCTGTGAGTACGAGACTCTGAGCCGCCGTTGTTGTTCCCCTTGGAGGCTCCCCTCGGCCGATCCGGTGCTCCCTCTCTCTGCAAATGTTGTGCCAAGCTCAACTCCTCTCACACCCTTCTCCTCCCCCTTCTCTCTCCCTCCGTCCCGCCATTCCAAACCCTAACCCTCACCCTCACTCTCTCAGCATCTCTTCTCCCACCCGACCCTTTCCTTCCGCCCTCAGAACCACCAGAATCACAGCTCCTTGCAATTCCAAGCTCTATCGTATGACAGAGGGCGTCGCTGCTCCGCCGCCCCTCGATGATCTCCAGATCGATCGGTTCGCTTCCATCGCGGATAAGCTCGCCGACGCCGCCGGCGAAGTCATTCGGAAGTACTTCCGCAAGCCATTCCAAATCGTGGAAAAAGATGATTTGAGTGAGTTTCTAGGTTCCCTTTCCTGATTTTTTTTCCATTGCTGATGTTTTCTGTTGCTTGTTGCTGTGTTTCTGACTACTTCAGTTGTTTCTGGTTGAAATTTTTTTTTTTATGTTGCTTTTTCTGAATTTGGGGTCTTCTTAGGTTAATTACTTCGAATTTGACGAGACAAGGCTACGTGATTGATTGATCATTAATGCACCGTTAATCCCTAAACTTCTCCAAACCCAGGTGTTTCAGCACTTAAAACATCAGCTCAACCTAACTCAGCCCCGAAACTTCACAATTATGCTACAAAAATCGTTCCTTTGTTTTTGTTAAAGGAAACCCCTTTTCTGATACAATTTGATATGTTTGTTTTATGTATTATAAACTGATATTTACAGCAAATTTGCATTATGTTAATTTCACGAACAAACGAAATGCATATTAACCATGTAAGCATAATTTATTGCTGGAATCCCATCCCCTGTGGGTTTTTGAAACAAAGAAAACAAAGCAATGAGGAAACTTTATGATTAAAAATGAAGAAGGAAGAAAAGTAGAATTATTGAGAAATCAATGTCTAATATGTTCACCGAGTTACAATATTGGCTAATAGACATCACTTATTAGTATTATTTCCTTGAGCATTATTTAGCTTCTTTTTTTTAACTTGTATTTGTTATGGGTTTAAATGGCCCAGATTTTTAAATTCACACTGATACACATTTAATGGAGCGTTATCTCTAACCCAAGCAAGTTTAAGGGCTACTATATGACATTTAAGCCTGATCAAAATGACTAATAAGATATGTTACACGGAAATGGATACAAAACAAGAAACAGAAACTGGGAAATGTCAATTCGTTTGGAATTTCCATAATTTTACATAAGATTGTGTATTTCTGAGTTTTGAGTTTCCCTAGGAAACAGAAATAGTAAGTGTTGTCCGTTCAGAGATTTCATGTAACATGGCTGATAAGCCTGTGTTCAATAGGTTGCTATTAGTGTATCCTTGGCCAATGAATATCCCCATTCCCCACCGTTGGTTTGTTTTAGTTTATTGGAAAACTAATTAAAATAATCCAACCTTTAGAGGAGTGTTAAAAAATATCCACATCTTTCAACGTAAAAATAACCCAATCTTTGGGGAGGTGGTAACAAAATGTCTCAATTTTTTTTCCGACCATAAATCCAATTAAAATGGTGACATATAATTGGCGAAATTAAGATTTTGGTGAATTTTGGATGATATTGACTTGTTTTAATGAGAATGATGCCATTTGATCAATTTCATGTCACTGTTTTGACCCCATTTATGGATGGAAAAATGAGTCGGGATACTTTGTTAACACCTCCTCTAAAAGTTGGGTTATTTTTCTTATAGTTGAAATGTGAGGATATTTTTTAACACCCCTACAAAGGTTGGGTTATTTTAATTAGTTTCACCTAGTTTATTATGTTAATCCTAATCTTTATTAATTTTAAGATCACAGGAGTTGATTCTCCTTGTAACTTAGGGAGAGAAAAGAGATGACTTTGAAGTCTGTCTTAATATCTAAAATTAGTACTATCATATTTGACATTCTGTTTTAATTTTTCTGTCCACGTACTGTTTTAGATGGAGCGAATTATTATTTTTCCTTAAACCTCTGGATACCTTAAACTTGTTTCTTTGATAATTTATCAAAATCAGATATCCAATCCTGAATTGAGACTGTATTTTAGGTCCTGTAACAATTGCTGATAGATCTGCTGAGGAATCTATGGTTTCTATCATTTTGGAAAACTTCCCTTCTCATGCCATGTAAGTTTGAATACTATTGAGCTACTGAACTGTCAGCTCCAGTCTGCTTATTTTCTCCACATGGGCTCCCATGATGTTAGCAAAAAGGAATAGGGAAATACTTTGTTGCAGTCTTGCTTGTCATCCCTTCTCAATGGGCTTGCACTGGGATGGTTATGTTTTATTTTTGGGTGATGGTGTCATTTGTTCAGATCCACTGATCCTCACCAGATGGCATTCAAAGTCTTTTTAATTAGGACAGGTTTTCCTTTTGACACTATATTTCCGAGTCTGCCAGTTCCATGAATTTGTTGCTTGGTTTCAGCTATGGAGAAGAAAATGGCTGGAGGTGCAAAGAAAGTTCAGCAGACTATGTGTGGGTTTTGGATCCTATAGATGGCACAAAGAGCTTTATTACTGGTACTTTATATTTCCGTTTTTACCCTTATATGATCCTCATGCATCTGTTCTAGATGCGCGCTTGACTGATATTATTGCTTTTTGCAGGGAAACCACTATTTGGTACACTTATTGCCCTTCTGTACAAGGGTAAGCCGGTATGGTAACTCTAAAAGTACTCTCTCTGGTTTTTATGGTTTTCCTTGGACCTTCTGTGATTCAAAAGAAGTCCAATTTTCTATCAATCCGAGTTTTGATCTTTCTTCAAGGATTATCCGAGTTGTGATCTTTCTTTTTACTAATTTTCATGCCAAAATATCAGATTATTGGCATAATTGATCAACCTATTTTAAAAGAACGATGGTTGGGCATAGCTGGAAAGAAGACTAAATTAAACGGAGAGGAAGTGGCAACCCGCAATTGTGCAAGTCTCTCACAAGCATATTTGTAAGTTTTGATTTTAAGAATATCTTTGGGGGATTGCAACATTTTTGGGGTGAAATGAGTAGATCATGGATATCATATCATTCCTGTAGGATGATTGCAATTTCCTATTATGTAAATATAATATGATCTTTGCTTCTCTTCAGGTATACAACTAGTCCCCATCTATTCAGTGGTGATGCTGAAGAGGCATTTAATCGTGTTCGAAAGAAGGTATGTGCAAGATATTTCCCCAAACTTACAGCTACAAAGAGGAATGTTTAAAGATTAAGACTGGTAGTTTCTATCTTGCAAATCAACTTCTAAGGCCTGTTTGACTCTTCTACATATTTAATATCACATGCTTCCAATCTATGAAGAATGCATAGAATTTAAAGGCAATTGAGTGATTGACCACATTAGATGGTCTTATCACTTGGATGTGTTTCGGTTTTGAGTTATTTCTCATATATTGGCAATTTGTGCTAACACAACACAGGTCAAACAACCATTATATGGCTGTGATTGCTATGCTTATGCACTTCTGGCTTCTGGCTTTGTGGACTTGGTTGTTGAATCTGGCCTCAAGGTAATGGAGTCCCTTAAATTTTAAACCTAAGAAAGCCAACGTATTTGGGCGATCGATGATGATATGTTTTAGACTAAATTATTTGTTGGGTTTTGACATTTGGTATCTTGTTTTTGCTATCAGCCGTATGATTTTCTCGCACTGGTACCGGTCATAGAAGGTGCTGGAGGAGTGATAACTGACTGGAAAGGACAGGAGCTTCACTGGGAAGCCTCTTCACAATCACCGGCAACAGGTATATGAGGCTCGAGTTTCTATTATAGTTTCCAGTGCATTACACTTTTATACAGAACATATTAGATGTTTCATATTGATGCGCAGAAGGAACAGAACAGAAAGTAAATGTTTATATTTTCATAATATGGGTACCCAAAAAAAATGAAATCCTCATTAAGAGTTCCTTATTTCTAGAGGTTACCATTTTTCATCGTTGGCCTTCAATTTTTTTTCTTCTTTTTCTAAAGAATTGTTTTTCATATGCATTACGGGGCCTGACAAATAGGTCAGTAATCTTCAACCCTAATTTAGTGTTTGGGTTTATTATGCAAGGTTTCAATGTAGTTGCAGCTGGTGATAGGAAAGTTCATCAACAAGCTATGGATTCCTTAGAATGGCCATGAATCTTTTTACTTCAAAAGAGATTAAAGCAAAGAAACTCTCCTCTTAAGTTTATCAATTGGGTTTATATCCCCTTGTTGGTTTGTAAGGAACTGTAATAAGTTGGTCTTTAGGCATCTTCGTAAGACTTGTTCTAGCTTTATGATCCATTGTTGTATTGTTAGCCTTAGATGAGGTACATACCAAAATAACCAGAACAGGAAGATTATGGACATCCTGCCCTTTCAGATTGGTCCAGTGACTTGCCTTTTTCCATTTTGCAGCGACACCGTGAGGATTGATAAATATTCTCACCCCTCCAGGATGTCCAGTGGCGTGCCTTTTCCACTTGTTCTAGCTTTATGATCCATTGTTGTATTGTTCTAGCTTTATAAATATTCTCACCGAGAGCATCCCCAACATTTGCTATGTTTTGGAGAAAATTGGACTTTTGGGAATATTTGGCTTAAATTTGGCCCAACAATTTCCCCAATTCAATCTCCAAAACAGAGATCAGCCGAGCAAATACAAGTAGACATGAGCAAGGGTCAAGGGTCGACCCGGACCCGACGGGTTTTGACACGGCGGGAACCCGAAGGGTCGACGACCTGGCGGGTTAGGGTCAAAAAGGGTCGAGGCAGATCAAGGGTTAGGGTTAGGTTCATGCTGATTTTGACTCGCGGACCTGGCGGGTCATCTATTTTTTTCCAAAAAATCGAGGTGAAGAGGAAAAGGAATTCAAATTATAGAATGACGGAGCCATCTAGAGAGATCCCAATTGCTCAACTCTAGCGGTGGAGCAACGTTTTAGCCAATGTAGTCAAATATTAAGCGAGAAGAGAGCAAGACTCTTGCCCGAGACTCTGGAAGGTCAAGTTTGCCTAAACGATTGGAAGAGAGTGGATATGCGAATTCAAAATAATGACCACTTAATCGAGTCAGACTCAGATGAAAAACTCGACGATGACACAATGGTCAGGAGTTCAGATGCAAAGCAACGAGATTGAAGAGTCTTAGCATGAGATAAGGTAAGTAAGGATCAAAATGAATATAAAGAACTACGTGAGCTTTCATTCCTCTTCACCGAGAGATACGTACACAACTAGAAAACCGGTCCATACCTTGCTTCCTTTTTATTTTTATTTTTTTAAACTTAAAATACTTTTAAAAAAATGAATTGTCATGACCCGACGGGTCAAAGGGTCGACCCTTGACCCGGCGGGTCACCACAACCCGTTGACCCGTGGCTTGGAAGGGTCAGAGATATTCCGACCCTTGACCCAGCGGGTCCGACCCGTGCTCATGTCTAAATACAAGTGCTTGTCCCATATTTGCAGCAGTGCTAAAATTGTTTTGCGGCACTTTTTTCCTACCTCTTCCCACGTTCTGGAGATAAAAACTGCAATGGAAGAAAGTTATTCAACAATTTCTCTGCCTAGAACGAAGGTACATGTGAGTTCTTCTACTTTTACAAGGCTCTTTTTAATACTGCATCTGATTTGGGTTACTTTTTGTCTCAATCTTTACACTCATAAGTGTTCGATTTGGGAAAGTACTGCATCTGATTTGCAAGGCTCTCTGTGGTATTGCATCTGATTTGAGTTACTTTTGCAAGGAAACTATTCAACCATTTCATGATTTAAGAAGATTTTTGAGGATGCACTCAAAGTGTCCGATTACATGCCTATAAACAAATTTTTTTTTTTTTATTATTGATGATTTTTAAGGATGTACTGAAAGTGTTCGATTGAAAGGGGGAAATGTTTGATCAGTTCAGTTTTAATCAAGTTTAGTAGCTTATAAAATCAGTAATCATGGATAAATTTGATCATCTAACAACTTCTAGGCGCGACATTGATGTAATCGTTAGATATCCCTCCAGTTTTAATCAAGTTTAAGGAACTAATGAGACATGGCTGATTCTGTGGACAAAGAGAGCAATAATCTATGAGCATTACTGCATATTTGAATTAGCTCCAATATCTGCCTAACATCAGGAGTACCTTATATATACTGAATTTTATATACACAAAATGTTTAAAGCCAGAGCCTTAATGCGCAATGTCCCAATGATATTCAACTCTCTAAGATACACAAGTTTGATTTTCTTGGTGTTTTAAACTGTTTTAAGGCGTTTGAGTCACATGGATGTCACGATTGCTACGTTTTATCTTCTAATTCTTTCTTTCTAGTGTTCTTGTTTCTGAAATGTTCCATATTGTGTTTTCTGTGCCTAAGTTAGTGCTTTAAGATATTTTTTCCTTTTATTTTTAGCTCCACTTTTTGGATTTCCCTATCATGTGTTTCAGCCTCACTCCCAGAGCTTATCTATTCTAAGACTGATATATAAGAATATTTCATTTTAACCACATACCAGTGGCGGCCGGAGGAATCGCTAGAGGGGGGACGAAATTGTTTGTCGGAGAAAAAAAATTTCCTCGGTATATATAATAATTTTTTTTAAATATATTGAAAGAAAACTATAAATTGTGGTATAAATATGACATTTTATTACAAAAATTCATGCAATAATTTAATAATTTATATGTGTGTAGCATGATTAAGAATTTTTTTAAAAATATTGAAAGAAAATTATAAATTTTTTAAAGAATCGATCATTGGTAAATGAAAAAAAAATAATTAGATTGAAAACTATGACAAAAAACCTCATAAATTGTGGTTTAACTAAAAAATTTTCATAGGAATAAAAATTAGAAGAATTTTTTAAAATATATGTGAAACGTAATGAATAATCTTATGAAAATATTAAAAGAAAAATATAAAATTTGATTTAAATATGACATTTATAATAGGAAAAATTTGGTTGGAATAAAAAATAGTGGAAAAAAAGGAAAGAATGAGGTTTGAATCCATGACCTCTTGGATCCCTTTTCCTTCCTTCCCTTTTTTTCACCAACTAATCTAGACAATTTTAGTGTTATCTTTCACATTTTTTTATTTTTTTTATTTTTTTAACATATATACTACGAAATTACGTCGCCGGAGGGTAGGGCGCCCCCTCCCCCTGCACATACCCATTTCTACTATCAATCCGTATTTGGATATCCTTTTTGTTCCATTTCCAATTTGACAGTGGAATCCGATGACCGTTGTCTTGCCATTCAGTCATAGCTAGGTCAGTAGCATAGGATAATGTATCGATTCTGAATGTTGTGTACAAAGATTTCATTCTGATTGCAAAGCCATCCCTTTTCTTTTTCTGTGATTGCTTTGCCAAACCCAAGTTGTAACTTGTTTGTCAATGTTGGTATCTGCTATCCCTTGAATTTTATTTTTTCTGAATGTGTTATTTAAATCTTCTTTGTGATTAGGCATGTATGACATGGTTTGCCTTGAAGGGGAAAATCTTTATTCAGTCTAGTTTTAATCAGGTTTAGTAGCTTATAAAATAAGTAATCATGGATAAATTTGATTCTCTAACAACTTCTAGGTGCGATAGTGATGTTATCGTTAGATATCCCTCGAACGTTTGATGTTAGAGAAATCTAAAATGTTAAGGGGAATGTATCAACACACCGATGTATATGTGTCTTACAGACACTACAATGTAGCAAGAGCTGAGAAGCGCATGTGCAAGCTGAAAGGAAGTCATGCAGTTTTTCATTAAAGAATTGATTATAAAATTAGTACTCATTTTGATCCTACCAAGGACCTTTGTGTATTTTTTTATCTTCTGTTTAGGGGAAGCTTCTTGTTTTTTCTGGTTAATCAATTTTATGCGCTTTTTCTTATGGTATTTGAATTTACAAGGCCCTTTTGGCACATTTTCTGTTGGTGGAGATTTGTCTCATCCCTTGCAAAATCTACCATTTAATTATATGATGACAGATTTTCAAACCAAACAGTAAAATGAAGGGCATTAATCATCTTCACAAGCTTGAATAAACTGGACACCGAGGACAAAATAAAATTGTTAATCTTTATTGAAAAATGTAATAGATATTTATTATTCATAAATTTGAAGTCATTACATCAAAAGAGAAACAACATAATATTATTGGTTCATATAAGAAATAAATAGACTAATTGGCTCCATGTTTTTTACACAAGTGCTTGATAACATCTTCTTGGAGCTGAGTATGCATTTGCCAATCTCTAACTCGATATTGATTTGTAATGAACTTCATTATTGTCGGTGTACGATCAACCGAAAATGATATATGTAGAATGTCATCAACGTGATCGTATTCTTTTTCAATATTAGTCATCTCCCTAAGTCTACGAATACACTCATTTTCATCACGCTCATCTTTGACAATCATATTATGCATAATTATGCATGCCATCGTAATATTTTTAAGATTATCCTTATCTCAAGTCGTGCCGGGTTTCGAACAATAGCAAAACGTGCTTGCAACACTCCAAATGCACGTTCAAAATCTTTCCTTGCCCCTTCTTGCTCTTTAGCAAAATGTTTATGCTTATTTCCATGTGGAGCTGATCAATAGTCTTCACTAATGTTTCCCATGATGGATAAATATCATCGGCAAGATAATATCTTATCTTATATGGTCTCTCATTCACCTTATAGATAACAGGATAGACACGACCTTCATCTAATCCACTAAATACATAAGATCACTCTAACACATTGATGTCATTAAGAGACCCGGGTAATCCAAAGAAAGCACGTCATATCCACAAATCATATGAAGCTATAGCCTCTAAAATAATAGTAGGTTAAAAAATATGGCCAGTAAACATACCATGTCAAGCAGTGGGGCGATTCTTCCATATCCAATGCATACAATCGATGCTTCCAGCATCCCAGGGAATCCACGTTTTCCCCCTATTGCTAGCAATCTGTTAAGGTCACTACTGTTTGGCGCCCGTAATTACTCATCATAAAAAACTTCAACGATTGATAGGAAAAACTTTTTTAGACTTTCAATGCAATAGCAATGCTTTCCCCAATATGCACATACTCATCAACATAATTGGCGGTAACACCGTGTGCTAGCTGTCGAAAAGCAACTTACCTTCTGAAGCGATGACAAGCCAAGACGTCCAGCGACATTCCTCTTTTGAACAAAATATGCATCATGCGTGACGACAACATCATGAATGTGCATGAAAAGAGATTGCTTCATTCTGAATCTCCTTCGAAAGAATGTACTTCCATACTTCGGAGGATCATCAAAGTAGTCACGGAAAAGTCTTTCATGACCTTCGCGTAGATCACGATGAACCACACGGTGACCAATAATAGAACCATGATGAGCTCTTCTTGAACTCCGATCAGTGCAGATTTTGTCTTCGTCGTGAATAAGTAACATTTCTTCATATTCATCATCAATACTATCACCGTCATCCATAAATTTATTAATTAGATAACGACTACCCAACGAACGAGAATCCACCAAACATGTTTTGAAACTGGAGAAGAAATTGAGCAAAGAAGATGATAATTTGATGAGTAAAGTGATGAGAATTGGTCTTTAATTTATATACATATAAAATTATAAATATGTCATTGTTTAAAATACCCATAAAAACTTAGTCAAAGTAGGAAATTAGGAGTAGGAATAGGCAACAACCCACCCTTTAACCTAGCTATTGCAAATTATACATACAAAAAATTAAATTAATATATTGATGCTGATACAGGAAAATCGGCATATTTGACAATTAGAATGGCCAAAACAAGGCCCAAATGCTACCAACGTTTCTTTTACAATAAAAAAAAAATTATAATTCTTCAACATGGAGAATCTGTTGGAATTGACACAAATTTTTTTTTTTAGGAAAGATGAATTTTCATTCTCCATTTTGAAGAAAATTTGGGGATGCTCTTGTGATGCTCTAACAGCTTCGAATTCACTCACATAAAAGCACACGAATGTTCTTACCATTGAAAAGTTGCACAATGGCATGGAGATCCCCTACTTCACAAATATACTCCCCTCCCTACATCACAAAACTATTTTAATATTTATTTTATCTGACTTGATCATCTTTTATGAGTTACGTAGGAAGTTTGATATCAAAATTCAACATATATTGGATTCAATCGTCCATTTCAAATTAAATTAAATTTGTTCTTAAAAGAACTACATAAGATTTGATTTTGCTTTGTCGGTTATGTATGAAACTTGATACAAAGCTAAAACTTTTTGGGTTTAGTCGTCAAATTCAAATTAAATTGGTTCGCTTAGAATTATGGGTGATTTGATTCTCTTCTAAGAGATATGTAGGACACTCAATGTCAAGCCAAAACCCATCGAGTTCAATCATCATTCTCAAATTATCTCGTGATTAAACCCAAATGAAAGATTTATTTTTGTTCCGAACTACGATGATTTGATTCCACCAGATAAGTAGATACGTAGGAAACTCGGTGTAAATCAAATCTTCACTGAGTCCAGTCACACCCAAATTTTCAATGAATCTCCTCAAATTCATTTGTTGACTCTAGTCGTCCCAAAAATCAAATTTTCATCAAAGCCAAAGTGTCTACTCTAACGCGATACAAAGCTTTTGCTCATCGAGTTTGGTTACACCAAAAAAAATCAAAAGCTCAACTCAAATTCAAAATTAAACTGCACCTTCAAGTCAAATCGTTTTCTATGCAAATGATAGGTATGTTACTTGAGTTAATTACCCTTCCGAGAAGATGGGCTCAGGTTACTCGAGTGAATTGTTGTTCGAGTTACCCTTCCTATAAGGTGGGTTTGAACTTCATCATCTGATGTATATAAGAAAAAAAAAAACAAATCAAAACCAAAACAAACGCAAAATCCAAAACACTCTGAACTACGTAAGGCTTTATTCTCTTCCAAGAGATACGTAGGCAACCTGTTAAAATTTTGGTTCATCCCAAATCACCGAAACCACTCAAATCTTGATATCGATATGACTTCGAATCAAGAATATTCCTAGAGAAAAGTATGCTAGATAAGAAACAAATATCTAGTTATAATTTAGCATAATCTTCATTATCTAAAAGAGAGAAAGTCACAAATATTCAGGTAGTAAAAACATATTCAAACAACTACAACAATGGCGGTCTTCTATGATTATTTGAGCTACATACGAATTTGGGGTAATTGATTTATTATGCAACAAGATCCATAAATCACCTAGAATCAAGGAGCTGACTATCTGCTGGCAAATTCCCAAATCAATTCAATAAATTCATCACCCAATTGAAAGGAAATAAGGAATAAAGAGGATACCTAAGATTGATCTTGAAAAACTGCGCGATGCAAAAACTAACAACAACACCTATTGTTCTTGGAGTCGTAGGCGGCCAGGAACCACTTTGGTAAATTGAATTGAAGTGAAAATGGATGAGATACAAGAGAACCCAAGAATTTGGTTAGGATCTTTCAGTCGGAGGTGGCTAGGACAGTCATTGGAGGTAAAGAAAAAGGTGCGAGACAACCAGAGAACCTATCAATAACCATCAGGGGAGGAAGAAAGCGATGACGGTGACAAAACGAGCACATAATGGGAAAGGCGAACACAACAAAATTTCAGAATTACATGAGAAGACAAAAAAAGTATAATGAAAAAGAAATAAACAGTTTCAATTTTATTGTATCAAAGGCAAATAAGACATTATACACCAAGGAATATGTCAGCTGTTGATTAGATCTCGTTATCTATAACCTACTGCCAGGATTAAAATTTTCAAAAAAAAATGAACAGTTGGATTTTAAAGTGGAACACACAATCGTTTTTATCTGTATATTGATAAAACAAAAGTGTGTGGCTATGATATGCTATTTTATACCGTACTTAGATTGGAATTTGCACCTTTTAGGGTTGTGGTGGATATGATTACTTAATTATAGTCTTCCAAAAACACATAAATCCTCCAAAAATAGAGTATTAAGGGCAAAATTAAAAAAATATATATAAATCAACCTATCGATCAATTATTGAAAACTAAAATGAAGATTAAGGACACCATTTTATTATTATGATTGTATGTTTGACGATTCGCTGTCTGCTAACTCCGTCAGCCTCTCGATGAACCAGATCTGTCTGGTCATTGAATTATTACCTGATTAAAAAATAATATGAAGATGAATTTCAAACTTTATATGACAATATTAGGACCATTACCCAAATGATCAATAGTTCAGTTTCCTTTTGTCCATAAACAATAAATTATCTCTCTCCTATTGTCTCTTCTACATCTCCACTAGGTATCTTCTCCAAATTGAAGATGTCCACTTGGTGGTCTGGTTTACTTTGAATCACATCTGTTGCCTGCAATTAATAACGAAAGTTGTCACTATGATACTCATGTATTTGTATACTGCCAAAGTCAAGCTCATATATGTGCAACTAACACATATTCTTTAAATATTTATTTTCAGAAAATATTAATTAGAACATACCCTAAAACTTCCCCATTTTATGCCCCCTTCAGGAATCACTTCATAATTTCCATTTGTGGCTCGGAGAATTTTCACACATTGGACGACTTCATGTCTTTTGAGTCTCTCGCCGAGATTTTCCACCTTGTTGATCTCCGTGACTATCATTTTGGGACAAGTTTCGGGTTTATCTTTCTCTATATTCTTCACATCCTCCTCCTTACTAACATATAAACCCATCTTGATTCTTGATTTCGTAAGCTTCATGATCACAACTTTAGAATCTCTCCCTAAATCACTACACCATCCAATTTTAATACCAAATCAATATACTATTAATGGGAAAAGTAATCACCAACCTTTTAGATTACTTGATCATGAAATTTCTTTATTTATTTCGAATGTGATTATTTTTCACAAAAATATGGTTTGCTATAAGATAAGGAGAAAAAAGATATAATCAATTTATAAATATGATTTAGTATTTACCTCATCATATCGGATTGAAGATCTTTAAGATGTCCCATCTTGAGCTTACAAGCGAGAGTGATTTCCACAATATAAGGTTTATAGGATGGAGGATACTCTTTGTTGTTTATTTTCATATCTTTTTGAAGCTCCATTATCATGCTTAAAATCTTCGACTTATGCAGAGCTTTTGCTTCAGCATTAAGATAGGAAAGCAAGTATTTGAAATATACTGTCATCTTCACTTCTTCCTTTCCTATCTCCGACTTCACCACCTTGTTGTTAGAAGAGTACTCGATATCATCATCCAACAACCTTATTGAGCATATATTTAGCATACAACAAAATGTGAAAAAATAATTAAGAATCAATATTATAATTGTAACACATACTTATAACACAATTACTAGTACTAAAAGAGCTTACTTCTTAATTTTAATCTCGAGATCCTTAATGTCCTCTAGAGGAGTCGGAGAACTGAGCACAAATTCAACTTTATCGCTCTGGTCTGGAGTGATATCAAGGTTAATAACGCTTGTGCCTATGAGCGTTGAGTTGGGAGTGATCACCTCTTCTCCAGTGTCATACTTGAAGAAATTAGTTGTCAAAATATTCAACGACATCACCCTCATCTATGCATAACAAAGAATGCATTTGTGGAATTAGATAGGTACGTATAGGGGATATGTATAATGTTTTAAAATTAAACTACACGCATGTATACGTTAACTTGTGTGTGGATATATATGATTGCTTACCTGCACATCATTGATGATAACCCGATCACCAACATCAAAGGGGTGTACTGCAAAGGCGAAAATGAGACCTTCAAACATCTTTTTGCAACTATCCCCGAAGATGAAGGTGGCTGCTAGAAAAGGAGTGAACAAGAGAGCTAGTTGGGGGGTTTTAACGATTTTAGAGAGGAGAAGCCATATGATTAGCACGACCGTGAGCAAAAATATACTAAGTAGCCTGTTTAATTTGACAAACGCCCTTTTAGAACTGTTTAAAGTTCGTTCGAAACCCCAACAATTTTTGTAAGCTCGAACCTGCCAAAGTAAGGATCAAGAAAACATGTATCAAAAGAGATCGTAGCCGATTAATTAAGTAAATAACAATGCTATTATCATGTAAACACACCCAATCATTTTAATTATATACTCCCTCCGTTCGGCAAAACATGTCGTTTACTATTCACGCACGTTTCTTTATAATGATACAAACTATATAAAATATTCATTTTTCATAATTTTTTTTAACAAGTTTGTACTTATTAGTAATAACTACGAAATTGTTAAAAAAATTACTAAAAAAACTAGATATTTTATATAGTTTTTATCTCCTAAAAAAAACGTGTGTGAATAGTAAAGTGACATGTTTTATCGAACAGAGGGAGTATTACAGTACATATGACGTACTTTTACATGGTTGTTACTTCAATTTGTAATTTAATATCCTAGTTAATTTAGGGGCAAATTATTACTTATTTATTACTCCCCTCCATTCACCAATAAGTAATGTTTGAATTTTTTGTCACGTTTTTTAATGAGCTAAAAATTATACAAAATATTTAACTTTTTTATTTTTTAAAACCATTTTGAACTTATAACTAATAAGTACTATAAAATTATATAAAAAATTAATAAAAAAGTTTATATTTTATATAGTTTTTAGCTCCTTCAAAAATATATTAAAAGGTCAAACGACACTTATTTCTTAACGGATGGAGTATATAATAGGCAATTTACAATACAAGTTCCCAGAACAGAATTATTTTGTATGATTTTTGATAAACATAATTAGGATATTTAGTAGAATAAAAAGCATACCGCCCAGTTGAGAAACTCATCATATCCTATAGTTCGATCTTCATGTGATCTGCTGCTATTTGGTGGTCGTATGATTTCACCATCTTCTTCTTCTTCTTCTTCTTCATCTTCCTCTTCTTCTTTTTTGTTACTATAGTTGAATATGAAATTCAACTCCTCTTCTGTTAGGCGATACTCCTTTAGGTCTTCTCTACATACTTCTTGATCACTGCATTTTTAATAACACCACTGATTCAGTAACTCCTATTCGGCTATTATTACATATATTGATTAAATTTTCTATTAGTATTTCAATACTAGCTCCATTTCATCCTTGTTTAAATAGTAAGAAAAACTAAAGAAAACATTTCTCTTATGAGCTGTACACCAAAGAGGTGCTCCGGCGGCACCAAAGAGGTGCTCCGGCGGCAATTCACACTAGCGACACAAGCTGAATTCGAGCTCCCATGGAGATCCCGTCACCCTCGAAGGCAGAGAGATAGAAGACAGAGAAATCAAAGAATAAATAAGCTCTTCAATGGAGCTCTTCGATGGAGAGAGGCGCAGAGAGAAAGGGTTTTGGATGGGTGACAGTGATGGGCAATAAATACCCTGTTGCTTCTCTCTCTCTCTCTCTCCACTGATTGCATAAGGGGTGCAAAAGGGTCCGGGTTTTTGGGTTATTTTAGCAAATTGTCCATAGATCTATAAGGCACATATATGGGGTGAGATGTAACAAACCTAATTCACTATTATAAACAATGACTAAACTAAAAAGCTAGGGTAAAAAATAAACAACAAAATAGTGGTTTTAAACAATGACTTTAATTTAATTTTTTGAAAAAAAAAATTTGATAGCCAAGGAGAGAAAGGGGTGGGTAAGGGGAAAGAGAGAGAAAGAGGAGAGAGAATGTGACAAAGTGGGTCACGTGGGGATTAGTCTGGATACTCCACTTTCCTCGATCCTCATCACAAAATTATTTTGGTTATAAATAAAAATTAAAAAAAATTTAATTTTTTTTTAGATTCTACCCTTATATTGATATGTTTATAGAATTTTATTATAAGAATGCATGTTTTAAAATTATGAATAACTAAAATATCGATTATTTTAAAAAATAATTTTGATCAATTTTAAAAATAAGAATTTTCTTAATAAAATTTTATAAACAGACCGTAACTAGTTCTTCACAAGAACATGAAAATCCCAAGGATGCAACAAGTATTGACTGCTATAAAATTCTGTGATTCATCGGAGAGAGCATCGATGGGAAGCAGAGGATCCGAATGGATGGAATTGTGCTGGGTGTTGGGGGGGGGGGGGGGTTGTGTTGCACATAAATTAGAAAATTTTTTAAAAAAAGCTCTATTTTCCTGATTCAAATAATGATTTTATTATTTTTTAAAATCTTACCTAGAGTCGCTATTACAAATAACAACTTATCTTCATTTTCACAATTTTTCAAAGTAGTTTGTCTATTTGGCTATTTTTCAATTTTTTTTTGATTTTTTTGACCAAATAAAAAATAAAATTCTTGTTTATAAGTGGTTGGCAAATATATATATATATAGTGACATAAAATTAATAATCACATTTACTAATTTTATTATATTTTATTTATCATATAGTTTACATATAATTGTTAATTTTTAACTTTGCTCCTGAGAAAATCCAAAATTGAAAGATTTTTTCAAAACAAACTATACGGAGTAGTACTTTTTTTTTTTGGGTCAAAATTATTCTTTTTTCACTGTGTCAACATTTTTTAAATATAATTTATGTAACCCTTAAGCTTTTAAAGTTTTGAATTAATATGTATGTATGTAATAATATTGCTAATTTTTATATTTTTTTTATCTAAAACATTTGAACAATTTTATAAAATTATCCTTATTAAACTGCAATGTGTAAATATTATATTTTAATAATTTCTAGTATATGTTTTTATTAACTAATATAGAGATAGACTTCTATTTTTATTAGCTATATACATACAGATAAATTATTATTTGAATATCAAAATATGTTGAATTGTAATTCACATTTTATATTTTGAACTATGTTTTAAAGTTTAAATGTTAGTTGATTTCCTTATTAGAAAAGTAAAGTTAGTTGGTATCAATTAGGAGTTAGTTTTGGAGTCAGTTTTGTAAGCTTTGTTTAGCTAAGTTAGTGATGTAGTGGGATACATTTACCATTACAGTTATCAAGCTATGTATGTGGTCATTGTAGATGGTTTTGTGGTTAATTGAAAATTTAGAGATATTGGTTGTTCAATTGAGGCTCTCACTCTCTCTGTTGTTGGTTAACTGTCATATGACAGTAGAGTGGTTATGTGTGATTTCTAGTGCTGTGATTGTGCATCAGATTGTGGTTAAACTCCCATTGTAGTGACAAACAAGTGTTTGCATCCGGGTTTACATCCAAGGATTGAGTGATTGCGAGGACAATTAAAACACAAGGGAAACACACTGAGTGTAGAGTTTTGAGAAAATGCAAAACAATAGCAATGTGAACTCCAATCCGGGTTTACATCCAAGGATTGAGTGATTGTGAGGACAATTAAAACACAAGGGAAACACACTGAGTGTAGAGTTTTGAGAAAATGCAGAACAATAGCAATGTGAACTCCAATCCACAATTGCATGTGTTTAAAGGAATCAACTACCACTTCTGGAGCTTGAAGATGACATCTCTCTTCAATCTAAAGAGGTATGGAGTCTGGTTAATCAAGGATTTGAAAACAATGACACAGATGAGCCTGATCAGCAATTGAGAGAGAAGAGAAAGAAAGACTCAAAGGTTTTGTTCATGATACAAAGTGCCTTCGATGATGAGATCTTTACGAGAATTGTTGCCTCAACAACATCACATGAAGCCTGGGAAACTTTTCAACATGAGATGAGAGAATTTGAGACCTTTTTGATGCAAGACAAGGAGTCTGTGCAGGTGTACTTGTCATGGGTTTCAGAAATTGGGAATCATATGAAATCATATGGTGAGAAGGTGAGCATTGAGGCTATAGTGAGCAAAGTGTTGAGGAGTCTTCCTAAGAAGTTTGATCATGTGGTTGCGGTCGTAGAGGATTCAAAGGACCTGTTAGTGTATAGGTTTGAAGAACTAACTAGTTCATTACAAGCTCATGAAGAGAGTTTAAGTAAAACTAGTGAGCAAAAGGAGGAGAAGGTCTTTCAGGTAAAGGAAGACATTGTCAAGAGTAAGAGTGAAGGCTCTTTAAGCAAATATGGCCATAGAGGATGTCATAGAAGGAGAGGAAGCTACATAGGTAGCTATAAAGGTCCATGTGGTAGAGGTCATAGCAGAGGGTCACATGGTGGATCAGGAAGAGGAGATGGAGGTGATCAAGGAAAAGATCAATGAAATGGATCAAACAGAAATAATGGAAGTGGGTCAAGATCTCAGAGGAGTAGTATTCAATACTATTACTGTAAGAAATATGGGCACAAGGAGGCTTTCTGTTGGGAAAAGAAAGAAAATGAGCAGAATAATGCAAATTATTTAAAGAGTAATGAGAAAGAGGATATGCTATTCATGCTATTTTCATTGGTAACTAAAAACAGTAATGACATTTGGTATCTTGACAGTGGATGCTCTAACCACATGTCAAGTTCAAGAGGTTTGTTCACTGAGCTTGATGAACCCAAGAAGGGAAGGGTCATGCTGGGTGACGTACAATAAGGTGCTGCAGTGTGAAAGAAGAAGAATCATTTCCATTAAAAGTGTTCAAGGTGGAGTGAAGTCCTTGGCAGATGTGCAATATGTTCCTGGCTTAGCCCACATCTACTAAATGTGGGATAGCTCCAAGGCAATGGTTATTCTTTGCTCTTTGATGATGATGAATACAAGGTCAAAGAAAAGAAAACCGAGCATCTTATAACAGTTGTGCCTATGACAAAGAATAGAATGTTCCCATGTGATCTATCAGCAAGTTTGAACAAGGCCATGACAACAAAGGAAGATGATGTTACAAGGCTGTGGCATTTGAGATATGGTCATCTAAACTTGCAAAGTTTGACGATGCTTATCACCAAAGCAATGGTGCAAGGTTTGCCTAAGATTGGAGAGCTTGATCCATGTGAAGGATGTTTATAAGGATATCAAAGTAAAGGCTCTTTTGCAAACAGAGAGACATGGAGAGCTAGAGAGTGCTTGGAGTTACTTCATGCATACTAGTGTGGTTCTATGCAAACAGAGTCTTTTGGGGAAGCAAATACTTTTTGCTCATTAATGATGACTTTAGTAGTTGGGTTTATTTTCTGAGATACAAGTCAAAAGAATTTGAAAACTTCAGAAAGTTCAAGATTCTTATTGAGAATCAGTCAGAAAAGGTGGTGAAAGCATCGAGAACAGATAGAGGTGGAAAGTTTATGTCACATGAGTTTGCTTCCTATTGTGATGAGAATGGGATAAGAAGAAAAATTACCGCTCCTTACACTCCAGAGCAAAATGGAGTTGCTGAGAGAAAGAATAGGACAGTGGTTGATATGGCAAGAAGTATGCTAAATGCTAGAAAATGTTCCAAAGAAGTTTTGGTGTGAGGCAGTAGCTACGGTTGTATATGTGGTGAATGTGTGTCCAACAAGGGTTGTCATGGGTATGTCACCTTTTGAAGTTTGGAGAAACAAGAAGCCATCAGTGCATCATTTGAAGGTGTTTGGATGCATGGCCTATGCTTTGATTAATCTAAGATAAAAGCTTGATGACAAGGTAGAGAAGTGTGTTTTCATTGGGTATGTCTCTCAATCTAAGGCATACAAGCTATTCAATCCAGTGACTGGGAGAACTGTTATTAGCATAGATGTTGTTTTTAATGAAGAAGCTGAGTGGGATTGGATGAGAAGTGAGAAAGGAAGTGTGACACAGAAAGTGATCAATATTGATAGTTCTTTTGAGGAGATTGATGCAAATGATGAGGCTGATATTGATGAGTTGAACATAGGTTTCCTTTCAACTCCCTTAGCACAAAGCATTTCATCAAGCAGTGCAAGATCTCCAATACTCATGCTCATCAAGTAAGTCTCCTCCTCCTAGGAATTTCAAATCCTCATATGACATCTATGACAATTGTGGGCTTGATTTGATTGCATCAAATCATGAGAATTTTGACGAGGCAAAGGATGAAGGAAAATGGCAAGATGCAATAAAGGAGAAGATGAGATGCATTCAAAAGAATCAAACCTGGGAGTTGGTGGAGTTACCTCAGGGAAAGAGTGCAACTGGCTTAAAGTGGGTATTTAGAACAAAATACCACATTGATGGGAGTGTGCAAAAGCATAAAGCAAGGTTAGCTGCAAAAGGCTATGCACGACAAGAAGGGATTGACTATGAAGAAACATTTTTGCCTGTTGTAAGACTTGAGACAGTTAGAGTAGTGCTTGCTTTGACTGCTCAATGGAAGTTACCAATTTTCCAATTGTATGTAAAATTAGCTTTCTTGAATGGAGAATTGCAAGAAGAGGTCTATGTAGAAAAGCCACAAGGATTTGTGAAGAATGGAGAAGAAGGAAAAGTGTACAGATTGAGAAAAGCCTTGTATAGATCGAAGCAGGCCCCAAAAGCCTGGTATAGCAGAATTGACACATTCTTTCTCGAGAGTTGTTTTGAAAGGAGTGAGAATGAGCCCACTCTGTATGTTAAGAGAAAGAACAAGGATGAGTTTATTGTGGTCTGCTTGTATGTTGATGATATCATATATTTCAGTTAGATGAGTTTAAAGCAACTATGATGAAAGAGTTTGAGATAACAGACCTTGGCTTGTTGCAATACTTTCTAGGCTTAGAAGTTAAGCAAGAGAAAGAAGGGATATTTCTCTGTCAGGAGAAGTATGCAAGAGACTTGTTAAAGAAATTCAAGCTGGAAGGTTGTGAGGTGGCTTATACTCCCATGAATGTCAATGAGAAAATGAAAAGGAAAGATGGCACTCAAAGAGCTGATGAGAAGCTCTACAGAAGCATGATTGGTAGACTGAATTATCTCACACACACAAGGCCAGACATAACCTATTGTGTGAGTATGGTTTCCAGATATATGCACAGTCCCACTAAGCAGCACTAAGGAGGAGCAAAAAGGATCTTGAAGTATGTAGCATGCACTTTGAAGTATGGGATTTGGTATGAAAGTGTGCAAAGCTTCAAGCTACAAGGGCACACTGACAGTGACTGGGCTGACTACCTAGATGACAGGAAGAGTACTTCTGGCTCTATGTTGGGCTAGGATCAAGGGCTATTACATAGAGCTCTAAGAAGAGGGAAATAGTAGCATTGTCCTCTTAAGAAGCTGAATATGTGGATGCAGGGGCAGCTACTAGACAAGCCCTGTGGTTAAAGAAGCTGTTGTGTGATTTGGGTTGCAATCATACTGATGCAATTGAAGTGTGGTGTGATAACATATCGGCTATAGCAATGACAAAGAATCCAGCATGTCATGCTAGAACTAAGTACATTGATGTGCAGCATCACGTCATCATACAACTGGTGGTTAAGGAAGAAATTGTGCTCAAGTTTTGTCGAACTAGCTAGTGAACAAGATGCAGATCTGTTCACAAAGGCCTTGAGTGGTGCCAACCTAGTTCTTTATGGAGAAGATTGGAATGAAGAGAATGTGAATTAAGGGGATGTTGAATTGTAATTCACATTTTATAGTTTAAACTATTTTTTAAAGTTTAAATGTTAGTTGATTTCCTTGTTAGAAAAGTAAAGTCAGTTGGTGTCAATTAGGAGTCAGTTTTGTGGTTACTCGAAAATTTGGAGTTATTGGCTGTTCAATTGAGGCGCTCACTCTCTCTGTTCTTGGTTAACTGTCATACGACAGTAGAGTGGTTTTGTGTGATTTCTGGTGCCGTGATTGTGCATCAAATTTGTGGTTGATCTCCCATTGTAGTTACAACAAAATATAGATGGATGGTGGCATCTAATATTTTAAAATTTTGTTTGTGGGAGAAAATTTTTCAGAATCAACTACAATAATGCAACATAAGTAGCTATTTATGGAGTTGAAAACGAACAAATGAGACGAGGGAAGAAATTGAAACCTCAAATCATGAATGGGCTTCCCCTTGAAGATAAGCTGCTTGAACAAGTTCTTGGCCTCTCTCAGTATCTTCTTATCTTCTGTAATGTGGTCACTTGTCCCCGGCAACGGATGGAGTTTTACCTGATCGAGGTACTCCTCCGCCAGTCGCCGGAGTATCCATATTGGAGCATTGTTTCTCTCCATCGACAGCACATCCATCCATATGTTCTCCCCTTTCATCAACGCCTCATCATTAACCTTCTTAGAATAAGCCATTCTAAGCAACTTCTTCTTGATCCTGTTATCCGTCAAGAACTTCCACATCCCTCGCCCGTGGATGATTTGAATGCCGTGTAGATACACCACCGTTTTTTGCAGCCTATCAAAGAGATGGTTGTAGTGGAGGTCCGCTTCCAGCTTCAGGTAGAGGACGTTCTTAAGGAACCATAGGAACGACCCCAAGCACAAGGCCATCAGGAACCTCGTCACCTGTACATCATATATATATGGATTAGATGTTAACAAATCATAATTGTTGGATAGAAGCAAATAATTCTTGATACTCAAAAGAATAATAACTCCTACCGAATACTAACTTTTAACTTGTCAAATAACGGATAATCCATATACAAAAATTGATGTAAGGCAATTAACTATCAGCGAATCACTTTCAGGCCGGTCTAATTTCGTATGGCAATTAACAAAAAGAAATCGAAACCAGACACGTATTTCCAGGGTCGGTATTACCTGATGAGTCACCACGATGGAGAGTTCACCGTAGACATGCATCAATCGGGGGCGGAACCACATGTACCAGCCAAGAAGGATGATACAGAACCAGAGCGTGACGTCCAAGCAGCGCTTCAGCTGGCGCGTGAAGAACACCACGTACTTGTGGATCCTCCACCACCGCTTCACCGGCCAGAGAATCACGAAGGTGGCGAACCGAACAACAGAGAGCCCCGAGGCGATCATGAGGACCATGGTGACCCACTGCCACATCCTGAGATGGAGAAACCGGTGGTACTTCATCTTCTCCAGCGTCAGGGTGCAGGCAAGGGCGGCAGTGAGGCCGGACAAGACGAGGAACTCGACCGAGATGAGGGAGAAGGTGAACTTGGAGTCCCGCTTCTCGACATTATCAAGCTGGTTCATGAGTCTCTCGTAAACGGCCCTCTTGTCGAAGTCGACATGGGGGTACCGCTTCTCATGAAGGGTTTGGAAGATTTGGGTGAAGATGCCTTTGGCATAGTCTTCAGCTCCGGTGGAGCGGGCAGATGCGGCACTGTGGCCGGCTTCGATGTCTCCGGTGGCGTTCTCATGGAGGTTTCCTGGTGGGTTCTTTGGGGGATTCATTGGCAGTTTCTTGGGCAGAAGTTGCGAGTGTACGAGGGAGTTTAAATGGAAGATTTAGGAGGGATGGGTGAGCATTTAGGAGGGATGGAGGATTTCGGAGGGACAGTTGTAATTAATCCAGTGACCATTCACCATTCCATGCATCTACAAAAATATAATTTAATATATGAATGATCGAGTGTTTCGTAGAAAATAATAAATATGGTTGCTACGTTATGGTTATATTGTCGTACTTCATTAATTATAATTATCATAAAATGACGGGTAAATGAGAAATGAACTGGACGATGACATTTTATATTAGGCCATTCATGTCTTCATGATAAACAACCGACCATTAAAGATGGTGCATGTGAATTTGTAATTGGGATCACACTTGGTTCCCTTATATATGGATCTGTGATTATTTTTGAAATAATTTGCGTTTACACACGTGTTTTTATTTACAAATAGTCCATCTCCTAAATTAACTTAAGTGCTCCGCTAATATATCTTTTATAGTTTTGTTTACATTTGAAGACATGGTTAAAGATATGTGGAGGTTATTTTTTTATAATATTAATGAGTTATGCATTATGATTATTTCAAATCTCTTTGTGCTGATATTGCTTAAGTGTTGTTGATTTATCTTACATGGCTACTAGTATAGATTTGTATCATGTTAGGGTTATAGCTTCATTCCTTCCGCTATTACAGGCCTAAACCCATTAGTAGTCAGCATGTCATGTAACGACGGGTATGAACTCATTATATTTTAGGAGAATTGACAAGTAAAGGTTATCTCTTTTAGTGGAAGCGATACTTGGACTTGACACCCTAGGTATTAAGTCGGCGAGACAGGAGGGATAATGTTTATTTGCTAAGAGTTAGGGACTTATTGCTACTCGACTCCCATGCAAGATTTTAGGGATTTAGATGGTGTTATCGGTAGGGTTCGGTCTAGAGTAATTGCATAACCATTCGTACATAATAGAGAATTATAATTGTTGCGAATGTGAGTGAAACTATATCATCATCATCATTGCTATTTCTTATTTCAATCATTTCTAGTTTAGTTTACTTATTGCTTTTCTCTACATTGCTTTTGTCTCTTGGTTGCTTTACTTTGCAAACACATTTAGAAGCCATAAGCGCTCTATGTGGGATCGACCCCTTGCTTGTTCTATACTACCTATTAGTTAGATATTAGTCTTGGATATTATTTGGGGCCGGGATTTTAAACCACGACATTTAAGTTCCACCAAATTTCTGGCTCCGTTGTCGGGGAGTGCCTATTTTTTAAGTATGCTTGTTAGCTTTTGTGTGATCCATCTTGTATGGTTCATACTTGATCTACTAATCCATCTACAACGCACTGTGATTCAAAAATTGAAAAGACTCAGGTTTTGCTTTAACTTATCAATTTGAATCCCTTTCACATCTTTTGATTGCTCCGGAACCTTGGGATTTAATAGTATTTTACCGGCTTGATTCACGTTCCAATGGTGGGTTTTTAGGTTCCAATGTCTTTGAACACGTTCGACATTCGTCAGAATGGCACCCTGAAGGCATTTCCACATGAAGACTCTAATCCTCTCCTGCACCTTCAACTTCCAAATCCTTTTAAACATAACATGATACACCCCTCTGACTCCCTTGTTACCGTGCACCAACTCGTACGCCGAGGAAACCGTGTACTGCCCCGTTTCCGACAACGCCCAACTCACCTCATCTTCCTCCCCTGTCACATGAACCTCAAAATTGGACAGCTACACCGTGACTTTCCTCGGTAAGACCCTTGTTAGCGCCTCCTAGTTCCAGTGCCCACTCTCCATCCAGTAATCCGCCACAAGTTGCTGTAGTTGATTGCTTTGGATGTCGCTGTTAGCCAACTGAATCAAGGGTGTGTGCAGCGCCCAACAGTCCATTCAAAACTTGATGCTCTCCCCATCTCCCAACACCCACTTCATACCCTTACTCATCACTTCTTCATCCCCCGCCTTGATGCTGCCCCACATGTGAGAAGGGGCCACAACAGTCCCTCCTGACTCCCGAACATACTTACTCCGAACCACCTCAACCCAAAGCAGTTTGTCGCACGTAAGGAAGCGCCAAGCCAGCTTGCCTACCAGCATAATATTCATATCTCTCATGCATCGAATACCAAGCCACCCTAACTCTTTTGGCTTGCAAATGTCGCTCCAACTACCATATGCAGCTTTCGAGCATCCTCCCTATCACCCTAGAGGAATCTCCTACAGATTTTGTCTATATCCTTGGTGATCGCTCTTAAAAGAAGCATAGAACCCATAGAGTATATGGGAATTGACGAAAGCACCGATCTCGTGAGTGTCGCTCTTCCCACAAAACTTAAGTACCCAAGTTTGTCGACACTCCAGTGCCTCCAGCCTATTGGATTTGTTTCCTTAGCTAAATACTAACATTCTTATAAACAAAAACTTTCGACTTCTCCTTACTAATTCATTGGTCCGAGGCTTTAAAAAAGACCTCCAACACCCCCATGATCACTTTCATTTGGTGTTCTAACGCTTCCGCGCATAATATAATATCATCGGCAAAGAACATGTGCGAAATCGGAGGGCCGCCTCTCGAAATGTGGATCGGCTTCCACTCTCCTCCTTCCACAACCCTATTTATAATATGGCTTAACCGCTCAATACAAAGCACAAACAAGTATGGAGAGATGGGGTCGCCTTGCCTCACCCCCCTTTCCCGTTTGAATTTGGTCGACACTTCCCCATTCCAAAGAATCTGCATGACGGTGGTTCTCACGCACTCTCCGATCCATGCAATCCACTCTTCCGGGAAACTAGCAGCCTTAAGTGTGTCTTCAATAGAATCCCATCAGATTCTATCGAATTCCTTCTCAAGATCGAGCTTAAGGATCATCCATTTCTTCCCCATTCTTTTCTTTCTCATCGAATGCACAACTTTCTGAACTAGAACAATATTGTCCTGAATCCATCTTCCGAGAAGAAAAATACCTTGCGTTGGGCCAATGAGCTCCCCCATCACTTTTTGCATTTGCATGACCAACACCTTGGATATTATTTTATATATGACATTACACAAGCCAATAGGCCTCAATTGTTGTATAGTCTCTGGTTTCCTAACCTTGGCGAGAAGAACGATTAGTATATCATTCATTCCTTTTCACAGCTTCCTTTCAGAGAGAAACCCCACCACTTCCTTAAAAACAGAATCCCCAACAATCTCCTAGAATACGGGCTGAAAACCATCCAAACCCGAGCTTTTATAAGGTCCCATATCCTTCGTGGCATTCCAGACATCAGTACTCGTAAAAGGCGCGCTGAGCAAGGCTCTCATTCCAGCATCCAATTCAAGGAAATCATCATCCTCAAGAGTGCGAGTCGGAATAGGAGTGATATTAGTAGTGCTATAGAGCTCCTTAAAGTATCACAAAGCAATTTTCACAATTTTACTATTATCATCAGTCCATCTGTTCCTTCCGTCCAACATCCCTTCAACCTTATTTTTCTTCCTCTTTATGACCGTGGACAAATGAAAGAAAGAAGTATTTCGATCTCCAACGCGAAGCCAGTTTTCACGAGACTTTTGTAACCAAAGAGTTTCCTTCTGATGGAGCACACGTTCAAGCTCCAACTAAAGTTCACTTTCTTGCAGAAGTAAGTTAGCCAACATCCCCAACCGAGGATTTTTTTTGCAGATTCTCAATCTTCCCAATCAAGTCATTCTTCCTGTGAAAGATTTTGCCAATAATCTCGCGACTCCTTTTGATCAGAATATCATAAAGAACAGAGAGCGAATCGCGTACCTTGGCCTCTGAGGTCAACCCATTTTTAACCACTATCTTGAAATCAGGATGAGAGAGCCACGCTGTCTCGAACCGAAAAGACTGTCTCTTCGTTTTAGTATTCTGGTTGGGCTTGAACGTCATGAGCATAGGGTTGTGATTAGAAGAGAACCTACCGATGTGTCTCACACTCGCCTCCGGCCAGTTCAGTCTCGAACTCCTATTAAGAAAAACACGATCCAATCTTTTAGAAACACGAGTACTAGGCGTCACACAGATGTGCGCTCAATTTACCATGTTTTGCATCTACTTTTACTTCGATTTGTGTCTATATTTTATACTTTTGGGTTAGAAAAGTATAGGATTTGTGTAGTTTATGTTTATTTGTGAATTATGGAGGTCTACACAAGTTTTTGTTTAATTTCGCAGAAATCGGACGCACTTTGGAGCTTAAAGGAAAGTCATGAAAACATTGGAGAAGCTAAGGAAGAGCGCAGGATGGTGCAACTGGAGAAAAACCCACTTTTTGCCATTCATTTTAAATCAAGTTCTGATGTCTTCATGAGAGTTGTACCCCTCAAAAAGTGTTTTCCAACGCATATTCATATGCATCAATCGGACGAACGAGGACTCGAAAAAGTGTGTTTCAAGACGGAGCAGAATGCTGAAAGTCGACTGAGCCCACTCGACGTCGACCTAACCACTTGATATCGAGTGAACTTCCACTTGACGTCGACCCAACCACTCGATATCGAGTGAACTTCCACTCGACACTACCTGACACACTCGATGTCGAGTGAGGCATGACTCGAGACACAACATGACTCGATGTCGTGTCCATTGACTCGGTATCTAGAGACCTACAGAAGCAGTCCGAGACGTTTTTGGAGTCCGAATCAAAGGGAGATTACTTAGCCATGAAGAGAAGATATTTTATCTACTTTGATGAACATCTCTCCTCTTTGGTTAAACTCATATTTACCTAAAGGAATTTTATTTCTTTTATTCATTTAAATTAGGAAAGATTTATCTTTCGATAGATTTAGATAGATATATGCTCTCCTTGGGAGGCAAGGATTGAGCTATGTAAATAAAGCCCTAGGGACTGGTTTTTCATTGATTCAAGTCAAGTCATCTTCGGACGCAATAAGGTAGGTAGGTAGGTAGGTAGGTAGGTAGAGAGAGAGAGAGAGAGAGAGAGAGAGAGAGAGAGAGAGAGAGAGAGAGAGAGAAGAGCCGAGATGAGCGAGAAGTGCGGATTGAGGAACCCGTTTGGAACGGTTGTAAGTTTAGGGATTTAGTTTATGATAAAGTTATTTTCTTTTATTATGTCTTGTTTATAGTTTCCTTCTTATAGGGTTGGGGGATCCCAACATAGATATGTGTGTTTAATTACTGAATTTATATGTCTTTATTATCTTCTATCCTCTATGTATAATTCTTCTACGAGAGTAGTGGGGTGATCCTTATTTGTGATATTGAAGCGAAAGTGATCTTATTATGAATTTGGATTAATTATCAAAAAGGTATAGTAACACTTAGGGTTTATGCGAGAGCCGCTATATTCCTGTTTGTTAATAGCGAAAGTTATTTGATAGAAAACTGATCGGTCTAAAACCAACACCCCGCAAGCGTACGGTGTCAATTGTAGTAATCGAGTGTCGAATCTCAGGGACTGTGTGAATGTCAATTGCAAAACCTCAACTAGTTTACTAAGCCAAATAAGAGAAGTTATTTTTGACGGAATGAGAAAATAAGAAGAAGAAAAATGACAAATTGCAAGTTTTGTGAATATATGAAGTGAAACATTCCAGAGTCAAGGTTCACCACAACAATGCATCTTCGATAGACTATATAATTTTCATGCCTGAACAAATTGAAAAGAGATATTTGAACGTAAACTATCTAAAGTCATTATCGCTCAGCCTACGCATGTTGCAATAACTATGTCCGTTTTAATTAATTACCACTCAGCTTGCGCATGTTGTTTTAGACCCTAGCGAGCAAATCGATAAAACAATCGCAGGCGCGATCCGCATAATCAATTCAAACCTAGGTTGTCTACGATAGTTTAGTATCCTCAAGAGAATTAAATAGATTGCTCATAAACAATTATCAAGTTCAATCCATGTTTTCCAATAAAAATTAACAACTTTATCTATATATCCAATCTCAATTCGCAGTTGACGCGTGTTGAACATAAAAAGGATTCCAATCAATCATAGCATTAATCGGATTAAGCACTCATGGATCAAATCAAATAAACAGTAGAATTCATTCAGGCAATCTTCACGCACATGTCTATCTCAGCATCGTTGGGATCACCCCAACCCCAGAACAAGGAAATTAGCTAGACATGGATTCAGACACAATCAAAGAACTCATGATGAAAGAATATAAGACTAGATTAAAAGAACTTATTCTTGAATCTAGCAAAACAAACCTTCAAGAGGAAATCTCTGAAAGAGCCTAAAACTCTCAATGTCTGCAACTAGCGTTTCTGACGTGAAAAATTGGATGTCCTCTAATCTAACCCAAATTCTCTATATATATATATTCCCTAAAAAGAAAATGTGAAAATAATCCTAAAAATAATAAAATATACCAAAAAGTCGTTCAACAAAAGATAAAACCGAATAAAATATCCCGACGAATTAACGCGGAAAAAAGGTATCCGCTCGATACTTCATAGTATCGACTCGGTACTTAGCCACTGTAAAGCTTTATTTCCCTCGGAAGGTGAAGGTATCGACTCGATACATGATAGTATCGAGTCGATATGTCGTGTTTTCCTCTCTGCTCGTTCTATCGACTCGGAAGGCTTGGATACCGACTCGATACCTTATGGTTCCGGGTCGATACTTTGACTCAGCATCAGCTTCTTGGCTTGATTTCTCCATATTGTAGGCCGAATTTGCAAATGTTGTCAACATAAAAGTTGTAGGTCTTTGAATCAGCTTTCCAACAAGATATAGAACATCTCGATCCGAATTTTATGGAACGCAAACGACTCATTTTATTGAGATGTCGCCAAACAGGATTTGTCCGGAAAACGTTAATTTGGCAATAAGCTCTTCTTAGCTTGCTTGATAGCACTTGAGACCTCTATGCAAACTTGGATTCATCAAATCCTATCTCAACAAGATATAGAACAACAGGATTTTTGCGGTGATCCCTAACCTTGGAAGTTTGCACCTTTATTATTTGGTTTTGTTATTTTAATTTCTGCACACAGATTTTATCCGACATCGACCACCATTCCCTATCCATCTCTCGCCATCGAACAACTCTTAGCCGACGTTGACAGCAACCTTACACCTTTTCCCGCTATTCCCGAACCCCGAAACCAACTAAACCTAGTACCGCTGACTTCTCTCCTGAGGACGAACCTGACTCCACTATCCTATAGCGAGGTCTTGACTATAAATTTATTTGGTCGAGAAACCCTCTCGTCAAATTGGCGCCGTTGTCAGGGAAGCTATCAATCGCGCCCTTTTTAGTTTCTTTTTATGCCCTTTTTCTAGTGTCTGTTTTACAAGTGTATGCGACGCTCGGATCGCACACCTAATACGATCCTCTTCTTGAACCAGAACGCTTCTTTCGTCTTCAACAAAGACGTAAGAAAAAGACTCATGTCGTCTGACAACGAGAACGAGGTGGAACTTACACCAGCGCAGGAGCTTGAGAAGCTCCACAAGCAAACATAGGAGCTCACCACCAAGCAAACGGAATTCGCCCAGAAGGAGGCGAAATATGCACGCAATCAACAAAAGTGAGAGGCGAGGACGGATCGCGACGCCCAAGCCCGACGAGAGCTCGAGCAACAGCTACAACACATCCCTCAGAATGCGAAAGAATATCTGCACCCTACTCTGGCAGTGCCAGAATCTCCTATTATTCTCCCTCGCATTTCTTTTTAAATTAGACCTTCTTTTATTTATGAGATTAGGAGGAATCAATTTGAGAGAAAACCCAATGAATGTTCTTTAGAACATATTACTGTATATCTAGATTCGTGCAAAACTATTGTTGATGGCCCTAATCTAGAATATTTGAAACTAAAGGCTTTTTGCTCGTCACTTGCAGGAAAGGCGCTACATTGGTTTGAGGGTCTGGCCCCACAATCCGTACACACGTGGGTCGAACTTAATGACTTGTTCCTCAACCAGTTCTTCCCACCAGCAAAGATGGCGCAACTCAGACAAAAGATTACGGCTTTCAAACAAAAGCCAGGGGAAACACTTGTACAAGTCTGGGATTGCTACAAACGCCTACTCAAATCTTGCCCTACGCATGGGCAATCGCCATATGTGATCCAGGAAATCATCTACAATGCCCTGGACGTGCCTACTAAGGATAGGATCAACACCTATACCTCTTATAGGTATCTTGAGTACACATCACAACGTGCTTGGGATACGCTTGAGAGACTGGTCAGCTTCGACAACACCTATGGGACTTCTGAGGCTTCCGACGCAAGGCTTGCCCCATCTATGCCACTCTACGAACCGTCAAAGGAGATTGATCCCGACGTCAAGGACCAATTCAATAAGGATCAGGTACGCCGCCTTCAAAAACAAGTTAAGTTTCTTACTAATAACTAACCTTGTTTGGAGTGTGGGTCCGTCAGGCACAACACCACCGCTTTCCCACATTCCGACCAAGTTATGCTTGCAGAAACACATAAGGAGGCGCGCTACGAGGGGGGGGGGGTCCTAATTACTCAGGACAACATCAGCAATAGAATTGGGGTTATCGCCAACCCCAATATCAAAGAGACGCCCCACCTTACAAAGCTCATGTACACCTAGATAGAGAATCAAAGAAAGATGACATGCACATCATCCTTGACGAGATGCGACGGAACCATGCTGAATTCAAGCAAGCCAACAACTCCGTCCATACTCAATTGCATGGCATCAACTAGTGACTGGGAGAGATCGACATTTGGCGGAAGAACATTAAGACCCAAGTGGGTCAATTGGCTGCATCAATCCCCAAACCGTCTGGATCGCTCCCTAGATCATCTAAATCCAATCCCAAAGGTAAGTCTACTGGACATGTGGCTGCTAAGAACCTAAGGAGTGAGCGTCAACTGCAAATGCTCGAGTAAACGACGGAGAAGGAAGCTGTTGGAGACCAGTCGATATCGACTCACCCATTCGATGTCTACTCCAACCCACTCGATGTCGAGTCCCCACTCGATACCGAGTCATCCTCTTGATAGCACTGGCAACCTCCTGCTCCAGTCGATGTCGACCCAACAGCGTCAACACCTCTATCAAGTAAGCCATGAGCAGAGAGCCACTCGATGTCGAGTCACACCCATCGAGAGATCACCTTCCCCTGCATTGGCTGAACCACCAGAAGCACAACCTGACTCGACGTCGAGTGAACTCACTCGATGTCGAGTGCCATCTCAAAAGCCGAATGAAGAAAACGCAACGAAGGCAAGCCAAGTTATGGATCTCTCTTCCCCTATTTTTATTCGTGATTTATCAATACATGGAAGAGGTTTTCTTTGGTATGTTGGATTATGTAGGGTTTTCAATGATGATCCAAAGGAAAGGACTATGAAGTTGGAGATAAGGAGGATGTCTTCAAATCTAAGAATCATTGGTTCCCAAAAAATTTTAAAGAGAAGAAGATGGGCCCATTCGAATTACACAAAATCCACCCTAGTGGAATGCAACTCAAAGACGAGAATGGAGTCCTATTTGAGGCTTAAGCCACGTGGGCCCTGTAGATGCCACCTTGAAGATCAATAGAATAAGCCGGCCTGGAGATTATAAAAACTAGAGCTTGTAACAAGACTATTTAATTTTTAGGTTTTTGAATATTTTTGGTTTTGAACTTGTTTTGGCCTTTTATTTTCTTTTTGTTTTTATTCTGACAAAGTTTCAGGTGCAACAACGCTGCAAATAGACTCGACATCGAGTCATAGAGTCGACGTTGACTGATCATATCAAGTGAAGCAGGCTTGTGGTCGACCGGGGACCACTCTGAAGCTTGAAACACCAGGAATTGAGTGAACTCAGTCGATATCGACTGGTTCACTCGATATCGACTCATCCAGCAGAAACCTTCAGCACCTTATTTTGAGATCCTGCACATGTCTAGTAAGTTTCTTCCTTTACCCTTGTTTTTATATAGTGAGGACACTGTAGTGTTTAAGTATGGGGTAGTAGAAAGGCTTACTATCATTATATTTATGATTATTCCTTCAATTGCTCGATACATGGTACTTTGGATAAAATTCATTTATCTATATGCTTTCATGTCTTTGTCCAAAGTCTATTTTTATCACCCCCATTGAAATTTTTTTATTAGTGTCATGGAAGCTTAAATAGAACTCGAAGATGCAAAATTGGATTCATTAAAGATATAGCATGAAATTGTCTAGTAAAGGGAAGTCACAATGAAGTGCATTATTTCTTGAAAACCATGAAAGGAGGTAAATTTGAAGTTGCTTTTGGCATATGCATGATAAGAGGATGGAGGAATTTATTTTCCATATATTCTTATATATCCTAGCCATACCTATGCGTTATGCATCACAAGCCATTATGAGCCTTATTTCATGTTTGCTCTACATGATCAAAATATTGCCTATTTCTTTACTTTATTACCCATCCGGGGAGTATGTTGAGAAATCGATATCATATTATGGAGATTATTATATGGTTGTTGTGTTATTATATTTGGAGTTTGGCAGGAGAATGATATTTTATGGAAAATTTAATGAGAGAAAGAAAATCCGGTCACCTCACGAGATAAAGGTAGATCGACCCTGCTCGTTGAGATGTTAGTTCAGCGGGATGGGACACCAAGGTGAGAAGTCCAAAGCACTAAATATCCGGGGACATTCATGACACCTATGTTTGCGACTCGCGAGAAGGCAGTACTGAAGTTAGAGAGGTAAAAGAAAAAATAGTGAAAAAAGCAAAGAGTAATTTATGAGAGAATGAGTGATGTGGAAATGTCATATGAAGGGAGAAAAGTGCATCAAAGCAAGAAAACAAAGTTTGAGAAGTTCTCCCCGGATTTAGCATCACATTACCCAAATATAGCCCACCACTATACCTTTTACCTTTTCTTCACCATGTTCATAAAAGTCCTCTTGATTATTAATGTTTTGTCACCTATAAATTGTTTTTTGTATAACCCTCCTTTTGTGCGCACAGGCATGGATTTGGTGACATTAGCACCTTTTCGAGGATGGTAATTGATTGCAGAGTTATATAAGAATAGATATATGATGCTCACTGGTACAAAATCACCCGTTAATACCGGTTATTTTGTGAACCGGATACCGGTTATTCATCCGGTATTAACGGCGGCGGTATTAATTTGGTGAATATCACTTTTTGTGAAACCGGTATTAATTTTCTTGGATACCGGTTATTTTAAAATAACCGGTATTAATGTGTGCATAAAAATTAATACCGGTTCGTATTAATATGTGTGTATAAAAATTAAGACATGTTCATTAGAAATAACCGGTATTAATATTTTTATCTTTTTTTTGAAAGAGGTTTTTAGGATATCGATTATTTAAAATAATCAGTATCCCACTTTTATGTCAGAAAAAAAATATATAATAATTAATTTTATAAGTTCAACTTGCAATCTATGAACCACCATTAAATTCACATTAACCGAATGAAATACAGTACAATTTACACTTTATCTTAGATAAATCTCTACCTGATCAATATTTTACAAATGCAAGCCATTTATATACACAGGTAGTACCAACCATTGGTTTCCTGATGCAAGCCAAAAAATATATATATCATCCTCTTGCTGATTCATATATTAGACTCCCACTGTTCTACAATTAAAACTATAGAAGAAACTCAAAAAAAAGAGTTAACTCATCTTAGTTGGATCTGCTTGTGTATATAAACCAGGAACTTGACATACGAGAGACTCATAGGAGTTTTGTCCTCCACCAAATATGAGAAGAATGTCGTTCCTGGGAAATGCATAGATTGATCAAACAGTCGAATTAAGAAGATATAAAGCCAAAACTCATTGTATAAACTCAAAAACTGTTTAAAGCACAACATCAAACTCCAACAAAAAATATTGAACAAGGAAAATAGTCCGACCCAATTTCATTTGAAAAGAGACATCTTATCTTAAATGAAATTAAGTCATGAAAAGTAGTGTCAGTAAACATACATGGAAGTTACAAACAGCTCATTGATGGATCTCCTTTTTTGCACATTTTTGGACTGCAAGCAAAAAAAAGAAATAAGATGTCTTGCCTTAGGGCTAAGTAAAATAATTCAGTAATTAAAAGATGTAATATGAGGATTTTGTAAAGCATCAATCAGTGTTGATCCAAATTTACCCCTGAAAACATCAAATAAAGTTGATCGGAGGGAGCATAAAATCCAGCCAAGATGCAATCAGATAAGAACTCAATGGGTAGCCTCAAATCAAGCCTATTCGGGCAAATTTATGTGAGAACAAAAAACTGCACCTCTAATGTTCAACTAAATGAAGCAAAAACATTTATAACATTATCTATTGGAGATAGGAAAGTTTTACTGACCTCAGTTAAGCTTTCAGGGAAGAAGCCTGTTTCAATGATATTCTCTGTCTGATTGAAGCCTTCGAGTAGAGTCTCTTGTTTCTTATAATACTCGGGTACACTTCTTTTCTTCCCTAAAGAAAATGGAGGAAATGGAAAATATGTCATTGAAAAATCTATGGACCAAGAGACAACAGAAACTCTTATCTCAAACAAAGCTCAGCTCTGGTCAACAAGAGTGTTTAGTTCTCAGTATATATCATGACAGATTCACACACAACTAATTAGGAATTGCAAACTTAGAATAAATACACTTTAGGAACATAGAAACTATGGTATAAGCTACAAAGACACTTGTTTTAGAGGAATCTAGTTTTAGAGAATTGAAAATGCATTCGAACTAGTTTTAAACGAATCTAGGCAACTCTATCTAACAAATATACAACTCTTTCCAGAAAAAAAAAAAAGCCTAAGATAAACTAGTCTACCAGTCTATCACCCATGTAAAAAAATAATACAAACGATATCAGATCTAAATTATGATAAGTATTAAACTAAAACAATAATCCTAATGAAAGTAACTAGTTTTTGATGAATCTAGACTTCAAATTTCTTTGATTACAAATTTGCAAGGTTAACCTGCAATGATGAGGCACCTAAAAGCTAAACCAACCTTTAAAAAAAACCATTATAGAGAATTCGAAAGATGCTGAGAAGCATTATACTTTATGTCGAGTGCCACTAAGAATGCCCTACTCTATCCAGGTGATCTCCTATTATTTCATACAGCTATCTATCAGAATTCGGAAGTACTTTCTTTATTTTCATTATTAACTTCTTGGGTTAAGTTTTGATACTATTTAGAAATTCAAAGCTTAGCTAAAACTATTTCTACAATAACTTGGACTCTCCCAAGAAGCTCAAAGTATTTCACCATGAAGCTCCCAAGTGTAACTACAAAATCATTTCAATTGGTACAAACTCTAAACACATGATGGTAATATTGTATTTCAAACCAAAAAAAAACTTACCAAAGGTGGAAAAAACAGTAAAACATGCAAAGCCAAACATATAGGTTTGTACTGAAATACTAGTACAAAAGTGCTCGTAAATACCGATTTTTTTCTTAACCTGATACATGAGAAGAAGTCCAATTGTGTTTTTGACTGTCTCATCAAGATCAGAAATATGACTGGAGTGTGCCTTAAATTGCGAAACAATAGCTTTGGAAGCAAAGTCTTTCACAACAACCTGAAAAATAACGAAATGCACAAGGAGAGTGTGTTGATAAATTTAATCCGAATGGTTGAAATACATGACAACCATGTTTGCAGACCAACTTATTTCTACTATGTTGCTATTTCTAGAACATTATATAATATACTAAATAGCTATATCATTTTCACACCGAAATTGAACCAAAAAGATATATAAACATGCACATATGCTATTTTTTTTTTCCAAGCAAGATATTCAATAAGTGGTTATAAACCAACAATGAAACACAACGGCGAAAGACTAAAAACTAACCATTCATGCATTATCCATCTCACTTGGATGTGTTGATCTGCCAATTTTCCAGCCAGAGTTGGAAGATATAGGAGAGTTAGAACCATCGGGAAGAAGCTCCTGACAGTATTTAGGCAGTGTCTTGTATCCCATGTCCCCAAGGCTAAACATCCCAGCTGCCAGCTCCTTGTTAGACTCCATTGCATATCGTGCAACCAAACTACCATTGCCTGGAGAAGATGAGGGACCAACACCAGGAGAAGGTATCACACTTTTGAGGACTCTAGCAGAACCCACCACCCAACACTTCTCCTTTCATTCTTGTAATCGTAGTAGTATAAGAGTATTTAACTATAAAAAATGCTCATCTTTTAACAACAACCAAATAACATTTCTATTTTTATTTATAAATTTAAAATTGGAATATGAATTTGATCTACCTAGCTTCAAGTTTCACATCAATTCCAATGAAATTCAAACAAAAAAATTATAGTTTGACAAATAACTCAAGTAAACATCAGAGTGGGATAAGAAGAATACATGAACCCCTCTGGATGGCTATATATGTTTAAATTCATCCACTTCACGCCCTTATGTTTCATAGATCATCAAATTATGTAGTAGTTGAACTACCAAAGCAAATTTCAGAAAAGTTGAATCAATAGATATTTTAGAAAAAATAAAGAGTATGAATGTATGTATCATACTAATCCTCCAATATTCCTTGTCCTGGATCCTTCAATATTCCTTGTCCTGAATAAATTAGGGTTTTAGCTTTCTGTCACAACACAACAGAGATAACAAAAGGGGAAATCAAAAGGGGAATTTTAACTTGGAATAAATTAGGGTTTAGGAATCGAAAGAGGAAATCACATAACTGAATAGAAGAGATTGGAGAGAAGAGAAGGCCGATGCAGTGCGCACAAGATGGGAAATCAAGAGGGAGTTCAATCGGACAACCAGAGAGTCGATCGAGGAGGCTGGCCGATGCAGATCGAAGAGGCTGGCCGATGCAGTGACGGAGACGAGGCGAGGAAGAGGTGGAGAGAAGGAGCGAGTCGCCGACGACGAGGGAGCTCGATCGGACACCAAGCGCACAAAACAATCGGGGGAGGCTGGCCGATGTAGTGAGGGAGACGAGGCGAGGAGGAGGTGGAGGGGAGAGCGAGTCGCCGGCGAGGGGGAGGTGGAGAGGTGGAGCGAGTCGCCGGCGGCTTCGAGGGTTCGAGCTAGGCTAGGGTTCGATCGATCTGTCTGAGGAGGAATGGTTGGATTGTTCGAACGATCTGTCCAAGTCTACTGTATATGCCTCAAAGTATTACCGGTTTATTTCTTAAAACCGATTACTTTTTTTTTTAATAAATTGTTATTACCGGTTCCTTAAATAACCGCTCTTAACTTTACGCGGGTATTATTTAACACCGCCAATCTTATAAAAAACCGGTTTTAAGTTTTTGGAAACTGATTTAATACCGGTTATATAAAATAACCGGTAACCGAGAACATATTATTACCGTTTTTAAATAACCGGTGTTAAATTATCGGTATTAACCAACACTTTTGTACTAGTGGTTGAGAGTTTTGATTTCTTCCCCTGTATGACCATTAAAACTATTGTTTGAGTATAAGCAAGCTTAAGTACAGGGTGTTGATGTGCGCTCGATTTGCCATGTTTTTCGCTTACATCTATTTTGATTTCTGTCCATATTTTATATTTACGGGTTAGGAAAGCATGAAAATTGTATAGTTTATGTTTATTTGCAAATTATGGAGGTCTACACAAGTTCTTGTTTAATTTCCCAGAAATCAGAAAGTTTTCGAGCAATTCGGAGAAGATGAAAACAAGCTGTAAATCAGAATGTTTGTTATGATGATGAGGCGCGAGTAGTCACTCTACTTCTAGGGTTACTGCTCGACGTTGAGTAGTCACCCTAGAAGTCAGGGATTCATGCCACAACGATAACCATATAAGTATATGCCAAATTTATAAAAGATTCATACTTTTTCATCAAATAACCTTCGTTATTAACAAATAGGTGGATAGAGGCTCTCGCATAAACCCTAATTGTTACTACCCTTTTTGATAATTAATCCAAATTTGCAATAAGATCACTTTCGCTTCAATATTACGAATAAGGATCACCTACTACTCTCGTAGAAGAATCATGCAAATAGGGATAGAATATGATATCGCAATAAAAACCATACATTTAAGCATAAACTCACATGGCTATCGTCGGGCTCACCCCGACCCTAGAAGTAGGGTGACTACTCGCACCTAATCATCATAACAAACATCATAATCATAAGGAAAATAACTTGAATTGCAATTAAAACGAAAGAGTACAAACCGAAAAAAGCCACAATCGCTCTCGCTTTACAACTCCAATCGGCCTCTCTCTCTCTCTGCTCTCTATATTGCCTAACTAGTGTTTACACAATTGCTTGTGTGCTGGAATGCTTAAAAACTCAGCCCCAAGGGCTTTATTTATAGGGCTCAATCCTAGCTATTCTAGGAGAGCAATCTGTCTATCTTTATCTATATCTATCTAAAGATAAAACTTGCCTAATAAATAAATATGAAACAAATAAAAATCCCCTAGGTAAAATAGGAATTAACCTAAGAGGATAAATGTCTTCCAAGTTGATAAAAGATCTCTTTCTTCCAAACTAAGCAAAGTCTCCTCTGATTAGGACTCGATTTGGCCGTCAGATCGATTCTGTAGGGCACTCGACATCGAGTTAGGGACTCGACATCAAGTATGTTGTAGTCTCGAGTCTGGCTTGCACTCAACGTCGACTCTTCAGCTGGGCATGTCGAGTGTGTCACTCGATATCGAATCAAAGGACTCGATATCGACTCCTTTCTGTTGTCTTCGAGTGCTTGGTCGATTTCTGGTCTTTAGGGGACTCTATGTGTGCTTGCCCTCGCTCGACATCGATTCATTCAGTAGACGTCGAGTGGACTCCAGTAGATGTCGAGTGATTTCCAGCTTGTTTCCATCTTCTCCGAATTGCTTGAAAACGTTCCGATTTCTGACAAAATTAAACAAAAACTTGTGTAGACCTCCATAATTTGCAAATAAACATAAACTACACAATTCTCATGCTTTCCTAACACAGAAATATAAAATATGGACAGAAATGGAAATAGATGTAAGCAAAAAACATGGCAAATTGAGCGCACATCACATACCACTCGCCCAAGTGAAACTAGGGCCCGAGTATCCCATATTGATGAGCTCCTGATTGTTTATCATTTGCCTAAATATAGGAGTGTCTCTGTGCAACCTTCCAGAGTCGCCTTCTCTTTCCTCGTGATCTAAAATGCAATTAAAGTCGCCTCCCATGATTAAATCACCATCGATGGCATCAATCTCAGCCTCCAACAATTGCCAGAATCCGCGTTTATCCTCCACAATCGGGGGAGCATACACCGCCATTAGATGAATCCCATTCCTGCCGATTCCCACTTTATTATGGATGCCATGTTCACTTTATCCGCTTTATCTCCAGCAATCTTAGTCTCAAAAATAGATGCCATGTTCACTTTATGATGCCTACACATATACCTCATAGCTCTACGGAAACCGTCTTTCCCGGCTCCGTTACAATTCCAAAAAATGCAATTCTTAGAAAAACTACAAGCAGGTGCACAAGGAAACCAAATCCGCACTACATGTTGCATCCCTCTGGAGAGTCCATCCTGACTTCCCTAACACAATGGGATACCTCTTCCATAGCCACGTTTTCGATATTACTGCTGCCTTTCTCCACACTCTTGGTTTTGTGCTCATGACTTGTCTCGGTTATACTCTTTTTTTCCTCGGTCCTATGCTCCATCTTTCTATAGTTTGAACCGTCGGTTTGGGGTTTCATCCAATTGGTGGTCCATTCCCCCGCCTTGTTGCCTCCTCTATCACCCTGCACTTTCTCATATTCAACCTTCGTATATCTTCTTCTTTTGCCTGACCTGTTCTGTTCTTTCTCTTCCACTCTTTTCGCATTCTTAAACGCTTTTTTCCTCACCGGACTTCTGTGTTTATTTCTCTTTTTATTAGCTGCTCTGATCGCTGCTTCCTTTTCGCTAACAACCTTGCTTGTGAAAATTTTCATAACGTTACCAATTTGGTCATTGCTTTTGCTGCTACTTCCTTTCCTTTCAGCTTCTACCTCCTCTAGCACTCTATTCCCTTTGGCCTTGATCTTTTCATTCGCTATGATCTCAGCAGTCACATTATCCTCCGTTTCTTCCTTCCCCAGAATCTCAAACCTGTTTTCGTTGGCCTCTTTCGATCCCTGACTTCCAGGGCTGATTTTTTTTCTCCTTGCTTCCTTTGCTCAGTATTCGGTAGTTACTCATTTCATTGTTGTTCAATTTCCCCATATTCTAAGTTCTCTCCTGGTATTTGTTTCGCATCCCACTGGTTCTTTTGGTAGAATGCATAAATGGTCCGTATCTATAAGCTTCGTGTCGATTCCCATCATTCCTCCCAGCTTTCGTCCCTTCTTTAGATGTCTCTCTAGCTCTCTCCTTCACGCTTTACTCTTCCCCTGCTCCCAGGGCTCTCTTGCTTCCATTCAGACCATCACAGCTCTCCCCTTCTGTCCTTTTTACCATGTACGTGCAGTGCATTTGAAGCCCCTCATATTCAATCGGGCATATTCTTCCGTTGATGGTGACCGCTCTTTTCAGTGGCTTTCCAAGATCAAGTTCAACGCACACTCGCGCAAATATGCCTCTGTTCATGAAGAGAGTTTTTGGATCCACCAACACATGTTTCCCAATCCCGATTGCCATGCTCCAGAGGATGTTCTCATCATACCATTGAATTGGGACATCCGTGATCCGAATCCAAGTAGGTGCTGAAGTGATAGCTTCCGATGGCGAGAATTCCGGTGTCCATCGTTTCATGATCAAACACCTTCCGAAAACCGACCATGGCCCTTCAGTGAAAACGGTCTTCAATTCGCTTTCGTTTTCAAATCGTGCCATGAAGTAGCCGTTGGGAAGGTCGACCACTTACATCCTCTCCCCGAACTTCCCCAATTCGTGAATCTTCCTCTACATAACTAGAAACACAATTGGGAGCCCTAGCACTTTGAATACAGTCGCCTTACTCCACGCTTCTTCGAGTAAGATCGCGATCTCGTTGGCCACGGTGATCAAGGGGTCTCCTTCAAGGCCATCTGGGAACGTCGTGATGATCTTCCCTTCTAAAAGATTGTTACCCAGTTACACTCTCCATTTTTCTCCATTCCCTTCTCCGCTTGCCGTTTCCTTCCAAGAAAGTTTCTTAGTTGTCGCGTCAGTATTTTGCACCGCCTAGTCCTTCCCATTGCTGGTCTCTCCATCATCGCTTCTACCCAGAACAAAATTCGTAGGAGTCCCCACGGGTAATTGCATCGTTGATTGAATCACGCCTCCCTCGGTGCTGACCTGTTGTGTTGAGTCACTGATAGCCAGATGTGGTGGGGAGCCAGACGCCCCCACCAGCACATCGACTTCAATGATGATGTTTATTTGAGGTGAGTATTTTATTAAAACTTGTGCAAAATCCTAAAACGACTTAAATTTTGAGACATAGGGAGTATTTTATATAGTTTTTATCTTTTTAAAAAAACGTGCTAAAAAGTCAAACGACATGTATTTTGAGACGAGGGTAGTCCGATAGTATAATATACGTAGTATGTTGATAAATACAATTGAAATACAATCGAAATTGGTGAGCGAATTTGAAAAATACCTAAGCGAAATTGGGAGTAGAAATTCGTGAGTGAAATTGGAGCTTGCTAAACAAGAAAACTGGAGATGAACCGAAATTAAGAGACGCGATCAACGGTTAGGGTGTCTAGTGAATATTTAATTAATAAAGTTAGTTGATATTTAATTAATTAGATTTTATTATATAGACAGTTACTTTTTCTATGGAGAATGCACCTATGGTGATAATGTGTTAAAAGTTGTAACTAGGCAATGTCCTGATTCTGTTACAAATTTTTATCTACCTCCCATTTCAAAAATAAAAATAATCTAGGTTCTGAATAGGATGGTTATATTAGGATCTCAAGCTTCAACTGATCAAAAAAAAAAAAAAGGATCTCAAGCTTCACTTGAATAAAGCTCGACCTGTGCTTATATTAGGATGTTGTAGTCGTCGATGGAGTGCCACACTGCATTGCGTATCCTCACTTAGGCGCACAGCTTTACATATTTAGAATACTGAATCAGGACTGCGACTCATACTTTGTCACAATGAATGAATAAAAACTCTGCATATCTTGGAATTTCATCAGCAAGTAGGAATTTCAGATAACATTGCAACTTGCAAGGAGTTCAAAAACAAAGGAATTCAATCACCAGTCAGCTGGACAATCAGGTGGAACAACGTACTGTCTCATTCTATTTCAAGTTACAACACAATATATCCCCCAAGCTTCTTCAAATCATGTGATTGAATATCACCATGCCCTTTTACTGCAAGCGCGCAACCCAGGCCATGGATGAAAGAGGACATGAGATTAATCTAAGAGAGCACCCTAAATGAAATATTTGTACATTGTGGTCTCAGACATGGATAACTAGAATCAAAGTTTCAAAATCACAGCTTAGTAATAATGATCTATATTTATCATCTTGTGCTATATTTCTCTTCTTGTTGTTTTCTTTGAAACTTTCATAGAATACAGTATTGAACCTTCATAAGGTTGAGAACAATCACAAACTTTCTAACATATTCATATTTCATAGCAATACTAAATGGCAGAGATTACAAGTAGTTACAGGAAAAAAGAAATCCCAACCAAGATAACCTGCAGCCAAATGCATAGTTCAAAGATGCCAAATTCAATTCAAAGCAACACAAGAACTAGCTTACTCACCTGCAGGATTTATTACTCGAAATATACTCAGTTAGCTAATCTTCCTCTTCAAAACTCAATGTCTGGCAACCAGAAATCTCCTCCTCCTCAAGGCCTTCATTGCTGAAGTAAGATTTCCTTCCAATCAACTCGGAGATCCTCTTAGCAGCTCCCGAATCCCTTGGACTGATGCTGTCGATCCTTGGAAGGGTCTTGATTTTAGGATATTCTTTCACAATCGCCTTCTCCTCTTCCTCTTCCTCTTCGAAAGACAACGCCTTGCAAGCAGAGATTGGTGGCACCTTGTCTTCTTCTTCGTCGTCGTCTTCCTCTTCTACTTGGCCTCTTTCATCATCCTCCAAACTGAAATGTGATCTCCTCCTGACCAACTCAACTACCCTCTTAGCTGGCCCCGAATCCCTTGGACTCTCATTCTTACACTGAAGAGTTTTGATCTTTGGGAGCATCTCAAGCTCCTCAATAACTGATAATGGATCATCACCTGAAACCTCTGACTCCTTCAAGTTCAAGCTAATTTCACTCACTGCCTCTGATTTTCCAGACAACGAAATGCGTTTCTTGTCACATATCTTGATCTCCTTATCAGTCTCTGGCAAAGACCTCTTCCTAACACTATTTGACACAGTCGAATTACCAACATCATTACCACCATTGGAGGACTTGTTGTACCTACTAGCCACCATACGTCCAGGTTTCAAAGGTTTCTTAGCAGGGACTGATTTATCACCATCTTTGAAGAGCTTCTTTGGTTGAATGGATGAGACAAGCCCTTCCTCCTTCTTCAGAGACTTGTTTTTCGCCGCCCCCAATGATGTAACCGCCATCTTCGGATTAGCAGCAGCCAGCAACTTGCTAGCCGTCTTGCGCGATTTCGGACTCATGCTCATGCTCTTCCCCCTTTCTTTGATGACCTTGAGTTCATCCACTTCTTGAAGCTTCCAGAAACACGATTTTCGGCGGCTCTGGGACTGGTAAATCGGCGTGATTTCTTGCTGTTTCGCCAACTGCCGGGATCTCGTCGCGGAGTATATCTCGGCCGGGCCGAGGCTGATACCCCTACGCCCCACAGGCGTCGCTGCAACCGCCGCCATGGTCAGTCCCCTGGCAATCTCCGATGGGACCATACTCAATCCTCTACTACGTGGCGTGATCTTCCTAGCACTCGCCGATTCTTCGATTTTCCTAGGGTTTTGCTTCCCCGGAACAAGCGACGGAGGTGGATCCAGGAACTTCGCCGGTACGAAGCGGCCTCGTTTCTCTGCCGCCGTCTTGACATGGATCTGCTTGGCCTTCTCCAGGCGGAGATACTCGAGCCTCGAAGACAATCGGATGATTTCCTTCTCTATCGCTTCAATTTCGGAATCGATATTGCCAGCGTCATCACAGCGCGGCTCCTGGCTTTCAAAGCTAGCAGTAGTAGACGAGCAAATCGATTTCATTCCGACGAGTCCACATTTGCCAGGCGTTGATTCCACTTGGTTTTCAACGACGGAATTTGATCGCAGCGGAGGCCTAATTTGGGAAGAAGCTCGGGAGGAGACATTAGATCCGGCAACGCAGGGGCTGAGATTCTCCTTGGTGAGAGAGTGATCGATCTTGGCGAAAGAGTACTCCGACACGGCAGATTCCGCGGGTGGATTCGACCACATGTGTAGCTTCAGGGAGGACTTCTTGGCTTCCTCTTCCGAGCTCCGAACAACTTCCATGGCAAATTCCGAGGGTTTACAGTAGTTGAGGAGAAGCGAATGAGAGAGAGAGAGGGGGTTTGAGATTGTTGAAGTTTCTTGAGGGAGTGAATGAAGAGAGAAAAGAAAGGAAGAAGACAGAAATAATGGAGAAATCCGACCGTTGGGAATGGGAATGGGGGAAAGGGAGAGAGGGAGAGGGAGAGGGAGATGGCTGGGCGAAGCGCTCCCCTTCCTTTAGTTTGGCCGTTTTGATAAGAGTGTATTGTCCCGTCGTCTTTGAGAGACGCTCCTCGTATTTGAATTTTGAATGGCAACTAAACTTATATCCGGTGAAGGATTTGTTTCTAAGTGTGGTTTTTTTCCAACCAAACCATCAATCAATCACCGATTCACCATTCCATTAATTTCGCCATACGATAACAGTATTTGCGAGACTTTTTTTTCCCTTTGTACAGTAATGTTAAACTGAGTACTGTAGTGATAGTTGGCCTAATTTAGAGTTTGTACGAAGTAGCAATTTGGCCATTTTGGTATTTTTGTGCAACGTCTCCACCGGTCGTAAGAATGAGAAGATAACCCAACTTAAATTCGATCCTAATATTTGAAAAAAAAAAATTTAACTTGAACTCGATGTTTTAGAAAACGACCCAAATCTAAATGATCCAAGAATTTTAGAATTAAAATCTGATGACCATTCGGTCTAAGTCGATTCGTTGAGTCAACACTACGTAGATATCACACATACATAACTAATATTTATCTAGACACATATGTTTTTTTTTTTTTTTGAACTGGTAAATATATATAAGATGGGTGTAACCAAGTTACAAAAGCACGGAGACCATACCAAGGGTCTCGTGGAAAAATACAACGGACTAGACTACGCAAAAGTGTCCCCAAAAAACTCCTCTCTCAAGAATATCTATCGACATCACCACCCTTTACACCCAATTCTCTAAACTGTATGTGCCCAACCCCTCTAACTCATCAATCTTCTCACCCAAGCTTTTTCTACCCTACTCCTACACTTACACTTGATGGAGATTCTGTTTCTGCAAGCTTTTATGATCTCCATGGCACACTCTGCCGGGTTGCATTGTGCACCCATGAAGATCATCCGGTTCCTGGTCCTCCAAGTCGTGTACACGAAAGAGCACAGGACCAGCAGCTTGCCTTGAAACAAAGCTCCCTTCCTCTTCCCTTCTGGCTCTCTCTCGAACCATTGCATCCACTCGTGAAGGGTGCCAAATCTCACACCCACGCCAAGCCAATCACATACCTTGTTCTGTATATCCCTGACCACTCTGCAATCGAACCAGAGATGGTCCTCAGTTTCTTCCTCATCCTTGCAGAATGGGCACCAGGCTGCATCAGGTCCTAACCAATGCTTAATAACACGTCCAGTTTGGAGCCGTTTCCTCACAGCTAGCCATGTAATAAAGGACCAACGTCTGCACTGGGCACGTTTCCAAATAAAATTGCCCCAAGCGCACTGCTCTCCATGGTCTCTAACCATCTCGTACACTTTCCTGCTGGATAGCCCTCCACTAGGATGAAGAAGGGAGCTCCAAACAAGCGTACCATGGGGCTGCAGAAGCATCTGTATTTCATCTCTCACTCCAAGTAGCTCCTTCCAAGCCCACGAGTCGTCAACCTTAGGGCCAACATCCCATATAGAATTCCCTCTGAGCAAATTCTGATTCGCCCATCTCACCCATACACACTCTTTCTGAGCTTCGATGTCACATAAGAGTTTGGCAAAGACACTCTTGTTCCACCCGAGTATCTCTTTGATGTCCAAACCGCCCTCCTCAAACGGTTTTGTAACATCCTTCCAAGCAACAAGGTTTCTGCCTCCTTCTGTAGTGCCTTTCCAAAGGAAATTGCGTTGTATCTTATTCAGCTTACCAATCACCCCTCTCGGGATCAAGATGGACTGACTCCAGAACGATATGATTCCCCCGAAGACAGCTTTCAGCAATTGCATTCTACCAGCATAAGAGAGTTTTCTTGTTGACCAGTTCTGTACATATCGACTACACTTCTCCGTCAGATCACTATATTCGTGCAGAGATATCCTCTTAGAATGCAGCGACATGCCAAGATAGCGAACTGGAAGTTGCCCCTCTTGGAAGCCAAGCACTCGGGATATTTCCTCTGCTACACCAGTATCGACTCCAGCAAAGTAGATGGTACTCTTGTCTTCATTTGCTCGGAGCCCGGATGCATCAAAGAACTTATCAAGAGCCCTCTTTATCACTTGCACTGATTGCAAATCAGCACGACAAAATATAAGTAAATCATCTGCAAAGGCCAGATGCACCAACCTCATTCTCTTGCATTTCGGATGGAACTGGAACTCAGGGCATGCCGACTCCTCTATCAGAATACGATTCAACATTTTCATGCAAAGTACAAATAAGTATGGCGATAGAGGATCGCCCTGCCTTAGTCCTCTCCTCCCTCTGAAATACCCCTCTGGTGCTCCGTTTATGATGATTGAGAAGGCAGTGGAAGTCACACATTCCATCACCAAGTCCACCATCTTCGCAGGGAAGTGTAGCTCTTGTAGGGTGAAGCGAATAAATTTCCAGCTAACGTAATCGTATGCCTTTTGAAGATCAACCTTAATCGTGCATCTTGGTGTAACTCTCTTAGTTCCATATCCTCTTACCACTTCCAAAGCAACTGCATTATTATGTGCTAATGTTCTCCCCGGAACAAACGCACCCTGACAATCAGACACCAAATAGCTCAAAGAGTTCTTGATTCTGGCAACCAGAAGTTTACTTACCATTTTCATAACTGTATTACAACATGAGATAGGGCGCAAATCTTTCACCAAAGTTAACATATGTTATAAAATACAGTAAGTACAAGTTTGAAAGGATTTAATAGGGGATGAGTTACTTTTATTTGGACCATAAGATGAAGTTGGGTCGATTTGAGCCCAGCTCATGGGCCACTCAACCATGAAAGATCTACGCTTGCTTAATGATATTGATAGTTCGTTTTAAATTTAATTGGGTTTGTTGCTTGGCTAACTCCACACACCCCATTAGAGCCAGTAAGACCTAATTAATGCGTTCGACATCTGTTGATTCTATTTGGAGTCTAATTTGAAGTGTCCGTTAGTGATCTACAGAGTTCTCTGTGTACATCTTCCTTTTATCGAATCGGTTCGTTATTTATGCTAGATTGTATAGGATGACATGTACTTTATTTTTGCATTTTCCGTTTGTCATTTGCTTCTTGTTATATCTATTCAGTCATTTGTTTCTCTTATTTGATTCTTGTTGTACATGATGTTTAGTCCATCTCCCGACTTATTCAGACTTTCAGTTTCTCTAGATTTGTCTAGAGAATCGATTTTTTTTCCTTATATGAGAAAAAAAAAAGTAAGACCTAATTCAATTGATTCGTTCTCGAAAATCTAGCGTGATATGTAGCCAAAATCGAGACCCGGCTCATTTTAACATGATTTTCATATCTATTGAATATAGATAAATCAGATCTAATTCGTTCTCGAAAATCTAGCGTGATATGTAACCAAAATTGAGACCCGGCTCATTTTAACATGATTTTCATATCTATTGAATATAGACAAATCAGATCCATAACCAACCCGACTAAATAAATGAAGCCTAATTGAATCAATTTTGAGAATGAAAAAAATATGGAGTAATCATTATCTAATAAATTTAGGGCTCGTTTGGTTAAGTGAAATTTACCCCATCAAACACTTTGTTTGACTTGGGCCAAAAATAAAATGTTTGGTAAACGGACTCAATTCAATGAAAGTGTTAATGGGTTCTAATGATTCGGCCCAATCTGTTACCCCTCATTTTTTAGGGGTTTTCATCTCATTTTCTCTCTCCCCGACATTTCACAGAGACGGAGACCTACTCGCTCCCCATGGATACCTGAAAATTTCTCATTCCCCCTTGAGATCTCTCCCTTCGATCTCTCTCTTTCTCTTGAATTTTCTGTTCTGATTCCGTTGATTGGCGTCCCTACCTTGTTGTCGATCTGATCTCCAATCGGTAAGTAACCCTAGCTTTGTTTGTCGTAAAACAACTCTGAATCCGAGTTTATTAGGGTTCAAAGAGCATTCAATCTCTGAATCCGACCCTAATTTCTACTACAAATCCTCTACTATGTTCCTAATCCGACTCCCAATTTGTTCAATCTCAAGTAACCCTAGCTTTGTTTGCTGTTACTTTTATGCAGCCTCTCTTTTGCAGAGTGGTTACATGCCCTGCCACAGAGATAGTTGATGACTTGTTTATGATGAACAGAACAGGTATGTGCTTTTGGTTTCTCAGTTCAATCTCTTTTAGGTTAAAAGAAATCCTTGTTTATTGTCAGAAACCATTTCGGCAGGTATCCACTAGATAAGATCTTCATTTTCTGCTAATGGTTGTATCTATTTCTTCGTTTAAAGTGTTACTTGCATATATAACTGGACATGATCATGTTTAGGCTCCTCTGTCAAGACTGACATGCATAATTTTTTTTTATTAATGTACAAATTCTTTATGGTGAACCCTTGCCCAAAGGAAGTGAACTATACTTCTCAATGATTTTTAAAAAGCCTTATTTGAATATGCTCTCTCTCTCTCTCTCTCTCTCTGTTGTCTTCTTAATTAGTCATCCCATTGTCTCCTTGTTCTATACATACTGAAACATTTTGTATTTCTGCTATTAAGATTCCCATCACTGAAGTTACTGTGTTACTAGATTGCCATTAACATCCTCAATCATCAGCTGATATTTTCCGTGGAATACAGTTTATGGAAGACTTTGAGATTTGAAAACTGAGCACATTCCTGAAGTCAAGCAGGGAAGTGTACAACATCCGTCTTCTGCATTTTCATCATTTCAAAGTCTAAGTCTCAGAACCAGGAAATTCTTTTGCAAAACTCATGATTTCCGATGGTATGTTGTATTATTAAGATTAGGCATATATGGATTCAAAGTTATTATGTTGTAGTATACCATTTTAACTCTCCCTATTTTTCACTTTCTTCCTTTTTGTATCTCTATTTCTTATGTGTAACAGAAAGCACATACCTGTTTTGTTCATCATAAATAAGTCATCAACTATCTCTTAGGATTGTTGTTTGTTTGGTATCTGTTTTCTCATCTTATTGTCACTGGCTTGGACTGTGACATTGTCGTGATCACCTAGTTCGTTTATCCCATGCTTCCTGATATGTTCTGCTGCCCCTCAGGATATATGAATTTCATTACAATATTGCTTCTTTTTTTCCCGAGTTTGATGCTTGTTTGTTATTATTATGTGCATCCTATTTCTTCTTCTTGAATTGGTGTTGTAAGGACAGATGCCAGTATTTCAGAGTTGCCACCAATAGCTAATACAACTAACTTTAATGGTGTCTGATCTAATTTATGGCTTGATTTGACTTGGTTAAATATGAGATCCTTATTAGTTTCATATTTTTTGAACAAGGTTTTCTGCCAAAATTGAGATCCGTGCAAATTTTAGAAGCATCTATGAGAACACTTGAACCTTTCAGCGATAGACTATAGATACAATTCCTTGTATAATATCTATGTACTCTACTTAAGCTTCTGGGAACAGTTCACACTAACATTTTTACCCAACTTCTAAGTTGATTTCCCATTTCATTTCTATATGAGAAAAAAGGTCAATACTTTTGGTGAAAACTAGGTCAGAGAGCTTGAAGAAGAAAACTAGGTCAACGAGCTTTCCAAAATACAGTTTGTCACAATTAAAATTCAGTTTGAACACTGTCCTAACTTGTCTTTCCTGTGCATCAGGTCATGTACAATAATCAACACTTGTAGTGGTTTTTGATGCTTTTACTTCTTGATTGCTTTCTCAGTGAACAGTAGACATTGATTGAGCTTTGATTTATGATGTGTGCTTATGTTAGCTACTATAAAGCATGTGTTTGTTTGAATAATAAACTTACTTTTGGATCCATTTTTCATTTCAGAGATGGCTCGTAATGGATCAATGACTAGGACGAAAAAATTACAGCAACTTCTTGTGGTTTTTGTCATAGTTAGAGTGTTGATGATGATGTATTTGATGTGGTGTATGATGAGTGTGACACTTATTAGAAGTATTACCTTGAGGAAGAGAAAAAGGCCTAACAAATGGTTGAGACTTGAAATGTTGAATAGGTTGATAAGAGAGAGTGACAGATGTTGTAGAGATGAACTTCGTGTGAATAGACATGTGTTTGGTATGTTGTGTGAGATGCTTAGAGATATTGGTGGATTGAATGAGACTAGAAACATGTCTATTGAGGAGATAGTATGTATGTTTCTATATACATTGACGCACCACAAGAAGAATATAACCATTTCGCATTATTTTCAACGAAGCGGGGAAAGTGTTAGTAGACAATTTAATCATTGTCTTAGTGTTGTTCTCAAATTGCATGGGCATTTGCTCAAAAAACCCACATCTATTCCAGATGTTTGTGAAGATAGTAGGTGGAAATATTTCAAGGTATTTACCCATCCATCTGTGCAAATAATTCTAATGACATAGATGTAACTAATAGATCAAAAACTTACCCATTTTTGTTCTTATAGAATTATTTAGGAGCCTTAGATGGTACATATATCAGTATGTCTCCCCCTGCTAAAGAGAGGGAAAGGTACCGAACAAGGAAAGGCGCTATTGCCATGAATGTCTTAGTTGCCTACAATCCGAACATGGAGTTCACTTATGTTTTATCTGGTTGGGAAGGATCAGCCCATGATGGTAGAGTTCTTCGAAATGCAATCTCTAGGCCCGATGGGTTAAGAGTTCCTAAAGGTATTAAAAATTAGAATAAATGGTTTTGCACCCAAATATTATATATTAGAAATTAGAGAATTTACTTATAGTTTTTTTTTTAAAATATGAAGGTTGTTACTATCTAGTGGATGGAGGTTATGCTAATTGTGAAGGATTTCTAGCACCTTATAGGGGACAACGTTATCATTTAAAGGAATGGGGTGGCAGACAACCACAAAGTGCAGAAGAATATTTCAACATGAAACACGCTAGAGCTAGGAATGTGGTAGAGCGATGCATTGGAGTGCTTAAAGGGAGATGGGCAATACTTAGAAGCCCTTCGTTTTTTCCAATCAAAACTCAAGGCCGTATTGTCCTAGCATGTTGCTTATTGCACAACCTAATAAGAAGACTCATGCCTACCGATGAAGAAGAAGGATACATGACAGAAGAGGATGAAGAGGATGAACATGAGCAGGAAGAATATGATTCCGATGAAGAAGAAATTGAATTCATTGCTAGCATCGAAACTTCAGATCTTTGGACTGGTTTTAGAAACACTCTAGCTCAAGAGATGTTCAATAGATGGAGATCTAGACATGGTTAGATCTAGGTAAACTGATTTGATCTAGGGAAACTTGTTCAACTTTTTTCCAAGTGCTTTGAGTTTGTTAAGCTTGAATTCATTACTAGCACTTTCTATGAGTTTGAGTTTCTGTACTGAACAGAATTTGAGTTTGGTAAGCTTTGAGTTGGAGTTTCTGTACTGAACTGAATTTGAGTTTGTTAAGCTTTGAGTTTGAGTTTCTGTACTGAACTGAATTTGAGTTTGTTAAGCTTTGAGTTTGAGTTTCTGTACTGAACTGAATTTGAGTTTGTTAAGCTTTGAGTTTGAGTTTATGTACTGAACTCAATTTGAGTTTGTTAAGCTTTGACTTTGAGTTTCTGTACTGAATTGAATTTGAGTTTGTTAAGCTTTGACTTTGAGTTTCTGTACTGAACTGAATTTGAGTTTGTTAAGCTTTGAGTTTGAGTTTCTATGAGTTTGAGTTTCTGTACTGAACTGCTTTGTTTTCTGTACTGAACTGAACTGTACTTGAATTATTCAGTACTGAACTGAATTTATGGGAACTATTTTTTCTAACTATGTGTTGTTCTACTTTGTTGTTTTGAGCTATAAGATGGATGGTACTATTCGAGGAAGAGGTAGAAACAAGAGGTTTTGGACGAACGAAGAAGACACTACACTAATTGATGCCTTGTTGAAATTGTCTCGTGATCCAAAGTGGAAAGGCGAGAGTGGGTTTAGGGGTGGCTATATGAACAAGTTGGAGGAGATGATCCTAACAAAGCTTCCTCATTGTGGCTTGAAAGCATAGCCTCATATTGATTCAAGGCTGAAGCATTGGTCAGAGAAGTACTCAGCAATGGCTGAAATGCTTGGCATCTCCGGGTTTGGATGGGACAGTGAGAAGAAGATGCTATAAGTGGATAGAATTGTTTATGAAGAATGGATCAAGGTAACTTGTTGGTACTTGTTTTTTTTTTTAATCATTGTTTACTTCTCTATAGATTTCCTTGGAATAAATATTGAACCTTTATTTCGATATTATCAGACTCATAAGAAAGCAAAAGGGTTATACGCAGTACCATTCCCACATTATGAAGTGCTTGCTAAAATATATGGTAAAGACAGAGCTACAGGAGAAGCAAGTGAGTCATTTGAGAAAGTTGTCCATGACATAGACTTTGAGATCACACACGAGCCTTTTACAATCGATACTGATGAAGAATTTGATATTGAGACCGAAACTGAATCTGGTGCAAGCAGTGCGAGTGGAGCAATTGGTGCAAGTGGTGCAAGCGGTTTAAGGAAGAGGAAATCTCAAGTGAGGTTAGGAAAGAAACTGAAGTTATCGACAAAGAAAAATGATGAAGTTGGGGATTTGACCTCTGCATTTGGCTCAGTCACTACATCGTTTGGAAAGGTCTTTCAAGATATGAATTCGAGTTTGGTTGCAATGGCTCAAGCATGGACCAATGAAGATGAGAGGAAGAAAATTTTGGAAGGTGAAAGTAATAAAGTATTGGATGAGGTGCTTAAGTTGGATTTTCTATCTCCATCGGATGCTTTAGAGGTAAACTTGTCGTTGCTCTTTATATTTGTATCATTAAAACACACAATTCTGGTAGAAAACTGAGTTATTTAAATACACAGGTGGCAACAACTTTGATGGGCGAGGAACACAAACTCCGGATTTTCTTCCAAGCAAACACAATACTCAAGAAGCAATATGTTTCAGACATTCTCAAGAGGAGAAACAACTGATATTGTCTGTTTCAAATATTATGTTGGATATGGTCTTTTAACTTCTGTTAGATATTTTCTGTTTCAGATCTTTTTTTAGATATTATCTATTTCAGGTCTTATGTTGGATATTGTTTGTTTCAGATCTTCTGTTGGATATATTGTCTTTAACTTCTATTAGATATTGTCTGTTTCGGATCATTTGTTGAATATTGTCCGTTTCAAATATTATGTAAGATATTATATGTTTAAGACCTTTTGTTGGATATTGTCTGTTTTAGATATCTTGTGGAATACTTGTTCAAAAAAACAATAAACATTTGAATTTATGAGATGATTAATCATATCCTTTTCCTAAATCAATTTAACCAAACATTTACAAAGGCAATAAGGAATTCAATGATTCACCTTTCAAGTCAACCAAACAAAAACACAATCAAACACTAATGCTTTCCTTTCCCTTCTAATAAAGGCAATCAATCTCTTTATTTTCCCCCCTTTGAACCAAACGGGCCCTTAATGTGACCCAACTTGAACTGACATGACCCAATTTAACCCAAAGCCCAAATCAACCTAAAATACATTTCAACCTGAATCGGCCCGACCTCGACTCTGTCACATAATAATATAATGTACACAATATTAATCGAATTCCAACTGATATTACCCGAATCTGACTCGATTAGTGCAGTTGCTAGCTCTACAACTCATTATCTAATATCTTATGGGTTAACTTAAGAGATGTAGCGGGTTTGTTTTGAAACTTATTAATCCTGGTTTAGTTTCTTCAAGTTTTAGGTTTCTATAGTTTGCATAGTCGATGTTTTACTAGTTGAGTTTATTCATGACTCAATTTTACACATACCATGTTTACTTTAACAATCTTTTTAATCTATGTTATGTTGAAGATGTGAAATGATACAAATATATCCTATAGCGAAATATAATCAAGCGTACTACTCCTTCTATCAATTGATTTTAAGATGAAACTTCATAGGTCTTTTGTGCTCGGGTTGGACTAGCGCATGATACGCTGGAACGTGTGCGTGGACTATCTCACATTATATGGCCTATCGAAACTTAACATGGTATCAGATACGGGCGATACAAAGACTCTGGTCTAATATTGAGCTGGCCGACCTTAAGGCATTAAATAAATATTGCGTGGCTAGGAAGTTACATTTGAAGGGGGTGTGTTGAAAATGTAAAAGGATACAAATGTATTATGCATGGGAAATATGCGGAATTCAAGTCTCATGTATAAGACGGTGGGCTACTTCTTCTATGCCAATTGGTTTTAGGATGGAACTCTGTTGGTCTTGTGTGCGACTTGGGCTAGTGCAAGATGCGGTCGGATGTGAAGACCCCCACATGTTATATGACCCATCGAAATTTTACATGCTATAATTGAGATCAATTTGCGCTCAGACGCATGGGCCCTCTCACGTTGGATGTTCATCAAAGAGGACCAACAACTTTAAGGCTTAAAAATGTTTATTGGCGGATTTTCTTTTGTTTTTAATTTCAATTATTTCAATTTTATTTTTATTATTAATAGAAGGAAAAATTTGGTCAAATATCCGTTTAGAAAGGCTAATTAAGTAAATGTCCATATTTAAATGGATATTGAGTAAGTGTCCACAATTTTTATGTAATACCCACTATACCCCTGTTATAAAAATTTCATCACCCTCCTTCCTTCGCTTAGTCAAATTGATCTCCTTCTTCCTCATCCCAGCATCAGACGTGATCTTCTTCTTCTTCCTCCTCCCATCAGACATGATCGATCTTCTTCTTCCTCCTCTTGTTAATCGCTACCTATCGCTAATTGCGGTGTTGTTTTTGTCAGGTGTAGCGATCGTCGTGCAATTGTCCGCTCCTTTGCCATCGATCAGTGTAGAGAGAGGCACCAATTATCCACTCTGCAGATCTGAGCGTGGTCCGGTGCCGCATCCACAGGTCTGAGCAAGGGCGGATCCTTTGAAGTCCGAGAATCTCCTATTTAATGAGAACGATGATTTGAAGGTCTCTAATTTCGGTCTCAGCGCCGTCTCCGATCAAATTCGTTAGGACGACCTCCAGATCAGGAAGGGAATGAGTACCAGAATCTCCACATGGAGTACCTCGCCACCGGGACTGCGACGGATCTGGCGAAATCCAGCGCTGTCGAGAAGGATCTTCTCCGATGGTACACGCAATGCCTGGTCTTAGCAGCTCCAACAGCGGGAGCCTGGTTTTGTTCAATTTGTGGTTTTGTTCAATTTGTGGAATTGCAGGTCTATTGTGGTTAGAGAAATGGCAGGAAACAATATTTTGATCTGAAACGGTGGATTTGGTGACAACTTGAATCTAGATCAGTTTTGTTGAATGATTGAGAATGGAGTTTCAGTTTGGTGACAATATTTTGTCATTGGTGGATTTGGTGACAATAGATTACTTTTTGCTTGGTTTTAGTCACTCTAGGGTATAATGTTTTGTCATTGGTGACAATAGATTACTACTTGTGATATTTAGTATGGTGATGACATTTTTTTTATTACACGGTCTTGGTGACAAATATTTGTTGAAACAATATTTTGATCTGAAACGGTGAAACAATATTTTGATGACAATAGGTTGATGGCACTATTTTATTGTTGGTGACAACAGATTACTAAAGTAGGTTGGTGACAATAGAGGGTGTTGATAATGTTCTTTATTTAGGGGTAATAGATTAGTGGCAATGTTTTATTGGCTTGTGACAATGTTTGGTGACAGTGTTCACTTGTTGGTGAAAATAATTTGATGACAGTGTTTCGTAGTTGTTGACAATAGGTTGGTGACAATATTTTATAGTCTGACAATTAAGTATTAAAAAGTTAAACTTTACATCAAATTCATCTACGTAGGGTTATTATTGTAACAAAAATGTGTTAATATTAGATGACAAATGTGATGTCATTATAGTATTGTACATCGAATTATTCGTTTGCTCAAGTTTAACCCCTCTAGGGTCTATGCTCCCCTAGTTCTAGGGTTTCAGTTTCGTAACAAAAATACGTTAATATTAAATGACAAATCTGATAACAATTATACTATACACACATTTTAGGGCAAGGCCCTAAACCCTAAAGACTAAACCCTAAACCCTAAACTATACCGTACATCAAATTTTCGTCTGCTCAGATTTAGCCCCTCTTGGGTCTATGCTCCCCTTGTTCTAGGGTTTCAGTTTTGCAACAAAAATGTGTTAATATTAGATGACAAATGTGATAACATTAGCATTATAAACATTTTAGGTTGATGAAAGTGCTTTGTAGTTGGTGACAATTGGTTGGTGACACTGTTTTGTCGTTGGTGGCAATTAATTTCTAAAAAGAGGTGGTTGACACTAGATTGGTGACAAAGTTTTGTAATTGGTGACAGTAGATTATTGACCAAAGCTTGATGAAAATATGTTGGTTACGTACACTGGTTTATTGTTGGTGACAATAGATTACGAAAAAGAGGTTGGTGACAATGTTTTTTATAAGTTGGTGACAATACAGTTGATTAAACAATATGAAAACAGAGTTCTGTTGTTGGTGACAATGTCTTGGTGATGTATAATGTTATGGTGACAATTTTTGTAAGGTTATAATATCATGGTGACAATAGATTGGCAACAACCTCGTCACTAATAGTTGTCACCAACAATTGTCATTAGGAAAATCATTTATTAGCAGAAAAACCTCATTTGTCACCGAGGAAAATTGTTACCGGCAACTGTCACCGGAAGAAAATCAATTGTCACCCAAATTTTTTTTTTCACCAACAATTATCACAAGAAAAAAAGAAAATCAATTGTCACTAGAAAAGATTTTCCCATAACTCTCATCGGAAAAAATAAAATGTCATAAAAAATCAATTGTCACCAAAATAATTGTCATAATTAACTGTCACCAGAAAAATATACGCAACTGTCACCAAAAAATTGTCATCAAATGTAGGCATTGACCGAAATAGTCAATGTTGACTAGTCAATGTTAAAATTAATAATGGTCAAAGAGGGAAGAAGGAAGGATTAGGGATGGGGAAGAAGGGGTATTTTTGGAAAAAATGGACATTTACTTAATTATGTAAAAAAAGTTGACATTTACTTAATTTTGACATGAAAAATGGATATTCACCAAATTTAACCATAGTAGAATTTCAATTATAAAGAAAATATAAATTAAAAATTGACATTTTCTTATTTTCTAGAATTTGTTGTTCTTGGGTTAGTTTTGCTAATTATTTAGGTTATTTTTACAAAGTTTCAAATTTGAATGCAATTTTTTTTTTAAAGTACGTAGATATTTTTGTAAGTTAATTATGAAAATTGGGTATTTACTATTAAAAATTTAAAGAATTTTTCCTAATTAAGGGTAGTAAACTATGGCTTTAATGCATAAGTTAATTAAATAATTGTTACTACTTACTATAAATATAAATTGCCAGTATACATGGATGATGGAGTGTAATCTATAATTCTTATCTTTGGACAATCTTACAGAAAAGCAATTAAACTATATTTTTTTACCTTACACGTTCCTTACTGTAATGCATTGCAGTCCGCCAGTCCATCCCGGCTCACATACCTGGAGGTAAAAAAGAAAAGAATCAGAGGTAAAAAAGAAAAGATTTTTGTAAAAAGAATCACAAGGTAAAAAGAAAATACATAAACTTATATTTAAGGAAGTTAACGATACACATCCAAAATTAACACCAACATAGCACTAAATATATTAACGGCAACTGAATTGGACAGAAAAATTAAAAATAAAAAAACTTTCAGCCTTCTTTCTTCTCTGCCTAACCAAGTCCGGAAGGGGATTTTGGTGAATTGAAGAGGGCTGCGTCACTTGACAAAGAACGTTCATCAGATTTACGGGAACTCGCCGGAGAGCAATGAGCCAGAAGTTAGGGATAATCGCCGGTGAACACTAAGAAGTTACACAACGCACATGTAAATTCGAAGATGATCTTGAAAGGTTTGTTCTTACTATTCTTATGAAGAAGTTTTCATTCTACTTATTCATGAACAAGTTTTTCTTTTGTAAATTTGAGTAGGATATAACTTATGATGTGCTTTAACTTTTCTAACTTTATGGTTCAAATCAATTCAAGCACAGTGATGGTGGGACTTGGGAGTATCATTCAATAATATTAAACCTTTTTTTTAGTAATGTTGTTTATGTGTTTGCAATTATACCTCTAAATATATATTGTGCTTAATTATAATTCTCACATAGGTTATAATCGTCAATATATATGAGTCAGTGGCGGAACTAGACTCCCGGTGATGAGGGGGCCAAAAATTTACATTATATATTTTTTTTGTTTATCAAGCACAAAATTTTAAAAAAATATTAAAAAGGCAATAAATTTGTAGTTTAAATATGCAACTAGTACAATTCCCGCGCCATGGCGCGGTTTTTTAAAACTAAAATATTAATAATATATATAAATATATTATAAAATACTAATAAAAGTTAAGAAAAAAAAACCTTACCATAAATGTATCTTATAATTCTGAAATAATTTTTTTTTATATCTCGTCTAAAGTATAATACATAAATGTAGATATTTTAAATCACCCAGTAATAATAATATCAATATCATTGTATCTTTTTTATAAATTTTGAAATCTGAATCATGCATTTAAATGTGATGTGTCACAACTAATAATTATATTCAATGTTTTGAATTAAGCTCAATAGTTAGTACATAAATGTGAGTTAAGCCTAATGGTTATATTAGATTGAATTCAATGTTTTGAATTAAGCCCAATTGTTAGTAAATATGTTAAGAATAAAAGAGAATGGAGGATTAAAAAAGATTAATGGAAAAAAAGAGAAAAGGAGAAATAAAAAAATGAAGGAAAAAAACATAATTGGTCAATATTCCTAAAAATCCTCTAAGATTGACACGTAAGCAAAGTCTTCTAAATTAAGGTTATATATAGATATATAGATTTCTTTATGAAAAATCGAAAAAAAGTGACGTACTAAAAAATGTGGATTTTTTTTATTATAAATAAAAGTGTTTCAAAAATTTAAAAAAAAAACTATAAAATTATAGTTTAAATGTTTAATTTCTTTTAAAAAAATGGTAAAAACAAAAATTGAATGTATACTAAAAATTTCTTGAAAAATGATTTTTGTTTATAATAAAAAAGCATTGAAAAAACTATAAAATATTAGTTTAAATGTTTAATTTTAAAAAAATCATCTATACAAAAATTTGTCCGAACTAGAGGTATAAAGACTTGAATCTCTAATCTCTAAATTAAAGTGGTTACCCTTTAGCAACTAAATTATTTATTATTTTACTCTTTCATTATCAATATCATATATAATTACCTATAGAAATAGTACTACATATATATTTACTCATATATTACAAAAAAAAAAAAAAACTTGTGGGGGCCAGGGCCATCCCTGGCCCACAAGTAGTTCCGCCTCTGAATATGAGTCAATTAAGAAGCTTTGATAATTTAAATAATTTTTAACTTTTTAAAATATACACTGAAAAGTTAAACAACTTGTATTTTGGATCGAAAGTATAAAGAGCTAGGTATTTAATTCAATTGATGTTTTCTAACCTATATTTATTATACCTTTTAAATATAAATAATTGCTATAATATAAGAAAAGATTTATATATATTGACTTCAACTATATGAAGATGCAATATTTTATCAGATTGAAGTAAAGTATATCGAATTTGTTTGGTATAATTTGATTTTAATTATGATTTAGGGTTTATTGCATACAAGTATAAGAGTTATTTATTTTTTTATGACGAAGGAATCCACCGGCAAGAGGTAAACCGATTTTTGCCG